>CM072550.1:47641066-48274459 GCA_036898215.1 Platycarya strobilacea
AAATCTTGATATTTTTTTTATGAGATCAATGCTAGTGTTCTAAGAATGTTCTAAAGATGGAAGGTTTTACAAGAGTACAAGTAATAAATAAATAAAACAGGTTTTATAATATTTATCGTTATTTATGGAAATCATTGGACAACATTAAATACTTAATAAATAAAATATAATTAATTTAATATATTTATCTCTTTTTTCTGAATTAAGATTATTTCTAAGTTTAAATTGTATAATTATCTAGATATTGATAAAAAAAAAAAAACTCTATAATATCCCAATGTTAATCCGAGTCGTCGTCCTTTGGATTTTTAAAAGCCTTGGCGGGAAAGGAGTTTCTTACGGCTACATTTTCCCGCTAAATGCAGCTGCTATATTTATTCCCCACCTTTTTTTCCTCCTTTTACCGCCGCTCCACGACCCGAAATCCAAAACCGGTAAATTCTAGCCATGCCTGCCATCGCCCGATCTAGCGCCGATTCCACTCCTCAGAAACGAAGACTCAGATCCGATGCTGCGGCGGCACAGGATAGCCAGCCTTCCACACCGATCAAATGGAAATCGCCTCGCAGATGCACATCTGCGAGCCCAAACTGTCCCTCCAATGTGATTTCTACGATGCTCTGATTGTATAGGAACTGTTTGAATTTTTTTTCTTTTTTTGTTCATTTCAATTTTGTCGTTCTTCTAGCAAACAGTGCGTTTGCTTAAACTTGATGGGTTTATGTATACGCAATTTGAAGCAAACTAAATTAGAGTAAAACTATTTGCAGAAAGCTGCCATAGATTCAAGTGAAAATCCTGGGAAATCACCACCGAAGAAATCGCCTATTAGATTTATTCCAAATTCGAAATGGAATCCCGTAGGTAATTGTGAATTTTGAAATTGATCTCAATGAATTTATTCTCCGGTTCGTTTTAGTTTTGGTAGAACCTACTTGTTTACATTCTCGGCGTGTCGTTTGGTTTGATCGATGCAGATACGGAGCAGATGAGGGCGGTGAAGGAGGCCTTGCACGTTTCGACGGCACCATCTACCGTCGTGTGCCGTGAGGATGAGCAGAGGAGGGTTTTGGAGTTTTGCAAGGCATGCGTGGAGAAAGAGAAGGCTGGGAGTCTGTATATTTGCGGGTGTCCAGGGACCGGGAAATCATTGTCAATGGAAAAAGTGAAACAGCTTCTGGTTGATTGGGCTAAAGAGGTGAAGCTCTTACTTCCATTCTTTCTGATCATCACTTGTTTTAAAATTTTAAGTAGATGAGAAGAGAGAGATTTTATTATGTATTTTATATCTTAACAATCTGGATCACCTCATAAAATATTTAATTAAATGACAGGATAGAGACAGAATCTGAGCTTAAAAGTCTCTGCTTTGTTATTATGTGAAATCATAATTTATCTTAAAATTTTAAACTGATAGAAAAGATAGATTTTAATATAGATTTTATGTTTTATGACCCTCTATTTGATAGTTAATGACACTATGGAATCGATGGCTCTAAACAGGCAGGTCTTCAGCGGACGGATGTGTTAAGCATTAATTGTACTTCTCTAGCAAAAACATCGGATATTTTCAGCAAGGTACGATGTCAACAACATATTTGATTGCCATTAAAACATCAACCATGCTTAGCTGCTGTTTGTATTGGCAGATACTCGGCGATGCCCAACCGCGAAAGAAAGTCAACGGCTCTACTACCTCTGCTTTGCAACAGCTCCAGAACTTGTATTCTCAAAACCCGCGGTCTTCCGCCCAGAAGATGATGTGAGATAACACATTTATGCAGGAGTTACATTTCTGAGTCATTTCCGTGCTTGTTTCTCGATTGGACGACGCCAAATAGATGGTTTTACTCATGTGGCTGTTCGTTTTGTAAATCAGGCTGATAATTGCTGATGAGTTGGACTATTTAATTACTAAAGACCGGGCTGTGCTTCACGATCTTTTCTTGCTTACAACCTTACCTTTCTCCAGATGTATTTTGATAGGTACCATTCCTAGTAAACTTATTTTGAAGTTCCTGAATTCATTGGATTCTCAATTTGTGTACCTCACATGCATTCATGAACTTCTCATTTCATCTTTGCTTTTGCAGGAATAGCTAATGCAATAGACCTATCTGATCGTTTTCTCCCGAGACTCCAATCATTAAACTGTTAGTTCGATACTTCCTCTCGTTAAGTTTATTTAAGACAGCAAAAGTTTTCCCTTTTAATGATGGTCTCTTGTCCAAGACTCAATGAACTCCCTCTATTCTACTTGGGAATATCGAATATTGGGAAGGACATAGATAATAGCTTGGTTACCTCTTTCAACTAAAGTTTTCTGAATTGTCCCCTGAATACATCCTTTAAAATGCCACATCTAAACCTGCCCTTCATTCTCCACCAAAATATGACTACAAATGTGAAATGGCATATTTCAGCAGACCTGCATTTCTGTTAGTACTCATCGGAATCTCTGCCTTTATTTATTATTATTATTTTTGGTGCTAGGCAAGCCTATGGTAGTAACTTTTCGGGCCTACGATAAAGATCAGATCCTCTCGATACTGCAGGAGAGGCTGTTGGTAAGTTCTTACCTCGCGTTTCACTTTCAAGCAAACCAGTAGTTTTGCTTATAGCATTCATTCTGGTGGAAAAAATAGATTTGTTTGGGGAATTGATGAGTAATTATGGTCACCCTGCTCCACCAGGCACTTCCTTACCTTGTCTTTCAACCGCAAGCATTGGAACTCTGTGCCAGAGTGAGTTCTCCGTCAATTATTTTCTATGTTCTGATGAATAATCTTTGTTTCACTTTGCATGACGTCATAGTTCCTTCTCTTCTCTCCCCCTCTCTCGCCCAACGTTAAGGATGATGCATAACTTTCTCATAAAGCTAAGGCATCTGATTCTAACTTATTGGTTAGCGTAGAAAATCATTTTATACTGACTATATAAAATTTGCAGAAAGTGGCTGCTGCCTCTGGTGATATGCGAAAAGCACTTTGTATTTGCAGGTCAGTGCTCTATGATATATGAATTGTTGGGTTCGGCCTCTGATGAATTGGTAGATGCAAGTGTCAGAACTTGACTGAATTTCTGTGTTCAAGTAGTAGGAAGAAATAACACACTTAGATTCAACATTGTTGCTTGGTATGAGTTGCAAATCCATTAGCAAACTGCTCAACCTAAGTAGCTCTAAGGCATCCATTTAGGATTTTTATTCAAGTTTATACATATTTCAGTACTTTTGTGGTAAAGCTTGACTAGTTAAAAGTTGTACCGTAAGTATGTGGAAGTTGATTGGAGATTACACCTTCAAGATGTGGCAACATCCTTTGCAACACTGGTTCTGCTGGATATATTTAAAACTTAAACAATACCTTTTTCTTTTCAATCTATTATCCACTGAGTTTCATGGGACTTGTCATGGATAGAGGATTCATTCTTAGTGGTATTGTGTAGTTGAATGATACCAGCAAGAAGTTAGCTTTTTTTTGTCTGCGGTATGGCATGTTGGACAGTTTCACCACAGGAATTGGTACCGAGCACTACAATGAATATTGGCGTTCTAACCCCATCAAAGCAACTAAAAAACATGATGTCATAGAAATAAAAACACCGATAAGCTTTCATTGTCTCCAATAAGAACTTCAAAATTTAGGCTATAACCGTTAAGACTGTATGCAGGAGTGCAATTGAGGTACTGGAAGCAGAGCTGAGAAAATCTAGCAGCAACCTCAATTTGTCGACAGTAGAGAAAGCATTATTTGAACAACAAACAACAGCTGCTGATATTTTAAGAAAACAGGAAATAGATGTTGTAAGTTCTGAACTATTGACTTCTTAGATAGTTGGTATCCTTTTTGAATTAGCGAATTTGTGTCTGTTCTCTCTGCCAGTTTCTATTTGTTTTTTACTTTTTTTCCTTGTTGTCTCTGAGGTTTCGATACTGGTTGCAGGTGAGGCTTGATCATATGGTTGTTGCTTTGTCAAAGACGTATAGAACACCAATAGTGGATACCATACAATCTCTCCCACAACATCAGCAGGTAACCTTGCGTACCTGATGCTAAAAACATGGTGTATCATTTATTACAGTTCCGTAGTTGTTTTTATCCAATTTGATAGAGTGATGTAAAATATTTCAAACATATGCATCCTTTTGCTGCAAGGTTAAAAAGCTAATTGATGAGTAGCACCGAGATTGAAATTTTTTTTGTAATTGATTATAAGGATGTCGACAAGTAACCCACTGGTCCATTTGGGCTAGTTTAAAGAACATCCCATCACAGAGCTTCAAATTGGGTTCTTTTTCCGAAAATTATAAAAGCTGCTCACTTTTTCCCATCAATGATTAATAGAAGAAAATGATGTCTTCAATGCGTATGAATTACAATTGTGAAATGTTTTCGCTGTAAAAAGATTTTATAAAAGTAAATTTATAAAATGATATGGGTTGATGTAGGATTTTAAATTATAATTATTGAGAACCTCATGTACGAGTTTATTGAAATTCCTTTGATGAATGTCAAACCCTTAAAAACCCCTCCAAACTCCTAATGGTGCATTTGGATGGACGGACTTGGTATGTTAAAATCCAAATTTATTGTTTGGATATGTATTAAAATTTGGATTTGCATTTCCAAACAAGCTTTCAAACTTTTAAATTTGAAATCTTGTTTGAATTGTCCAAACGCAACCTAACTATTAAACAATTTAAAATTGTGATTGATTTGTACAAACGTAACCTAACCATTAAAGGTTAGGTTTATAACCCAAAAAAATAAATTTAATCATTAGATTATCATGTGCCCTGCACCAAATATACCGTAAAGTTTCAGCCCCCACTTAAAATTTTACTTCCCTTGTTCCATACATTATGTTGAGATGCACAAGTTATTGACTGCAGATTGTACTTTGCTCGGCTGTCAAACTTTTCCATGGAGGAAAGAAGGATACAACTGTGGGGGAGGTGTGCTTCTTTGCCACTACCTAACCATAGACTTGACTTTATTTCTATCTAGAAACTGCAGAACTGTTTTCTCAAATTCGCTACCTGAATGCAGCTGAATAAGTCTTACATGGACTTCTGCAAATCAACCCTAATCCCACCTGTTGGGAGTATGGAACTTTCAACCATATGCAGAGTTCTAAATGACCAGGTAATGCTTGGCTCCGTTTGGTTATTGAAATAGTTTTATTTTATTTTATTATATTTCATTTCATTCTTATAATTTTTTTAAATTTTTATATAAAATTTAATAAATAATTTAATTTTTCAAATTTTAAAATAATAATAATATTAAAAAATAATATTTTATTTAAATTTTAACTTTTATCTAAAATTATTTCATCTCATTTCAAATGAGCCCTAATTTGCTAGTATTTATGAGTGATAATATATGACATGACTTATTAATTTAAAACGAACACGACAAGATAAAAGTGAGTTATGGTTTAATTTTAATGGGTTTTGAGTCCAAATGAGTCAACTTGTTAAGACACGATTTCTATGATCCGTTAAGAAACTTAAATTCACCTTTATACTCTTGACCTAAATTTAAAAAAATCCTAATTTAAAATTAGTTATATACCCTTGAGTACTTATCTATTTCATTTAAACACTTTTTAAAATGTTATTAACGGGTTAACTCGTTGTTTATTATATTTGGGATGTAATTTTAATATTTTATAATGTGTGGATCATATTTGTGTGTTTATCATATTTTGTAATGTGCTACTTATTGAATTGTAATTTTAGGATTATAATTTGTAATTAATTTTTAAAATTTTAATATTTGTACAAAATCAACTAGGTTAAACTTAAATGAGTCATTAACGGATTTGCCGGTTGGAATATATCGTATCGTGTCATGTGATATTGTATCATATAGTGTCAAAAATTCTTAATGGGTCGTGTAAAGTTGAAGTTTTTGATATAAAATATTTCACAAGTTGTGTTCGTATTAATCCTTTAAATATAATATATATGTCCTAAAATAACATAAATACGATTCGTTAACAAACCCGTACAGTCTACTTTAATTTGTGCTGTAGGGCTGTCCACTAGACTTCTAATACCCTATTTTACTTGGAAAATGAAGAGATATGAGTAAAGTTCTAAGGCAAAATATTCAAAGTGCAGGGACTTCTGAAATTAGGTCAATCTCGAGATGATAAATCGAGGCGAGTGACATTAAAGGTAGATGAAGCAGACGTCACGTTTGCATTACAGGTTTGGGGCCGAATTTTGTTGATCTGCTCGTATCTTGTTTTCTTTACACGTAGAATCTGTTTCAGTTAGGATCTTTCTTTCTCTTGTTATTTACATCTTCCTGTATCTGAATCAGGGGATACGTTTCTTTCGCAACTGTTTTCAGCAATTTTGCTCAAAGCACATAGACCCGTGATTCTTCCGAAGCTTGTTAACGAGGGGACTTCATGTTTTCCAGTTCACGCAGTCCAAATGAGCAGGTTGGTCTTGCTTTTACAATTTTCATTAATCTTATGACTGCTACTTTGAGTCTTTCATGCATGGGTAATTTTCAGTAGTTGTTTGACTTAAAGAACCAGCATTTTTTTTTTTAGTGAATAAGCACATCAGTTCTTGTTTATCTAGCTCCGTTGATTTTAGTATTTAATATTCTTTTATTTTTATAGAATATATATCCAATATTCAAACAAAAACAGTTTTCAATTTAAACTTTTCAATTTTTCATCTAATCACTATTTAATCATTATAAATTTTTTAAACTTTTAAATAAAATACAAAAATAATTAAACTTTTTTAAATATAAAAAATTAAAAAATTATGTTTGAACAATATTTTAATTATCTCACTATCTTAATTCAAATTATTTCATTTCCATTCATAAATTATCTCATTACTATTTACAAACTTTTCATGGTATCTCATCTCATTTAATCATTTTGAAATGAGTGGTGGTCCGGGATAAATTTCCTTCGCATCATTGATATGTTAAATTTCAAAATTTAAAAAATATTTAAAATTGTATTCTTACAAATTAAATCCTAAAATATCATTATTGCGAAAGATGCATTTTTCGCTATAATTTGTAAATATAATTTTCATTCATAGATTAGCATTCACTGCTCTTTAAGATTCTTCTGCCATAGCAAATGAGAATCAGATCAATATATTTATAAAAGACTTATAAAAACAAAAACAAAAACGAAAAAAAAATACATACAAGTTTCAATTTGGAAAAAAAATAAAAAAGTAAATTTATAAGATCGAATATTTAATTATTTAGTCGTCCATGTTGGATAACAGATTAACATTTGGTTGCATTGATGCAGTTATCGGGGCAATGCATAGCAAGCACTACTCGTGAAGATCAAAATAGAGGAACTTTGAATTTGAAAACACAATTAATTTGTAGCCAAAAGTTGAAACGCTGCCAGAAAAAAAAAAAAAAAAAAGATCAAAACAAGATATGAGAAGAGAGAAATTCAAGACATGATTTATACGTCACAAGTTATCACATTCTTCTTTGCAAAGAAGTTAGTGCAAATTGGCTCGATTTATGAAAAATTCTTTTGTAATTTTCGGAGTTGGACATAATCTGCTTGCATAAGCTAGGTTTGTATGGTGTTGAGTATGTGAATGTACCTGTTAGCATAAGGTTTGATTCCCAAATAAGAAAATCAAGTTTCCCCACCCTTATATTAAAAAAAAAATGTTTTTTTTTTCTTTAAAAATTAAAAAAGTTTCCTCACTTTTTTCTTCTGTATGTAATTTTTTTTTTGTTTTTGTTTTTTCTTCACTTTTTTATCCGAGGCTACAGAATTAGATTAGATGATATGGATCGAGAACTATTGTCATTAATTTGTGTGGTTCACACGTTACCCAAACTGCCCGTAAACCTCACGTGTTGTCGAGAATCCGCGCCTCCAATATTCACACGTGCAGTACCAATGGATCCTTGGTCTCATATCTTAGAAATTGGTTGATCCTAATGCATAAGTCCCATGTGCCAATAAAATAGTTGGCGTGTATTTGGTGCCTCCAGCAATCGTAATTTCCGACTCCATTCTTTAAATTTGTGCTAATATAGTATTTTGTATGCCTAGACATGATTTTGGCAATTAGGGTCAAGGGTTCTTCGTACTAATAGGTACGAATTCAGGACTCTTCAAGTTCAAGTTGATTGAGAAATAGTGGATTGGTAAAGTACCACTTGAGAGTATCGAATGCTTAACCATACTTATCATCCTAAGCCTGTCCTTTCTGTAGTACTTTGAAGAATGATAGACACTTGTTTGTTGGCCTTGATACAAATCAGTTGAGAACTTCCACTTAGCCAACGAGTCTCTACACACTATTAATGTTCCAAGGTGGGACCATGTTGAGTATGGCTTCTACCTTCTTTGGGTTAGCCTTTTTCCTTGCTTCGAGACCATGAAGTCCAAAAATTTTCCAGACTCAATGTCGAAAACACAGTTTATCGAGTTAAGCTTCATTTGGTAACATCATAGAACTATGAAGGCTTGATGCAGGTTGGTTACCTGATGTTCAGGTGCTTTACTCTTAATGATTATATCATCCAAATAGACTTCCATGTTCACCCTAATAACTCCTTGAACATGCGATTGACTAATCGCATATTTTTCAGGTCAAAATGCATGATAGTGTAGCAATATAATCTCATGTTCATTATGAATGACGTCTTTTCCTTATTGTCAGGGTTTATATGAATTGGCTGTACCCTGAGTAAGGGTCTATGAAGCTCAACATATGATGGCCCATGGTGGAGTCCACTATCAAGTTAATCCGGGGAAGGGGAAAACTATTTTGGGCAAGACTTGATCAAATTTGTAAAGTCAACACACATTCTCTACTTAATGTTGACCTTCTTCACCAGTACAACATTAGACAACCAGTCCACGTAGTGCGCTTCTCGTATGAATCTTACTACTAAGAGGCCGACTTCTTGAGTGATGGTGGTTCATTTCTCAACATTGAAGCTTCAATGCTTTGCCTGATTTTATTAGCTTCTAGATCCATGCTCAGGTGGTGTTGGATTATGTTAGAATTGATCCTGGGCATGTCCTCGTGGTCCCACATCCAGGCATTTCGTGAGGAGTTATTTCTTGGCTTGTCACATGTCAGGTGCCATTCTGCTGCCAATTCTAGTTGTGGCCTTAGGGCAACTCGAGTCCAAGGGAGCCAACTCAAGTGGTTCATTTGGCTCTACTTGTCTAATGGATTGCTCGTCTCTGAACTCTTCTTCTGATTTGTCATACTTGGGAAGGAGTGATAGAATATGGTCAATGTCCGGAACTTCTACGACATGGATCTCGACCCTACCGACTTCAACTCTTACGCGTAGGACTCTCGTGCTAACACCTTGTTGCCTCAAATCTTGTCTACTCCCATGGCAATTGGAAATTTTATTTTCAATTGGTAGGTTGATGTTACCACCTTTAAGCTATTGATGGTGGGTCACCCAAGTATGGCGTTGTACAATAAAAGGGCCTTCACTACTATGAAGTCGACCATGGTAGAAGTTTTGTAAAGGGATTTGCTAGCTAAAGCCAGAAGGGTGATGATATCCACCGACTGAATCATATCCTTAGAAATCCCTTTCAACGGCATAGGCGCCGACCACAAGCGAGCGTGATCAATCTCCATTTGGGTGAAGGCATCCTAAAAGAGAATGCTTATAGAATTGCCATTATCGATGAGGATTCTCCTCGTCATGAAGTTGGCAGCCAACATGGTCATTATTAGGGCATCATCATAGGGGTACAAACTCCTTCCTCGTCAACTTCCCAAAAAAAGATGATCGACATGGGCCCACCACTTCTCTGTTTGATTGGGCAATGATCTGTTGAATTTAGCTCATGGTATTGCACCTTCCTGGCATATGTCTTCCAGCAAAAGAAAGTCATGCCACCATTGGAAAACCCCCTCTCAAGGTGGCATCCTAAGGCAATTATGCAGAAGCTACTACTCCACTAACCTTCTACTGAGGTTCTCATCCCTCCCTAGCCTATTGAACCTTCATCAATTTCTAACTTGTTCTTCTATTCAATCGATATGATGCTAGGGGACTTGGTTCTCTAGCTCCCTTATTTCTTCCCTCAATGAAATAGAGTATGTCGTGTTGTGATTCGTGGACCAATGGTAAATGCAATAGTGGCAACTACCGCCTTGACAGTTTTCCTCTCAATTAGCAGGTCAGTTCTCTTCCTGTATAGAGAGCGTGACTCTATCAAATCGAGGTCTTAGGCCCTTAAGGGGGGTGCTTACTCCTGCCTATTGTCTTCTAGCCCCTCTTTATCTTCTCGAAGGCTTTAACCTTGCCTGATATCTTAACCTTTGGTATCAGAGTAAGGGCTCTATTATAAAATTAATTATCTGTTGAGTTAAGATCATATGGCTAACATTATAGCTACATTCGCTGAAAGTCAATCCAGTAGTCGGCCTCCGCTATTTCGTGGAGATAATTATACTTTCTGAAAAGTTAAAATGAGAATATTTCTTCAATCTCAAGATCGAGAAATCTGGAAATGTATTGTAAATGAACCTTATATTCCAACAAAAATTGTTCATGGAATAAAGGTCAACAAGGAAGAAGAAGAGTTTGATCGTGAAGATAATAAACTTTATACAGTGAATGTAATGGCTATGAATTTACTATATAATCTTTCAATGGCAATGAATTTAACAGAATAATGACTTGCAGGATAACACAGGAAATTTGGGATAACATGGAAGTAACTTATGAAGGAATTTTGTAAGTCAAAGAATTAAAAATTTATATTTTTACGCATGAATATGAAATGTTTAAAATAATTGATGATGAATCTATCTCCTCTATGTATACTCATTTTACTAACATTATAAATAGTTTGACAGCTTTTGAAAAAATTTATTCTAGCTTGGAGATAATAAAAAAAATTCTTAACTTTTTGTCAAAACGTTGGGAATTAAAAGTAACGGCAATTCTTGAAACTAAAGATATCAAAAAACTCAAAGTAAATAAACTCATCGGGTCACTTATAACCTACGAGTACACATTGAAAAGAGAAGAAGAAGAAAAATGAAAGCAAAAAAAGAACTTGACACTCAAAGCTCCCCTTGAAAGTGAAAGCGATGAAGACAAGGAAAGCAAAAACAAAGATGAAGAAATTGCAATGATCACAAGAAGATTTCAGAAATTCTTAAAATAAAATAAAATTCATCGAAGGAAATCTTTCAAAAAAAAATTCAACAAAAATACAGGTAAAAATGATTCATTAATTTGTTATAAATGTAAAAAGTCTGGACATATCAAAGCAGATTGTCCCCTGCTAAAGAAAGATTGATACAAAGGTAAGAAAGCAATGAAAACTACATGTGATGATGATTCAAGTAACTCAGACAGCGACACAAGCAATGAAAAATTTGCAAATCATTGTCTCATGGTTAAAGATGATCTTGAGGTAACAAATTTTGAAAATATTGAAAATCTTTCTTATGAAGAATTGAAAAATGTTTTAGAAGAAATATATAAGGAACTTGAAAAATTGGGTATCAAGTATACCATTTTGAACAAAAAAAAAAAATTCTTTAACAAATAAAATTGATGTTTTAAGAAAAAAAAATATAGATTCAAAAGATGAAATTGATGAGTTAAAAAAGAAAGTGACCGATTTAGAAAATATTGTTGAAAACTTACAAATGGAAAAAGAAATTTTGAAAAAATTCTTGGTAGTCAAAGATGTGTTTTTGATAAGGTAGGCTTGGGATACATGCCAAAAGACCGTATAAATTTTTTTTTGATAAACTGACTAAATCAAAATCATAGTTTCAAAATTATTTTCATAAAAATTATTTTTTTAAAGAAAACCATTATTACAATCACTCAAGTTTTTCAAATATATCACATGTTATTTGTAATTTTTATAATAGAAATGGTCATAACTATCATATTTATCCTATTAGGGTCAATGGGTACTAAAGAATCTTATTTCTTCTAATACTAATAAATAAAAGACTCAAAGAACTTGAGTATTAAGAAAAATTATTTTAATTATTTTTGTAAGTATGCATGAAGTCTTCTATAGCTAAAAGTAAATAGTTTTTAGATAGATGATACTCAAAACACATGACAGGAGACAAAACTAAATTCATTGACCTTACTTCTAAAGAAGAAGGACACGTGACATTTGAAGACAATTTAAAAAGAAAAATTATGGGAATAGGTAAAGTTGGTAAGGAGTCTTCTCTCATAATTGAAAATATTCAACTTCTTAATGGTTTAAAACATAATATTTTGAGTATAAGCTAATTATGTGATAAAAGATTTACGGTTACTTTAAAAAAAATAAGTGCATTATTTTGAATAATCATGATTGCAATATTTGTTTTATTACTCTTAGAAACAATAATGTTTATACAATTGAATTTGAAGAAATTGCCTCACAATATGCTATTTGTTTATCAGCTCAACATGAAAATAGTTGGTTATGGCATAAAAAGTTAGGTCACGTAAACATGAAACTTATTTCCAAACTTTCAAAAAATGATCTTATGAGAGGTTTGCAAAAAGCGAACTGTTTTAAAGACAAAATCTGTTATGCATGCCAGTTTAGTAAACAAACAAAAAAAAATTTTAAAACCAAGAAACATATTTCCACTATTAGACCATTGCAACTAATACACATGGACTTTTTTAGACCAAATAGAGTTGTGAGTTAGGGAGGAAAATATTATGCATTTGTTATTGTTGATGATTTCTCTAGATATACTTAGGTCATCTTTCTCGCTCATAAAAATAAGGTACATAATGCCTTTACAAAGTTATGCAAGAGAATTTAAAATGAAAATGGTTATACTATTTCAAATATCCGAAGTGATAGGGGGAAAGAGTTTGTCAATAAAGATATTGAGTCTTTTTATGATGAAAATGGTTTTCTGTAGAATTTCTCTACTCCTAAAATTTCTCAACAAAATGAGGTAGTAAAGAGGAAGAATAGATCTTTTCAAGAAATGGTAAGAACAATACTTAATGAGAATAGTTTACCTAGTTATTTTTTGGGCCGAAACGGTAAGTACTGCATGTTATGTTATAAATAGAGTTATGTTAAAGTCTAATTTAGATAAAACTCCTTATGAGTTTTGGAATGAGAAAAAATCTAACATTGGTTACTTTCATATATTTGGATGCAAATATTTTATACTCAATTATAGAAATGATTTAGGAAAGTTTGATGTAAAATCTGATGAAAGTATCTTTTTTGGGTATTTAACAAGTAGTAAAACTTATAAAATATTTAATAAAAGATTTTGACTGTACAAGAATCTATGCATGTAGTATTTGATGAATTTAACCCTCTACTCTCCAAAAATCTATTGATGAAGAATTAAAAGGTACAAATAATACAAATAGTCTCAATCTCAACAAAGAGAATACAATGGAAGAAGATGCAACCAAACAGTGGAAACATATGAAAGATCATCTAGTAGAACAAATTTTAGGAGAACCTTCACGAGGTGTAAGTACTCGATCATCTCTTAGAAATATTTACAATCACACTGTTTTTCAATCTCAAATTGAACCCAAAAATATTGATGAAGTACTGCTTGATGAATCATGGATCTTAGCTATGCAAGAAGAGCTGAATCAGGTTGAAAGAAATAATGTTTGGATACTTGTTTTTAGACCTAAAAATCATACTGTTATTGGAACAAAATGGGTTTTTAGAAATAAGAAAGATGAGTCCAAAATCATCCCTAGAAACAAAACTTGACTTGTAGCCCAAAATTTCAACCAAGAGTAAGGAATTGATTATGATGAAACGTATGTACTTGTCGTAAGATTATAAACTATTCGAATATTACTTGCATATGCATGTTATAAAGATTTCAAATTTTTTCAAATAGATGTTAAAAGTGCTTTCTTAAATAGTTTTATAAATGAAGAGGTATATGTTGAGCAATATCTAGGTTTTGAAAATCATATTTTTCCTAATCACGTTTTTAAACTCATAAAAGTATTATATGGATTCAAATAAGCTCCTAGAACTTGGTATGAGAGGATTAGTATTTTTTTATTGAAAAAAGTTTTTCAAGAGGAAAGATCGATACAACTTTTTTCATAAAAAATGAACAGGATGATATTCTTCTAGTTCAAATTTATGTGGATAATATAATATTTGGTGCTACTAATGAAAATATGTGCCAAGATTTTGCTAAGAGTATGCAGGAAGAATTTGAAATGAGTATGATGGGAGAACTTAATTTCTTTCTTGGATTGCAAATCAAGTAAGTAAAATGTAGAACATTCATTAATTAGTTAAAATATATCAAAAAATTACTCAAAAAGTTTTAGATGGAATGTGCAAAATAAATTAGGACACCAATGAGTCCAACCACCAAACTTGATAAAGATGAAAATGGTAAGCCAGTTGACTCAAAGGTATATCAATATATGATTGGTAGTTTATTATATTTGACGGCCAGTAGACCCAATATTATGTTCAGTGTATGTTTATGTGCACGCTTTCAAGCATCTCCAAAACAATCTCATTTGATTGCTGTTAAACGTATTTTTAGATATCTTACCGGTACCATTGACCTAGGGTTATGGGATCCTAAACACACTTCTTTCAATATTCTAAACACACTTCTTTCGATCTTATCAGTTATTCAGATGCAGATTATGCTGGGTGCAAAGTTGATTGAAAAAATACTAGTGGAACATGTCATTCTTCAGGTCATGTACTTGTTTCATGATTTAGTAAAAAGTAAAATTCTGTTGCATTATCTATTGCTGAGGTAGAGTATGTTGTTGCAGGTAGTTGTTATGCTCAAGTTCTCTATATGAAGCAACAACTTGAGGATTTTAAACTTATGTACAATCACATTCCAATCAAATGTGATAATACAAGTACTATACATCTTTCAAAGAACTCAATACAACATTCTAGGACTAAACATATTGAAATTAGATATCATTTTCTTAGAGATCATGTGCAGAAATATAATATTGTACTAAAATTCACAAGCACACACGATCAATTGGCAGATATTTTCACAAAACCCTTACCAGAAGATAGATTATGCATGATTAGAAGAGAAATATGAATGATGCATGTCATGAATATCTGTTAAACATGTTTATTCCATTATCTCAAATGACTTACAAAAATTTGAGACTTCTAGGCTTATATTTCAACTGAATTTGCTCTTCATAGATGAATATGTTATTCTCATATAAAGGATTAGGTAGTCAAAATGAAGAGGCAAGTAAGGATTTTAAATCATTATTCTGTTGCTTTAACTCTATTATTTTTCTGTTTGACTCATAAACAAGTCGTTGAAGTACAAAAGTCTCGCTAAACTTCTCAATTTTGTGAGTTTTGAACTGCAACCGAGCGGAAAAAATAACAATGAATGATGAGTATTGAGTCCCGAGACCCACAAGCTCATAAATGACATCATAATCTGATTTATTAGCTAAACTAGTGTCTTGTTACTTCATGGCACCTACAACAGAAGCAGAAATAGATTGATCACGAGAAGTACTAAAGGTAAATTGACGGGCCATTAAAAATTTGTAGAATGAGAATGCACAAGAATTGCAAAGATGAGAAGAAAATTTGATTCAAATTAGATAAAGTTAAGGATTGCTCTTATAGAGACGAAAATATGAACAAGACACACTATCATCTCTTCAAATCTTACTTAGTCAAACTTACAAGATATGCTGGATGAGACAGATGAAATGGCTGACTAAAGCGGTTCTTGGTTCTTGGTTCAAATCCAGAAAATTACCAGAAGAAATTTTTTGTCATTCTATCGTTTTGGATAAACAGATACTGGATTAATGATAAATCGGATTTGAATCTCCTTCCGCACCGAATTGTCAGAGTTAGGCCTCCAGCCTTTGCAGTTTTTGTTGGACATGGGTGACTCTAATTATTTAGCTTTCTACAAAATCTCCTTCCGCACCAAATTGCCAGAGCTAAACTTCCAGCCTTTGCAGGTTTTGTTGGAAACGGACGCAGAAAAAAACCTCATTCCGCACCAAATCTCAATAATATTTTATTTGTCAATAACATTAAACGGATCTCTGTACCGAGACGATAAAGTTAAGTTTTGGTCTTTATATCTTTTGTCGGATACAGACGGGGGAAGAAATTCTACTGAAACCAATTGCAGTTCCTTTTTAATGATGCCAAAAAGGGGAGAAGTCTTATACTAGTATTATACTACCTTGTTGTATATGCTAGAATCATGTCTATATTTTATTTGAAAAACTAATGCATATTTTCAGAGGGAGCTTAAGTATTACTACAAGTTGCAGATTTATACTAAGTATTTGTCATCATCAAAAAGGGGGAGATTGTAAAACCCAAGGTTTCAAGTCTCGTATCTACGTATAGATTTTGATGGTAACAAATAAATTCAAGACTCAAACTCAAGTTTTCTACGCATGAAAAGAGTTAAGCACATCAAGAAATTAAGCATGAGTAAGAACAAGAATAAGTTTACAAATGAAACTCATAAAATAATTTTGTACATCTTTTAAAATTTGAATTGGATTAAGACTCAAAATTAATATTTTCTCATAAAGTATCAAATTGCATTTTTTACATTTGCATAACTTTATTAAAATATTTAATTTCGAATTTTTTTTCCACATATGCATAAAAATTTGAATTTGTAAGATGATTGATTGTCATCTTTAACATGTGCATGTGTTGTTTGAAAATCTTGAAGAGTGGTTGTATTTTTTTTGACAAATGTAAAAGATGGATAATTTTGTTTGAAAATATTGAAGGGTGGTTGTGTGTCTTTTTTTTACATATGCAAAAAAAAAAATGATTTGGTTTGAAAAATAAATCATCTCATTTTGTCATGTATGAAAAGTAAAAAATTAGGTTTGATTTTTTTGAAAAATGAATAAAGTTGTATTTGACAAATATAAAAATGAGATGTTTTTATTTGAATCTTTTGAAAAGTGAATAGTACTCTTATTTGACATGTGAATATTTTCAAATTTGAATATGAAAACTCATTTGCCTATAAATAGCTCACTTGAATTTTGTAAAAATCACAATAAGAGCTTACACATCAATTGCTAAGTTTTGCATCATTCTTTCAAAGCCCTTATTATCTCTTCTTTAAGTTTTGTACCTTAATCCTTATTCATTTTGATAGAAATATTTGTTGCACTATATTGTTTTTATCTCACTTATTGAGGAGTATATTTTGATAACTTACCTATTATCGGCTTTTGTATTTGTAAGAAGGTATGTATAACCCTTGTGTGTGTAGGAAGTGTTTTAAACAGGGAATAGTTGAATAACCAAATGTGAGGTGATTGCAAGTGTAGAGGGTATTCTACACGAATTCTTTGTAGCTGTATTGCTCAAAGGTGTAATAGGTTTCTATCTCCACCTGAAGGAGACTGAATAGTGAATTTGGGATCCTCAATAAGTAGTTTGAGGCGATGAAGTAGGCAGTAGGGCCGAACCTCGTTAAAATATTGAGTTTGCTTTTTCTTACCCTTACACTTTATATTTCCTGCTGCTTCGTGTTTTATTTATATTTTATATTGTATATTTAGTTTAAAAGTATTAATTTTTTTTATAATCCAATTCACCCCCCTCTTGTGTTAGTCATCTGGGCAACAACCTTCATGTCAACCTAATCCAGTTTTGTTTTTAGGCTCGATCAAGGCTCGAAGTATATCTTCGTTGTTGATGAATTTATTAACCTAGTCCATGAATTCCCATAGTGTAGTGGGGATTTTTTTGTGTGCCAATTCTGCTATCTATTGGGTCTGAGGCCATACTCCTCATGAGAGTATCGTTGAGGTGATCTTTATGTCTTGGTCGACTATTGTCATATATCTTGTTGAATTGGATGGCTAAACCTTTAGATTTTGTTCTCCCTTTGCTTGATAGTTAAGAGGTATGCCGCTAGACGTCTTCTTCTTCTATTGTCCATGAACTGTGTGAGGAGCAAGCGGGTCAGTTCTTCAAAGCTATCTATTGACTCAAGTATCAACGACCTGAACCATATTTTCGCATGTCCCCTCAAGGCTGGCCCTGTAAGCAATTTTCTCAAGAAAGTCATGCAAACTCATGTGAGCTTTAAAGGTCTATAAGTGCTTAAGGAGGTCCTTGGGCCCATTGTACATTTCCATTAAAGGGACCCAAAACTTGGTGGTAATGCCACAATCATCACCTTTACGCTATAAGGCAGGTCGATGCTAGTGAGTAGTTGGTCCACCAACAATGATGTGCACATCTTCTTTGACATATGCTCTTATTTACCCTTGAGGTTGCATAGCTCATTCTATATGTTTCACCTTTCCTCTTCGTTGACGTCCATTCCATTGGCACTCTGAGATTCGACGTGTTCATGGGGGTTCGGCTCGACATCGCTCACTACCTTGTTGGTATATATTCTCAGTGTCTCATTCTCCTTTTAGAGCGTCTCCACTTCTGTATTAGCTTTCCTAATAACTGCTCCATTGCTGCAAACCTTGCTTCCATATATGTTGATCTCAGTTCCCACCTTCAAGTTGTTTGAGAATGGGTTTTCACTAGCATACGAAGGATACATTGTGTCTATAAGGATCCCATAGTTAGCACCACTATAATGTGGTCAAGGTCTTTCTCCCTGCAAATAGAGAAAATGGGTGGCTTCGTAGTGGTTCGGGGTAGGGGTGATCCCTGCCCTGTCGGGGGCGAGGTCTCCTAGAAAGGGGGGGGTGAAATTTTATCCCGCACCTTGCCCTCGCCTATACAGGGTCGGAGTACCCCGTTCCGCAGCGGGGTAATGGGGGTGGAGGTCCATCCGCCTGCCCCTCGCCACCGCCCATATATATATATACATATACATATACATATATATATATCAATGCAGATTGTATATAAAAAAAATTATCAATGCAGACAACACATTATTAACTAAGAGAAATACTACTATTATATATTAGGGATTTTGATGGAGAACTTGCTAGTAATAGTATTTTTTATTTTTTTACTTAATCATGAAGGAATTATTTTTTTAATCATATTGTAATTTAAAAATAAATATTTAAAAGTGTTAAAAAATGCAAGAAAAAAAACTTTACAAAAATACACTAAGCAGTAAAGAAATCTCCGTTAGTATTTCAAATGTGAATGTTAGGGACCGAATGTAGAACTACTCAACAATCGACCAATTTAATCAAATAAAAACATTGATTGAAAATAGTAAATACAATCAACAGATTCAACACAATCAGACAATCATAGTTCAAACTTCACACACATGCATAATCAACTCCATAGCACACAGTTCACAAACGACAAACATATCCTCCATCAGCCATCTCCATTCTCCATTTCCATATATTTTCTAGAATCAAATGGAAAAAAAAGGGAGATTAGGTGAAATAGAATTACCTTCGGGTCTTTGGCGAGAGGGAAAAATATCGGAAAGGATTCTTGGTAGTGACGGAGATGAAGTCTCAGCGATGGTGGCCTGAGGCTGCGACGACGATGAGAGGTGACGGTGGTGCGATTTTGGGGGCTATGGTTCGTTGATTTTAGAGACAGAAAGTGAAAGAGAGACGAGAGAGAGATGAGAGTGACGAGAGAATGAGAGAGTCTAGAGAGTTGGATTCGGGGGGTTAATTTAACTTAATTTGTTTATATAAAACGACGTCGTTTTGAGTCATCTGAGTTTTTATTATTATATATAATATATAATATATATTTAATATATATCAAAATGTGGGGGCGGGCAGGGTAAATGCTGGATAGGGGCAATCCTATACCGCACCCGCCTTCTACCCAAAAAGTGGGCGGGGGAACCTTGCCCCCCACCGTCGGATGGATTAATCCGGCTTCGTCGTGTGGGGCAGGGTGGAATCCTGGCGGGACTGCGGGTGCAAATACCCTCTACCTAGCCCTAGTCCAAGGAACTCCAATGTCAAAGCCAGTATATCATCTTAGAGAACTGTGAGAGAATAATCGAGTTTAGAGAGCGTTTTCTATACCTATGATGCAATTTTTATTTGAGGTTTCTATGTGACATTTTGTACCCTGTGTCAAGGGATTCACGTCACCTCCAGAGTAGTCTTTGTCAACATCTTTAAAGAGGTGTGTAGTTTGAAGTGACACAATTAATGCAACGTAGCTTCTTAGGTGGCACCTCAACAGTAGATGATTGATGTTGTCATGTTTCCTGTCCATCGTTAAAGAATAGAGGGTCATCCTTGCTTCTCGTTTGCTTGTCGGTAGATCTTTTAATATTAGGCATTGTTTCATAAATGATCTCAACTGATCTCATCTCAAATTCATCATTATATTTTTTTAATTTTTATATAAAATAAAATAAAAAATTCAACTTTTTTAAAATTTTAAATAATATTAATATTAAAAAATTATATTATAATAATATTTTATTATTTTTATATCATTTTATCTTATTTTATTTCTGAAAATATATCAGGAATAAATATCCACATGGAGATGTCTTGTCACTTGTCCGCATATCCTATATGGTATATGTCGTGGACCAAGTTCATTCATCCCGGGGCTGCTGGAGGATGAAATGTGGAATGGGAGAGGGCTCAATGTCTTGCACATGCCCTAGAGGAAAATCTCCCCCACTATGTTTTTGCTATTTTCAAATGAAAGCATAAAGCAGATAGAAGTGAAGTTCTTTAAATAAATAAATAAATAATCATGAAGAAGAAGCGTTCGAAATAAGAATGAACGGCACAATTAAAAAAAATACAAAAACAAAAAATAATGCATATTGCATGATTAGTGCAAGAGTTGTGATAGGATTATATCTTATTTATTACTAATTTACCACTCTAATATATTTATTTTTTTAATTTTCTTTTAAATATTTTTTTAACATTCTTAATCATTAAGAAAATAGTTTAAAAAAACATATAATTTTATTAATAATTATTTTCTTAATCATTAAGTAATTTTTTAAAAAAAAAATTAAAAATTAAAAAATAATAATAAAGTGATGATAAATGAGAATATAACCCTATCATTATTCTTAGTGCAAAAGTATGTCACACTTTTATATTCAATTCACCTTTGTTCTTGATAGAATACGGAAACAATCTTAAAATTAAAGAGACGCTAGGGGTTGAACGGTTAGGTCTTTGTTTAAAAACAGCCTTCCACTCATAGATCGACACGTCATCGATTATAACAAAACACAATTAAACCGTGCCACACCGAAACCTTCACGTCAGGTTATGAAACAGCCCACTGCTCACCATTGAATCAATCACGCCTCACCAAAATCGCCTCTCACCGAAATCGCCCCTCAAATCATAATCGAAGGAACCCTAAGAAACCAACGGCAACTTTGCATAGCGATTTGCACAATGCCTCACCCAAATTGCTCGGCACAATGGCGATTCGCACAGCGGCGACTTTGCACAGCGACATATCGATTCCCCTTCCCTTCTCCTCCCTTCCCGAGTTTTTGACTCCACCCCTTTTTCCCAGTTCAACTCTCTTCCAACCGACTCAAGGTACGTGCATTGAGCTTATTTTTTCAACAGATTGTTTTTTCCTTAGATTTTGAAACATCTCATGTTTAACTTCAAACCAAATGGATGCTATTAATTTTGGTTGACAATTACGGCATTTCCCTAATGAAATTTTCGGATATTTAAGTGCTTTCATTTTGTGAATATCTCTATTTTGTAAGAAATGTTCTCACCCACTACACTGTTAAATTTTGCAGTTCAAAGAAATAAAGAATAAGAAATTGATAATAGATGTTAAGTACCCGATTGTAATAGAAAATAAATAAGAAATTGATGATAGTTACTTTGAGCAGATGATCTAGTTTTTTGAGGAAACCAGAACCTCGAATGAACTTCTTCTAGTGTACATGTGCATTCTAACTATTAAGTTTGATTGTTCTGTATATATATCAGATTTAAAGATCGAGTGTTGCATTAGCATCATTAGTTGTTCTGGCTTTCCTCTTAAGAATTTCAAATCAGCCTTTAAATGATAGTTGTTATTTTTTTTAACTTCTGCATCAGTCGTAAAATGCTTAATTAGGAATCTCATAACCAAGATTTACTATAGAAAAACTTGTATTCTAAATGAGGTCTGCTGATTAAGACCCTGACCCATTATCCAGTTTGGTCATGTGGTTGTTTCGACATTCTAAACGAGGTATGCTGATTAAGGTTGCGTTTGAATGTTGGTTGTTCATGGTTTCATCGTTTGCAAGATTGATTTCTAATTAGCTTGAGTATCTATTACATCACCATCTAATGAACTTCACTCATGTGGCACATATGCTAATGTTAATTGAATGACTTTAATTTCACTACTGAACAATACACATTAAGAATGAGTCTTTTTGTGCTTATGATGAATGACATTTATGATTGTAGTTATGCCAACACGTACACTTATGTTTGGTGTAGAAATTGATAATATCTTATTTTCTTGTTTAAAAAAAATGCATTTATGGATAGATTTTTAATATGCATTTATGGATAGCTTATTAATATGATGTCATGAAATGAGAAATTCGAGTTTCCATTCTGGTTCAAGTTCTTGGAGTGCAAGTGGAGAAAAAAACAAACTTGGTTTGGAGAGACTAATTTGCTATTGTGGTTACCAAGCTCAAGTTCGAATTTCTAGTAAATCTCATAGTTTAGGTAGAAGATTTTATAGTTGTCGCAACTATAATGGCTGTAAGTTTTTTTTAATTGATTGATTTTCAAAGTGCGCATGCACAAAACAACTGTTGTAAGCAAGCATTGGAGTTAACTGAACAGAGGTACAACATGGTGTTATGTATCGAAGAATCTAAATTTAAAGAAATGGAATAAAAAAAGTATAAGGGAGTCTTGAAAGTGTTATTCTTGTCATTTTTTTTTTTTAGTTTGTGGTGTAATTTTTATGTAACTAAAAAATGGTTATGTATCTCAGATAATGTTATGCCTTATGTAATTCGTTGTACTTTTTCTAAGATTTTAATGTAAAGTGATTTACTTTTATTATGATATTTGTGATGTAATGTATTTTTGTATAATTTTTATTGCTATTTTAATCATTATACGAGTAATGTATGTTATCTCTATGGCAGTGTTGACTTCATTGCCTACTAACTACTAAGTTTTTAACTTATAAAAATAAAATAAAAAATTGGCATTCACAACAATAATGCCTACATATCATTATTGTATACAATTAATTATATATTATATATTATAATTATATAATTTTCAATTTTATCTATATTATTTAAATATAGTTGTATATAAATAAGTAACTATAATTAATTATATTATTAATGGGAACGATGTTCATAGAATGCAATTAGGTGGACTTTCTATACTTACTGAGTACATGGACTGTCTCTTTCATTATCATTAATAAAACATATCTTTTACATATAAAAAAAATGCCAAGCAACAATAATGCTTACTTATCATTATAATTATATATATAATTTATTATTTATTATTTTTATATATTATTTAGTATTATAGTATTATTATATTATTTAACGTATAATTATTAACTATTATATATTATAGTAGTAACTATTTTATTATAGTTAATAATAGTTATAGATTATTAAATTATAATTTAATAGTTGTATATTTATGTAGTTATAGTCAGAGTAGTACTATGACAGTATTATAAGTTATAACTATTATATATTATAGTAGTAACTATTTTGTTATAGTTAATAATAGTTATAGATTATTAAATTATAATTTAATGTAATGAACGAACGTCGGCAGTTGCCCTCCTATCCCATCACTAAAATGATGTGAATGACCCCACCACTATTATATTAAATTCTGCATAGTAATTTTTATAGTGACTTGCATAGTAATTTCAAAACTTATAAATAGGAGTTTCAGTTGTAATGAAATTCATAAGAAGATATAGAGAGATAAATAGAGTTTCAGTTCTTAAGAGTTTCAGAGAGAATTTCTTATTTCTCTTTTGCAATAGTAGTTTTTTTCTTTAGTTTTATAACACGTTATCAGCACGAGGTTCTACCGATATTGAAGCTAGTGGTCTTCTACTTCAAGTAAGTTTTTCAATATATTATTTACAGTCATTGAGATAAATATTAAAGGTAATATTACTAAATATTACTTGATAAAATTTTATTTTTATTCTCATGATAATGTGAATATATTTCTTAAATTTACAGATTTATTTTTGTAATATAATGTCAAATATTGAGATTTATTACTATTGACATTTCTGAAAAATGTTATTTATCCAAGATCCTTGATGAGATCTATTTGGATATGATGATGAACTTGAAAGATACAATCATAGAAGAAAACTATGTGTCCCTGAAGGATCGTGCTGTGTATCTCATGATGAAAAATCATCTTACTGTGTGAAATGAATTAAGAGAGTGATATAAGCACCAGAAGATGTAATCCTCTCAAAAGATCATTATGATTTATTGCATCTGAAGTTGCAAGCTTTTAAGAGTGGTATTGAATATTCTGCACTCTTTAAAATCAGCTCAATATTAAAATTATACAGTGAAAATGTCACTGATGATGATATATAAAAGAAGACATTATTTTTCATATCTCGAATGTGCTCCTGCAGTAGCAATATCGAGAGTGAAAGTTCAACAAATATTCTGAACTTTTGTTTTATCTTCCAGTGATTGAGCTAAATAATGAGTTTTTGTTACACCAGTTACGTCCTATTAATAATATCGAATTTACACAATTCCTAGAAGTGAATGGTGCATCCTTTCAAAGGAATTAAGGGCGTAGACGTAGTAGAAAAATTATAGAAGTGTTGGTCCCAAAAGTGACAACACTAAAGATGATAAAAAATATATCGTATCACCAGAAGTGATCCAACTCAGAGAAGGGTAAGACCCTCAAAATAATTCTTAATAAAAAGATGAAAATGTTTGTTATAGATGTAATATGACTAAACAGTAGTTATGTACCTGTTGTACGGCCAGACACTTAACTGATTTATATCAAGCTTCTATTAAAGGAAAGAATAAAGTGCATGAAATAAATTTAGTAGAACCATCAGATGATTTATTAGATTCAGTAGATGTAGACGTTACTCATCTTGATATATCTGATTTCTTTAATTATCCTGAAGGTAGTATTGAACACTTAATTGGAGATGGAAGTGTTTCACTCAATTAATGTATTTTCTTTCTATCAGTAATAAAAGTTTTTGTATATTTTGTAGAATCATGGATCACATTGATGAGCTTTTTATCTCTGAGTTGAATGATAAAAATATATGTCTGGCTGACAATGCTACAACTCACACAATTCTCAAAGAAAATAAATATTTTCAAAATCTAACACTAAGTAAAGCCTATGTCCATACCATATCAGGTTCATCGGATTTAATTGAGAGCTCTGGAAGAGCTTATAATGTGTTGCCTAATGGCACCAAATTTTGTATTGATGATGCTCTATTCTCTTCACAATCCAGAAGAAATTTATTGAGTTTCAAAGATATACGTCGTAATGATTACCATATTGAAACGACCAATGAAGGCAGTAAAGAGCATCTTCTTATTACTAAAACAATATCGGGCCAGAAACTCGTATTAAAAAAACTGTCTGCTCTATGTTCTGGATTGTATTATACAAAAATGAGAACAATTGAATCATATGTGGTAATGCACCAGAAGTGCATTGACCCTAAAGTATTTATGACTTGGCATGATCGCCTTGGACATCCGGGTTCTATAATGATGAGACGAATTATTAAAAATTCGTATGGGCATCCCTTAAAGAATCAAAAGATATTTCTACCCAATGAATCTCCGTGCTCTGCATGTTCTCAAGGTAAGTTAATTATCAGACCATCTCCCTCAAAAGTCATTGTTGAATCTCCATCCTTTTTACAAAGGATTCACGGAGATATATGTGGGCCTATTCATCCATCAAGTGGACCATTTAGATATTTTATGGTTCTAATTGATGCATCTAGTCGATGGTCACATGTTTGTCTTCTTTCTACTAGAAATGTTGCATTTGCTAGACTTCTTGCTCAGATAATTAAACTACGAGCACAATTTCCTGAATATCCAATTAAGACCATTCGATTGGATAATGCAGGTGAATTTTCATCTCAAGTTTTTGATGATTATTGCATGTCAATAGGAATAGATGTTGAACATCCTGTTGCTCATACACACACACAAAACGGTTTAGCTGAGTCTTTGATCAAAAGGCTTCAACTAATCGCTAGACTTTTATTTATAAAATCAAGATTACCTGTTTCTGCTTGGGGACATGCTATACTTCATGCAGCATCTCTAATTCGCATTAGACCATATGCATATCATAAATATTCTCCATTACAGCTTGCATTTGGTCAACAACCAAATATTTCTCATCTTCGTACTTTTGGATGTGCTGTATATGTTCCAATTGCACCTCCACAATATACAAAAATGGGCCTTCAACGTAGACTTGGGATATATGTTGGTTTTGATTCTCCATCCATTATTAGATACCTTGAACCCCTTACAGGGGATATGTTTAAAGCACGTTTTGAGAATTGTCATTTTGACGAATCAAATTTTCCGTTAATGGGTAAAGAAAAGTCGGTGCCTGAAGCACGACAAGATATTACTTGGGATAATAAGACCCTGTCTCATTTTGATTCTCCTACAAATGAATGTAAACGGGAAGTTCAAAGGATTATTCATTTGCAAAATGTTGCAAATCAGTTAATGGATGTATTTACTGACACTAAAGGTGTAGTAAAATCTTATATTCCTGCTGTTAATACTCCAGCAAGGATTGAAGTCCCTGAAGGACAAATTGTCAAAGCAGCAATAGGTGAATCTAAAATACGCCTGAAGCGTGGAAGACCTATTGGTGCAAAAAATAAAATTCCCAGAAGGAAAAGAATACAAAATGAATTTGGTGTTCCTGAAGAACACATACCCACAATACAGGTTACAAATATAATTGGTGCTCATAAAGAGCTTAAATCTTCTATTCCAGAACCTCCTGAAGAGGAAACTCCTGAAAAGTATAAATTTCCTAAAAAGGGACCTCCTGAAGAGGTGTGTCATGAAATGTTTTCCCCTGAAGAGGAACAGGTACCTGAAAATAATGAGATCTCAATACATTTCATGAAAACTGGAGAAATTCTGGATAGAAATAAAACTGTTGTCGACAACATATTTTCATATAAAATGGCCCTTGACATTACCAGAAGTAATGAAGAAAGTGAGTCAAAAAGCGTCGAAAAATGTCGACGTAGAAATGATTGGCCAAAATGGAAAACAGCTATTGAAGCTGAATTAAATTCGCTAGCAAAACGAGAAGTATTTGGACCTGTTGTCCAAACACCAAAGGGTGTAATGCCTGTTGGATATAAGTGGGTATTTGTACGAAAACGTAATGAGAAAAATGAAATTGTACGATACAAATCACGGCTTGTTGCACAAGGTTTTCTGCAGAAACCAGGGATTGATTATGAAGAAACATACTCTCCCGTTATGGATGCAATCACATTTAGATTTTTGATTAGTCTGGTTGTTACAAAAGGATTAGAAATGCGGTTGATGGATGTGGTCACTGCATATTTATATGGATCCATAGACCATGACATATATATGAAAATCCCTGAAGGATATAAGATGCCTGAAGCATCTACAAGTACATCTAGAAATATGTACTCAATCAGACTACAAAGATTTTTATATGGGTTGAAGCAATCCGGACGCATGTGGTATAATCGCTTAAGCGAATATCTATTGAAAGAAGGATTTGAGAATAATCCTATATGCCCATGTGTTTTTATTAAAAAATTAGAATTCGGATTTGTCATTATTGCGGTTTATGTTGATGATTTAAATATTGTGGGAACTCCTGAAGAGATCTCAAAAACTGCTATATATTTAAAGAATGAATTTGAAATGAAAGATCTTGGCAAAACAAAACTTTGCCTCGGCCTGCAGCTCGAGCACTTACCAAATGAAATTTTTATTCATCAGTCCATGTACACTGAGAAAGTCCTAAAGCATTTTTATATGGACAAATCTCATCCCCTGAATACTCCAATGATTGTTTGAACACTTGATGTGAAGAAAGATCCATTCCGTCCTTGTGATGACGATTAAGAAATTCTTGGTCCTGAAGTACCATATCTCAGTGCAATTGGAGCTTTGATGTATCTTACAAATTACACTCAACCAGATATTACATTCTCAGTTAATCTGTTTGCAAGATATAGTTCTGCACCAACTCGAAGGCATTGGAATGGCATTAAACATGTCCTTCGTTACCTTCATGGTACAGTTGATATGAGATTATTTTATCAACGTGGTTCAAGTTCAGAATTGATTGGGTATGCAGATGCAGGTTATCTTTCAGACCCACACAGAGGTAGATCTTAAACTGGATATTTATTTACTTATGGAGATACTGCCATATCATGGAGATCTGTTAAACAGACACTATCTGCTACTTCTTCAAATCACTCAGAGATCATTGCTATTCATGAAGTAAGTCGAGAGTGTATTTGGTTAAGATCAGTTATTCAACATATCCAGGAAAAGTGTGGACTTCTCATAATCAATAATAGCCCAACAATCTTATATGAAGATAATACTGCTTGTATCACTCAAATCAGAGGAGGATATATCAAAAGTGACAGAACCAAACATATTTCACCTAAATTCCTTTATACTCATGAATTTCAAGAGAAATGTGAAATTAATGTCAAGCAGATACGATCTAGTGATAATCTGGCAAATTTATTCACAAAGGCGTTACCAACTTCCACATTCAAGAAGATTGTGCATAACATTGGAATGCGAAGACTCAAAGATCTTTTGTCATGCACTTTTTAGGGGGAGTAAATGTGCTGATTGTACTCTTTTTCCTTCGCTAAGGTTTTGTCCCACTGAGTTTTCCTCTGCAAGGTTTTAATGAGGCAATCTTAAAGCATTTGTGGATACATAAAAAGTCTGTACTCTTTTTCCTTCGCCATTGGTTTTTCTTCCCACTGGGTTTTTACTTGGCAAGGTTTTAACGAGACAGATTCCTTATTGGCGGTCATTCAAGGGAGAGTGTAATGAATGAACGTCGGCAGCCGCCCCCTATCCCACCACTAAAATTATGTGAATGACCCCACCACTATTATATTAAATTCTACATAGTGATTTGTATAGTGACTTGTATAGTGACTTGCATAATAATTTCAAAGCCTATAAATATGGGTTTCAGTTGTAATGAAATTCATAAGAAAATATAGAGAGAGAAAGAAAGTTTCAGTTCTTAAGAGTTTCAGAGAGAATTTCTTATTTCTCTTTTGCAATAGTAGTTTCTTTCTTTAATTTTATAACACTTGTATATTTATATAGTTATAGTTATAGTAGTACTATATATTATAAGTTACAACTATTATATATTATAGTAGTAACTACATTATTATGGTTAATAATAGTACGACTTATAGTACTATTATGGCTTATAGTACTACTATATAATAGTATGACTTATAGCACTACTATGCCGTATAGTAACTTGAAGATATAGTAGTGGTATGAAACTATTATAATAATATTATAAGACAATTTTTTATTATTTATATATATTATTTAGTATTAAAGTATTATTATATTATTTAGTATATAATTATTAACCATAATACATAGTTACTACTATTATATTAATATATTAAAGACTTTGGTAAATTTTTAATAGTTATAGTACTTTTTTCTCATTTTTTATAAATTAATAATTTATAACTATTATCTATAAAATATATAGATATAGTACTTTTTCTCATTTTTTTATATAAATACATAACTATTATTTATAAATTATATATATCTTTCCCCTTTTTTTATAAATGAATCATCTATAACTATTATCTATAAAATATATAGATATACTACTTTTTTCTCATTTTTTATGTAAATACATAACTACTATGACTTATAGTACTACTATAACATATAGTAACTATAACATATAGCAGTGGTAACATATAGTTGTTGCAAATCCATAACCATTAATTTATAAAATAATTAATTTATATAATATTAATGGTCTATCATTGGACAATTATAAATTTATAATTTGATATTTTTTTTAAAAAACTCTACAAAAAAATTATAATTTTTAAAAAATGGCCATAATATTAATATTAATATATGATATTAAATCTGGATATAAGAGTCATATTCATCAATACAATTCAATTTGGACATAAGAATCAAATATATATGATTTTGAAAAAGTGGCCATATATTTAACCATTAACTACATGACAGAATCCTGATAAAATGTCTCAAAAAATAGTGGCATGATCATAAACAATATGGTTTCATTGCTGTGATATCTCATATTTATGTGTATTTTTTTATTGAAAGATTATTTAAATTATTATAATTAATGGATCTTTTATTTTAAATTAAATGTGTTTTTTATTGTATTATTTAGTATTTTTTTAAGTTGTAGAACTTAAATAACGTGCTATCTTGATATTAATTAGTGTTCTATAACTAAATTGCACTTGCTTTAATTTATTTTATTGTTGGGTTTTAAATATTTTATTTTATTAATATTGAATTGTAATGTTTTTATTTGGCTTTTAGTTATTTTATTTTATTAAGCTCTTTTCCTAGTTGGACTCTATTTTCGATTTGGGCTTGTTTTAGTGAGTTTTCCTTTGTTTTTGGGCCTAGCCCATTTGGAATTGAAGGCCCAGGCCACATGTAGTCGATTTAAACTTGGGCTTTTTATTTCTTTTTTTGTTCTTTTCTTTTTGCCCTTGCAGGTCAACGCCAGCCCCCCTCCCCTTGGGTTTCATTCGGTCACTAGCCAACCACCACCCGCTGTGCCAATCAACCACTGTCACTACTCCCACCACTAGGATCGCCACATGTCGGCCAATCTATCCCGATGACCCTAGCCTCGGACAACCTCTCACCTCCCCTCCATGGGCTGAAACCCGAATGGGTATTGTAATACTCATTCATGCATTTTTCGGCCACCGCCGGCCACCCATAGTTCTAGTGACCTACCAGTAACCTCACTTCACTTCGGCAAGCAAAACCCACCAGCCAAGACCACCCAGTTCTGCCATTTCCTTCTCCATCCAAAATGGGTCTTCAAACGGATCTCTTTCCTCCGCACCGCCGTTCGACCACCGTGAGTCTCACCTCCACCCCCTAATTTAGTTCTCTCATTCATGATCTCACCTCCACCACCAAAATGTTCCCCCACCTTAGTCGACGACCCCCTAGCTCAGTTTCCCATCCGTGATCTCACCTCCCGTGTATGAACTCATGAAATTTTCGGTGGTTGCATCGTCTTACTACCACCTTCATTAAATTCTTCATCCTCCAACGAGTATTCCCCTAGATTTTGATGTTAAATCGAGTATCCTAGTCCATTGTACGAAGTGATTCGCTATAAGCGATGTGGATCGGCGCTTGTTCGAAAATCTATGTTTTTAGCGCTGTAAGTATTTTCCCAAATAAATTTTGAGATTTAAATATATTTTACAATAACAAATATTGGATATTGGTTGGTTGTTGGATATTTTGTGTATTGTTGTATGCATTGCATTGTGCATGCATGTTCATGTTTGTAAAGGAAAACTGAGTTTTCGTATAATTGCATGCATATTCATGTGTTGGGAATGAAAATTGAGTTTTTATGTGTTAATGGTTTTTCGGATGCGTGTGTATCATAACCCCAAGCCAGAATGAAGCATTATCCTGATGGAACTCTTTTGATCACTCAAGAGCGAAATATACTGAATGATATCTACTGGGTTGTCACTTGGCAACAATGGAATCGGACGGGATGGTAACGCTCTTATGCCGACTCCATGGTCCCTCTGCTGGTGGGAGTTATGGGATGCCTGGTCATGGTACGTGTTGAGAGCGGTTAACTAGGTATCGTCCGTTCTGAAGTCACATGCGTGGTCGTTACCTACGATGTGGTAAAAAGAGCCAGGGTGTGCGAATGGTCTCTAGGGGAGGCCGTGGTGTATATGGTTAGTAAAATGGATTTGTGGATCATTGGTTTTGTATGAGTGATACTGTAGAGATGATGGTAAATAGAAATGGATGTAGAGTCTCCATACAGTATTGATTGGTTTTGTTGGTCATTTTTTGGGAAAATGACGAGTTTTGTGAATGGATTTGTGTACCATTTTCTGAAAAAATTGTAGTTATTTTTATTGGAGTTTTAATTGAGCCAAATGAGATTTTGGCGTGAGTGGAGCTGTTTTTTTTAGAAAGATAGTTTTTGGGTCTTATGAATATGCTGTCTTGTTCATGCGTATTGTTATTACATGAATATATCTTTATCTTTTGATTTGTTTGGATTTTATTTACCTGCGATTCCATTTTTTATATCGTAGATTTTGATGTAGATGATGAGGAGGTTGAGCCTGAGGAAACGGCTCCGCGTTGAAGTAATTGTGTTATAATTTGTTATCTTAAAAAATGTTTTTCCCTTTTGATAAATATGTATTTTTATGATTTGACTTTCGGATTACTATATTAAATCTTCTGTTGGAGAATTTGAGTAAAACTGATTTGTATTATTTTAAAATTCTGTTACTTAGTAATTGACTTAACTTGTCCGCTGTGCCTTATAATTTTACACTGTTGTTTTGTACGCACACTTAACACTTGTCATTGGGGTGTGTGGCCCGAGTTGTCAGCGTCCTGACGCCTCAATTTTCGTGCTTTCATAAAAGGGACTTGGGGGTGTCACAACTGCCAATATTGGTCATATCCCTCTAATAACTTTCAAAAGTATCATAAGTTCACGACCCTCCTGAAATATAAGAAAAAAAATTGATTAGATTATAAGATGTATTTCAAATATATACTTACTAAATGTATTTTTGGAACTTTGACTTAAGCAAATCCTAATTAGTCGTCCAAGTTAGTATACTCAAAATTAGGTGCCTCAGGTGCCGTCGTAGAAGCCAAATGTGTCACAGGTACCTCAGATGCCGCAGGTGCCTCAGATGTTCCAGGTGCCTCAGGTGTATGCCCAATGTTCCTTAATAAACATTGGAAAAAATTACATCTTATAACACTTTGATTATAAAAACAAATTAAAGAAACAAGTTAAAAACCTTCAATAAATAAATAAATGCAAGCAAACAAATAAATAAATAAATTACCTCACTAAAGGACAGTAATTCCTAGTATGTCCCTCATTTTTACAAATGTCACAACACATTTTTTGGTTGGTTAGGTCTCTTTTGAGTTTTTTGTTCTCAAAGACTTTGGTCGTCCTTTCATTGGCACTCTTGGAAGATTTTGTATTGTTTTAATAAAGTTTGATAGAACTTGAGGTCTTGATAATTGATCAACATTGGCTGATTGCAGTCTTTGTGAACATTAGGCATGCGCATCTATTTCAAGCATGTGTTTGTGAATATTCTCCAATGCAAGAGTGAAATAGTTGTGTTTTTTGCTGACTGTGCTACAAGTTCGACAATGTCATGTAATTAAGTCATTGACTTGTTTTTTCTTATGTTCACTTCATCTTGTACTTCCATCACTTGGTCATCGGGACATAGTTCATCAGGATTGGGCCAACTCTTGGCATTAATAATCCGTCTGTCTAGAATATACTATTGTGGCAATTTTTTTACCTTCGCTTTCTTGCCAAACACACACAATAAATGCCTACAAATAATCCCTATAAATTCTCACATATGGCATGTACACATAACATTATCGCTATCCAGTGTCACATGGTAGAGATGTGTTGCTTTTTCATGAGGTGTCATTCCATATGTCTTGTTCTTACTATTCTGCGCCCATTTTTTTGCTTGGAGAAGTAGACTACTAAACAGCTAATTTTGAAAAATTATGAAAGATTTTCTTGTATAAATCATTGATGCCTCCACTTTAATTTTATAGGGTATCTTCATAATTGGCCGTGAAGAACTTGTCTGCACATCTCTCTCTTTCTCTTTGAATACGCATGCATCCATGACTTTTTCATAATGTGTATGTTTCATACAAAAAAAATATTAGAGTAAAAAGCCAAAGCATCCCAGGATTCAAATGCAATGTGAAAGAATCCCAAGCAGGATTCTTTAATATGATATGTCAGTAAATAAAAAAAAAATATTTACTATGATCAACACTTGTTGGGTAGTATGTCATTAAATCTAACCAGCATTTATAATATATTCATTTATAGATTATACATTTTTAAAATTTAATTTTAGATATTTTCAAAGTCGTATATTTGTGGTGGTTAATTACTTAATTCGAACTACTTCAAATTAATGTTTTCTGTGTTTTCCCTCTCAATATACAAGCAGTTACATGCTTGTTGGTAACCGTTCTGTGTATAGAAAATTACCATTAGAAATCCCTTGAATGCTCTAGGCCAAGAAAACAAAACCACGTTGCCAAAAGAAAGTTCTTGCGTTTGACTAAAACTAACTTGTTATATAATCACGTTAAAACAACGTAACATCAAATCTATCACAACTTTAAATTAGTTTTTTCCTCTGTTTATAGACAACACAATATGCCAAGGTTTGAAAAAGATATCCAAATAAAGTTGATTGATTCAAAATTGAATGGATAATGATTTGAATTAAAATGAAGAAGCAATTTAGATCAATTCTAACTGAATTTAGATTGATTTGAATCAAAATGAAAAAGCAAGCAAATCTAAAAAAAGGATTATCACTTATTGTTCTTTATCATTATGATTGTTAACTTCCATGTTTAGTCAGGTCAACATATGCTCATATAGAAAATTATACATTAAAAAAAAGTTGTATCCTAACAAATGAAAAGAAAGGCTTCAAGGCACTCAACAAGTCCACTTTCTAAAAGAAATTATTCAAACCCAACATTAATCTCTCACCGTTGCCTATTGCATTTTGTTTAAACCAAGCTGGACTCAGAAGAAAGTGGGAAGATGGTCCCACTTTGTCTATTTCTTAAAGGTCTATTTTTCTTAAATCAGTCGTCCAATGGTCCCCCCCTCCCCCTCCCAATTGCCTATTTTAGTAGGCACGAATGCCTATTTCCCTTTATGAGACAAGATGGTTCCCTATTGCACAAGATTTCTATCACAAGTATCCAGCCAATGCCACGCATCATAAACAATGTATGCATAGATATCTCTGTGTAGATAAACAATTTATATCACTTTAGATTGCAGTAAAAAATCATATATGGTCTGCGTAGATACTTGCTATTCATGGGTATCCTAAACAATGTCTTCATATAATCGTAGACACTGATTTCACTAGTGTAAGCAGAAAACAGGATATGCATTTAAATTACAATACCTGAGGGATATCTCTGTCACTAGAGTCGGTCATGCCGCTGATTAATGTCTGAATAGAAGGTGGAAAAAGGCCTGTGTGCGTGCCGATTTCGTGCGAAGGGAAATCGAAGGTGGAAACGATGGCACCAAAATTATGCCCGTTCGTATTTGTGGGTTTCTCCGTTCGTATTTGTCGGCGAAGGAAATGATGGAAAATCACCAATTTGTGGGTTTCTCCGTTCGTATTGTTAGAAATAAACAAATTAGGATGGGTGCTTTTCGTATTTGTGGGTGACGAAAGTTCAACGAAATCGGCACTGGAAAATCCCTTTCGCCGTTCGTTGTTCCTTCCCGCTATTTTTGTGATGTTCAGTTCTCTCCGTTCTAAGTTACAGTAGTCTGGGTTAGGTCCGTTTGAAGTTACGGTCAAATTGGGTGAGGTCTGGCACAGAACATGTAATATATTTCTGCTGACGTGTCGACGTTTAAATGGATGGGCTGATTTTGTTTAAAACCAGCCCGTCCGTTCCCCAGATAATCTCACAAAGAAGACGGCGATCGTGTAAGATTAATTCAATCAATGGTGGGAAGTTGGCAATTAATGTAATAAAGACGATGCTGCAAATAGAAGAAAATACAGGAAGGAGATGTGAGCGACGTGGAGCATCAATCTTCATGTGTTACTGAAACTGACCGTTTAAATTCTTTCTAAATAATTTTCTTAGATGCTCAAATAAATAAATATGCTTTTTTTTAATACTTTTTTTTTTTTTTTTTATCATTTATCATTCAGTGACTGATTTTATAAATCTGTAAAGTCTTGTTTGAAACTTAAATTGAATTGAAATTTATTCAGTTGAATTTAATTCTATATAAAATACACAAATTTTTTTAATTTTTTATAAATTAATTTAAACTTATCTTTACATTTAAATATATCTAAATTTATTTTAATTAAATTTCACAAAATTTATTTTATAATTTTAATTTATTATTATTTATAACTCAATTCAATTCGTCACAATGAAATCTGAGTTGGGAATGAGAGCCGATAAGTCTTAATGTGAGAGTTGAAGGACATCCTTAAGAAAGGTCGAAACTGTGTACTAAATTTCCTTAGCAAATAATACATCCACTGCCACAGGCCGTTGGAAGAAAAAAAAAAACAAAAAAACAAAGACAAAAGACAGAACAAACTTACTATACCCAATAAAAATCACTAAAAAAATAAACCATATGATCGAAGAACTCTCAAAGGTCAAAGTTGGCTACTTATTTCCTTAGCCACTAATACATTTACAGGATTTTGTCCAATATATTGGAAGAAAAAATAAAGACAAAAGAGAGGAAAAACTTGCAAAATTATTTATAATATGATTGTCTAATTCCTTATTCCCAAAGCATATCCCATGGACCCATAGCGTTCAAAACAAAGTTACGAAATCATAAATCTCCTGCAGTACAATTGCAAAAAGCAACAACCTTTGACAGATACCTCTAGTTGTCTTCCAGAGAAGGAGACCTCATCCCTCCCTGACCCTTTCCGACCATCGGAAATGGCGTCCCGGCGATTACCCATCTCCTTATTTTTCTTCCTCTACCTTATAGTCTCTTCTCAGTCCCTAGAGTTTGGACCACACAAGAAGAAGCTCAAAATCGACGGACCCATTAAAACCATAGTCGTCGTGGTTATGGAGAACCGTTCCTTTGATCACGTTCTCGGCTGGCTCAAATCCATCCGGCCCGAAATCGACGGTTTGACTGGTAATGAATCGAACCGGATTCTAGTCTCTGACCCGGAGTCGCCGGAAGTATTCGTCTCCAGCGACGCACTTTTCATCGATTCGGATCCTGGTCACTCGTTCCAGGCGATCCGGGAGCAGATATTCGGGTCGAACGACAGCTCTAGGCCGCCGTTGATGAACGGGTTCGTGCAGCAGGCGAAGAACATGAGTGATGCCATGACACAAACCGTCATGAGCGGGTTCAAACCGGATGTGCTACCGATTTACACTGAGTTGGCGAACGAGTTCGCGGTGTTCGACAAATGGTTCGCTTCGGTGCCCGCGTCGACTCAGCCGAACAGATTCTACGTCCACTCGGCGACCTCACATGGGGCCATGAGTAACGTACGGAAGGACCTTATCCATGGGTTCCCTCAGCAGACGATCTTTGACTCTCTGGACGAAAACGGCCTGACCTTTGGTATTTATTACCAAAACATCCCCGCCACCCTCTTCTTCAAGAGCTTGAGAAAGCTGAAGCACATCTTGAACTTCCATAGCTATTCCTTGAAGTTTAAGCGACATGCGAGGCTGGGAAAGCTTCCCAACTATGTGGTGGTGGAGCAGAGGTACTTCGACGTGAACTTATTGCCAGCGAACGACGATCACCCTTCGCACGACGTGGCGATTGGACAGAGGTTTGTGAAGGAGGTGTACGAGACTCTGAGGGCCAGCCCGCAGTGGAACGAGATGGCTCTGTTGATTACTTACGATGAGCATGGCGGGTTCTATGACCACGTACCTACGCCTGTCTCCGGCGTGCCTAGCCCGGACGGGATAGTTGGGCCCGACCCATTTTACTTCCGGTTCGATCGGTTAGGTGTTCGGGTCCCCACCTTTCTGATCTCGCCGTGGATAGAGAAGGGCACGGGTGAGTTTATAACATTGTTTTCGTATAACTGTTTATTACTATATCAGTCACGTTTGGAAAAAGTGAAGCTCAGAACTAATTACTTCTAGGTTTTGGTTTATTGAAGACAGTACTTAGTTTTTCTATGTGCTTCTTTATTGTAACATTCTCTTTCCCATGGGCTGATTTTAGTTACTTTTTGCGTGCTTAGTTGATTTTGTGGGTCAAATTTAGGCAAAAGGCAGTCTATTTCACTATCCCCATGTATTTGTGCAATTCTGTACTATTTACACTATGGGAATTCTAGTTTTTAGGGATGCCTTTTTTGTAATTTTACGTAGTATTGTCATTTGCCATCACCTATTATTTGACTTCAGGCCTTTCCAACTGCAGTGATTCATGAGCCAGATGGACCAACACCAGATTCGCAATACGAACATTCTTCTGTCCCTGCAACTGTAAAGAAGCTTTTCAATCTGGAATCAAACTTCCTGACCAAGAGGGATACTTGGGCGGGTAGTTTTGAGAACTACTTTTACATTCGTGACACTCCTCGTGATGATTGTCCAGGTTTGCACCATATTTCTTAACCATTACGGCGTACTTTTTGTTTGTAGATTTGTCTAATATCATATTCTCAACTGCATTGTTTATGTTGTATTTAGGGTTAGAGATTAACACTAAATACTACACTCAGCCAAGATTGAATGAAAAACCAGATAATAGATCCACAAAATAAAACAGCAAGAAAAATAGAACAAGTTTACCAAGAAGACAGATTTAACGTGGTTCGATCCTTCCGGATCTACATCCACAGGGGGAACTGGCCAGAGATCATTTTATTCTCTTCAAAGATGCACCAAGAACAGGTTACAAGATTCAGGTCTCTCACTGAGACCTCAGCTCTCGCTCTCACTCACGGAGATTCACAAGCTTTTCTTGCAAACCCTAGATCGCCTCTCAGTCACAGCTCTAATCGCCTCAGCTCTCTCGATATTTTCATCTGCCGTCTACAGTGTCATCGCAAACTATTTATAGGTCATCACTGAGGCAGCCCTAGATCATCTAGGATTATTACACGTAGCAAATATTACAGTCATCCGGATGAGCAACAATTAAACACATGGTCACTTCTTGACCGTTAGATACAGATTGATCTCAGAAACAGAAATTACACATATATCCTCTAATACATAAATTGATGACACTTATGCCATCAATCTCCACCTTGTCACCAATTTTGGCTCCAAGGGTCCCCATCTCTGGCCAGTTCCCACCTTTAGTCCCCATGTTAACCTTCTTCCATCTTCAGCAAGTTCAAACAGTGTTTGAACTTGGATCTTGGTAAGGGTTTAGTCATCAAGTCTGCTGGATTGTCTTCTGTGGGTACCTTCTTCACTTTAACATCTCCACCTGCAATCACATCTCTTACAAAATGGAGTCTTATATCAATGTGTTTAGATCTTTCATGAAAAACTTGATTTTTAGTAAGATGTAAAGCACTCTGATTATCACAGTAAACTGTGATATCACCCTCATATAAACCTAGTTCATTAGTTATACCTTTCAGCCATAAAGCTTCTTTAACAGCCTCTGTCATGGCTATGTATTCAGCCTCTGTTGTAGACAAGGCTACAACTGACTGTAAGTTGGATTTCCAACTCACAGCCCCACCAAAAGCAGTGAATACATAACCAGTCAGTGACTTTCGGGTATCTAAGTTACCTGCAAAATCAGAATCTACAAAACCACAGACTTCTTGACCACTCACCACATTATTACCAAAACATAACCCTAGGCTGTAGGAACTTGTTAAGTATTGGAACACCCATTTCAAGGCTTGCCAGTGAGTTTTCCCAGGGTCTCCCATGAACCTACTGACTAGGCTGACAGCAAAAGTAAGATCTGGCCTAGAGCAGACCATGGCATACATGATACTGCCTACCATACTTGCATATGGTATTTTTGTCATGAATTTCCTTTCTTCATCAGTTTTAGGTGACTGACTAACAGAAAGTCTAAAGTGCTGTGCTATAGGGGTACTTACTGCCTTAGCAGATTCCATATTGAATCTTTTAAGTACCTTTAATAAGTATGTCTTTTGGGATAAGTAGAGTAGTCTGTTTTTCCTATCTCTAATTATCTCCATACCTAAAATTTTCTTAGCAGATCCAAGATCTTTCATGTCAAAAACAGATCTTAGCATTTCCTTTACATGCTCAATTTTATCTTTGTTTTTACAAGCAATGAGCATATCATCAACATATAAAAGTAGATACACAGTGACATTATCAGAACTTTTAAAGTATACACAGCTATCATAATTGCATCTTTTGAAACCATTTTCAACCATATGTGTATCAAATCTTTTATACCATTGTCTTGGGGATTGTTTTAATCCATACAAAGATTTTTTTAACAAACACACATAGTTCTTATTGGATTCATCCACAAAACCTTCAGGTGGTTGCATGTACAAGGTTTCTTCTAATTCACCATGCAGAAAGGCAGTTTTAACATCCAATTGTTCCAAAAACAAATCATGAAAAGCAGTATAGGATAACAATAATCTGATAGAACTGTGTTTTACCACAGGAGAAAAGATTTCATTGAAATCTATGCCCTCCCTCTGTGTAAAACCCTTAGCCACTAACCTAGCCTTATACCTAGGTTTTTCTACCCCAGTTATGCCCTCCTTTTTCTTGAATATCCATTTAGACCCTATGACTTTAACCTTCTCAGGTTTTAACACCATTTCCCAAGTCTTATTCTTATAAAGAGATTCCATTTCTTCTTGCATAGCAAGAAGCCAATGACTTGCTTCCTTGCTATGCATGGCTTCTTTGTAAGACCTTGGTTCCAGGTCTTCCATGTCTTGTGCAACAGCTAGGGCATATGCAGTTAAGTCAGCCTGTCCAAATCTCTGAGGTGCCTTTATAACCCTTCTAGACCTATCCCTTACAAGGTTATAAGAATCAAGATTTGTTTCTTGTTCACTGTCTAAGTTGGCTTTAGAGTTGTCAGCTGGTTGTACTGTTCTTCCATCAGGCAAGGAGTCCAAAGACTCCACCTCAAACTGAATCCTGTCATTGACAGTAGTAGGTTGTGTCTCAGCTGTAGTCAATTGAGACCTGGCCATTTGTGACTCATTGAAGGTCACATCTCTACTTATTATGCATTTTTGTTTTCCAGGTTCCTCTATCCAAAGTTTGTAACCTTTTATACCTTCTGGATATCCAACAAAGATGCACTTCACTGCCCTTGGTTCCAGTTTGTCAGTTTTTGTATGTGCATAGGCAACACATCCAAATATCCTCAGATTACTATAATCAGAGGGCTTACCAGTCCATAACTCCTGAGGGGTTTTGAAGTTTAGGGCAGTGGATGGACTTCTGTTTATCAAATACACAGCAGTAGTAACTGCCTCTGCCCAAAAAGTTTTTGGTAATTTGGCATTAGACAGCATGCACCTAACCCTCTCAAGAATTGTTCTATTCATTCTCTCGGCTAAGCCATTTTGTTGGGGTGTCTCCCTTACTGTCCTATGCCTTGCAATTCCCTCCTTTTGGCAGTAGTTATTAAATTCATTTGATAGGTACTCAAGCCCATTATCAGTCCTAAGCTTCTTAACTTTTCTCCCCACTTGATTTTCAACCAAGGTTTTCCACTCTTTAAATTTATTAAAGGTATCACTTTTCTGTTTGAGGATATAAACCCACACCTTCCTAGAATGGTCATCAATAATGGATAGGAAGTAATTCCCCCCACCATGGGAGCTAACCCTAGCAGGTCCCCACAGGTCAGAATGGATATAATCCAAGCTTCTCAGGGTTAATTGTGTACTGGGTCTGAAACTAACTCTTGTGGACTTGCCTAATATACAGTCTTCACAAAAGGGAAGATCACCTAGGTCTTTGCCACCAAGTAACCCCTGTTTCTGGAGTTCCTTCAGGCCCCTATAGCTAACATGACCTAACCTCTTGTGCCAGAGCACAGTCTCATTGTCACAAGGCTTCTGGACAACAGAGGCATGTCCTATAATAGTTTGGCCTACAAGAGTATAAAGGCCATTCTTTATTTCCCCTTTCATCACTATTAAGGACCCTCTAGTTACCTTCAGGATACCAGACTCAGACTTGAAGGAACAACCAGATTTATCAAGCATTCCCAGAGAAATTAAGTTCCTCTTGAGTTCAGGTATGTATCTTACATCTTTTAGTATTCTTTCCATACCATCATGCAATTTTAATCTAATTGAACCAATTCCAAGAATTTTACAAGACTTATTATTTCCAAGCATGACATAACCACCATCAATATTTGAGAAAGTTTCAAACCAAGGCTTGCTAGGACACATATGGAAAGAACAACCTGAATCTAAAATCCATTCATTTTCAGATTCAGTCTCTGAGATACAGAGCACCTCAGCACTCTCATAGCCATCCAATGCAACAGATGCATTCCCTTCAGTTTTAGTCTTAGCCCCCTCTCTTGAATTCTTTTCAGGGCAATCTTTCTTGAAGTGTCCCTCTTTGTGACAGAGGAAACACTTCAGTTGCTTTCCCTTTGATTTGGATCTACTCCTATTTTTCTTTCCTTTATGACTAGGTTTCTCAGGTCTTCCCCTAACCACTAACCCATCACCAGTTTGTGGTTTAGGATCAGGATTGTTCTGAAGTTCCCTTGCATGTAATATTGATTGCACCTCATCTAGAGATAGACTCTCTCTGCCATACATGATTGTTTCTTTCAGGTTAGCATATGTACTATCAAGGGAACTCAATAACAGTATGGCCTGATCTTCTTCATCTATATTGATGTCTATGTTAGCAAGATCTAGGATGATCTTATTAAACTCATCCAGATGATCTTCAATGGAAGCACCCGGGGTCATCTTGAAGGTATACAGCTTAGTCTTCTTGTGAAGACGATTGGCCAGGGACTTGGTCATATAGAGGTTTTCTAATTTCAACCAGATCCCTGCAGCTGACTCTTCACTAGCAACCTCCCGTAACACTTTGTCACCTAAGGAAAGAATCATGGCACTGTGTGCCTTTTGTAATATCTCGGGTCTACACTTCTCAGTGGAGGATGAGATCAATTTCTCCTCTGAGGACCCCTTAGGCAGCTTCTTGTCTCCAAGAAGTGCATCTTGGAGACCATGCTGCACTAACAGAGCCCTCATTTTGATCCTCCAAAGACCAAAATCGTTTTTACCCGTGAATTTTTCCACCTCAAACTTAGCAGAACCCATCTCAACCAGGGCTCTGATACCACTTGTTGTATTTAGGGTTAGAGATTAACACTAAATACTACACTCAGCCAAGATTGAATGAAAAACCAGATAATAGATCCACAAAATAAAACAGCAAGAAAAATAGAACAAGTTTACCAAGAAGACAGATTTAACGTGGTTCGATCCTTCCGGATCTACATCCACAGGGGGAACTGGCCAGAGATCATTTTATTCTCTTCAAAGATGCACCAAGAACAGGTTACAAGATTCAGGTCTCTCACTGAGACCTCAGCTCTCGCTCTCACTCACGGAGATTCACAAGCTTTTCTTGCAAACCCTAGATCGCCTCTCAGTCACAGCTCTAATCGCCTCAGCTCTCTCGATATTTTCATCTGCCGTCTACAGTGTCATCGCAAACTATTTATAGGTCATCACTGAGGCAGCCCTAGATCATCTAGGATTATTACACGTAGCAAATATTACAGTCATCCGGATGAGCAACAATTAAACACATGGTCACTTCTTGACCGTTAGATACAGATTGATCTCAGAAACAGAAATTACACATATATCCTCTAATACATAAATTGATGACACTTATGCCATCAATCTCCACCTTGTCACCAATTTTGGCTCCAAGGGTCCCCATCTCTGGCCAGTTCCCACCTTTAGTCCCCATGTTAACCTTCTTCCATCTTCAGCAAGTTCAAACAGTGTTTGAACTTGGATCTTGGTAAGGGTTTAGTCATCAAGTCTGCTGGATTGTCTTCTGTGGGTACCTTCTTCACTTTAACATCTCCACCTGCAATCACATCTCTTACAAAATGGAGTCTTATATCAATGTGTTTAGATCTTTCATGAAAAACTTGATTTTTAGTAAGATGTAAAGCACTCTGATTATCACAGTAAACTGTGATATCACCCTCATATAAACCTAGTTCATTAGTTATACCTTTCAGCCATAAAACTTCTTTAACAGCCTCTGTCATGGCTATGTATTCAGCCTCTGTTGTAGACAAGGCTACAACTGACTGTAAGTTGGATTTCCAACTCACAGCCCCACCAAAAGCAGTGAATACATAACCAGTCAGTGACTTTCGGGTATCTAAGTTACCTGCAAAATCAGAATCTACAAAACCACAGACTTCTTGACCACTCACCACATTATTACCAAAACATAACCCTAGGCTGTAGGAACTTGTTAAGTATTGGAACACCCATTTCAAGGCTTGCCAGTGAGTTTTCCCAGGGTCTCCCATGAACCTACTGACTAGGCTGACAGCAAAAGTAAGATCTGGCCTAGAGCAGACCATGGCATACATGATACTGCCTACCATACTTGCATATGGTATTTTTGTCATGAATTTCCTTTCTTCATCAGTTTTAGGTGACTGACTAACAGAAAGTCTAAAGTGCTGTGCTATAGGGGTACTTACTGCCTTAGCAGATTCCATATTGAATCTTTTAAGTACCTTTAATAAGTATGTCTTTTGGGATAAGTAGAGTAGTCTGTTTTTCCTATCTCTAATTATCTCCATACCTAAAATTTTCTTAGCAGATCCAAGATCTTTCATGTCAAAAACAGATCTTAGCATTTCCTTTACATGCTCAATTTTATCTTTGTTTTTACAAGCAATGAGCATATCATCAACATATAAAAGTAGATACACAGTGACATTATCAGAACTTTTAAAGTATACACAGCTATCATAATTGCATCTTTTGAAACCATTTTCAACCATATGTGTATCAAATCTTTTATACCATTGTCTTGGGGATTGTTTTAATCCATACAAAGATTTTTTTAACAAACACACATAGTTCTTATTGGATTCATCCACAAAACCTTCAGGTGGTTGCATGTACAAGGTTTCTTCTAATTCACCATGCAGAAAGGCAGTTTTAACATCCAATTGTTCCAAAAACAAATCATGAAAAGCAGTATAGGATAACAATAATCTGATAGAACTGTGTTTTACCACAGGAGAAAAGATTTCATTGAAATCTATGCCCTCCCTCTGTGTAAAACCCTTAGCCACTAACCTAGCCTTATACCTAGGTTTTTCTACCCCAGTTATGCCCTCCTTTTTCTTGAATATCCATTTAGACCCTATGACTTTAACCTTCTCAGGTTTTAACACCATTTCCCAAGTCTTATTCTTATAAAGAGATTCCATTTCTTCTTGCATAGCAAGAAGCCAATGACTTGCTTCCTTGCTATGCATGGCTTCTTTGTAAGACCTTGGTTCCAGGTCTTCCATGTCTTGTGCAACAGCTAGGGCATATGCAGTTAAGTCAGCCTGTCCAAATCTCTGAGGTGCCTTTATAACCCTTCTAGACCTATCCCTTACAAGGTTATAAGAATCAAGATTTGTTTCTTGTTCACTGTCTAAGTTGGCTTTAGAGTTGTCAGCTGGTTGTACTGTTCTTCCATCAGGCAAGGAGTCCAAAGACTCCACCTCAAACTGAATCCTGTCATTGACAGTAGTAGGTTGTGTCTCAGCTGTAGTCAATTGAGACCTGGCCATTTGTGACTCATTGAAGGTCACATCTCTACTTATTATGCATTTTTGTTTTCCAGGTTCCTCTATCCAAAGTTTGTAACCTTTTATACCTTCTGGATATCCAACAAAGATGCACTTCACTGCCCTTGGTTCCAGTTTGTCAGTTTTTGTATGTGCATAGGCAACACATCCAAATATCCTCAGATTACTATAATCAGAGGGCTTACCAGTCCATAACTCCTGAGGGGTTTTGAAGTTTAGGGCAGTGGATGGACTTCTGTTTATCAAATACACAGCAGTAGTAACTGCCTCTGCCCAAAAAGTTTTTGGTAATTTGGCATTAGACAGCATGCACCTAACCCTCTCAAGAATTGTTCTATTCATTCTCTCGGCTAAGCCATTTTGTTGGGGTGTCTCCCTTACTGTCCTATGCCTTGCAATTCCCTCCTTTTGGCAGTAGTTATTAAATTCATTTGATAGGTACTCAAGCCCATTATCAGTCCTAAGCTTCTTAACTTTTCTCCCCACTTGATTTTCAACCAAGGTTTTCCACTCTTTAAATTTATTAAAGGTATCACTTTTCTGTTTGAGGATATAAACCCACACCTTCCTAGAATGGTCATCAATAATGGATAGGAAGTAATTCCCCCCACCATGGGAGCTAACCCTAGCAGGTCCCCACAGGTCAGAATGGATATAATCCAAGCTTCTCAGGGTTAATTGTGTACTGGGTCTGAAACTAACTCTTGTGGACTTGCCTAATATACAGTCTTCACAAAAGGGAAGATCACCTAGGTCTTTGCCACCAAGTAACCCCTGTTTCTGGAGTTCCTTCAGGCCCCTATAGCTAACATGACCTAACCTCTTGTGCCAGAGCACAGTCTCATTGTCACAAGGCTTCTGGACAACAGAGGCATGTCCTATAATAGTTTGGCCTACAAGAGTATAAAGGCCATTCTTTATTTCCCCTTTCATCACTATTAAGGACCCTCTAGTTACCTTCAGGATACCAGACTCAGACTTGAAGGAACAACCAGATTTATCAAGCATTCCCAGAGAAATTAAGTTCCTCTTGAGTTCAGGTATGTATCTTACATCTTTTAGTATTCTTTCCATACCATCATGCAATTTTAATCTAATTGAACCAATTCCAAGAATTTTACAAGACTTATTATTTCCAAGCATGACATAACCACCATCAATATTTGAGAAAGTTTCAAACCAAGGCTTGCTAGGACACATATGGAAAGAACAACCTGAATCTAAAATCCATTCATTTTCAGATTCAGTCTCTGAGATACAGAGCACCTCAGCACTCTCATAGCCATCCAATGCAACAGATGCATTCCCTTCAGTTTTAGTCTTAGCCCCCTCTCTTGAATTCTTTTCAGGGCAATCTTTCTTGAAGTGTCCCTCTTTGTGACAGAGGAAACACTTCAGTTGCTTTCCCTTTGATTTGGATCTACTCCTATTTTTCTTTCCTTTATGACTAGGTTTCTCAGGTCTTCCCCTAACCACTAACCCATCACCAGTTTGTGGTTTAGGATCAGGATTGTTCTGAAGTTCCCTTGCATGTAATATTGATTGCACCTCATCTAGAGATAGACTCTCTCTGCCATACATGATTGTTTCTTTCAGGTTAGCATATGTACTATCAAGGGAACTCAATAACAGTATGGCCTGATCTTCTTCATCTATATTGATGTCTATGTTAGCAAGATCTAGGATGATCTTATTAAACTCATCCAGATGATCTTCAATGGAAGCACCCGGGGTCATCTTGAAGGTATACAGCTTAGTCTTCTTGTGAAGACGATTGGCCAGGGACTTGGTCATATAGAGGTTTTCTAATTTCAACCAGATCCCTGCAGCTGACTCTTCACTAGCAACCTCCCGTAACACTTTGTCACCTAAGGAAAGAATCATGGCACTGTGTGCCTTTTGTAATATCTCGGGTCTACACTTCTCAGTGGAGGATGAGATCAATTTCTCCTCTGAGGACCCCTTAGGCAGCTTCTTGTCTCCAAGAAGTGCATCTTGGAGACCATGCTGCACTAACAGAGCCCTCATTTTGATCCTCCAAAGACCAAAATCGTTTTTACCCGTGAATTTTTCCACCTCAAACTTAGCAGAACCCATCTCAACCAGGGCTCTGATACCACTTGTTGTATTTAGGGTTAGAGATTAACACTAAATACTACACTCAGCCAAGATTGAATGAAAAACCAGATAATAGATCCACAAAATAAAACAGCAAGAAAAATAGAACAAGTTTACCAAGAAGACAGATTTAACGTGGTTCGATCCTTCCGGATCTACATCCACAGGGGGAACTGGCCAGAGATCATTTTATTCTCTTCAAAGATGCACCAAGAACAGGTTACAAGATTCAGGTCTCTCACTGAGACCTCAGCTCTCGCTCTCACTCACGGAGATTCACAAGCTTTTCTTGCAAACCCTAGATCGCCTCTCAGTCACAGCTCTAATCGCCTCAGCTCTCTCGATATTTTCATCTGCCGTCTACAGTGTCATCGCAAACTATTTATAGGTCATCACTGAGGCAGCCCTAGATCATCTAGGATTATTACACGTAGCAAATATTACAGTCATCCGGATGAGCAACAATTAAACACATGGTCACTTCTTGACCGTTAGATACAGATTGATCTCAGAAACAGAAATTACACATATATCCTCTAATACATAAATTGATGACACTTATGCCATCAGTTTAAGTAGTTCACACTTCATGATAGGAAAGATGTAAAATTTGGCCAGTCTGTGGCACAAATAGTGAAACTTGCTTCTCTTGGTATACTGATTACTGGGTCACTAATTGATTTAGATCTTCAATTGTAGTACCAGCACACCTAGATACTGATTATTGTGTTGTAGGCTTGCTATGTTCTTTAACCCCTACGGGTTGGCTCAAGTGGTAATGACCTTGGACTTAGGGGTATGCTTCCTCTAGGTTTAAGCTTCACATTCTCTAGGCGCAATCGGATTAGGAGATTTTCTCATTAAATTAATCGAAGGCCCCTTGCTGGGAACTCCTTGTCGAGGGCCCGTGTACCGGACACCTGGTGCCAATCGAAAAAAGGGCTTGCTATATTGTTCTTCCTTTCTTTCTTTTATTTTCTGTGGGTTGAGAGGGGAATGTGATGTACCTAAAGAGAAGAGCATGCATATTCCACCATCATCTTGCTCATAAGAACGGATATAGAGATATATAATCTGTCATGTCTCTGCTTATTGTACTTGAATAACCGAACGATGAATTCTAAAGCTTATATGCAGTTCATTTTCTTATTTTACCATTATTTGGTTTTACCTACTTCCTTGCTTATTTGGTAAAAAATAATAATAAAAATCATGGAATATGGATGCAGTAACCCTTCCAGAAGTTAAGAGGTCATTGAGGCCATGGGGACCAAAAGAGGACTCAAGCCTGTCAGAATTCCAGGTTGAACTGATCCAGCTCGCATCCCAGCTCAATGGTGACTATATCCTGAATACTTATCCAGATATAGGCAAAAGCATGACAGTGGGTGAAGCCAACAGGTATGCAGAGGATGCAGTCAAGAGGTTCTTGGAAGCTGGAAAGGCTGCTCTTAAAGCTGGAGCTAATGAATCTGCCATTGTTACTATGAGACCTTCCTTGACTAGCCGAAATATGCTTAGAGATCATACTGGTCACTTAGTAGAGAGCCACTGATAGATTATTAGATTTGTCTTCACAAATCCAGTAGAATTTACACTTATGTATGTATGACAATGAGGCGAAGCATTTCGCTCCAAGCTTTCGCAATTTGTTACTGTTGAACACCATTGGAGCATGGGATTCAGCTACTGTAATACTTAGCTTTGTGTATAGCATCTTATAGATGGGTTAATCTCTCTCCAATTAGTATTGTGAACATTCGTTCTGTTGAATGTTATTATTATTTAATCTTATTTAGATATAATATTGGTGTGATTTGGATTTTGTGTTGAGATGAAAATTTAAGATTTGAAAAAATTAAATTTTTTATTAGATATAATATGAGAATTTGATAAAATTATAATGATAAAATAAGATAAGATAAGATAAAATGAAATGAAATGAGTTGAGATTCTATCTCAATCCAAACGCGACTTGGTGATTGACATAAAAAAAAAAAAAAAAACAGGATGGTGCTATATTTACGGGTCCCAACTCTTGTTGGGAGTTACCGTTAGGCATAATTGGTCTTTTGTTTTTTATTAATTTTTTACATGTATTTTTTAACACTTTTAATATATGTTTTAAAAAAATAACAAAAAAAGTCACAATATTATTAAAAAAACAATTTCTTAATCATTAATTAAAAAGGAAATTAAAAAATAAAATAAAAAATTCAGTAGTAACACCGAGCAGTAAGAAAGAGCGGTGAGAACATCATTTTTCTAAAAAATATAAGACTTTTTTGATGCATCCCTATCCATAAAACTTCGACCAACAATGGGTATTGAGAAAAGAGGTTCAGATCCATCAAATGAACAACATAATTCACAACGTTGACAAGTGAAGTGCATGCACACTTGGAGATAAATTAGGACTTAATTATATTTATTTAGAATATTAAAAGGTCTAAGTATATTAGGATATTATTAGTCAATTAAAGGACCTTTTGTACTCCAAAAGACAGATTATTAAATGCATTGAAATATTAATAAAATGTTTTAATTTCCCAATTACCTCTTTTCTCTATTTCTTCTTCTTTCCTCTCTTTGTCTTGAACTCTTCTTTTCTAGCCTTTTCCTTTCTCTATTCTTCTTTTTAGTCTTTAGACAGTTGTGCTTCATAAATATAACTATCAAAAGCTGTATTTTTGCCTCACCCTTAATCATCTTTGGCAATGGAAGTCTAATGGGACTCACAGTATCACCCCTCATCTATCAACACTATTTACAATTACATCTATAGATTTTAGGCCTGTTTATCCGGATCGAGTTTTGTCTAGTCTGGTTTTAAAATTTTCTTTATTTTTTAATAATTTTGACATTTTTATTTAAAAATTCAAGAAAATCATGGATCCGGAATCCAGATTCCCAAATCTAAAACTCGAATGAACAAACCTATCTACAATTCTTGAAACCTTTTCCCTGTGAAATGAGCATGTGGACAACAACGCTTCTTAAGTGATATTGATTACTACCATGGTTATAAATTATCCCATGTTACTAACCAATAAGAATCATGCCTTGTTTGGGCATGAGAGATAAATCATTCCAAGCAACAGAGTGATACATTGCTTGTTTATTATATCTACATCCAGAACCTGGTTTAGTTTAGGTGGCGGTTGAACTAGCTAGTATAGATTCATAGAATGAATGCCCGGCCATGGAACTAATCTGAACACAAGTTTATCCTCTTGGTTCTAATGGCGCGCACCATAGCGTCTCTTTCTTTGCTGAAATGATTTCAAGGCCTCTACAAACTCAGCTTTCCCAAAATCAGGCCAGAGTGCTTGAACAAAGAAAAATTCAGTGTAGGCCAACTGCCACAACAAGAAGTTGCTGACTCTATATTCGCCACTGGTTCGGATTAGCAGATCGGGGTAAGGAAATTCAGTACAGTTTGTTTCTAATTCCTGTTCAATTAGACCTTCGCCGACGTCTTCGAGTTGAATAACACCATCTTTAACTTTGCTAGCAATACTTTTGCAAGCTTGCACAATGTCATATTTCCCACTGTAGCTAACTGCCACAATTAGTTGGAGTCTAGAGTTGTTTTTTGTGGTCTCCTCTGCTTCACTTATCAGTTTCTGAAGAGACTTTGGAAGCTTGGATGAATCACCAATCACACTTATTCTAATGCCTTCCCTGTCAAAGCAAAAGTAGATAAAACAATTATCTCAATATTGAATCCAAAAGGACCAACATCAACAATCCCATATAACTGAAGCAATGGTCTGCCTTCTAGCATGTGATTCCTTTACTTTCTAATATGGAAGAGAAATGATACTTGTATTGGTCAATGCGTAAACGCCACGTAATCATTTTTTAAAAAGAATGAATAAGTTCAGGACCCATATGAAAAGAATTAATTTTTTAATAGTAGATTTTACTTTTTTTTTTAAGTGACTGTATGACATTTATGCATTTCACAACTATATGTAGCATCTTATAAAAGCACTTACCTTAAACACAAGGAAATTCTTGTCTCGGCAGTTGCTCCAAACCCAAATATCACATCCTTAATGTTCATTGAATTTGAATCTGTCTGTATACCCTTACATGTCTAAAAGAACATGAAATGTCCCTAAATAGTGGCCAACAGACTGGGATATGATAATCTATGACTAAGTTGTTAGATTGAAAAGGCTCATCATAACACTAATTAACTTGTTAATGATAAAGAAATTACACATTACCCACATCACAGCTATCCGGAGATGACATATATAAGAATAACTCAACACCGAAAATCTATTTCTTTTTCGCTACTAGTCATGATGCTCCACATGGATCACATAGGCTATACCTACCTCTTGGAAAATATAAATCACCCCTAAACTTCGCAAAGAACATATATATCATATGCAGCACAAAATTAATGCGCGAGAAAATGACAAAATGGAAAGAGAAGCGTTATATAATATTTTATATTTATTTTACAATAAAAATAATTTTATAATTTAATCTATCATATCAACTAAAGGCGATTGGGCGGTTTATTTTGGAAGATGAAATCAAAAATTTTAAACTATCTCAAATCTATTATTGCATTTTTTGAAATTTTTATATAAAATATAATAAAAATTTTAACTTTTTCAAATTTCAAAATCATTTTTTTAAATTTTTATATAAAATTAATATTAAAAAAATATTTTATTATCTTTTAAATTTTTATCTCATTTTATCTCACCTCTAAAAATTAAAAAAAAAATGCCTAAATTAACATTTCTCAAAGGAAAATCCTCCTTGTGTTTCTACGTGTATGAGAGAGAGAGAGGGAGAGAGAAGAGTTGGTAATTACCTCACAAAATTCTGAAGTTGTGACTTGATCTCTCTTTCGAACAACGTCATCAAGAAATCAACCTCCACCTGCACTATAAGCAAACCACCATTAAGAAAGTTCCACGTGTACATTCTTACCAAAATGAAAAGGCATGAAAACGCTTATAAAGCTTGTACTCTAACAAAAATCACTACCATACATTCATACGTTTAAAGGCAACAAAACAAGTATTTGTGATAATTATTTGCTAGGCTAATAATTATTTATAATGAAAATAAATTTATTTTAATAAAAAATAATTAATTTGATAAAAAATAATTACACATAAATAAGCCTTTTTTTTATAATGACTAAGAAAAAGTGCAAACTCATACTACGAACAAAACTTCACTCAGAATAGTTTTCTTTTCATGATGAGAGCTGAGGTCGGTTTGGATTAGAGACTACTTGAATTCTCTCAACTCATTTTAAATTTTTATATATAATACAATTTTTAATATAATTTTTTTAATTTTAATATAATTTTTTTAAATTATAAAAAATAAAAAATAATATTTTATTCAATTTTTAAAATTTATCTTTAACTCTAAATCCAAACGGAACAACGCTCTATCCACGTTCGTAATCAAGATAATTGCTCATAACATAGCCAAGAAAACACAGGCAAACGGACCTTGGGCCGAATCCAATTGTCGTAAGAAAAGGCGAAAACAGTGAGAACCCGGATCCCCCAGTGGGCACAGAGCTCAACGAGCTCCCGCAGGGACCGTGAACCGGCCTCGTGTCCCGCCGATGCCGGTAAACTCCTCAGCTTGGCCCATCTCGCATTTCCGTCCATGATAACCGCCACATGGTTCGGCATCATATCTTCCCTAACACCCTCCGGTAAAGGCTCCTCCTCCGGTGAGTCACCGGAGATGGAGTTTCCTTCTCCTCCCTCCTCTCTCACATGTTCTCGGATAGCTACTTTGACTGGCCCGTGAAGTTTACGACAAGGAAGCGGAGAGAAGGGGTGAGATTCGGCTCCAGCCCGGCGAGAGCGGGAGGCACTGGGTCTATGGGGAATAAGAGTGTTATTGGGTGGAATTGGAAGCAACAAGGATTGCATTATCCTGGTCTAGGCTAGGGTTAAGGCTCCACCGGAACTCTGCTCGCTGCTTGGTTCTTGTTCTGCTAACTGCTGCTGCTTCTATCGACCGTTGGAGGCTTTATATATCCCTTTTGTTGTGAATCTGGTTAGGCTAATGCAGCAACGACGACGTTTATCAAAAAAAAAAAAAAAAAAAAAGCAGCAAGGACGAGAAAGGGTGCCATGTGGAGGATACCACGCCGTCTGTCACCTTTCATGTTACCATCGTACATTTGGTCCACATATAGTTGACTGGCTGTTAAAAGGTGCTTGAATGATTCGAACTTCAAAAAATCTATTTATTATTTTATTTTATTTTATAATATAATATTAAATGATAAATTTAAAATAATAAATAAGAAATAATTTTTAATTATCTAATATCATATTATAAAATAATATTTAATAATTCTACGTAGAATCAATTTTAAAAAATTGATAAAAAATCGAATTTAATTTAAAAAAATTTCTTCTCATTTTTAACTTTATTTTCAATTTTTATATAAAAAATAAATTTTGTTTTAGAGAGTCGACTTTCTATCGATTTCTTAAAATTAATTTCATATAAAATTATTTCTAAAATATTATGAAAATTGAGATGATAAATAAACAAAAAAATATATTTTTATTTTTTAAATTTATTCTTTATAAACTAATTAAGATTTTCTACTCATTATCAATATATCAAATATTTGGTTAAAAATAAAGAATAAAAAAATCTATAGTATGTTGTATGCAGGATAATGAAAAGAACTTATATATATATATATGTATATATATACATATATATATATATATAATATTTGCCAAACTATAAAAGTAGATAAATTTGAGATCTACATAAAAATTTAGTTTTACTTATGGTGGATTTTACATTTTTTTTAAAAGTACGTAGAATTTGTGTGGTTAAAATTGCATTTAACATTGCTCATATATATATATATATATAATGTGGTTCTTTTCTAACTAAGCAAATTTTCAAATTACATAAAACACGTTGTTCATATGAAATCTTATCACATCTGTTGTATCGGTTAGCAAAAATATATATATTTTAAATATTTAATATTAGGCCAATGCTACATATAGTTTGAAAAAGTGAATTCCTTTATAGTCTAACCAAGGACAAAGTTAGATATATAGTTTGAGGGGTCAATTTACGAAACAAAATTTAGAAAGAGATAAATATTAATTTTTTATATAATCTATTTCATAAATATACTTTTTAAAATTTGATTTTTATCAAATTATAAAAATTTTAAGAGGGCCAAAGTCCCTCAAGTCAAATAATGGTTCTGCCCTGAGTCTAAATAATAAATAAATAGAGTAATCCCTATTTTAGAATAAAATTAATTAAAATAAATTCATTTAGAGATAAAAATTTTAAAAATCTGAAAAATTCATTTCATTTAATCATAAAATTGAAGCGTTTTTATGTGAACTGTAATGCAGTCCATATTTGATGGACTATAAAAAAAAAACTATTCTCTTAATATTAACGTTGATCTATAATAAATGTAATAGAGCAATTATCATCATCTATATGAATATCATCGTAATATATCTTTTCGGATTACTTTCGAATAATAAATAGTCTGTTTACATACAAATTTTTAAATAATAAAACCCCTGTAATTATAGAAATAAAATTTCTATTTTTTTATTATTTTTATATAGTGATCCTCGTGGCCGACTTTTTTATTAGGCCATTTAGGCAATTGACTAAGACTCTAAAAAATAATCTAAAGTAGAATTTTTATATCTAAAAAAAATTAATTAACTCAATAAAAGAACATAAAAAATATTAAGTCGATATTATATATATATATGACATTCTTAATTAAAAATATTAGTTGAAAAGTTAGTATAAAATCTTAAATAGTAATTTATTTGACAAATGAAAATAATTATTTTTAAATAAAAATCTAATGTAAAAATTAAAAAAATTAAAAAAAAAACTCAATTAAATTTAACCTTAAGTCTCCTAACTTATTGAGCCAATCCTGATAATATTTTTTTATGAACGTGAAAACCCAATTACTATTTAGAAAGTAGAAAAAGAAATTAAGAAGTCATGATCATGATCTTAATAGTAATTACTTTATTTTCATAAGATTTGATGGATTAAAGTGAATTTTTTAAGATTTATTACTATGAAAAATAATATTTATAATTTTAAGGTATATAAATTTTTTTATATTTCTTTAAAAAATAGATAAATTTTAAATTTACACGAAAGATTATTTTTTTAATGACAGATTATATCCGGAAAAAAAGAAATAATGCCGTACACACTCTATAATTATATTTAAAAATTATTATTATTATTATTATTGAGAGATAAAATTATATGAGCCTCAATCTTTTCCACTTTGGTTTTTATTGTCGAGAAAAAAAAAATGATCCAATCATAGTTTGCATAAGACAAGAGGATCTCTCGATTCTTCTTCAAACAAGATGGAGACAACAATAAAAAAATGAAATTCCATCTACAAAAGTTTGATAATAATATATGCATGCTGAATGTCTTGTCAACTACTTTATAAAATCAATAGCCATTAGCCACGTGTGAATGATAACAGCCACGTTAATTATTTAATTAAATAGGAAACTAGCAAAGCTGAAAGGAGGGAAAAAGAAAAAAGAAGAGGCGTAGAGAAAGATACGCTTGGGGCGCTGGGGGAGATCGTCTGGTTGAAGCTAATTGTGAATCTGTGATTTTTATTAAATTAAAACGGTTGGCCCCTCATCCTCCCTTCACAAACGTAGCATTCTGAATTTGTGTGTACATATTTGATTTTAGCTATTTTTTTCATATTAAATTTAAATTATTTTTTTATTATTATTATAATATAGTAAAAAAAATAATATGAGATTAATTTAACTTCAACTATTTCATTCACATTGAATTATCCATTTATTTACTATCTACTCTATTTTAACAAACTTTCTTCTATCTAATAATCATATCTATTATACAACAACTTTCCTCATTTACAATCAATCAGAATATTAATCAAAAGAAGAAATTATATGCTGAGTGAAGAAACAGATTGGCATTATTTAGATCTATTTTCTTCTTTGTTGGAGTCGAGTGGCACTTGAGAGTGCTGAGGTGGAGCAGTATTATTGTCTTTAACTCTAATAAATAGTATTTGAAGTATGTTTTTTTTCTTCTTCTAATATTTAGCTAATCCATTAATACTAAAATTATGTTATTTATATATCTTGTATATAACACACTACTTAAAGATAATTATTATTTAAAAAAATAATAATTATTAAAAACTTTCAACTAAGAAAATTGTGAAACTCATTATATATTGAACATTATTACATGTGAGGATGAGTATGATGAGTATGGATGCTCTCAGTCATTTTTGTTATACATTATACCTATTTAAACAGTCAATACTCATGTTTTTTTACATACAAGTTGTATAAATTCAACCCGAATAGCTGACCCGACCGAAATTTCTAACTCGACCCGAGCCAAAATGACTATTCATGAAAACAAAATGTCAGAAATGGAAATTTCCGTTTGGTTTCTGCTTTTGATCGGTTCAGTTTGAATTGTTGTCCGATTCTCAAACGTGGTTGTGGTTCGATATTAAATTCTTCAATCATTGCAACTCCCCTTATCACGTAGTGCTAACTACTAATACATCTAAGGACCTAGGGTTGTCATAATTCCGATTTAAAAGATTTTGAGATTTACGATGATAAGTTAAAAACAGTTCTTGATAATCGGTGGGGCTTTTTTCTCTTTAAAAATAGCAATCCAATAATTTGATGCCATGTAGACATTTTATTAAAAATATAATGAAACAACATATATAAGAAGAAGTTTAAAAAATATCATCTTCTCAATTTCAGTCCCATTATAGTTTCTAATACACCTCTCTCTCTCTCTAGATCGTTATTATCCTTCAAGAAGTATCATCTTCTTTACTATGGATAATTCACAATGGATGGTATTTAGAATCGCTAGGTTGTTCAGGAAGAAAAGAAGTAAAGTTACAAATAATGGAAATGAGGGGATTTGAATCTCAAGTCGAAGCATCTCTTAAATTCTTATGCATAGTCAGAAGATCTTCCTGTCGGCCACCACCTAATGAGATGTGCGAGAAAGATGGGTGATCTGCCACCGATCTGCGCGAGGAGGATGACGAGATGCACTGTTCAAATAATCTTTGTATTTTTTTTTTTTGTTATAAAAACAATCTAGTCTATATTTGGGATATGAGAAAATTAAAAAAATTAAGCAATATTATTTTTTTCTAATGCCAATAGGAGAGATTCTAGTAAGTGTTTGGAAGTTGAGAAAATGAAAAAAATGAGCACGTGCTACATGGGGATGATGTTTTGGTTTCCTCAGAGTTGTTTTTCGCTGTTCCAAACTTTTTTGGGCTTCTTTAATTCGAGTTTTTCTTTATATTTTTTGTTTATTTTTCTAGAAAAGGAGTGTATTTTGGCACTTTTTTGTGTTTGAAATTCTGGTTCAAAGACGGGCATTTCGTGATTCGGTGTGGATACGTGTAATGTTTATTTTGTAAAATATCTGATGCAGCCACATATTATAGGAGGATTTTTTTTAATATAAAAACCAGTCGAATCGTTCCACAGTATCTCCCTAAGTTAAAATGTGACTCTTTTCTTGTATCAAAATAATTAAGTTATACATAAATATATTTTTATTGAAAAATAATTTTTTTTTTGAGATACAAAATTACTAATTAAATTTTTATATTCAAGTTTTAATATTTTTTATATATATTTTTATAATAAATGACCTTCGCTCTTATATAAAATTGTTAATTTGCATAATAAAATAAAATATCTTAATATTAAAAATCCAAAATCAAGAAATAAATTAAACGTTAGAAGAACTCGAAAGAGAAAAAAAAAACAAAGATTGAAAAATAGTCTAAAAATAGGTGACCCTGGTCATAGGAATTGTGAAAGTTATGATCGGTTGAGGGCATGAAGAAGAAGACAAAAAAAAAAAAAAACAATCAGACATATAACGGACGTCAAATAATAATATATATATGATGAATGTCTTGTCTACTATTATTATCAAAACAGTAGCCATTACCCACGTGTGAATGATAAAAGCCACGTTAATTATTTAATTAAATAGGAAACTAGCGAAGCAAAAAAACAAAACAAAAAAATGTGGTGTAGAGAAAGTATAGTTAGCCAACTCTGGACGTTGAAGATGATTGTGATTTTTATTTGAACGTACAGTTGCCCAATTCATACGTAGCATATTTTTAGTACACTGCACAAATTTTGAGTTATTGCTTTTTTTAAAAATAATTATAAGAATATTTATCACATCTAAAAGAGTTAGACCCGTTTGGATTTTAAAATAAGTTGAAATGAATTATATTATTTTAGAAATAATAATAAGATAAAGATAATAAAATAAATTTTGTAAAGGTATAATGAGTAAAAAATATGTTTAAATATTAAAATAAGTTTAGATATATTTAAGAAAAGTTAAAAAAGATTTTAAATAATTTAGTTAAAAAAGTGTTGAATTGAAAAAAGTTATGAATCTTATGTATAAAGAGATTTTAAATTAATATAAATTTAATAATTTTAAAGTTGAATATTTAAATATTAGATTCGATTTAAAATTAGATTGCAATCTAACTTCCATTGCTTAATTATTATAACCTTTTTAAACTTCTAAACAGAATATAAAAGGTTCTCTATTTGAAAAATGACAATGATATTTGAAATATTATATTATAACAATATTTTAACTTTATATTATTTTTTTTTAATTTTTTTCTCTTTTTTTTCAGAATTTTATAAAATATTTTAATTTAAAGAATATCACTACTCTTTATAAACCAACTCAACTTATTATAAAAAATATTTTTTTCTTCATGCTTAAATTTGAAATATGTCTAATTATACCACAAAATATTTATATTTCGCGAATAAAGTGTGATATAAAAGTCTTCGAATATAATTAATTATTCTTAAACCGTGATCATAAAATGAGTGAGAAAACGCATTAAAATTTGCATTATAATATTTATCGTTGCTAGATAAATAAAATGAATAATATTAAGGTTTTTTTTTTAATTGAGAGATGAGATTAATTAAGATGAAAGTTAAAAATTGAATATAATATTATTTTTAATATTATTTAAAAAAATTTGAAAAAATAAAAATATTTATTATATTTTATTTTAAAATATTAAAATAATAATACTAATAAAATGATATAAAATAAAATAAATTGAGATAATTTTTTAATAAAAACGGAAGATAAATAAACATTATGTGGAGTTGTGACAAAAAGGGTGATGCAGACAAGTTGTTTGTGAAAAGTGCTCTTACACAAAAAAACAAAATGTCTAAATTACAGAGAGTGGCTTCTGTGGCCATTACAACACAATTGTGCTCTTACCCCTATATATGACAGAGGACTAAAAGACAAAGAAAAAAATGTCCTAACTGACTATACATGCGTATGAGGGCATAAATGTACATAACAAAAACTAAACATAAAAAATTCAATTGAATATTTGTAAATAGACTTTTAACACTTTCCCTTAAAATGAACTATGTATATTTAATAGTCTCATCTTAAAAATTAAAGTTTCAAATTGTTGCTGCTCTAATGCTTTGATGAAAATATTTGCTAGTTGTCGATTGCTCTTAACATGCGTAGTTTTGATCCAGCTAGCTTGAAGTTTTTTCCTTACCATATGGCAGTCAATGTTTATGCATTTTGACCTTTCATGAAAGATTGAATTGGCAGCTATATGTAGTGTCGCTTAGTTGTCACATAATAATAAAGATGGATGTAGATGTGGGACATGTAAATATTTGAGTAGTTGGACCAATCAAGTTAACTCATACACTGTTAAAGTCATTGACCTATAGTATGCTTCTGATGGGCTTCTTGAGATAATAGATTAATTCTTGGATCTTCAAGAAATCAGTGAGTCTCCAAGGAAAACACAAAAATCAGTGGCACTCCTTGTGTCAACACAACCTCCTTACTCCACACCTGCAAATACTTTCAAATATAGCTTTGATTTGGAGGAGAGGAATAGACCTTGTCCAAGTAATCCCTTGATATATTGCAATACTCTGTTGGTTGCTACCAGATGAGTGTTTTTAGACTTGTCCATGAACTGAGATAGAACCTGCACTAAGTAGGAGATATCAGGCCTAGTAATGATTAAATATATCAACCTACCAATGAGACTCCTGTAAGTGGTTGGATTATCAAGTAAGACACCTTTTGTTCTACTGAGTTTTAAGTTTTGTTTCATGGGGAATTTCTGTATTTTATTGTCTAGCATTAACTATCTTCAAATATCTCCAATGCATATTTTTTTGATTAAGCAAGACTTCATCATCTGATCTAGCTATTTCAATGCCCAAAATATATTTTAAAGGGTCTAGGTCCTTCAATTTGAATTTGCTATTGAGGAACAACTTCAAGTCTTCAACTTGTTGTGAGTCATTTGAGGCTATTAATATGTCATCTACATATACAGGAGAGCTAAAAAGGAAGAACCCGTGACTTTAGTGAATAAAGAGTGGTCTGCAGCAAATTGTTTAAAACCATGGGTGATCAAAACTCCAGAGAATTTGCTAAGCCACTGTCTCGAGACTTATTTTAAGCCATAAAGAGATTTAAGCAATGGGTGATGTTGGGGTACAGTCAAGCTGCACCCCAGCGTCTTTGCAGCCCTCTAATCCCCTACAAAAATACAATAGAAAATATTAAAAAATATAATAAAAAAGACAATAAAAAAAGAAAGTTTAGGAAACACAATAAAAATATAATAAAATAATAAAATAAAAAAAATATAATAAAAAATACAATAAAAATACAATAAAAAAATAAAATGAATATGAATTTTTAAGATAAATTTGGCCTCACCCAGCTCTTGCCGACGACGGTGGCAGTGGGCTGCAAATCACATGGGGTTCGGTTGGACCGAACCCCAGCTTTTCTCTTAAGCAATTTGCAAACTTGCTTATTCTCCTCTTGTTTAGCAAAGCCTGGTGGTAAACTCATATAAACTTCTTCATGGAAATTATCATGTAAAAAGGTATTGTTCACATCTACTTGAGTCAAACTCCAATTGAAAATGGATGCTAGAGCTACAAATGTCCTAACAGTTACCCTTGACTTTGATTTTGTAGACCCATCTACATCTAATGGCAGATTTACCCTCAAGTAAAGTGGTTAATTCCCAAGTGTTATTGGCTTCTAAAGTTGCTATCTCAGTGGCCATACCTTGTCTCCAATGATGAGAAGAGATGGCTTCAGTGAAGGATTTTGGCTTAGTGAGTGTGGAGAGATTGAGGGTGAAAGTTTTACAAGATGGTGAGAGGTGATGATAGGAAAGTGTAGAAGTCAAATGATAAGGATTACCTGCTTGTAGTGAACCTTCAGAGGAGGAAAGTTGAAGTGGATGCTGAGATGGGAGAAGCCTGTGATGAAAATTTAAGAGATTGCCTGGAATCCTTCTAATTCTAGTAGAGACTCGAGTGGGTGGAACAACAAGGGGGTTAATGCAAAGGATTTTGCATTCTAATTTGAAGAGGAGTTTGAGTTCTGAGGAGGGTTTGAAGGATTAGAAGGGTGAGTAGGGTCTGATATGGAGATTGAGAAATCAATGGAAGAGTTTGATATAGGGATTGGGAGTACAAGAGTAAGTTGGTCAGTTTCAGGAAGGGGGTAAAACATAATTGAGAAATAGGAAGATAGATTCATGAAAAATTACATCCCTTAAGATAAAAAAACAGTTTTAGTGCTAAGGTAAAAAATAGTGGATCTTTTTATGGCATATGGATAACCAATGAAAATACATTGTTTAACACGAGGAGAAAATTTATGTCTATGGCTAAGAGGTGTAGTGACATAGCATAGGCATCCAAAAACTCTTAAATGGCTAAGGGATGAATTTTTGTGGTAAAGAGCAGCATATGGGAAGATGCTGCCTATGACAAAAAAATGGGTTCTATTAAGAAGATAAGTAGCAATCATGATGCAATCACCCCAAAAAGAAATGGGAACATCCGATTGGATTCTGAGAGACCTTGCAATGTTTAAGAAGGTTTGGTGTTTTCTTTCAACCCTAACATTTTGCTGAGGTGTTTCAATACAAGATCTCTGATGTATACAACCTTTTGAATGGTAGAAGTCAATCACGAGAAACTCTAAACCATTGTTTGTTCTAATGTTTTTAATGACATAATTAAATTGAGTGTTGACAAGTTCAAAAAAAGCTTTGAGAATAGACCTAGTGTCAAATTTATGTTTCATCAAATTAGTCCAAGTAAATCTTGTGCAATCATCCCTAACAGTGAAAAAATATTTGAAACCAGAATGTGTAGGCACAAAAAATGGAACATTAGGCTGAAACACAACATCATAAGGAGAGGTATTGAACTTGAAGCAGTGTTCACAAATGCTAGAGAGGATTTTATTTGTGAACTTGAAATCGGGTGGAAATTCATGTAGCTTATAGTAGCGATTAACAGTGTGACCGAAATGCCACAATGGTTGCAAATGAGTTTGTCTTTGGGACATGAAGGATTTGGTTTGTTGGCTCTATTATGGTCTTGTCGAGATAAGAGTGTCTTGGATTCCACAGAGAGGGTGGGAAGGATTTCTCGTTGTCTTTCTTCTTAGTGGACAAGGGAAATCACTTGGTTAATAGAAGGGGAACCACAAGCAGGATTTGAGTTCTAACAGCCAATGTTTTGAATATCGTATCGGTAGGCGTATTGGTCAAAATATTGAAATGAAATATTTCAATACCGGTACCGTTTCGTTACCGTTTCGAAATAGTCTATATATAAATAAATTATATATATATATATACATATATAAATTATATTTCAAAATATTAGTCAATATATGAAAAAAATTATATATATAAATATATATATATATAAATAGTCTAATTTGAATTGGAGTAAAAAAATAACAAAAAATAAAAAAAAAATGTAAAAGGCCAAAATCCGGTATGGTCGAAACACAGACAGAAATATTGACTGGTACGACTGAGATATTTGCCAGTATGAAATAACAACTTTTCTGTATCGGACAACTAGTCGGTACGGCATATTTCGACTGTACCGACCAGTACGATATGAAATTAAAAACTATGCCAACAGCAGAGAAGGACTCATTTAGACCAACCATGAGTTGAATAACATATTCAAAGTGTTAAGTAACGATGACTTCTTTGAGAGCACCACATGTGCAAACGGGGTGAGGTTTGTAATTGCTTAGCTCATCCCATATCCTTTTGAGAATAGTGAAATAGGCTAAAATAGAGAGAGAGAGAGAGAGAGAGAGAGCGCCTTGAGAGAGACCATTGATTTGTCTCTGAAGTTGGAAGATACGTGGGACATTGGCTTGGGAGAATCGACCCTTCATCCCTAACGTCTTGAGCATTGGCAATATACAAAATACTGTTAGCAATCTCTTTGCAAACAGTATTCAAAAGTCAAGAAAAGATTATCTTATTGTATCAACACCAAAGACCAAAAAGAGGATCATTTTCAAGGGGATAGGTGATGCAGGGGGATCCGAGACAGATAATGCCGAACTGTCTGATTGCATGTTGATGGCGCTGAGGTACCATGAATTGGCAAATCAGCGTAAAAGCCGGAAGTGATCGTGATCTCTTTCTAATTGAGGGAGTTTTAGGTGCGTTTCAGTTTTTTGGCCATAACTTCGACTACGGGTGTCAGAATCGTCCCATGTGCCCTTTTTTCGACCTCAAATTCCACTGTTTTCCCTTCCGAATCATTATTTTTAGTTATTTTTTACTATTTTTGATAATATTTCGTATGTTTGTTAGGAAGTCATTTTAAATCCGATTTGTTCCGGATTTTTCACAGATTGCTTATTTAATTTTGAATTTCAATTTTACGTTATTTTTGGGATTTTGTCATTTTTGGTAAAATTTAGTTATAGACGAATTTTAGCTATACAGTCCGGCTTGTGGATTGATTTTCGACAATCTTTCATTTGATAATATTCAGTTTTTTTCTCAGAGACGTATTCTCTGTATTTTGAGCGAATTTCTTGTATTCTTCCCTGTGAATTCATCCATTGAAACTAGCCTGCAGAATAATCGTTATTCTATCTGGCGTTAATAGGGGAGGGTTCCATTGAGAAAAATGTATTTATTTTTGGCTTCCAAAGCAATGAGTATGGAAGGATGATCTTTCCTCAAGAGTTTTTAGCGAGGGGTGGTGGGGAATCGACAGAATTAGTCATGAAAGGCTGTTTGGCGAACAGGAAAATGAAGGAAAATTGAAAAACAACCTTTTTTCAAGAATGTTCTGATACCATGACAAACGAGTGAAACAGACAAGATGTTAGTAAAAGGTGCTCTTACATTGAAAACAAAATATCTAAATTACATAGAGTGGCTGTTGTGGCTATTATAACACAATTGTGCTCTTGCCTCTACATATGAGAGAGGACTAATTGACCATACATGCGTATGAGAGCATAAATGTACGTAGTAAAAAATAAACATAAAAAATACAATTGAATATTTGTAAATAGACTTTTAAGAAAGAGACCAGCGATTAATTTTCCTTTGTGGGGGACGCTGAGGGTTGTAACGAGCTGACACTAGTTGATAATTGATTGTTTTGACAGAACATACAACGTTAAGTTAATGCAGATATCAATTTGGTCGCTGAAAGTACAACTAATGAATAACCATTAAGGTCTGGTACCGACTCTCACTTTTAAAAATAAATGGCTGTTATTATATCGTTTGGTCTCAACTCTCACTAAAAATAAATGGATGATATTAGGCTCTATTTGGATTCGAGTTCATTTCATCTCATTTTAAATATATTATTATATTTTCTTAAATTATTATATAAAATATAATAAATAATTTAATTTTTTCAAATATCGATTTAACTTTTTTAAATTTCAAAATAATAATAATATTAAAACATATTATTATAATAATATTTTATTTAACTTTCAAAAATTCATCTCATCTCATCTTTTAATCCAAACGAGATCTAGATTATTTCGTCTTGGATGATATTACGAATATAGAAACAATTTCATCTCATCTTATCTCATATTATTATTTCGATTTTTTCAAAATTTCATATAAAAATATAATAAGGAATTCAAATTTTTAAAATTTATAATAATAATAATATTAAAAATAATATTTTATTTAAATTTCAACTTTTATTAAAATTATTTTATTTCATTTTACTATTCAAATAAGACCTAATAGATACAAGGGACAATGAACACAAACAGTAGAAAGAATGATGAAAATATAGTTATTGTGTAAGCTATTTCGTCATTTTTTCAGTTTTGATCTTATGAATATGTATCTTTTTAGGAGAGGATGGTGTCAGTCCGAATTTATTGATAGCCCTCGCTTATTATAATGAAAGAAAATCATAATTATAATAAGATATTATATATAGATTACAAATAATTGTAAAAAGCCCAAACTCAGCGCCATATATAAAAAAATCTAAAGACACTCAACCACAATACAATATACCAAAAAGTTCACATAGATATTAGAAACCAAATAAAATCAAACGAAAAGAAACAGACCTTAGCAAAATGATCTGAAATAAAAGAATATATATGTATTTGTATTTTTATACATATATAATCATTTACTTGGGTAGAAAAATGAGTCACCTCATTTAAGATTCACCGGCCTAAAAACTCTATAAAGAATATGTCATAAAGGAACCATGAAGAGAGAGAGAGAATAAGATAAATCTTAAAAAGAAAAGAAAAAAAATTCCTTAATTTTATTGAAATATAAAATTTAAATAGACAGAAACCTCGGAATTTTCTTATTACATCAAAGATTGACGTGATGCCACCTCTTCCTCTAGAGCAACATCGATTATAATCAGCTTAAATAAAGCATGCAAAATGATAGAAACTTAAAATTTCGAAAACAAAAAAGAAGAGAGGTGGGTGGGTGGTAAATTAAGAGAAGGCACTGCTGCTTGGCATTTGCCACCACCATTTATGAACTAGAATTTAGAAATAAAGCCTTATTGCAGAGATCACATCGCAGATAGAAGCACTATATAATATACAAAAAAAAAAAAAAACCATCTTCATGATCAGCTTGAAAATCCATGCATGCAATTCTTGATCTCAGAAGAATTCTCCTCTTTTCTTGGACTTGCGCCTGTAGTTTTTGCAAACCTCTAGCAGTATTTGATGATGGAGCTCTCATTTGGCCCACAACTACTCTTGATGATCTCTCTAAATTTGAAAATGGGAATTATAACCAAAGTTTAATTTTCCGGTGCTTAAAAAAATGAATGATGATCATAATATTGCAAGAACTACGTACTACACTGATGGATATTGCACCATCCTTTTAGTTTGGGATCGATGTAAAATCCCAAACTACGTAGCCAGCTCAAGCATTCAGGCTCCAGAGGAGAGTTTCATTTCATCTGTCATCAAAATGGCAGGAATAATTAATTTCTCTTCTTAATCACTTGCAAGCATGCTGTCTTTATACAATGTGACAAAATTGGATAGACTATTAATTCTGGAAAAAGATAGACATATAAGATGAATCATCATACAACTTTTGATACTGTTTGGATAGGATCTCCAGATAAATTAAGTAGGTCCCACAAAAACAATTGATAATGGTATATCTCTCACTACAACATGGAATATCTAACTCATATAGGAAATTAGAGTAAAAGTGACAAGTGTTAATCATGTTATAATTGAAAAGTACTATAGTCACAAAGAAATTATACAAAAATAATTATATAAATTGATGACTTGATATGATTTATCAGATTATAAAACTATTTTTCTTATAAAATAGATCTAATAAATCAAATGAAGACATATCAAGTTGTGAGATTACTTTTTGATAATTCTTTTGTAGATATACTAGTAGTACTCATTATAATCACTGCTAACTTAAGAACTAATGATCAATGTAGATGAATTTAATCCTAAAGATGGCAAGAAATTAGGAAGTTGCTTCTGCATGGGTACATAGGCATGAACTTACTCATGGGGATGTTATCGACAAAAAAGCAAGCACCAATGACAAGGTAGCATAGGAAAAGTACGACTCCTTTCATGTAATGCGAAGTTCCATCCTGAATAGTACAATAATGGCATATATAGGCCAGCATCATATATATCATGTGTTAGTAACGTTATTAACGTTAAAAACTTCATGCCCACTTAACAGACGATCAAAGATCACATCTACATAGAGAATTGATAAATAAATAACAAGAAGTACCTGTAAAGTGAAGGCTGTGACAATGATCGAAAAAGCAAGAGAACCAGTTTCAAGGAGACTGAAATCAAGATCCATGCGGATTCCCATTATCCAAGCAACAATTACGCTTAGAGGAACCTAAAAAAAAATGGATAGATAAATTAATGGATTTGTTAATTATTTGGGTAAAAATTGGTGAAGCATTTATTTATTTATTGTTTTATTATTATTTATTTGGTGGGTTTTGGTATATATATATATCATGTAAAAGGAAATCTTACCACAAACATAGAAATTTGAGTTGCAGATCCCAGAGCCACACCCAGAGATATGTCCTGCATGATATCCAGAATTCTCAAATATACTTAAAAACAAATCAAATTAGCATAGATTTTTTCTAAAAATAAAGGCAATATAGGTAGAAAGAAATCTTGTATATTTCATACCAACTTGTTCTTGAATGCGAAGATGATCGATCCAGCATGTTCTGCAGCATTTCCAACGATTGGTAGCAAAATTATGCTGATGAAGCTAACAGAAATTCCCCAAGAATCCGATGCGGCCTATTTGGTTTTTATATTAAAAATTAAGTTATCTTACAAATCAAATCTTATCATATCAAAATGACTTGTAAATATAAAAGTAATTTCTTTTTATGTTGCGGAGAAGGCTTGCATGATCAATATATACCTCAATGGTTCCGACGACGTACTCCGATAGCACAGCTATGATGATTGTCATGCCAACCAGCCAAGCGAAGGCACTCCAAAATCCTATCACTGCCTTTTCTTCCTCCTCCTCATCCTGTCCGTAATTTGCACTGATATTAAAGCACATACATTCCTAAACTTTTTGGTATTTTAATTAATTTGTCCAGTTGTTTAATAGATATAGATTGTTTGTGTAAAAGGATTGTGGGAGATGGGTGAAAGACTAGACAATAAAATATTAGTAATTAATTATCATGGGTGTCATATAAAACAATTGAATTATTAATTTTTATTATAATTAAGGTCGATATTAGACCAAAATGAAAAATTCATGTTATTCTTCATCATTTTAATTAACATGATGAAATAGATTTTGGAAGGATATTAAATAGCATTTATATATATATATATATAGAGAGAGAGAGAGAGAGAGAGAGAGAGGGAGCTTTGTTTTTCATTTCATATATGGTTGGATTGGCTATATATTAATGAATTTTACAGTTAATTAAGATATATAATAATCATGTTTTCATATTGGCTTAATTTGTGGTATGTATAGGATGAATCACCTCTTGTGATTCAAAAATTTCCCTGTGGGTTTTTAATTGGAAGAAGATGTATGCGATGTATGCTATAAGCATGACAATGCTGCTTGCTCTTGACAACTGAAGGGTATAGGTATCTGTGAAATTGTCAACCCCGGCTGCGTATTTGAACATCAAGGGCAATAGGTGGCATAGCAATCCAAGCAACAGGAGGAGAGAGTTCACATCCGCCTGTTTCTGTTAATTAGACCCAAAAAATATATATATAAATGAGTTCATGTCAAAACGTCCGGAATTACAGTCATAAAAAACTATAAATAAAATTTTTCTTTGTTAAATAATTGATTAATAATAGATATCAGATATGGATCTTACTCTGTCGTATCTTTGTTCCTTTTTAATGTTGGCCAAGCCTCCGCAGAGAAGAGAGGTGCCAAGAACAAGAAGAAGGTTGGAAAGGATGGAACCCAAAAGGGAGTACTTGACAACATGTATTTTGTTTTCGTGAAGAGCAAATAGTGCAATTATTAGCTCCGTGGCATTCCCACACGTTGCATTCAGAAGCCCTCCAACTGCATACATTATACATACATATATATAATAATAATCCCAACACTTGTTAAATTTTAGTTCATTCAATGAATATGGATTCGATTACGAATGAGTTGTGAATGCTATTGATCAAAACAATACCTGTGGGACCAGTGTAGTATGCGATTTGCCTACAGTTTTGTTATTGGGAAAAACATGTTAAAATTTCACTTTGCTGTCATCTATTCAAGATAAGAGATAAAACAACCATAGACTAATAAATGAGACATATTCAATTAAACTGCAAACTCACTCGGTCAGAAAGCTGACACGTTCAGCAAGTGGGGCGAGTCCAAGTAAGCTCAAGGCAAATATCCATGGCTAAAAATAAATATTGGTCAATAATATCAAGAGAAGAGTCGAGCTTAATACAAACTAGCATCGATATGAACTAAAAAGAACATGATGCAGTACTTACTCTTCCGAAATTATGGAAGTCTGCAACAACAGCTAGAGGAATGGCGGGGAAGAGTATGGCAAGCTTAGTGCCAAGGACCACCTCTTGCAAATTAGCCAGCAATTGTCTAAGCATTTTGAACCTAATTTTGGAAACAAGTGCTGGATCCGACTTCTTCCGCAGAATGGAAGACGAAACGTTATGTGCTGATCTTCCATTCCAGAGCTCCTTGTTCACCATTAATCCCTTAGGCTCTTCTCCTCCTCCATTCTCCATGTTGTTCATCAATGCCGCCTCAGCTGCTGGTTCATGTGAGTCCATGGTGGATAGTCTATATATAAATATGGAGATCAATCGACCGATACCCAGAAAAAAGAAAGAAAGAAGATCGATCTGATCTCAGAGTAGATCTCTTTGTGGTATTATTCATGGGGATCTTATATAGGGTAATGAGGTTGATTGATTGGAAAACGTAGAGGTGTTGATGTATTTCTTTGGTGTAGCGCCTAGCTTCCGGGAATTTTCGCAGGCCTTGTTTCCATTCTTGCATGAATTAGTACCTCAACGTACGTACTTGACATGTAGCCTCCCTCCATCTACAGGTGTTTGCTTTTCTTTGCTAATTTGCTAGCAACATGTACGTTAATCGAAAGACGTTGGAAATTAAGGAATACTGTAGTCATACGTAGTACTTTTTAGGTATATATTTATATATGCAGAGAGACAGACAAATAGATCAAGGCGTTCTGTACGTACGTGTACAGTAGACTTTGGATGACCTTGAATATCATCTGATCTCAGGAAATTTCTATTCCTGTTTTAGGTAGATTTTGGAGAAGTACCGGCATCGTGTGTATATAATATTTATTAAGTATTTAATATTAAAAAAATTAAATATTATATATGGGATATCCAAAAATTAACTTGGACAAAAATTTTGGACCGTATCATGTGTATATACTTTGTAAAGATTATATGATTAAGAATGCTATTGGATTACCAGCTGATTCCTGTATTCTTCTCAAATAATATATATTTGCCCTTTCATTTACAGCTGCCACTCTCGGCCTTTCTGCATTCAATGGTCTTTAGTGCGCATTGATTGGATGATGATATTTCTGTAATTTAATTGGTGATGATCATGATCAAGAAAACGTGTACGATATTAATGATGGCATTTTGACCAATAAGTTTTTATTCTTCAATAAGGATTTGTATCTTTAATGGGATCCAGAGTTTAATTTCTAGTTGTTCTTGTCATGAGAATTTTAAAATTTAGATTAAAAGATGGACATATAAATTTATAATATTTATTGAATATTCACTTATAAGGCAGTTATAATATTGTTCATTTTATTTTTATGTGTGTCACCCTTCCACTTTACATTCTAGAGTTTAAATATAAACTTCAACTAAGAATGGTAATATGTCATACGATTCATTAATTCAATATGAACAAGACACGATAATAGATATTAGAATTTAGTTTTAATGGATTTGAATTAAAATAAGTTAACCCGTTAAGATACGATTGTTTAACAGATTGATAGCGGATTAACATATTTTAACTCATTATAACATATTAAGAAAGTTAAAATTATAATTTATCATTATATATAAAAGTAAAATTGTTAGAATTTTAATTTTGATATTTTTATTATTTATATTGTAATTTCAGACTTGTAGTTAGTGTTATAATTTTTATAAATATTGTAATTTTAACACTTATATAAAATTATGCTAAGTTTAATCAAGTCAAACGAGTTGATTTTAAACATATTCAATTAATTTATATAAACAAGTTGAAACGTGTCATATTATGTCGTGTTAACCTATTTTATTATATTCACTAATGGGTCCAAGCAGATTGACATAATACGACACATTATGTTAACAGGTTATATTAGAATTTGAGATTTTGATACAATAAACTTAAAGGGTCGGATTAGAGTTGACCTATATAGTATAATATACATATTTTAATACGATACGTTATAAAACCCCTAACTTCAAGAGATTTTAATCCAATCATGAGACTTGAAAAGTTCTAATCATGTAACCTGAAATTCAGAATTTTGTAAAATGGTTATAAAATATTAAAATTTTATATAAATTTGATACAAAACCTCAAATTGTAAATTTTAAAGTTCAAGCTCAAGTCAAGCTGAGAGCTTATCGAGTCAAGTCGAGTTTGGACACGAGGAGTCGATCATAAACAAACTCGAGTCAAAACGAGTTATTTATCAATCATTCTTTTTTCTCTTTAACGAGCTGCGCGAACCGAGCTGAATTGAGTCAAGTTATGACTTGAGTTTTATTTGTACTTATATATATATATATATATATTAAATGAATTGAGTAATTAAAAGTATCAAATTACAAAACAAAATATAAAATCTAATGAAAGTTTTAATCAATATATAAATCTTATATTAACGTTGAATCAACTAGATGAAGAGAATAAACAACTAGACGAAGGAAAAAAAATTATGATTTATTTTTGAAGGATGATAAATAATTTGTGAAGAGTATAACAATGTTGAGGTGAAAAAAGTAACTATATGGTTGGTGGCATGTTGGAAATTACAAAATTGAAACTGGTGTAAATAAATTAATAATGTTTAGTAATAAAGTGATGCAATTCATTTAATATTCTATAAACTATAGATTATAGTGTATTTAAATTTTTTTATTTTTATTTTATTTTCTTATAAGTATTTTTAACATCCTTATTCAATAAAAAAATAAATTTATACAATTTCATTAATAGTCAATTTCTTAATTATTAAATAAAAATAAATAAAGGAATTTAAGAGATCTAGTAGTACTAAAAGGTTAGCAAGAGGTAATAACTACTAATTAGTAAATAGTAAGTCTATCATTATCATTCCCAATAGGTATGGCATCAAGAATGCCTAATACATTAAAGTGATTTTAAAATTTTCATAAAAAAGTTATTAATTTACTATTTTTTTAAAGGATTATTAATTAACTATTAAACAATTCAATTATCCTTATTCCTTTATATAATATTAAATATGGTCAAATAATCAAAATAAAATTAGATAAGAAAGTGGTAGTCAAATTGGAGTTGCTCATTTTTTTATAAACATTAGACTCATTAAATTTTTTTTTTTTTGTAAACTTAATACATTATTATTGTAAAGTAACAAAATATGTTACTTATACATAGAGTAACAAAATATATTACTTATACAAAATATAAAAATAATATATATAACATATAACATATATACAATAGAGGAATATATGTAAAAATATATATATTCGAATCTATATTAGTAGTCACTAACAACTCATTTATTAAATAAACTAAATTTGAATCGAGTTTATATGAGTCAAGCTCAAATTATTCACGAATAGCTTTATTTATTACAGCCCTATCAGTAGGTATAAGAAATAACTACTGCACATGCAGCTAGGAATGATATTGTAATTAAGTAGGGATGAGAGATGGCTTTTAGTTATTTTAAAACAAATCCTGATAATTAAAAGTTTTTCAGATCACTTGATCTAATAATTTGTTAACAATGGCCAACCATAGAAAGCCTCACTCTAATATTTTGTCAACTTCGTATGCCCTAATTAACACATGAGTATATTCTTCCCCCTTTTGTCATAATGAGATTTTACAAAATTATAATAAATTAAAAAGTTTGATATCGTACGTCAATTTATGAAATTATTTTGATTATAATTATATGGATATAATCACATTCTATTTTGTGATATTTGAAAATCACCATCAATATCTCAGTATAAATTTGGTATAGATCATTATATAAAATAAATATTAATTTGTATAACACTTCTCTTACATGACAAATGATTATGTTAAATTATTCTATTCAAATTGCCAAACCAGCCACCCCAACAAAAACAAAAAAGATAAACATTGTAATTATAATAATAATATATATAATTAGGACAGGGAGGGATTAATGTTATGAAGGGAGCAGCAAGTTTGTTACCTATAACCGTACCCCAGAGTTAGAAATTTCCAGGAATTTTCAGGTCATCCTCAAAGAGAATCAAAAGGCATCATATTTATTTCTGATTAATCATCAAAAAATGGACAAAGAGAAAAAAGGGGCATGAACTGCCATTTGTATGTGACTGGTTTTGGTACAAATTAAATTAAAAGAAAGGTGCAGGAAAGGTTGGAAGGAAGTTTCCTGCCACTGATCTGCCGTCCAAACTGGGTCCAAAGGAAAAAAAGGTCGATATGTATTGTTAATATATGGTCCTATAATCTGATATCAACCTCTCTCTCTCTCTCTCTCTCTCTCTCTCTCTCTCTCTCTCTATCTCTCTCTCTCTCATGAGAGATGTCCAAATATACCGTAAAAAAATTATCAGTACTTTGTATTATTTACTCATTTGGCTTCTATATGCATGCCATGTTATCAAAACCCTATTCGGATTTTCTCTAATTTTGTTCTCTAAATAATCATAAAAAGGATGGAACCTGTCAATATAGTATCGACATTTTGTCGACGTTGTAAGTTTTGTTTCATTCGTCGTTATTATTCCATGCGTGGCTTGTCCGCTCACCATGCATAAATGCCTTCCAAACTCCGTTACATAAAAGCACCACGTTGTAAGTGTATTTTTATTTTTTTAAAAAAAATAGAATTTGAGTTTAATATGAAAAGGATAAATAATATTTGTAGTAGGGAAATGCACAAACGTTACACAATTACTTTGAAAAAAAAAACTAATTTATTAATAATAGACCCTACTTTTTTAAAGGATTTGTGCAATATTTATACATTCCATAACTGTATGTACCATTGTTATATAAAAATAAATTTTTATGATAAAAAATACTCTTTTAAAGAGAGTAGACCAAATTTATATGAGAAAATCTTCTAAACATCAAAGGTGGTCTAGGCCGAATAACATCCTTTAATGGTGTTTAGACACTTAGACAACCTATGAAACATATTGTGTGCACGTGATATACCTTACTTGCAACCTTTTTCACCCCCTCTCTCATTGTAAGTTCGTAACCCTCTTTCCCATCGCTAGAGCAGACCTTCTCCACACATTTTTTCTATTGAATCCTACCCAAAGCCCGTTCTCCTCACTAGCTCTCCCATCTTGGCCTCTTCTCAACAAAACGATTCACCCACCTCAGCCTCTCTCCTATTGTAGCAACCCACGACAAGGCAAGGGAGCAGATATACCATTTCGAAGAAAATTAACTCCCATCAAAATCTCATCATCCCATCTCGGCCTCTCCTTCTCCATGCATGCTCTCCCATCGAAATCTCATCATCCCTACAACCAACGACAAGACCAAATGCAACAAATAACAGACCAATTGAAAGAGGATAACAAAAATATATACCATTTCAAGAGGAAATTAACTTCTCGAAGGCTTCAAGAGAAAAAAAATATACTTGACAAGCAAGAGGGAGAGGGCTTCTGAGCATGGACTCGATGGCAAGGCAAGGGAGCGGATTCAAATATCTTTATTGACTGCTTGACGACTAGAGAGAGTGCATTTGAGTGAAAAGAAACTATCCTCTCAACCTTGATTCGAAGCTAGGGCAGTGTGTGGGCACTGCTCAACAGAATCCTGTAGCGGAATGGACCTTATTGTCTGGCAGGGGATGACAACACCGAAAGTTCAATAGGTGAAGGGAAAATAATTTAGGGAGAAAATAAGGGAAGGAAAGGGAAGGGCGTCGGGTTGGAGTTTACTGCCAGTCCCTTTTTCACTTTTAATCCGATGCAATAATATTGACTTTTTTACCGTGTAATTCGTTGATTTGTTCCATTTTTATTGGTGGGTGGTAAACCCCTTTTAACACCATGCCTATCCTAAAGCGGAACACAATTTATATATATACTAAAATTGTATCTAATATTCTCTTATATATACGTACATATTTTATATTTGTTAATGCATTGAAAACATTTATAATGCGAAAACTTGATATATTAATTAGAATAAAATATTATTTTGTAAACTTTTTTTATAGAAGTTTTTAAGAATATGGTGAAGTTCTATAAAAGAATTAAATACACACACATATATATATATATATATATATATATATATAATGGGTTTTACTTTTTTATTTTTAGTAATAATAGTACCGTTTTAGAGTATGTAAGCCTCATAGTACAACACTTGAAAAAAAATATAAAGTCTATCATTAACAAATAATTTTTTTATGTAGATTTTAGATTTATCTATTTCTCTTAAAAGAAGTACGTTATGCTTGCATACCAAGATATGTTTGGATGCTGAAATATCTCTAATTATCTAATATATTTTTAAATAGTAATATATTATAGATCTCATTAAGATACATTTAAATATAAATAAGTTGAGGTATGTGTTTGAATATAAAGAAGTAGCTTGAGATGGATTTAAATTTTTATAAAAATTTAAAATAATAGTATGTCTAATTAGTGTTTAGTTTAAAATGAATTAAGATGCTATTTATATGCAAATATAGTTTAATTTGTTATCAATGGATTTTTAAATAATATAATTTCTTTATTTTTTTTAATCTTTGCATTTTTAAATAATATTAAATATTAAGTTTTACTCATCATTCTAATTTTCATAATTTTTTAATTATTTTATAATGTGGTATTAGATTAATAAAAATTATTTATTATATTTTATTTATAAATTTATTATTTAATATCTCGTCAGAATTATAATGTGAGTAGATTTTTCTTAAATATTTAATAAATTAAAAATTTGTTTTAATTGTTAAATTTCAAATTCATCAAATTAGAGCCATATTACTCGTTTTAGAAAAAACGAGGAAGTGGAGTCATCGAAACCGCGCGGAGAGGGAAGGGGAAGAGGAGAAGAAGTCGAAGAAGCAAACCCTAGAAGAAATGGCGGAGAAATTGGCACCGGAGAAGCGCCACAGCTTCTTACACAACGGTCTCTCCCTCTGTCTCTCCGTCTCTGCTTCCTGAATCTCTTGGTTCTGTTTGATTTTGGTTTCGTCGATTGAAACTGCGTTCGGTTTTTTCATTTCTAAACTTTCCTTTTGATTTTCAGGTCAGAAGGTGTTCGAGTGGGACCAAACTCTGGAAGAGGTAAATATGTACATTAACCTTCCACCTAACGTTCTTTCGAAGCAATTCTACTGCAAGATTCAGTCGAAACACGTCGAAGTCGGCATCAAGGGCAACCCTCCGTACCTTAATGTCCGTTCCCGTTTTGGTGAAAACTATTTGTTTCTTTTGATTTTGATTTTGCTTTTTATTAAATTTTCTTATATTGGTCGCTGATCTGTTTGAATTGTTGGGTTTGGTGTCTCAGCACGAGCTTACAAGTCCAGTGAAGACGGACTCTTCTTTCTGGACCATAGGTAATATTTTGTCTGCTTCAAATTATGCTTCTTTGTAGCATGTAAGGGACCGTTTGGTTCGCGAGAAACTTTAGGCAAAGTGAATAAAGAATAAACGATTTTAGAGACATTTAAGATATATTTTCCATTTTAAAAATTACGCGCAGTTTTTTATGGGCTTTTTTTGGCTATTCCTGAATTGAAAACTAAAGAGCAGAATCAGGGAACTGTGTTTTTAGAGCATGTGTTTGTTTTTCTGCCCTGAAAATCTCAGCAAGTATTTGGAAATTTTTTGTTTACATAGTGTTGCTAACATATTTTGCGTTAATCTGGGTTTCGATTGGCAGAGGATGATATAATGCACCTAACACTGCAGAAGAGGGACAAAGGTCAGACCTGGTCTTCACCCATTGTGGGTCAGGGTCAGCTAGATCCTTACGTGACCGATCTTGAGCAAAAGCGTCTCATGCTTCAGAGATTTCAAGAAGAGGTGAAATGATACTTATGCACAATAGATAGTACAATCTGGACTTATAATACTTGTCAAGTTCACTCTATTATGCTTGATGAATATGTTGTTCAGGCCACCTGACCAGCTCATTCATATCTGAATGTGAATTTTATCTCAAATCTTGAGACCGAATGCTTGTAGTTACGTAGTTATGGTCTGATTAGTTAAGCTGATTATTGCAATTGCTTCTTAATATTGTGCTCCCAAGATAAGTTTCAGGTAAGGAATGTAAGTTCTGCAAATCTAGTTTCACTTTCACTTCCAGATTAGTGCAAAGCTGTTGCTGGCACCATAGTGTATATATATATGTTATAAGTAAAAATGTATTAATAATCAATGAGTGGGCAACAGCCAGTTACATTGTATGCAAGGCCTATCAATTAGGCACATTAGAAACAAGGAAATCATGAAGGTCCATGCCATTAAAAACAATGGCAATGGACCATGTACACAAATTTGTAAAAAATAAAGCAATAAGTTCCTCTCTCGATCATTCCTTGTCTTCAAATGTCTAGCCGTTATGTTCCTACCATGTCCGGTCTTCAAATGGACCATAGTATATTAGTACTAGTCTATGGGCCGCCTGAAGTTGTCTATTTTAATTTTTTTTGCAACTAATTAAGATGCATGATATTTTGAAGCATCACTCATAAAGCAGCAACTAAATAAATTTCTATGGCTTGACCATCGTTCCAACTGCTAGCTGAGATCATTAATATAATTTGAATCTAACTACTCATAAAGTTGACTGTAGCGTCATAAGTAGTAGGTTCAGGCTGCGTGCAATGTGTAAAATTTAAGATGCTAATCTTCATATAGAGCTGAAACATCAGTTCTGATCACGGGAGATCAAAATCTTCTACTTTTTCAAGTGAGTTGCTGACTTTTGCTCTAGCTATTTCCCCGTATTAAGATATATGAAGGGACATTAGAAACATCCATATGCACTTGGGTGAACGGTTCTGTTTTTATTACATATTGACTATTTGTTGCAATTTCACCTTAGATCTTTGGTAATTATTCATTTGGTGGCTAATGCTTCCATGTGTGTCAACTGATTCCATTAAATTCTTGACATGCTTGGTAACATGAGTACTCTTTTCCCGTTTCGTCAATTTTATTTCTTTCTGCAGAACCCAGGTTTCGACTTCTCACAAGCACAATTTTCCGGGGCCTGTCCTGATCCAAGGACTTTTTTGGGTGGGATGCGGACTGGTTGACAATCTTGGTATGATGCATTGCTACTTAAATTTTAATATGTGAGATATAGTAAATAAAATTATGTTTATCTTATTCCCAACTTAGGTTTAACTGTGATAATGTGATTAGTTTATCTCGAAAGTCCTCATGCAAAGTGCTGTAAGAACTTAATTAACATTAAATGGAATATGTTGTGGCTTGTTTATTCTAATTGCATGTTCCTCATTACAAATGTAACGTAAAGAATCCCCATGTTTCAACCTTGTGTTCCTGTCAATATGAGTTAAAAGCTCGTGTGTTAGAATTTATAAACTGGATCCTGGTCAAAGACTTCAGGTTAGGCAAGTTAAGCAGCAGCAGCAGCTTACTTGCGAGGGTGAGTTCTTTGCCTGTGCCCTGAAACACAAGAAAATTAAGCAAATGTTTTTCAAAGTAATTATTTCTATCATACCCATCTAATAGCAAAACATCGTGAACCACAAATGTAGCTTTAAAAAAACAAAGGGAAGATTCATATTCCTTCGTAAAGCGTCGGTAATCAAACTAGAATCATGCCCCACGATTATCGTGTTGTGTGCTGACAGCATATATTTAGACATTAGAAAATGCTAGTTTGTCTACCAATTTTGATACCTCATTTTGACATTTTATTTATTTATTTAAGAGTTGAAGAAAGTGATTATTAATATATTAATATTGTTTTTATGTTTTTAAAAAAATATTTGCAAATGATAAAAAGTGAGGAAAAGAATGAAAAGAAGAATTTGACTTTGTAGTAAGCTGCAGCTGGCTTTGTAGCACCGCCTTTTAGACATTACTCTGGTATTTTATATGCCAGCAATGGATTCTTTGTACGAACCGTGTTAGATGGAAGAATAACAGTGGATTCCGTGTTCTCAGCTTCTAATTATATAGTACTAATGAAATAGTTTTAGTTAAAATATTTTATTGAGTCTTGAAAAAGAAAAAACAAAGGATAAAATTAATTTAAAATTAAAATTTTGTTTGAATATGATTTTTTTGTTTGAAAATATTGCATTATTTTTTGTGTTTTTTTAAATTTAAAAGAGTTGTAATAATTAGATAATAAATAGATAAAAAAGTAAAGATTTGAAATGAGAGACAGAGAGAGATAATATCGACATTTCCAATACTTAAAAGAGTTTTAAAGGTTGGTGGAATGAAAAGAATTGAAATAAAATTTGAAAATTGAATAATATATTATTATAATATTATTTTTTAATATTATTATTATTTAGAAATTTAAAAATTTTAAATTATTTATTATATTTTGTGTAAAAATTTAGAAAAAAATAAGTATAATAATAAAATCAAAAAAGATAAATTGAGATCAGTTCTTAAGGGATCTTATAAGTAAAATGAATGAGGTGGGATCCAAGCGACTTACCTTGTGATTTGGGCTATTTATAGAGTATGGTTGGAGGGTTCCCTCCCTAGGCCATTGTCATGGACCACCATACTGTACTTCCTCACAAGTCAGAATGGCCAATCTCTCCCACTTATTGTGTTTGGGTCTTATAATATAAATGCTTCTCACTATTCCTTCTCGTTGCATTATATGCACTTGGGACTGATGCATTGAATGCTCCCCTCCTAATAGCTTTACCAATAATAGATGTTAATGCTTTGTTTGGATGATGTTATCTTTGCCTCTTGGTCTCAACCCTTTCTAGTCAAGACAACGTTAGCCTCGATTAGTATCTTACCAAGTAACGTCGGCGGGGAATGTCTGCATGGTCATCCTCTTCTTATGATTGCTTATCTCTCTCTCTCTATATATACTTTTAGAATTCCAACCTTGCATTGAATTGTCTTTCCAATTCATGTTTTTCTTTTTGCTTCGAATCTCTTGGCTTATGGTTATCAAGCACGGCAAAAATAATAAATGATGTGTTAATTAAGTAGAGATATATGATATAAGATTCTTATATTAAGAAATTCTCGTAATTATTTCTCACAGTAATGTCAGTCTATATATATATATATTTAATAATGAGTTCAGTCATGAATTATTTTAATATTTTATTAGTTTCACATAATATCATCTTTCAAAAACCACTTCTCTACCGTCGAGGAGTCGATGTAAAAAACGATATAATTAAATTAGTTTTTAATAAATTCAAATCCATTAAAAAATGATAGTGAGAGTTACTACTCTCTTAATACTTATTTATTATTTATAATGCATTTAATTTTTTTTTTATCATTTTATATGTATTTTTTTAATACCCTCAATTACTAAGAAAAGTTTTTAAAAAATATATACAATTTTATTAATAGTTACTTTTTTAATTATTAAGCAAAATTAAAAATTAAAAAAAATCATATAAAAAAATAATAAATGAGTAGTGAGAAGATAATAATCCTATCATTATCTTTAAAAAAATAAGGGTAACTCTGCATATCTCAGACATTCCACACCCCACACTTCAAGTAAAACAACTCATTATTTTACTCTCGTTTTACTTTTTCAGCTCTCCTTAAGTTTCATTTGTTTCATTTGTTTTTATTGAGTAAACTCATCATATTTTAACTCATTTTAAATTTATTATTATATTTTTTTTCATATTTTTATATAAAATACAAATCTCAATATAATTTTTTTAAATTTCAATTTAACTTTTTTAATTTTTCAAGACAATTTTTTAAAATTTTAAAATAATAATAATATTAAGAAAGAAATTCATCTCAACTCATTTAAATTATCTAATTCCATCTTCAAATTTAAACGAGATCTGTCTTATTAAATCTCCTATCTCATCAAGCTCGGTCTCTCTCCTTAAACTTTCTCTCATCTGATCATCCACGTATAGACCTTTCAATCCTCTCTTTAAATTTTGTTCAATTTTTTCTTTTCTTCTCATTATACTCCACCTCTCATCATTTCATTCTCTTTGATCATTTTCATTCATCATTTCACTCATTTTATCCCACTTCTCTCTCTCTCATCAAGCTATCTTTCTCTTCAAATTTTTTGTTATTTCATCGGACCTCTCTTTTTTATTTTTGTCAAGCTCTCCCATTTTTGTTCATAAGGAGAGAGAAAAAAACACGTAAATGGGGTGTGTAAGAATGAAACAATGATAAATGAGAAAATATCTTAAAAAATAAACGGATCTCAAAATTAATTAAGAATTGTAATAAGTAATAAAATAAAAGTTTTTTTTTTTGAAAAATAAAATTGCTGATCTCTGCAGTCTGCACTCTCAGCTCCGTTCACGAAAGCATCACATTCACGCGCAAACTTGTTCGTTCCTTTTAAAGGACAGAAACAAAAACCAACAGTCGCGTCGTACACTTTTGACTTTCTCAAGGTTCGCACACCAAAGCAATCAACAGAGATCGTCAGATTTCAGTTTGAGCACTCATTCCTTCCCCATCTCCACACCCCCGTGGCTCTCCAGCTCCGTATAAATGTCTCTCTCGGGCACCACCCATTAGTCGCTCCTCCAGACAGACACGACCACTACCACACCGACTCCACCTCTCTCTCTCTCTCTCTGCTTCTTTTTTTCATGTTTTTTATGTTGATGTTTTCTCTCACCCATGACCCCTAACCTCTCCCTCAGATCTCACAATCGAATTACGATCCCAATCAGTCATGGTGAGAGACCAAAAAGGTCCAGAAATCCCGCAGCCAAGTGTTCTCTCTCTCCGTGGTCTGGTTGCCGGCAACTACTGCCACGACGTTCTGATCAGGGACGGCGTCGTCGTGGGCGAGACGCTAGGTGGGGCATCCTCTTTCATTTCCGCCGTGCTCGACGGTCTTTCGGTTCCGTACAATCTGGTCTCCAAGGTTGGGCCGGACTTTGCCTATATGACCGATCGCAGCCCGATTGTGATACCCACCTCGAGAACCACTCTCTTCCACGCGCATTTCGACTCGGGGGTCGGCGGGAACGGACACCAGGATCGGATCCTAAAACGGGTCTCCGCGTGTGACCCCATTCGGCCGTCGGATCTCCCGGAAACGAGGTTCGATTTCGGTATGGTGGTCGGTGTCGGCGGCGAGATATCGCCAGAGACTTTGGAGAAAATGCTTGAGATTTGCAATGTGGTGTTCGTGGATATCCAGGCCCTGATTCGGCAATTTGACGACGTCGATGGGACCGTAAGACTAGTGGGGCTGAAGGAAAGTGGGTTCTTTCGCCTGTTGCCGCGGATTGCGTTCCTGAAGGCATCGGAGGAGGAGGCGGCGTTCATGGACGTGGAGGAGGCGAAGAAATGGTGCTGTGTGGTGGTAACGCATGGAAAGGAAGGTTGCACGGTGTGTTGGAAAGACGGAGAATTGGAAATTTCACCGTTTGCGGCGAACCAGGTCGATCCGACGGGTGCTGGGGATAGTTTTCTAGGAGGGTTTGTGGCGGGGCTTGTTCATGGGTTGGCTGTGCCTGATGCTGCTTTGGTGGGGAACTTGTTTGGGTCGCTCACTGTTGGGCAAATTGGATTGCCCACGTTTGATTCGAGGTTGTTGCAGGTTTGTTCATATGAAACAGTTTGTTTTTTTCTCAGTTTTCAATCATTTTGCTGCTGTGTCATGTGTTTACTACGAGAATTACTATGTCTACACAAACTTTTTAGTAAGCTACGCGCTGAATTGACAAGCCTTAGATTCAACAAAAAAGTTTAATAAAAAATTGAACTTTAAAACAAAACTAATTGATTCATAAACGCGTACAATTAGTTTTGTAAGATTTATGAGATTTATGTGTAGATGAAGTAATTCTCTTTTATCTTATGGAGCTCAGCTTTCTGAATGTAGGTTGACATGGTGGTTTTGAGAGTAAAGATTTTAAGAGCTTTCATGTTCCTTATTGCTCATATTCTAGTTGCATGCATAGATGTAACTTGTAGCAGATGTCGACCATCTCAAAAGAGTACAAATGAGAATTAGTTTCAGACGTTTGTGATGTGGCAACTAGAATAAAGGACTTGGGTTTGGGGGTATGCTCCCCAGATCTAAGATTTAAATTTCCTTGATTGCAAACAATTTTTAGGATTTTTTTTTTGAATTATCAAAGGTACACTTGTGAGAAATTCTTTGTCAATCCGGCATTTGTCGGGATACTGTTCTTAGACACTCAGTGCCAATCAAAAAAAAGTTTGTGATGTGACAACTAGTCTTCTTTTATATGATAGGACACTTGGTGTTATTGAGACGGGGGCTTTGGCGTGGAAATCACAAACACTTGGATTAGGCTATTGGGATAATATATCACCTGAATTTAATTGCAAAGTTCTTTAATTTAGTATGATTAACTTCATAGGTATGGTATAATTCAACCATGGCTTTCCTTTCTCCATATAGAGAGTGAAGGATGACTTGGAGAGGAGGAAGATGCAGTGCATCAGCCGGGATGCCGAGACGAGGTTCTGGAAGCCAGCAGGCCATGAAGAGTTCCATGCATCACTTGGTGCAGCCAAGCTAATACCCTCATCATGTGTGGTTCAGGAATGTCAATGGGATCTTCCATCCTCTCCTCCTAGAGCAGTGGAACAGGCTATCCTCCCCCGGTATGTTGAGGGTAAAAACCAGGACATGGATATTTGAGAGCTAAAGGGCACATTTCTGTATCAGATGCTTGAGAGCAAGCATAAGCTCTGTTTGCACAGTATTTTTTAGTTCTGGACCCATTAGGATAAAGAGGTGAAACCATCTCATCTCAACTAACAATCTTAGTACTATTAACAAATTATCTCATCCATCTCATCTTACTGTCTAAAAGCGCCCTATTTCTTAGAAGATGGGAAAATAAGTCGATGACAAATTAAGCTCGTAATTGTAATTGCCTCCTTGTAAGCAAGAGAGCTTCTTAGTTTTGTGCTTGTCAGTGAGGTGGGATCCAACATATCGTCCCTAGGTTCAAATTCAGTGGTCTTTGACTCTGTATTCTGGTTTGGGTGGATTTTTAGGCTGTTTATTCGAAAGAATAATAATAGAAAAGAGTATATACAACTAGGAAAAGATCTTGCAGAAGTAAATTACAAATTGACATGATTTTATATGATATGTTACAATTATTTTACAATAAAAATAGTTTTATAATCTATATCAAGTTACAACGTTTGTGACAAATTTTGTGGTTAAAACATTTTTCCATAGAAAAAAGTTGTTTTACTGTTACATGGTATCAATTGATTAGTAGATTGATAAAAATAATAATAAAGAATTTTAGATAATCTCTTCTAAACTATATTTGCAACAAATCCAAAAAGATGTTTTCCAAAATTGAAAAATATACCTCTAATTATGAGCTCTAAAGAGAATGAGAAATAACTATTTTAACTTCTGCCAATTCATTCCAAAGAGAATAAAGTAAATGATAAAAAAGACGTTTAGAAATATAACGAATGGCATGTTTTTATTATTTTAAGGCAATATTAGGTTCTAAAAACTTGAGCTTTATCAATCAATAGATTGTCACCCGTTTAATCATCATGGTTTTTTAAATTTTTTAAAAATTAAATTTAACAATTCAATTATTTTAAATTTTAAAATAATAATAATATTAAAAAATAATATTTTATTCAAATTTCATTTTAATTTCATCTTAATTTACTATTTAAACTTCTCTTCAGTATCATTCTCAATGGGTATGCATTGGTCAAGAAGTTTTCAATCATCTCCAAGCATTCAACTGATAATCTCCAAATGAAGCATTATAAATACATTGATACATTTTTTACAAGTATCAAGCATTTATACATTTATCTCCCCAGCTTTGCTACATACAAGCGGCACGTGCAAACGATGAATAAACGGTAATATGTAGGAGCTTATGTGGTGGAATAGAAAAAAAAAAAGCAAAGAAAGAAAAGTGTGCGACTTCATCTTCATTCTTTGCTCTGCTGCCAACAACAGGCATTGAAGATGTTAGAACACCACTTGAATTCCACAGGAACATGATAGCATCCACAAAATAACTAAAACAATGCATAAATTCTAAGACCAGCAAGTGATGAATAACATACCGATTTCATTCAGATATAAGATAGCTACGCTGAAGAGGATTCGAGATCCCTCCTTTCTCCAATCTACTATCAAAGGCTATAGTACCAAACAGTCCAAAATGTTCTCAAAACTCTAACTTCTGCCCCTAAAAGGACTTTCACTAAAACAACAAGAAAATGATCAAAATGCCCTGTATTACCTCACCAAAATGGGCCGTATTACATCTTATTTAGATGCCCAGTACATAAGCAAAAGGCTTACTCTTAAGACTCCTAAAAGCCCACAACCCAAACTTAATTAAAACACAATACAATGAACATCAACTAAAGTCACTTCCTTATTTAAACATCGTGCTTCACCTATGCCGTAAACGACGTCATGCTAAGTTACAGTACTTAAACTACTTCAAGTCTTCAACCCTTTTATTTACGAGAAGGCACCTCATTTCTCGAACTACTTCATTTGAACCTAGTCTTTTTGATAGTACTCCATTAAAAACCGTCCTAAATCATGTCTTGACACCGTTAGTGGACGGTCAGGACGGTCATTTGGCTAGATTGCATGCATGTCTTGGCTCAGGCCTTGACATGTAGTCAGCAACCATGAAGACTACTGGTCACGTGCAGCCCATGCGCACAGCCAAGCATGCGTCCTTGTGGGTGTCATTGCGCACTCCTTTGCACACACACTTGTGTGTGTAGGTGGCCACCATGACCCGCGCACCCCAGTGCGCCCCAACACCACCTAACATGGCTAGTGGTTTTAGAGAATTGAGAATTGGAGTGGCTTCCTAAGAGTTTAGGCTGGCCACCTAGTATGGTTTGGATTTTCGGTGCTTAGGCACTTGGGTTTCAAAGGGTACAATTCGTGAATCCCTTTGGAGAAAAACATATCGTACAATTCGTGAATCGATGTGTTTCACATCTATCCTTTATTTATCAAAGTATTTGAGGTATTCATTTTATTTTGGTATTCTTGTTTATTTAGTGTTGTTCTTGAATCTTTGGAGTATATTGGTTTGTTCTTTTGTTCTTGTAGTTATTTGGAATTCCTTTCTATTTGTTTGGTTATTGAAAAAAAAAATTACAAAAAGAGTGTTTGAGTGTCTTGTGAGAGTGCCAAATTTACATCACTTGTGAATTTGAGAATATTGTGTGTTTCCCCTAGAAGATTTCGAAACCCACATCCATCATGAGTTTCAAATTTTTCAAGAGTGTTGAGTGTAAGTGTTGAAGGGTTGAAGTGTTGGAGGAAAAGTGTTCTAGCCGAACCCTTGGAGTGCTTGGAGGGTTGGCGTGTTCTTGTCATTATTTGATTGATCAATCTTCTTTTGATTGTTCATTCAATTAAATTGTGTTTTCCCTTGCCTCATACACCAAAAAGGTAGCCCCATCAAAACTCTAGCAGCCCACGGCATAAGCCATAAAATCCTAACCCCATTCTTTGCCCAAAACGCCCCTCTTGATAAAACCCTAGACCAACCACTTAACCCTAGCCTTTCTCACCTTGTTTGCCTTATAAAATCAGACCTAAACATCCCAAAAATACCCCTGGTCGTGGCCTAGAAAGTCCCCATACAACCAGCCATATCAATCCCCTCCAATCACCAAGCAATCCAAAATCGGTCAAAACCAACTTGACCATTTCGCCCATCACCCCTCCAAACCCTAGCTGGTCATCAACCCTCATCCTTTTCTAAATTCTCTCAATTAAATCAAGTCATCTCCCATCCAAAAATAGTCACAAAAGTCATCCATAACAACCCCCACCAACTGGCCACATAATTTCATTTAAATTCAAAATCTTTCAAAATTCAGATCTTCCCACTTTCTTTATTAATCTCATTCGGGTATACCATCATACCCTAGCCGAGATTCACCCATTGCCACATCATCAAATTATCTCTTAGTTCTCTCAAGTGATTGATCAATTAACCAATTGATTGCATCAAACAAACCCTACCTAAAACAAAAGCATATACTCGGCCAACTCACCTTCCTCATTGTCGCCGACCATATCTCACAATAACCACATTCCTATAATTTAGAAATCTTCCAAATCATCTTTAACCCTATCCAAATTCCTCCATTGCCACATCACAAAATCATATTTTCATTCTCTCACTTGATTGGTCAATTAATCAAAGGATTGACTCAATCAAAGACAGCCCTTGATCATCATATACTCAACCAAACTCCTAGACCCTTTGCAACCCACCATATAATTTCATCATCCATATTTATAATTTTTAGGAATTATCATATCAACCTAAACTCTAGCCCAAAAGACCTAATCTACTCTTGGCCGAAACCCATCTTCTCAAACCCTAGTAAATTGACTTTCAAACCCTAACCTAATCTCAATCTCGAAATTTTCCTTAGCCTCCACTAAAACTCTAACTCTACTACACCATATGACTCATATTCCTTACCAAAGAGACCCTAATATATAGGCACACCCAAAGAACATTCCCCTAAACCTTTTCTACCATAATCTACCATTTAGACTACCACATCTTCCTTCTCATTACAATAACAAGACTACAATAACCTAAACACCACTTTATTGCTCCATACACTTAACCATCCAACCCCATTGTAGTGCACCACTCGACCCCACCTTAGCTAAGACGAACTCAATCTATTTTACCTAACTACCTCAACCTCATATCACCCTTCATCCAATATTGGTGCACACAGACCATCACAAGCAAAAAGAGCCTTACTCGGTCATTGAAGAGCAACAAGGCGAGGAGAACCTCCTTAGTTGAGTGGGGACACGACCGAAGTCCCTATCAACCAAACTGGTGCTTTCATTGAGAGTCTTTCTCGAAAGGCTCCACATTTTCATTGAGAGTCTCCATCCCAAGGAGGCTCCACCATTTCATTGAGATCTCACCCAAGGCCATTGCTTGGTGTATTGAGAAGTTTTCACTTCTCTTGAGGTAAACAACGTGACAACTCGAAATTTTGTGAATTTGTTAAGAGGATCACGGAAGTCCTCGACGTTATTTACATTTTTTGCAAAATTGTTGTTTGAAACTTGTTGAATTGTTGAAAAAGTTTGGAGGTTCGGAGAGTTTGGAGTATATAGCCTTGTAGGGATCGGTCACCATTGTAGTGGAGGACCCAAGGTTGGACTATTAAAACCGAAACCCGAAACATTCCCATTGACCAACCAAGCTTCACCAACCCGAACCCTAAAAGCCACACATTGTCTAAGGCAATTGCAAATATGAATAATGAGGTGTCTAGAGTTAAGGGTCATGATGATTCCACTTGGAAACGTCTTGATACCTTGCAAGTTCAAACTAATATAATAGACCAATCTCTTAATGAGATTAAGGCTAGTATAGCCAAGTTGACAATGGCAATGAATGTCAACAACCATGAGGCGGATGAACATAGAAGGAGAATAAGAGCCCTGCAACGTGAACCCAAGACATACCATGAGAGGTATGAGAGGAGAGAGGCCAAAACACATGGTAAGAAACCCCCCACAAAACCGTACCTACCTAACCTGAGAAGGCATGAAGCCTATGGTGAGATGACCAAGTATAAGTTGGGAGGTTATGTCGAGCACAACCATGTGGTAGTCAAGAACTTGGCCCGTAACCATGACCATCAACTTAGAAGTCCAAAAATAATAAGAGAACCTCATGGTGAAAGGTTTAGAGTGCCAAGGAATGAAGGGCACCATGAGATCGAGAAGGACTTGAAGCATGAGAGACCGATTGATCCTGATGGCCATATTGAGAGAAAACAACCCCACCATGATGATCTTGATTATTCACCAAACCCTAAGGAAGAAAATGAGAAGGCCGAATATGAGGGAGAAAGAGAGGAGTCTTGTAAGGCCACTATGGTTGAAAATTTGGGGAAGGATGAAGCTCATTGCTCGGCTACTTTGTTGGCCAAGGAAGATATGACGTTGGAAGTGAAAGAAGTGGGGGATGGGAGCAACCAAGAGATTATACCCTTGCTGCCCATGGAAGTCCCCAAAGGTCTTGAAAGACCATGTGAGGATCTTGGAGGTGCCTCCCACATTGCCGCCTACTAAGCCCCACAACTATCACATTGTCGGAGTTGATGAAAACAAGCCAATGAATATTCCCACCCATCGGTATGCACTCCTTCACAAGGAAGAAATAGAAGAATCATTGGATGACATGTGGAAGAATGGAGTAACCCGACCTAGTATAAGTCCCTTATTCCACATCAATTTTGTTGCTAGGAAAAATGGATGGTACATGAAGATTCTACTTGATTCTCGGGTAGTGACACGGGAGAAAGATATGAGGGAGGTTTGAAAAGTTTGGAGTCATGGGCAAAGGGTGCCGAGAGCATAGGTATCATGGGAGCATTTCGATGACATGGTGTCTAGGCATTTACACATGATCCTTGAGGGCATGGATTTTCTTAAAGGGAGGGAGAGTGATAGTACCCCATTAAAAACTGCCCTATATCATGCCTTAACACCACTAGTGGAGGGTCAGGATAGTCACTTGGCTAGTCTGCATGCATGCATTGGCTCAGACCTTAACATGCAGCAAGCAACCATGGAGGCTACTGGCCACGCACAGCCAGGCATGTGCCCTTGTGGGCATCATTGCGCACTCCTTTGCACGCACACTTGCATACGCACCATGACCTGCGCACCCCAGTACGCCCCAGCACCACCTAGCATGGCTAGTGGCATGCCCTCACAGGCACAACATCCAACACGTTGCGCCAGCCCGCGCCTTGCAGAGCAGGCTAGTGGCATGCCCTCCAGCGCATAGCTCCAGCCCATGTCTTGCAGAGCATATCAGTGGTATGCACACCATGCATGCCATCCAGTGCGTGGAACCAGCCCGCGCCTTGCAGCCCACAATGCCCAAACCGCCAGCTTGGGCTATGCATGACCATCACCCCGGTACTCAGCTCGGACCATGCAAAACCACTGCCCAAGCCACTGGACTCGGCCACACTACCAGAGCACGGCATCACCCTGGACACATCATCAGGTCTAGGCATGTCACCATGTCATGCACACCATCAGAGGTCACGTAGCCAGATGCCATGCAGACAAACACCATGTAGCTTAGCATTGTTGTGGACCACGCCACATAATAGCAATCATGGACCTAGCATGCCATGGCCTTATCACTTGGGCGCCACCTAACACTTGTTTATTTATTTATTTATTTTATTTATGCATTTGGTTATTTTAGTAATTATCTTATTTTGCTAGGGACCTATTAGGGATTTCCAATTTGTTAGACTCTATAAATAGAACCTATAGGTCTTCATTTCACATCTTTTGGAGAATTGAGAATTGGAGTGGCTTCCTAAGAGCTTAGGCCGGCCACCTAGTGTGATTTGGATTTTCGGTGCCGGCCACCTAGTGTGGTTTGAATTTTCGGTGCTTGGGCACTTGAATTTCAAATGGTGCAATTCGTGAATACCTTTGGAGAGAAACACATCGTGCAATTCGTGAATCGATGTGTTTCATATCTATATTTTATTTATCAAAGTATTTGAGGTATTTATTTCATTTTGGTATTCTTGTTTATTTAGTATTATTCTTGAGTCTTTGGAGTATATTGGTTTGTTCTTTTATTCTTGTAGTTATTTGGAGTTCCTTTCTATTTGTTTGGTTATTGAAAAAAAATTACAAAAAGTGTGTTTGAGTGTCTTGTGAGAGTGTCAAATTTACATCACTTGTGAATTTGAGAATATTGTGTGTTTCCCCTAGAGGATTTCGAAACCCACATCCATTGTGAGTTTCGGATTCTTCAAGAGTGTTGAGTGTGAGTGTTGAAGTGTTGGAGGAAAAGTATTCTAACCGAACCCTTGGAGTGCTTGGAGGGTTGGCGTGTTCTTGTCATTATTTGAGTGATCAATCTTCTTTTGATTGTTCATTCAATTAAATTGTGTTTTCCCTTGCCTCATACACCAAAAAGGCAGCCCCATCAAAACCCTAGCAGCCCACGGCATAAGCCATAAAGTCTTAACCCCATCCTTTGCCCAAAACGCCCCTTTTGATAAAATCCTAAACCAACCACTTAATCCTAACATTTCCCACCGTGTTTATTTTATAAAATCAGACCTAAACATCCCAAAAATACTCCTGATCGTGGCCTAGAAAGTCTCCATACAACCAGCCACATCAATCATCTCTAATCACCAAGCTATCCAAAATCGGTCAAAACTAACTTGACCATTTCGCCCATCACCCATCCAAACCCTAGCCGGCCAACAACCCTCATCCTTTCCTAAATTTTTTCAATTAAATCAAGTCATATACCATCCAAAAATAGCCACAAAAGTCATTCATAACAACCCTCACCAACCGGCCACACAATTCCATTTAAATTCAAAATCTTTCAAAATTCAAATCTTCCCACTTTCCTTATTAATCTCATTCGGCTATATCATCATACCCTAGCCTAGATTCACCCATTTCCACATCATCAAATTATCCCTTAGTTCTCTCAAGTGATTGATCAATTAACCAATTGATTGCATCAAACAAATCCTACCTAAAACAAAAGCATATACTCGGCTAACTCACCTTCCTCATTGCCGCCGACCATATCTCACAATAACCACATTCCTATATTTTAGGAATATTCCAAATCATCTCTAACCCTATCCAAATTCCTCAATTGCCACATCACCAGATCATATTTTCATTCCCTCACTTGATTGATCAATTAATCAAAAGATTGACTCGATCAAAGATAGCCCTTGATCGTCATATACTCGGCCAAACTCCTAGACCCTTTGCCGTCCACCATATCATTTCATCATCCATATTTCTAATTTTTAAAAATGATCATATCAACCTAAACTCTAGCCCAAAAGACCTAATCTACCCTTGGCCGAAACCCATCTTCCCAAACCCTAGTCAATTGACTTCCAAACCCTAACCTAATCTCAATCTCGAAATTTCTTTTAACTTCCATTAAAACCCTAACCCTACTACACCATATGACCCATATTTCTTACCAAAAAGACCCCAATATATAGGCATACCCAAAGGACATTCTCCTAAACCTTTTCTATCCTAATCTACAATTTAGACCACCACATCTCCCTTCCTATTACAATAACCAAGACTACCATAGCCTAAACACCACCTTATTGCTCTATACACTTAGTCATCTAACCCCATTGTAGTGCACCACTCTACCACACCTTAGCCAAGACGAACTCAATCCATTTTTCCTAACCACCTCAACCTCATATCACCCTTCATCTATTGTTGGTGCACGCAAATCATCACAAGAAAAATGAGATTTACTCGGTCATTGAGGAGCAACAAGGTGAGGAGTACCCGCTTAGTTGAGTGGGGACACGACCGAGGTCCCTATCACTTCCTCTAAATCTAGGGTTCCAACAATCTCCATTCCCTTCAAAGCACCTTGCCCTCAAAGTGGGGATAGATTTTTCGTAACCTCCAAAACTTCTCCTAGGTATTCTCTTCTTCCCCTAGCCCACTCAATTTTATTAGAATTTCTATGATAGCTCGGTTTCCATCTCGTTTCAGTCGTCGATCCACTATGCACTCCGGCTCAGGTTGTACTTCTCTGTGTGAATCAACGGGTGGAAGGTGGCCAAAGGTTGGATCATCTTCCCCACTTTCTTCTTGAGATAAGAAACGTATAAAGTGGGATGAATCCTCGAAGACTTAGAAGCTTTAGCTTGTATGCCACTTCTTTGAACCTCTTCTCCACCTTAAATGGTTTGTAGTAATGGGGGGCTAGTTTCATGTTCCGTCAATGAGCTACAGATTTCTGGCGATAAGGCTGTAGCCTAAGGTACACCTATGCTCCCTCTTCAAAAACCCTCTTATATCTGTTTTGTCAGCTCGAATTTTCATTCGGTTCCTTGCATGCTCTAGATTCTCTTTCATTAGCTTGATTACTTGTTCTTGATCTTGTAATGTTTGGTCTACTGCATGATTAGCTGAATTCTTGGAATATAAGGTGTTAATTAAGGTTGGGGGGGTACCTATAGAAGGCCTGAGAAGGGGACATTTTAATAGCAGAGTAGTGGGAAGTATTGTACCATCACTCAACAAATTGGAGTCATTGGGAACATCTCTTTGGCTTGACACTTGCATAACACCTTAAATAACCTTTGAGGCACTTGTTTAAGGCCTCAATCTAGCCATTTGACTGGGGATAATACGCTGAGCTGTGATTCAACGTAGACTCTTGTAGAGAAAAAGAAGTCTGCCAAAATGAGCTTAGGAATACTGGATCACGATCTGTCACAATTTTCTAGAGAAACCCATGTAGCTTAAAAACATGAACTAGAAACAGATTTGCCACTCCCCCTGCTCTATACAAGTGAGAGAGGGGTAAAAATGTCCGAACTTAGTGAACCTATCAACAACTACTAGGATCACATTATACCCATTTGACATAGGTAAGCCCTTTATGAAATCCATAGAAATGTCAGCTTAAGTTTGCTGGGGCACAAGTAGGGCTATAGTAATCCTACGGGTGGACTTGTTTCGTACTTCACTGTTTGATAGATTTTGCACTCTCGGAACAGCTTTTTAATATCTCGTTTCATGCCTTTCCACAATAAACCTCTCTTGGCCCTTTGACAAGTCTTTAAAAAGTCCGAGTGATCCCCTAAGGGGATGTCATGAATATACTGCAGTACGTATGTTAGATATTTAGTTTATAATAGCACTTTGGTTAAACTCAATATGTTGAGTGATCATTTTTTATTTTTTGCATCTTAGTATATAAGATTATTTCCTATTTAACGTGATAAATTACATATGTAGGGTTGAAAGTTAAAGAGTTTTATTTTAGAATTTTCTTAAATCTTATTGGGATGTGAGTCTTTAATAGGAAACTTCATAAATCTTCTATATATATGACTAAGTCATATCTTCTCTCCATGCGTGTCTATTGACTTGTTTCATTAAAAATTAATATTTTTGTGAGGAGTAAGAAGTGAAAGATTTGACTGCTAATATTTTCATAGGTATAATAATCGCTTTTAAGATTATGTCCTTAACAAGTATTTTTTAAACTGTAATTTGTTAATGTAATTTTTAGGAGTGTTCAACCGGATCCGGTTTGTTTCCGGATCCGGTTATAAATCCGGAAAAACGGGATATCCGGGCGGATATCCGCCCGAATTTATTTTAAACGGATATAAAAATTTAATATTCACCCGGATTCAGTTATGAATCCGGATCTTAATCCGGATACCCGTACCCGGATTCATTAGCTAAGTCTTTCTCAACGTCCCTGACTCTCTCGTCTCGACCTTTCTCAACGCTCTGACTCCCTCGTCTCGACGTCTCTATCGATTTCTCTTTCGTCTGAAAAGGAGCCTAGCTTCTCTCTCGTCTCGAGCTCTCTCTCGATTTCTTTTATTTACTTGGTAACTCTCTCTCTCTCTCTCTCTCTCTCTCTCTCTCTCTCTCTCTCTTTCTCTCTCTCTCTCAGTTTAGTTGGATTGTGAATCTCCATCTCTTGAAATCGACAGGAACCCTAGTCTTCTGCGATGAGTGCGATTGCGAGTTGCCATCCTTTCGTTCCGTCGCTGTTTGTTCCCTCTTTCTCTACCAACTCCGAAATCTAAGGTATGTTAATCTTTCTCTCTCTCTCTCGGTTTAGTTGGATTCCTTTTTTCTAGGTCTGTGTTAGATTTTCGCTTGGGTCTGTTTGGATTTGTGTTAGATTTACAGATTAAGTATTTTTGCACAAATGATGGAACATTTTAGTTTTAATTTCATTTTGAATAATCTGGGTTCATCTCAATGACTCGAGAAAACATGAACCTGTTTGTGTGAGAAATGTGGTTCTGCTACCCGAGAAGAGAACTTGTTATTGGCCATTGAGTAGTTTGTAAACCATTATTGTTCCAAATTTTTTACACAATTTGCATTTTGTTAACAGAGTTCTGATATTTATGTTGGAATGAGGTTCAATAATTTGCCCATCTTGAGAAAGGATAATATCATTATCTCCCATAATTTGATTCCTACATCTAATAAACTACTTATTAAATTTAAAATACTTTATATTATACAATATAGTAATCAAAACCCAGCACTTATGGAATGAGGTTCAATAATTTTCCCATCCTCATCATGTAATAAATAGCTCATAGCTACATGCAAAACCCCCACTTCTCCTTTTGTCAAGGTAGCAGCATGTTTACCACTGTCCAATCCGAAGCCTGCAGCCTCCACACCAATCAACCTAACATCTTTGTCATCAATAAACTCATGGAAAATTCCCATAGCATTTGAACCTCCACCTACACATGCTACCAGAACATCTAGCATACCTCCCCATTTTTTCAGTGCTTATTTTCTGGTTTCTTTACCAATTACTGCATGGAACTCTCGAACCATCATGGGGTATGGATGTGGCCCAGCAACAGATCCCAAAATATAATGAGTAGTCTCAACATTAGTTACCCAGTCCCTAATAACTTCTGAAGTAGCATCTTTTAAGGTGGCTATCTCAGAATGAACTGCCCTAACCTGTATTGGGAAAGAGAAACAGAAAGAATAGAACAGTCAATGCATCATACAAGAAACAAAAGAAACAGGGAAAATTTTGAGCAAGTGTATAAACCTTTCGGAGAACCTTGGCCTCCCAAATTAATAAATTCAAAGATAAATTCTTTTTATTATTAATACAGTTCCTTCTATATCCTTACAGACTCAAACCGAATTAAATTTCAAAACTGACTCCACTTTAGAAAACGAAGACCAAATTGGAAGTTAATCCAAATTTAGTTGTTCATATATGTATTTTAACTTCTAGCACTCTATTTACGTTGTTGCATATATATTGGATTGTATTTAAGCATTTTTTATATGTATGTTGGGTTGTTTAATTTGGAGCTAAATTTGGTTTTACTTTATTTGTGTTGGATGATTTTAAGTGGGGTAATTTTTCTGGGTTAGATTGAACTTAGCAGAATGGAAAATGTTTGGTTTATGTCTTGCACATGTGTGTTTGATAAAATATTTGTGAATTTGTATTATTGGTCCAACTCTAAGATTATGAGAACACATATCTATAGTACTTGTGAATTTGTATTATTATTTTTGGAATTTGTTATATTTATTATTGATTGTGATATTAAATATATAAAATTAATGCAATAAGTATGCATGAACCTGCTTCTAATGAATACTGATTAATTTCCTTCTAATTACTTTACTCCTATGGATTATCGGTTTATAATCCATTGATGGGGGCTTTTGTTTTTTTTTTTTTCTTCTTATGTTTAAAACAGATGGAAGGTAGTTTTAGTGATAGTGCATGGGGTTCCAGTTCAGCTCATATATCATTAGATATGGAGAAAGCTACCAGTCCTTTAGTACCTTCTTCCACGAATACCTCAAATCCTAGGCCCACACCATCTCTACCCCCAAGGCCAAAAAGAGCCAGGAAGGCTACAAACCAATCTAGGGCATGTGATCATTTTAATAAGATTGAATCTGCTGATCCCGATGCACCTAAAGCTCAATGCATGCATTGCCTGAAGCTTCTTGGATGCCATTATAAAAATGGCACTTCATCATTGACACACCACCTAGAATGGAGTTGTCCGAATTCTCCCCTTAGACGGAATAGAAATCTTGGGATAGATACATTACCGCCACACATTGGAGTTAGGATGGAAGGTAGAGGATCTAGTCCTCAAGGGTTACGACAATATGACCGTGAAACATTAAAGGCAATGATTTCTAATTTATTTATCCATTGTGAAATGCCATTTAAAGTTATAGAGCATCTGGCATTTGTTAATCTTATGGGTTATTTAGAGCCTAGACATAACTTGCCATCTCGAACCACCTTCCAAAGAGAATGTATTGGTATATACAAGGAGGAGAAGCAAAAGTTAAAGACTTTGTTGAGTAACCAAAGAGTTTGTTTGACCACCGATATATGGTCATCGTTACAAAACAAGAGTTATATTTGTGTCACATGCCATTATATTGATCAAAGTTGGGCATTACACAAAAAAATCATAATGTTTTCCAAGATTGATAATAGGAAGGGTGAGACTATTGTTTGGATGCTGGATTCTTGTTTAATAGATTGGGAGATTAATCGCCTTTGTGCGATCACTGTGGATAATCACCTCGCTAATAAAGTTGCTGTTACTCATGTGAAGAGGAATTTCAAATATAAGGAGTTCACAATTTTGGGAGGTGAGTTTATACATGTGCGTTGTGCTGCACATATTTTGAACCTTGTTGCATATGAGGGTTCAAAAATTATAACTAATGCCATAGATAAAATTAGAGAAGTAATAAAATTTGTGAGATCTTCACCGGTAAGGTTTGATTTGTTTAAATCATGTGCAAAAGAGATGAATATTGTGTGGGGAAAAATGGTGTGTCTAGATGTTTTTACCAGATGAAACTCAACATACCTAATGCTTAGTGTTGCTGAAAAATACGAAAAAGCTTTTGGACTTATGGGATTGAAGGAGTCTACGTTTTTGGCACCTCCGTTCGAAGATTAGAAACTGGCTCGTATTTTAGTCAAGTATCTAAAATTTTTTTATGATGCCACTTTGAAAGTTTCAGGCTCATCATACGTGACCTCTAATTTATTATTTCAAGATATTTGTATAGTTGAGAATACTTTGAACAAAACGGGTCAGAATGAGGATGATGATATATTGATACAGATGGCGTCTGCTATGAAAGTTAAATTTGATAAATATTGGGGAGACACTGTTAAGATGAACTTGATTATTTATGTAGCTTTTGTTCTTGACCCTCGATATAAATTTAAAACCTTATCTTATTGGTTAAAAAAGTGCAAAGGAGATGAATGTGGAAAAAGAGTTGAGACCAAAATAAAATTGCTCATGAATCGTTTGATTGAGTAATACCATAAGTTTTTTGGGCAAGATAGTTCCTCCTCAAGTATGGCCCAATAAAGTTCCTCAAGTATTATTGTTGAAGACATGGTCTTTGAAGATTTTGATACATCCCTAGATCAACATTTTCAAGAGGAAGACAGTTCGGTACTTAGCGGATACATGGAGAGGTATTTGTCAGATGTGATTGAGCCAAAAGTACCTGGGTTTGATATTTTGGATTGGTAGAAGAGGAACTCATTCAGATATCCTATCCTTGCAGAGATCGCACGTGATATATTAGTCATCCCTATGTCCTCTGTCGCATCCGAGTCCGTATTCAGTGCCGCTGGACGTGTAATAGACCCATGCCGAAGCTCATTAGCGCCGGAGACTATCCAAGCACTAATTTGCGCCCAAAATTAGTTGAGTTGTAAGCCACTTAGTCCTTGGAAAGGGGAGGAGGATGTAGAAAACGTTAGCATCGCAGGTAAACGTGTTTATTTGTTAACTTGATTTTTTTTATTACTAATTTATTTATTTAACTTAACTTCTACATTTTTTTTTTGTTTTTTTTTGTTGAAGGTAACTCTCTTTCTTCAACTTCAACAACATAAGCATATGGATTCACATTAATGCATTAAAAACTTTCCTTTTGCAGTAAGTTGGATTTCTTTTATATATATTTGTTATATATATATATAACATAAGCATATAGACTCACACTAATGCATTGAATTTTTTTTTTAATTTTTTTGCAGAATTTGGAGAAAGGAGCTCAATAGCTGAGTAAGTAGAGAGTGGGAAGGAGTGATGGCATAAATGGAGAGGTCATAATCTTAATTTTACGAGTCTTACATTTGAAGGAGAGATGAAGCACTTGTATTTATAGGAGACAAATAGAGCTTTTATAACGTTTTTATTGAAGTACTATTACTGTAGCTTTTGAAAGCCGTTTTCTTATATAGCTCCTGAAAGTTTTCTTTTCCTCATAATTTGGGTGTCTTTCTTTAATTGCCTAAGCCGTGCCTTTTGAAAAGCTTTAGTTATAAACTTTTGAGTTGTTAAATCTTATGAGCTTTATTGCAATTAAACGATGTTGTTGTCTTTATTCTAACTTTTAACTGCCAGTGATCGGATCAGTGGAATAAGTAAATAACGTCAACTTTTGTTTAATTCTTTTTATCTATCATTTCATTGTACGATTACTAAGACTAATTTTTTAATTGTTTAAACTTGATGAAGGTGGGTCTGTTAGTAGTTAAATTTTTTTAAGGGTAATTCATTCAAGAGTAATTTTTAAGGGTAATTTTTAAGACTGGGTGGTTATTTTCTATATCAGCTTTCTGTATCAGTTTCCGCCGATCCCAATCAAAGCATTGAAGAAATAAAAATTGGTAGAAAATAGTATTCACCCCTACAGCTTATTTAATTTAATTTATTTTTTTAGACAATGTTATTTGATATTATATGAGCATCAAGGGGATTTCATGAACACTATGATATTATAATTTTTTTCAAATTTTTTTTTTAGTTTTAACTCTTATTTAAAAAACAAAGTAAAATCCGGATACCCGATTTTAAAACTAGGTATCCGGATATGATCTGATTATTTATCCGGATGGTAACCGGATTTAATCCGGGCTGATAATCGCCCGATTTTTAAGATCCGGTCCGGATTCGATTATGACCGGATATTCGAATCTGGATCCGGTTGAACAGTCCTAATAATTTTTATTCTTAACATGATTTACATTATTTACATCAATTAGTATGGAGACTACATGCTAAGATTAAAATCCTTTATAAAATAATCTTTTTTATATGTCGTTAACACATTCGCTTTATTTATATTGTTGTGATCTTTAACCATTGTTTTCGTCGTCGCTTGAATTTTATGACCTGCTAATCTTCTCAAGTGGAACATCCGTATGTTCTTTGATAGGTTGATATATTGTTTCGGTCAGACATAGATTAATATGATTATTTTTCATTTTTTAAGAAATCTGTCATGATTTGGTCTCGTTTAAAATTGGCCATGATGAATTTAAATAAATTAAAAAGAATTTATTTTTTAATATTATTATTATTTTAAAATTTTAAAAAATTATTTTAAGAATTAAAAAATTATATTAAAATTGAAAAAAATTATACTAAAAATTATATTATATTTAAAAATTAAAAAAAATATCATAATAAATTTAAAATAAATTAAAATGACATAAATATCTCACAAATACAAACAGGAGATGCTTTGCTTTCTCGAAACCATATAATTGAATCACATGGTCATGCAACACGTGTATGGATGCTTCCATCATGTGTCCTTTGATTGAAATGAAAAGACACTTATAATACCGTAACCATTATAACACTGATTGCCGTCTTAGCCACATTTAGACCTGATTTATTTGTTGGGATGAAATTTATTATATAAAATTTAATAAAAATTTTAATTTTTTTAAATTTTAAAATATTTTTTAAATTTTAAAATAAAATAAATATTAAAAAAATATTTTATAATAATATTTTATTTTATTTTTTATTTTTTATTTTTTCTTATTTCATTCTATCTTATTTCTAAAAATAAATCAAATTTTAGATTCAAATTTGAAATGAGATCAATTAAATGAATTTTAAAAATAAAATATATTATTATTATTTTAAAATTAAAAAAAAATTGTATTGAAATTTAAAAAAATTATATTTTATATAAAAATTTAAAAAAAAATATAATAATAAATTTGAAATTAATTTAGACGAATTTCCAAATCTAAACGATGCCTTCGTCTCGCCTGTGCATGTTCTTTTTTATTTTGGTGGCGTTTTAATTTTTTATGCTTAGAATGGTCGGTTGAGATAAACTTTTTCTTTTGGACAAAGATGAGATTTTGACCGTGACATAAGCCTGTTATGGTATGAAAAGTTTTTCAATTTACTTATATATTAAGAAAGGAAACAAAGTTTTTTTTTAATATTATTTGTAGTGTACTATTTTTTTTATTTATATATTCTAAGACATTGTAGTCGCTTTATTTTTCTCTTGCGGTAGGTGATACTTCTGAGTGCATTCATCATGCATGCACTTTTTCACGTTCTGAAGGCAACAATTAAAGGTGTAGTTTATTGACCCATTGCAATTATTGACCCATTGGATAAACCTACTTATCTTTTAATGAATAACGTGTCTTATTCGAAATCAATTATGCTTGATATTTTGATCCTTCTCATACTAGTAAGTCATTTAATTCATGTTTCGTTAAAATGTATTTGCTTAAATATTTTTGAAATCATATATGTTTGAATCTTCTTTATTGATTTTTATTTCTCAATCACATTTAAATGCTAACTTGGATTGCGATAAGTTGATGATTATGATTATTATTTTGTGATTGAATTTTTATAAGTACTCTCAGAACAGCTTTTTAATATCTCGTTTCATGCCTTTCCACAATAAATCTCTCTTAGCCCTTTGATAAGTTTTTAAAAAGCCCAAGTGACCCTCTAAGGGGATGTCATGAATATACTGTAGTACCTTAGTCTTAAATAGAGAATCTGCCGCAATAACAATTCTTTACTTCTTCAAAATAATACTTTGCTACAATTGGAAGCCTTTTGGGGTAATTAGTGCCATTTTTTTTAATTTTCATAGGAGATCTTTTAATTCATGGGACCCTTCGTAGCTTGACTCGAGTTCCTTTACCCATTTGGGTGTCAGAAATGAAATCATAGTTAAAGTGCCTTCTCCTGTGTCTTTCTCTTCCTCTTTCCTCGATAATGCGTCTGCCACCATGTTTTCTTTCCACTTCTTATACAAAATTGCAAAGCCTTATCCCATCAATTTACTTACTCATTTTTGTTGTGCAATGGTACCCACCCGTTGTTCCAAGAGGAATTTAAAGACTTGCTGGTCGATCATCACTATAAATGCCTTCCCAAGCAAGTAATGCTGACATTTCCTCACCACGATTACCAATACCAATAATTATTTCTCATAGGTGGAGAGAATGAGTGCTTTGCCCTTAAGGGCCTTACTCATATACGCGATGGATTATCTCTTTTGTATATAAAATGCCTCAATTCTCCTACCGCTTGCATCACATTCAATTGTAAAGGGTAAAGAAAAATCTGGAAGCTTAAGAATCGAGGGTTGTGTCACAGCTCTTTTGAGTTCGTTGAAAATTTCCATCATTGTTCCATTCCACAAAAATGCATTCTTTTTAAGCAAATTTGTCAAGTGTGTTGCAATCACCCCATATCCCTTAATGAATTTTTGGTAATACCCAATTAGACCCAAAAAACCTCTTAAGGATTTCATATTTGTTGGAATAAGCTAGTCCAACATTTTGGCCACCTTACAAGGGTTGGCCATAACTCCATTCTCATTGATGATGTGTCCCAAATAACATACTTTGAACACCCCAAAGTTACATTTAGATAACTTTGCACGAAGCTAGTTCTTTTGTAAAAGTTCCAAACCTTTGCCACATGTCTCAAATGGTCGTCCCAACAGTGACTGTAAATTAATATATCGTCAAAAAATATCTACACAACTGTCTCAAATACAGTCTAATTATATCATTCATCAACCTTTGATAAGTCAAGGATGCGTTGGTTAAGCCAAAAGACATCACTAAAAACTCACAGTGACCCTCGCGTCCTAAAAGCTGTTTTAGGCACATCCTCGGGTACCACTCTGATTTGGTGGTATCTGGGTTGCAAGTCAAACTTGGAAAAGACCATGAAACCATGTGATTCATCTAGCAACTCATCGATAATAGGAATCGAAAACTTATCTTTTACCGTCTCTTGGTTAAGAGCTGGATAATCTACACGCATCCGCCAACTTTCATCCCCTTTACGGACCAATAAAACAAGAGATGAAAAATGATTTGTATTGGGTCTCACCACACCCGAGTCTATTAATACAGCCATAATTTTCTCAATTTTTGATTTTTGATAATGGTAGTATCTATAAGGCCGTGCTGTTATCGGTTGGGCCTCCTCCTTAAGTGAAATTCTATGATCTTGTGGTCTAGAGGGTGGTAACCCTTTTGGCAGCTTAAATACCAATTTAAATCTTTCAATGATACTCTGTATTTATCCTCCCCAATCTGAGGTCTGCTGTTGTTTTTCCCCCATAATTAATTGCAGGAATATGTCCTTTTCTCTAGATAGAGAAGTAAGCATGGCCTTTTGCCTTCATCTGTGGAGAGCTCTTGTAATTTCAATCTCACCCACTGAATATGTGTCCCCAAATACTCAGACTTCATTGTGGAATGTGCAAAATTCAACATGATATTTTCTAAGGTTTCCATCCAATCAATGCCTAACACCGCGTCACATCCCTCTAGGAAAAATAAGTAAAAAGGGTGTTGGAAGGCCATATCTTGGATTTTAACGTTGACGTTGCTATATTGACCCAATCCACACACCATTTCCCTATGTGCTACCTTCACATTAATTTTCTTGGCCTCGTTTACACACAATCTAGCACCCCGGCAATGGAGGGATCTAAAAAGCTATGTGCTACCTGTATCTACCAAAATGACAACATTTTGATTTCCAATCTGCCCTTAAACACGCATGATTTTAGGAGTTCTCGTGATGGCATATAAGGACATTTTCGATTCGATTCCTTCAGACAGCTCTTGCACTTGCATTTCCTGGGTCAACTCAACCACCCATTCCCCTTGATCTTCACTACTCTCTCCCTTCTTGATGTCTTGGAGAAGGAAAATCTTGGATTTTTTACAAACATGGTTAGGATTCCATTTTTCCTCGCAATGGAAACATAATCCTTTACGGCGCTTGTCATCCATCGAGGTTGAGAAAATATTTTTGACAGGTAGATTGTATTTGGGATTTCTAAAAGTATTATCACTTTGCTGGCCAATAGACTTTGAAAAAGAAACAACGAAATAAGACCCATTATCGATGGAAAACTTGGTGTTTTTCTTAGCACTATTGAGACATTCCTCTTATATCCTTGCTAACCTATAGGCAGTTGTCAAGTTGTGGGGGTTAAACATCTAAAGTGGGAGACGTGTATCATCATTTAGGCCACTAATAAAAATGCTCAACTCATGCTAGTCAGAAAAACCCTTAACGTAATTAGACAAAGCCTCAAATTCAGCTGTATAAGCAGCCACTATTGTGGTGTGCTTCAATCAGCTAAAGGTTTTCATAGGGTCATCATAAGTCGTTGGGCCAAAACGAATCATTAATGCATGCACCAAAGTATCTCAATCCCAAAAATTTTTAGTAGTCCATGCTTCTTAATACCAGACCAAGGCCTCCTCCTCCATGTGATATGCTGCTAGAAGTAGTTTTTGGCTGGGATGTGTTTGATGGTAATCAAAGAAATGATTTTCTTTAAAAACCTAATTTGAGGGATTCTCACCTTCAAAACGTTGAAAATCCAAATGATATCCCCTTTGAGGGGGATCTCTTTGTTGAAATTGTTCTTTCTCATTTTGTGGATGCAGGTGCTAGTATATATTATGCTGAAAATGCCTCTCTTCATTATGTTGCGTGTTAGTCGAGATGGTGAAAATAAGCATTAAATGGTGCTGGAAGAGGATGATAATATCCTCATGTAGGTAGGGGTGATGGGTAGGGGTAATAACCCCTTTTAAAAGGTGGTGGTGGAGGTGATGGTAGAGGATAAAATTGGGGCCCTTCGAGTGGTGGAAATGGGGGTCGAGGTAGTGGGGGTTCTCGGTAGTTGTTTATGTGGAAGTTGACCAAGGTTTTAATCAACTCATCGAGCTAGTTCATCCGCTCAGAGATGTTGTCCAGCCTAGCCAAAGATTGCTGATGACTAGCTTCCAGCCCCTCAACTGGGTGTTGCAACTATTCTTGATGATGCTTTGAGCGGGTTGCTCCAGTCATGGTAGTATTTTTGAGTTAATATCTGATATGGTTTGTATTTGCGGTGTATGTGCTTGAGGAAAGGGTTTGTGTTTCTGGATTTAAGTCTAGAATGTAAGGGACACAGGTTACAGGAAATGTGACTTGATACCACTTGTTAGAACACTACTTGAATTCCACAGGAACATGAAAGCATCCACAAAATAACTAGAACAGGGCATATATTCTAAGACAACCAGGTGATGAATAACATACTAATTTCATTAAACTAGCTACGCTAAAGGGGATTCAAGGTCCCTCATTCTCTAGTCTACTACCAAAAGCTACAGCACCAAACAGTCTAGAATGTTCTCAAAACCCTAACTTCTACCCTCTAAAAGAAATTCACCAAAACAAGGAAATGATCAAAATGCCCTGTTTTGATAACTCACCAAAATAGGCCGTATTACACCTTATTTCAGATGCCCAGTTCATAAGCAAAAGGCCAACTCTTAAGGCTCCTAAAAGCCCACAACCCATACTTAATTAAAACCCAACACAGTGATCATCAACTAAAGTCACTTCTTTATTTAAACGATGCATTTCACCTATGTTGCAAATGACGTCGTGCTAAGTTACGGTACTTAAACTACTTCAAGTCTTCAACCCTTGTGCTTGTGAGAAGGCACCTCAATTCTCGAGCTACTTCCTTCGAGTCTAGTCTTTTTCCAAGTCTAGGGTTCCAATAGAAGATCTTCTTTCAAAAGATGATCCACACAAGAAACATAAGTACTACGTGGATAAACCCACTTTCATTAGCCTGTTAGAATAATTCTTGGGCTTTATTTGAGTGTATATTTGTGTTTTATAAAAATGGGTTAGATATATAGTTTATAATAGCACTTTGGTTAAATTCAATATGTTGAGTGATCATTTTTTATTTTTTGCATCTTAGTATATAAGATTATTTCCTATTTAACGTGATAAATTACATATGTAGGATTGAAAGTTAAAAGAGTTTTATTTTAGAATTTTCTTAAATCTTATTGGGATGTGAGTCTTTAATAGGAAACTTTATAAATTTTCTATATATATGACTAAGTCATATCTTCTCTCCATATGTATCTATTGATTTGCTTTATTAAAAACTAATATTTTTGTGAGGAGTAAGAAGTGGAAGATTTGACTGTTAATATTTTTATAGGTATAATAATAGCTTTTAAGATTATGTCTTTAACAAGTATTTTTTAAACCGTAATTTGTTAATGTAATTTTTACTCTTAACATGATTTACATGATTTACATCAATTAGTATAAGAGACTACATGCTAAGATTAAATTCCTTTATAAAATAATCTTTTTTATATGTCTTTAACACATTCGTTTTATTTATATTGTTGTGATGTTTAACCATTGTTTTCGTCATCGCTTGAGTTTTATGACCTGCTAATCTTCTCAAGTGGAACATCCGTATGTTCTTTGATAGGTTGAGATATATATAAATATATATATATATATATATATATGTGTGTGTGTGTGTGTTTTTCGGTCATACATAGATTAATATGATTATTTTTCATTTTTTAAAAAGAATTTCTTTTTTAATATTATTATTATTTTAAAATTTTAAAAAATTATTTTAAGAATTAAAAAAATTATATTAAAATTTAGAAAAATTATATAAAAAATTATATTTTATTTAAAAATATAAAAAAATATTAAAATAAATTTAAAATAATTTAAAATGAGATAAATATCTGCCAAATACGAACAGTAGATGCTTTGCTTTCTCGAAACCATATAATTGAATCACATGGTGATGCAACACGTGTATGGATGCTTCCATCTTGTGTCCTTTGATTGAAATGAAAAGACACTTATAACGCCGTAATCATTATAACACTGATTGCCGTCTTAGCAACATTTAAACCTGATTTATTTATTGAGATGAATTTTATTATATAAAATTTAATAAAAAGTTTAAATTTTTTAAATTTAAAATATATATATTTTTTAAAAATTTTAAAATAAAATTCATATTAAAAAAATATTTTATAATAATAATTTATTTTATTTTTTACTTTATCTTATTTCATTCCATCTTATTTATTTTTAAAAGTAAATCAAATTTTAGATTCAAATTTGAAATGAGATCAATTAAATGAATTTTAAAAATAAAATAAAATATTATTATTATTTTAAAATTAAAAAATTAAATTATAATTTAAAAAAATATATTTTATAGAAAAATTAAAAAAATATAATAATAAATTTGAATTAATTTAGACGAATTTTCAAATCTAAGGCGTTCGTCTCGTCTGTGCATGTTCTTTTTGATTTTGGTGGCGTTTTAATTTTTTATGCTTAGAATGGCCGGTTGAGATAAACTTTTTCTTTTGGACAAAGATTAGATTTTGACCGTGACATAAGCCTGTTATGGTATGAAAAGTTTTTTAATTTACTTATCTATTAAGAAAGGAAACAAAGTTTTTTTTTTTAATATTATTGGTAGTCTATTTTTTTATTTATATATTATAAGACATTGTAGTCGCTTTATATTTCCCTTTCGGTAGGGCGATACTTTTGAGTGCATTCATCATGCATGCACTTTTTCACGTTCTGAAGGCAACAATTAAAGGTGTAGTTTATTGACCCATTGCAATTATTGACCCATTGGATAAACCTAATTATCTTTTAATGAATAAAATAAAGTACCCAGCTTGTTAATAATAACGTGTCTTATTCGAAATCAATTATGCTTGATATTTTGATCCTTCTCATATTGGTAAGTCATTTAATTCATGTTTCGTTTAAAATGTATTTGCTTAAATATTTTTGAAATCATATATGTTTGAATTTTCTTTATTGATTTTTATTTCTCAGTCACATTTAAATGCTAACTTGGATTGTGATAAGTTGATGATTATAATTATTATTTTGTGATTAAATTTTTATAGGCATTATGATTATTCTTATTTTTTCATTAATTTTTTTTTTTGAAATATTAATGGATAGTAACTGTCAAAGTGGCACAATCATTGATACTTGTTCATTTTTTTTTTATAAAAAAAATATATTATTGAGTTTTTAAATTATTGCACATAATAATTTACCTAAATATAAGTCATATCGCAATCAAAATAGTAAAAAGTTTGAAGGTCAGACTTCTAATAGTCCTAAAGGAACTATAAAGAAAAATTATCAATGTAAGTTTTGTAAAGAGAAGGGTTATTGACAAAATGATTGTTTTAAATTTAAGGCTTGGTTAGAGAAGTTGAATAAGAAGAAGAAGAAGAACTCGATAGGGGTTCATCAGGAAATAGAGGCCAAGTGAGAATGAAATGAACTTGTGTGTTGGAATTTGAGTTTAAGTAAAGGTTGAATTTGTAGGAGTAGTAAAGTTATCTTTAGAGTCTAGATTTTTCTCTTGTTTTGGAGAACACGACTTTTGTACCGTCAATAAGATGGAATTTAATTTCCATGTCAAAACTTGATGATTATATTTTTCTTTTAAGTTTGGTAACGGAAAAGTTGAGTTGTTTTAGAATTATCGTTTGATTGAAAATGGCCTTTTATGTGATGGTTTACATAGAATATCTTTGGCTTATTTTGGTGAAGTTTCTTGTGTTACTAATGTAGCATAGAAAAGATCCTTAATTCATGAATCATCTTCTATATTGTGGCATAAGAGGTTAGGGCACATTTCAAAAGAAAGAATGAAGAGATTGGTAAAAGTTGAGATCCTTACTAAAATTTTCAGATTTTGATACCTATGTGAATTGCATAAGAGGAAAATTGACTAAATCCACTAGGAATGGTTCTACTAGAAGTGATGATATTTTAGACTTGATTCATATCGACATTAGTAGACTTTTGTCTTTTACCATATGTGGAAATAAGTACTTCATAACTTTTATTGATGATTTCTCTCCCTATGGATATGCTTACCTGATTAATGATAAAGCTCTTTGCTCTTAAGAAATTTAAAATATTCAAAATGGAAGTAGAAAAAGTATGGTGAGATGCAAAATCCACTCCTGGTTAGGGAAGAACCTAGACAACGAGAAGAACTTCTAACAATGATTGAGTTAGTTTCTGAGTGACAAGTTAAAATATCTCAAAGGGAAAGAATGTTTGTATTGCCTAATGATTATATTGTGTTTTTTGTTGGAGAGTTGTTTTAATATCAGGCCTATTATTGATCTTCGCAAGACCAATGAGAGAAATTTTATTTTTTCTTATTCTATATGTTGATGATATTTTGCTTGCTAGCTGTGACTTGAGATTATTTCATAAGAAAAAAAAATATTATTTGCTAATTTTGAGAAAAAAGATTTTGGGAAAGTTTTTTTTGTGCTTGGCATTGAAATATGTTGTGATAGAGCTCGTGTTTTGTGGGGGACTTTCTCAAAAAACTTATATACGATGTGTACTACAAAGTTTTAAAATGCAAAATTGTGCACTTGGCGATGCATCAATCATAAAAAGGGGATAAGTTCAGCAAAACTCAATATTTCAAAGATAAGCTAGAAAGGAAATATGTGAAGAACATATTATATGCTAGTGCTATGCGGAGTTACTGAAGGCTCAAGTTTGCACTAGACTTGATATAACCTATGCAGTTAATGTCCAAGAGCATTGGAAAGCAAGTAATAAAGTTATGAGATGCTTAAAGTAGACTGAAGGTTATATGCTCACATTTCAGCATTCAAATCATCTTAAGGTGGTAGGCTATTCATATTCTAATTTTGCTGGATGTCAAGATGATTTGAAATCAACATTAGGTTATGTCTTTATACTAGTTAGGGGTGTTATTTCTTGAAAAAGTGCTAAGAAAACTTTGGTGGCATTTTTTGCAATTCAAACTGTTTGGTTAAGAAATTTTATTTCTGAATTGAAAGTTGTTGATTTTATCTCGAGGCCAATTACTATTTAATGTGATAGTAGTGCATCGGTGTTCTTTTCAAAGAATAATAAGGTTTCTAACGGATCTAAGCACATTGACATCAAATATTTGGTGGTTAGAGACAAAGTTAAGGAATGGTAGACAGAAATAGAGCATATAAATATAGAAGAGTTGATTGCAAATCTTTTGACTAAGGGACTCGATCCTAAAGTTTTTAAAGCACATGTTACTGATATTGGTATTGTGGAAACTTTTAATGTTTTTGGTTAATGGGAGTTACTTATGTAAAGGAATTACGTTTTGGCTTGATCCATTTACGGGGTACGTAGGCAATCTATATGTTTTCAGGTACAACTCTTTACAATAATAAATATATCTCTCATATCCGTAAACTATGTTCTAAGTATGCATTTGACTTATGTATTTTGTTATGATATTATTAAGATCTCGAGATATAATGGATAAAAGACATAAGATGAGTCTCTTTAAAAAAAATGTGGTGTCATTTTGAAGCATTATGAGGGCTGATATGAATTAGCACAGCTTTTTGTTGAATCCAAGGTTTCAAATTTCATGTAAATCTACAAATGGATTTTGATGATAACAAATGAATCCAAAGAATAAAGGAGTCTCAAACTCAAGTTGTCCACACAATATAATCAAGCACATCAAGGAAGCAAGTATGAGCAAGAAGGGAACAAGTTCACATTAAAATCATAGAGTAATGTTGTAAATCTCTTAAAAATTCAAAATTAGGATTAAATTTCAAACATAATCTTTTACTTTTTGCATATGACAAAAGGAGCACACTTTACTTTTCAAAATTTTCAAATAAAGACATCTACCTCTTGCATAAGTCAAGAAAAACATCCATCACTTTTGAAAATATTCAAATAAAACATGCACATGTGAAAGATGACAATCAATCATCTTAATATTTTCAAAGTTCAAACATTTAATCATGTCATGCACATGTGAAAGATGACAATTAATCATCTTAATATTTTCAAAATTCAAACCTTTAATCATGTCATGCACATGTGAAAGATGACAATCAATCATCTTTCAAAATTTTTAAAGTTCAAACCTTTAATCATGTCATGCACATGTGAAAGATGACAATCAATCATCTTTCAAAATTTTCAAATTTAATTTTCAAAATATCATGCACATGTGGAAAATGTATTTTAATGCTTTATGATAAAATATTAATTTTGAGCCTTAATCCTAATTTTGAATTTTTAAGAGATTTACAACATTACTCTATGATTTTAATGTGAACTTGTTCCCTTTTTGCTCATGCTTGCTTCCTTGATGTGCTTGATTATATTGTGTGGACAACTTGAGCTTGAGACTCCTTTATTCTTTGGATTCATTTGTTATCATCAAAATCTATTTGTAGATTTACATGAAATTTGAAACCTTGGGTTCAACAATCTCCCCCTTTTTGATGATGACAAATGCTTGATAGAACCTGAATCCTGTATTAATACTTAAGCTCCCCCTGAGAATGTGCGTTAGTTTTTCAAGCAAAAATATAAATATAATTTCAAGCATATATAACAAGTTTAGCAATTTAAATAATGTTAATGTTCTAGTCTAAAACTTCTCCCCCTTTTGGCATCATTAAAAAGGAATCATAATTAGATCAATAAGATATATTCCTACAATAACCAATAGATAAATAAAACGCTGCGTTAGTAGAGACTGTAGAGAATTCGGTGCGTAGCCACACGTGTTCGACAAAACTTGCAAAGGCTGGAGGCCTAGTTCCGGTAATTTGGTGCGGAAGGAGATTTTGTAAAGAGCTAAATAATTGAAACCACCCGTGCCCGACAAAACCTGCAAAGGCTGGAGGCGTAGCTCTGGCAATTCGGTGCAGAGATTTGATCCGCTTGATGTTGCTGAAAAATGAGATATTATCATGATTTGTAAGTTTGTCTTGTTCTTATTTCCGTTTCTATAAGAGCAATCCTTAGCTTTATCTATTTCGCATCAAGCTTTCTTCTCATCTTTGCAATTTACTTGCATTCTCATTCTACAATTTTTCAATGGCTCGTAGAATTCCCTTCAGTACTTCTCTTGATCAAGATTTGAGGTATCCTTCACCTCAGTCTCAATCTATTTCTGCATCTGTCGTGGGTGCCATGAAACAACAAGAGACTGATTTAGCTAATAAATCAGATCATGACGCCATTTACGAGCTTGTGGGTCTCGGAACTCGATACTCATCATCACTCGTTGCGTTTTCTGCTCGGTTGCAGTCCAAAACTCGCGAAATTGAGAAGTTTAACGAGACTGTATCTGTACTTCAACGACTTGTTTATGAGTCAAACAAAAAAATAGTAGAATTAAAGCAACAGAATAAGGATTTGAAATCCTTACTTACCTCTTCATTTCGATTGCCTAATCCTTTAGACAAAGATGGCATGATGATTTATGAGGAGCAAATGCATTTGAATGATGAGGCTAAACGTCTCAAGTTTCTATAGGTCATTTAAGATAATGAAATAAAAGTATCTAGCAGATATCCATGGCATGCATCATTCATATTTCTCTTCTAATCATGCATAGTCTATCTTCTGGTAGGGGTTTTGTGAAAATGTCTGCCAATTGATCATGTGTACTAGTGAATTCTAATACAATATCGCCCTTTTGCACATGATCTCTAAGAAAATGATATCTAATTTCAATATGTTTGGTCCGAGAATGTTGTATTGGATTTTTTGAAAGATTTATAGCACTTGTATTATCACATTTGATTGGAATGTGATTGTACATAAGTTTAAAATCTTCAAGTTGTTGCTTCATGTAAAAAACTTGAGCACAACAACTACCCGCAACAACATATTCTGCCTCAGCAGTAGATAGTGCAACAGAATTTTGTTTTTTACTAAACCAAGAAACTAGTGCACGACCTAAGAAGTGACATGCTCCACTAGTGCTTTTTCGATCTATTTTACAGCCAGCATAATCTACATCTGTGTAGCTGATTAGATCGAAATATGTATACTTAGGGTACCATAACCCTAAGTTCATTGTACCACTAAGATATCTAAAAATGTGCTTAACTGCAATTAAATGTGATTCTTTTGGAGATGATTGAAAGCGTGCACATAAGCACACACTAAACATAATATCTGGTCTACTGGCTGTCAAATATAATAAGTTACCAATCATACATCGATATACCTTCGAGTCAACTAGTTTACCAGTTTCATCTTTATCAAGTTTAGTGGATGGACTCATTGGTGTTCCAGTTTCCTTAGCACCTTCCATCCCAAATTTCTTCAGCAATTCCTTAATATATTTCGATTGATTGATGAATATCCCACTTTTTGCTTGCTTAATTTACAATCCGAGAAAGAATGTAAGCTCTCCCATCATGCTCATTTCAAATTCTTCCTGCATAGTCTTAGCAAAAACTTGGCACATATTTTCATTAGTAGCACCGAATATTATATCATCAACATAAATCTGAATCAAAAGAATATCATCATTTTCGTATTTAATGAAAAGAGTTGTATCAATTTTTCCTCTTGAAAAGCCTTTTTTAATCAAGAAACCACTAAGTCTCTCGTACCACGCTCTAGGAGCTTGTTTGAGTCCATATAGTGCTTTTGTGAGTTTGAAAACATGATTTGGAGAAATATGATTTTCAAAACCTGGAGGTTGCTCAACATATACCTCTTCATTTATAAAACCGTTTAAGAAAGCACTTTTAACATCCATTTGAAAAAGTTTGAAATCTTTATAACAAGCATATGCAAGTAGCATTCGAATAGTTTCTAATCTTGCGACTGGTGCATATGTCTCATCATAATCGATTCCTTCTTCTTGATTGAAACCTTGGGCTACAAGTCGAGCCTTATTTCTAGTAATGACTCCAGACTCATCTTTCTTGTTTCTAAAAACCCATTTTGTTCCAATAATAGTATGATTTTTTGGTCTAGGAACAAGTGTCCAAACATCATTTCTTTCAAATTGATTAAGCTCTTCTTGCATAGCTAGAATCCAAGATTCATCAAGAAGTGCTTTATCAATATTTTTAGGTTCAATCTGAGATAGAAAAGCAGTATGATTACAAATATTTCTAAGAGATGATCGAGTGCTTACACCTCGTGAAGGTTCCCCCAGAATTTGTTCCACTAGATGATCTTTCACAAATTTTCACTGTTTGGTTGCATCTTGTATTAAATTTTGATGATCTTTCCTGATATCTCCATGTTGGACTTCCTCTATTGTGTTCTCTTTGTTGAGATTGAGACTTTCCATATTATTTATACCTCCTGTTTCTTCATCAATAGATTTCTTGGAGAGTAGAGAATTAGATTCATCAAATACTACATGCATAGATTCTTGTACAGTCAAAGTCTTTTTATTGAATACTCTATAAGCTTTACTATTAGTAGAATACCCGAGAAAGATACCTTCATCAGATTTTGCATCAAACTTGCCTAAATTATCTCTGTCATTTAAAATAAAACATTTGCATCCAAATACATGAAAGTAACAAATGTTGGGTTTTTTCTCATTCCAAAACTCATAGGGGGCTTTATCTAATTTAGACCTTAGCATAACTCTATTTATAACATAACATGCAGTACTTACCGCTTTAGCCCAAAAATAACTAGGCAAGTTGTTCTCATTGAGCATTGTTCTTGCCATCTCTTGAAGAGATCTATTTTTCCTTTCTACTACCCCATTTTGTTGAGGAATTCGAGGAGCAGAAAAATTATGCACAAAACCATTTTCATCACAAAATGTTTCAATATTTTTATTAACAAACTCTATTCCCCTATCACTTCGGATACTTGAAATAGTATAACCCTTTTCATTTTGAATTCTCTTGCATAACTTGGTAAAAGTATTATGTGTCTCATCTTTATGAGTAAGAAAGATGACCCAAGTATATCTAGAGAAATCATCAACAACAACAAATGCATAATATTTTCCTCCTAAACTTGCAACTCTATTTGGTCCAAAAAGATCCATGTGTATCAGTTGCAGTGGTCTAGTAGTGGAAATATGTTTCTTGATTTTAAAAGAAGTTTTTGTTTGTTTACCAAATTGGCATGCATCACAAATTTTGTCTTTAAGAAAATTTACCTTTGGTAAACCTCTCACAAGATCATTTTTTGAAAGTTTGGAAATAAGTTCCATATTGGCATGACCTAGTCTTCTATGCCATAACCAATTAGTTTCATTTTGAGCTGAAAAACAAATCGCATCTTGTGAGGTAATTTCTTCAAAATCAATTGTATAAACATTGTTACTTCTAAAAGCAATAAAACAAATATTACAATCATAATCATTCAATATAATGCACTTATCCATTTTGAAAGTAACTGTAAATCCTTTATCACATAATTGATTTATACTTAAAAGATTATGTTTTAAACCTTCAACAAGTAGAACATCTTCAATTATAAGAGAAGACTCATTACCAATTTTACCTATTCCCACGATCTTCCCTTTCGAGTTGTCTCCAAATGTTACGTGTCTTTCTTCTTTAGATCTAAGATCAAAGAACTTAGTCATGTCTCCCGTCATGTGTCTTGAACATCCACTATCTAAAAATCATTTATTTTTGTTCGTGGAAGACATCATGCACACCTATAAAAACAATTAAAATGATTTTTCTTGGTGCCCAAGTTCTTTGGATCCTTTATTTATTAGTATTAAAAGAAATAAGATTTTTAGGTACCCATATGGTCCTAATAGTCATTGTATGTTTTCTTCTAATAGGACAAGCAAAATAATTATGATCATTTCTATTACAAAAATTGCAAATAGCATGTGACATATATGAAGAACTTGAGTGATTATAATAGTATCCTTTTTTAACAAAATTATTTTTATGAAAAGAATTTTGAATATTGGATTTTGATTTAGAAGGATTATCAAAGAAGTTTTTATAAGATTTGTATTTTTGTTTTGGCATATATCCCAAGCCTGCCTGATCAAAAACACATCTTTGACTACCAAGAAGTTTTTCAAAATTTCTTTTTCCATTCGTAAATTTTTCAATAATATTTTCTAAATCAGTTTTCTTTTTCTTCAACTCAAAATTTTCATCTTTCAAAACAATACTTTCTTTTCTTAAAATATCAATTTCGTTTGTTAAAGAAGAATTTTTCTTTTTCAAAACAGTATACTTGATACCCAATTTTTCAAATTCCTCATATACCTCTTCTAAAACATTTTGCAATTCTTCATATGAAAAATCTTCAATATTATCAAGATTTGTTACCTCAATGTCATCTTTAGCCATAAGACAAAGATTTGCTGATTCTCCATTGCTTGCTTCACTATCTGAACTACTTGAATCATCATCCCATGTAGCTTTCATTGCTTTTTTGACTTTGTTTCGATCTTTCTTTAGCAGAGGACAATCTGACTTGATATGACCAGGTTTATTGCATTTATAACAAATTAAAGTGTCATTTTTACCTGAATCTTTCTTGGAAAACTTTTTGAAAGATTTCCTTGGAGGAGTTTTATTTTTTTTTTTAAGAACCTCTGAATTCTTCTTGTTATCATCGCAACTTCTTCATTTTTGTCGTCATTTTCCTCATCTTCATCACTTTCACTTTCATGTGGAACAGCTTTAAGTACCAAGCTCTTCTTTGACTTTCCTTCTTCTTCTCCTCTTTTCAATGTGTACTCATGGGTAATAAGTGACCCGATGAGTTCATTTACTTCGAGTTTCTTGAGGTCTCTAGCTTCAAGAATCGCTGCCACTTTTGATTCCCAACGTTTTGGTAGAGAGTTGAGAATTTTTCTTACTATCTCCACTTTGGAATAAACTTTGCCAAGAGCTGTCAAGCTGTTTATGATGTTAGTAAAACGAGTGTACATATTAGAAATAGATTCATCATCATTCATCTTAAACATTTCATATTCATAAGTAAGAATATAAATTTTTGATTCCTTGACTTGAGAAGTTCCTTCATAAGTAACTTCCAAGTTATCCCAAATTTCCTTTACTGTAGCACAAGTCATTACTCTATTAAATTCATTACCATTGAGAGCATTATATAATAAATTCATAGCAGTTAAATTCAAAGTATAAAATCTATCGTCTTCACGATCAAACTCTTCTTCTTCCTTTTTGACCTTAATCACATTAGTACTAAGTTCATACTACATACTACCACATTGGTTGGAGGATGGGGATCCATGTCAATGAGAATATTAGCATTTATAGCTATGAAGTGGTTTTATATCGTTTAAGTGGTGTAACGACTTCCATGTTCGGCGTTGATATTCTTGTTGGACCGGATCGTGTTTCCTAAGGTGCTGTCATTAGAGGTATATATATGTGTGGCCACCTATCTAGTCTAACCCAGGAGTCATTTTCAAAACAAGTTTTATTTTATTGCAATCAATGTTCGCCTAAGTGAGAGAATGTTAGAATAATTCTTAATTATGGGTTTCATTTGATTGCATATTTTATATTTTATAAAAATGAGTTAATGGTATTTTGCTTAAACCCAATATGTTGAGTGATTATTTTAGATTTTTTGCGCCTTAGTATATATGATTATTTTCTATTTAATGTGGTAAATTACGTATGTAGATCTGAAAATTTAAAGGTTTTATTCTGGAATCTTCTTAAATTCTATTGGGATTTAAGGTTTTAATGAGAGGACTCCATAAATCTTATATATATATATATATATATAAATATATATAGTTAGATCATCTTTTCTCTTCATATATGTCTATTGACTTGTCCCATTGAAAGCTAATACTTTTGTACGGAGTAAGGAGTAGAAGATTTGGCTACTAATATTTCTGGAGGTATAATAATCACTTTCAAGATCATGTTTTCAACTAGTATTTTTCTAAACTGTGATGTATTGATGTGATTTTTATTCTTAGCATGAATTACATTATTTACATCATAGCCCCCATAGCATTGTCTCGAATATTTTTTGTGTTTCTTGCCTTTTTTTAACCAATAAGAGTTGCAACACTCATATTTAGTAGATCATGTTTCAATTACGTCTTTACAAGAGAAAACCTGCAAACACTCACAGCATGGAGTCTGCCATAACAACCAAACTTATTTTTATATATTAATAAAAACAGAAGTTGGGGTTTTGGTTTCTCAAACAAATTGGTCCATGTATTCATCCACAGTGGGGTACTTTGTAAGGATGATCTGTGTTCTATGGAATTTGAAGCGGAAGAAGGAGATTGAAATCTGTTTTTAATAGAAATAATGATAGTGTGGCAAAACGATGTGTTGAACTTTAGTTACACTGAGCGTTTTGTAATATGTGTTGTTATCTTGGCTGTAATAAGATTAATGTGTTTTAATTGTAAAGGGAGGTGGTAAGAATTAGTTAGATACAATGGAAATTTGCAATCATCATGTATAAATAGATGATCTCCCGCCATTTTTACACATTCTGGAGAATTAGTTGCAGATTGTAAGGAGGTTAAAGGATCCTCGAAATCCTTTCTAAGAAATGAACTAAGGCATTCTTGGGTTTTCCATTTCTAATTCTGTTGAGTGTTGACTTCTCTCGGTGATTTCCATTACTATTACTAGAAAGTTCATTACAATTGGTATCAATATTCGACGATCCTCTTAGATGGCAAAAGGGATGCGTCAAGCTCTTAAAAGTCAATAAGAAGCACAAGCATCAAGAATCAATTCAGAAGCAATTGGATGTTCATGCACAGCCAATAAAATGAGTTTATGAAAGATTAGATTTACTTACCGATATGTTGAAGTTTGTGATAGAATCACGAAATGTTATTCTTTTGAGGAGAATGTTAGTGAGCCTATAGTTAATGATGCAGATAGGTTTTGGGGTCCTCAGATTTTATCTCATGGTATTAGATTGGAGTTTCCACATTTTGATGGAAATAATCCTGCTGGGTGGATTTTCAAGGCTATTCAGTACTTTGATTTCTATCATACTCCAACTAGTCAAAGGCTTTTAATGTCATCTTACCATATGGAAGGCAAGACCTTGACATGGTATCAAGATGCAGAGGATTGTGGTTTGTTTAGACTTTGGGATTCATTCTTGAAAGCTCTTCAAGTGAGTTTTGGACCATCAGCATATGATAATCAAACGGAAGCTTTAACAAGATTGAAACATACTTCAACTGTTGCTAATTACAATGCTCAGTTTGAGGTATTATCAAACAGATTGAAAATTCTTTTTGAGAAATATAAATTGAGTTATTTTTTAGCGGTTTGAAGGATGAGATTCAACTTCCAGTTAGAATACTCACCCTATTAACATGAATGCAACTTTCAGGTTAGCAAAAATTCAAGAAGAATATGTACTTGCCTCTAAGAACTCTTGGAGAGGAGGTGATGAAAGAAATTTGGAATCTGTGGATATAAGGATTCAGAAACCAGTTTACCCCCCTAATTTTTTTTCCTAACTATATGGATGAGAAAAGAAATAAAGGTCTTTGTTGGCATTGAGAGGAAAAGTGGAATATGCATCATGTTTGTAAGAATTCCAGGATTTATTTGATGCAATCTAATGAATTTCAAGGAGATGAATCTATAATACAACCAGCATTTTAGGAAGTGGTTGTTAATGAACATAAATTATTGTTAGATGAGGAGAACATGGAAATCTCATTACATGCCATTTCAGGTGGTCTTAACAGTAATTCTATGAGATTGTTGGGGAATATAGGCTTTTGCTCAATGGAGATTTTAGTGGAATTAAGAAGTACACATAATTTCTTTGATCCACTAGTGACACAGGCTGCTAAAATCCAAGTTTCAAAAGCTACTAGTTTGAAGGTTCGTGTCGCTAATGGTGAGATTGTATCAAGCAATGGTCTATGTAATGAAGTAGTTGGAATTCGGGGTTCCAAGTTTACAATTCCTTTTCATGTTTTAAAACTTGGTGGATGTGATATGATTTTGAGTGTGCAATGACTGAAACTATTGGAAAGCATAAAGTGGAATTTTAATTCCATGACTATGGAATTTTTGTGGTAGCAAAAATTGGTGACATTGCAAGGAGAAAAAGTTGAAAGAATCTGTTTACATTCTGCTGAGAGGTTTTGCCAAACGGTGATTCAAGATCAAAAATTTGAGCCTCCTATTTTACCTTTACAGATTGTTTTATATTAGGTGATTTTAATGAAATTTATAGTGACCCTTCTGGTCTACCTCCAAGTAGATCATTTGATCATCAAATTTTGTTGAAATGGGGTATTGTAGCTATATCAGTGAGACCATATCGATATGCATACTACCAGAAAATTGAGATTGAAAAAATTGTTGTTGACTTACTAAGATATAGGGTTATAAGACCAAGTCAGAGTCCCTTTTCTTCTCTAGTACTCTTGGTTACAAAATCAGATGGTAGTTGGAGAATGTGCATTGACTATTGAGCTTTAAATCAAGAGACCATTAAAGATAAGTTTTCAATACCTGTCATTGATGATTTGCTTGATGAACTCTACGGGGCTAGAGTGTTTTTCAAGCTAGATTTGAGATCTGGTTTTCACCATATTCATGTTAAAGAGAGGAACATTGAGAACACAACCTTTAGAACTCATCAAGGGCACTATGAGTTCTAAGTAATGTCTTTTGGGATTACTAATGCCCCTACTATATTCCAGGGATTGATAAATGAAATTTTTAGATCCTTTTGGAGGAAATATGTCCTTATCTTTTTCGATGATATTTTAATGTACAACCGAGATCTAAATGAGCTTGTTGAACACCTTAGATCTGTGTTGGAGATATTGAGGAACATCACTTTGTAGGCAAAGAGATCCAAATGCAGATTTGCATTAGAAGAGATTGACTATTTAGGCCATCTCATTTTTGGAAATGGGGTGCGAGCTAACGCATCTAAGATTTCAGCAATGTTGCAGTAGCCAACTCCTCGATCTTTGAAGGTTTTGAAAGGATTCCTAGACCTCATTGGTTATTATAGGAAATTTATAAAAAAAAAAATATAGGTTGATTGCATCCCCATAAACTGATCTGTTGAGAAAAAAAACTCATTTATATGGACTAACTTGGTTACCCAGGCTTTTGATAATCTGAAGAAAGCAATTTCTGAACCACCTATGTTGAGACTTCCAAACTTCACCAAAGTGTTTACCATTGAGTGTGATGCCTCAGGAGTGGGCATTGGAGTAGTTCTCATGCAAGATAGGAAACCTATTGCCTTTTACAGTAAGGCTCTTAAAGGCAAAGCTCTATTATTATCCACTTATGAGAAAGAGCTTCTAGTATTGGTTTTAGCAATGAGTAAAAGGAGACCATACTTGTTGGGGCAGTCTTTTAAGATCAAAATTGACTAACAAGCATTGAAATAATTACTAGAACAAAGGGTAGGCACTAAATCACAGTAGAGATGACTTACAAAACTTTAGGGGTACAACTTTATAGTAGACTACAAGAAAGAGGAAGAAAATAAAGTTACTGATGCTCTCTCTCAAAAATCTGAAGATGAGTAAGCTATTTTGGCCTTAATTTCTCTTCCTACTCCTTTGCAGATTGAGGAATTAAAGAACAGCTACCAGCTGTCATCAAGCATCATTGTTATTATTTCTCAAGTTTAGCAATGAGTGAATGTTCCTAAGCATTATATTTTGTAGCATGGTTTATCGTTAGGGAAAGGAAAGATTGTTGTTGTTGTTGGATCTTGGCCAAGATAATGAATTATATCCATGATAACCCTCAAGCTGGTCACATGGGGTACAAAAAGACTATTCAGATAGCAAAATTGGATTTTTTTTATTTTTTTTTTTTATTTTTGGGAAGGAATGCGTGGTGATATTAAAAGTTTGGTCAGTGAATGTGCAATTGGCCAAACTAACAAGCATGAGAATATTCACCCACCTGGTTTGTTACAGGATTTCCAATGCCTAAGTCACCATGGTTAGATTTTTCCATGGATTTTGTGGATGGATTGCCTTTTTCACATTTTTTCTATTATTGACATATTCACTAAAGCTACTCATTTTTTTTTCAATTGGCTCATCCATATACTACTATTAAGGTGGCTCATTATTTTTTTTCTCGGGAGTTTTTAAAATCCATGGTATGCACAAGTCAATTGTCTCGGATAGGGACCAAATTTTTACAAGTTCCTTTTGGAAGGAGTTGTTAAAATTGCATGGTACATCATTGAATTTCAGTTATGCATACCATCATTAATCGGATGGGCAAACTAAAGCACTTAACAAATGTGTTGAAGGGTATTTGAGATGTTGCACAAGTGACAAACCAAAGGAATAAAGTAAATGGCTTCCAATGGCTAAATGGTGTTATATACCACTTGTCACTCTTCTCTTAAGATTTCTCCTTATGAAGCTTTATATGGAGTTTTACTTCCTAGATTGCTATCATATGTGCCAGGGACTTTTATTAATGAGGTTGTTGATCAACAATTAAAGTTGAGGGAGGAACTATTGGTTACATTGAGGGAAAATTTACAGAAAGCATAGCAAATGATGAAGTTGTATGCTGATAAAAATAAATCTGAGAGATCTTTTGATGTTGGTGATTGGGTCTTTTTAAGGCTGTAGGCTTATAAACAAAAGTCTATTTCATTGAGGCATAATCTCAAATTATCCCCAAGATTTTATGGGCCCTTCAAGGTTGTTGAAAAGGTGGGAATTGTTGCATACAAGTTGCTACTTTCAGATTCATCTAGATTGCATCTAGTTTTTCATGTATCACTTTTGAAGAAGAAATTGGGGCAAAACATCACTACCACCTGTAGATTCTCATGGCCAAGTTCAACCTGAGCCACAAGTCATTTTGTAGAGGAGAATGAAGAAGATTCACAATTGTGTAATGACTGAAGCTTTAATCAAGTGGCTGGGAGTACTCGAGGAAGATAGTTCATGGAAATTGCTTTGGAACCTCAAGAACCTTTATCCACATCTTGTGGGCAAGGTCTTATGAGGAGGGAAAAATTGTGAGGACCTTAAGGGGAGGAGAATGTAAGGATGATCCGCGTTCTGTGAATTTTGAAGAGGAAGAAGGAGATTGAAAGCTACTTTTAACAAAAATAATGATTGTGTGGCAAAACAGTGTGTTTAACTTTAGTTAAACATAGCGTTTTGTAATATGTGTTGTTATTTTGGCTATAATAAGAACAATACGTTTTGATTGTAAAGGGAGGTGGTAAGAATTAGTTAGATATGACAGTGTTATGAAATTATCATGTATAAATAGATGATCTCTCACCATTTTTACACATTCTAGAGGATTAGTTGCATATTGTAAGGAGGTTAAAGGATCATCGAAATCCTTTCCAAGAAATGAATTGAGGCATTCTTGGGTTCATTTCCATTCCCATTGAGTGTTGAGTTTTCTCGGTGATTTCCATTACTATTACTAGAAAGTACATTACATATTTGACATCTAGGTATAGCTTAGAAGGGGAGTCTTAAATGTCCTCCAAAAGTTTCTCCTCTGGAACATAGATTTTCTCTAGGGTCTTGCCAATCTTCTTCTCCCAAATTGCTGCAAGCTAATTGAATGTGTGAATGTTTTTTAGAGGCCTCCGATGAAGAAGATCTTACTTTTCTCAACCATTTTCAAAAATCTTCTGCAAAAATAAAGAAATTTTTTATAAGTGATCGTAGAGGAAGGGATCGAAGGTGGCTTCGATGTAAAGATCAAACTAAGGGAGGGAGAGTAAAATTGCTTAAACAAATCATTTTGGCACTTAATCAAAACATCAAGTAGATTGTATTGAGTATTTTTCTTCTCTCTCTCTCTTTTATTCTATCTTTTTCTCCATTTGTTACTCTTTCATTTTTTTCTCTCTATTTATTTATTTATTTAATCACTAAATAAAATAAATAAGAAATATGGATAAGTTGTTGGGTGTACTCTTAAAAAATGGGTAAGAAAAATAAAATTTGATTAATTATTTTAGATATAAAATAGGTAAACAATTAGAAATGCTCTTCAACTTAAGTAATTGTCATGCTTTATATTTTAAATTACAATGCTACTTACCATCCTTTTTTATTATCATTTTATCACCATCCCCTAATATGATATTTAATAATTAAAAATTATTTTTTAATTCTACTTATGTGTCAATTATTAACTTATTAGATACTACATTGATAAATATTTAGATGATAAAAAGTCTATAAATATACTTTTTTTTAAAAGATAGTGATAGGTTTAACATTCTCTTATCATCAACTTATTTTTTTTAGGCCTATTTTATATTCGAAAACGAGACATGATGAGTTAAGTTGAGTTTAATTTTAAATATTATTATTGTTTTAGAATTCAAAAAAGTTGGTTTGAGAATTTAAAAAACTGTATTAGAATTTAAAAAAACTATATTGAGATTTATATTTTATATAAAAATATAAAAAAATGTAATGATGAATTTGAGATGAATTAAGACGAGTTCGTCTTGTCTTTAAATACAAAAGGACTAAGTGTATTTGAATTTTTTAATTATTTTATTTTAAATATTTTTTTAATAATCTTAATCATTAAGATTAAAATTTAAAAAATATATAATTTTATTAATAACTAATTTCTTAACTGTTAAGTAAAATAATAAATAATAAATTAAAAGCAAAAGAATTATAACTTTATCATTATTTAGTTTTTTAATCTTTAAAGATGATAGGTTGCTTTTTTTTTTCTTTTTTTTTTGTTTAGTCATGTTAAAAGGTCAAGAGGTAATTTAAAGTTAAGTAAAGTAATCATGTGCCTCATAATTTAAAGTTAAAAAAACAAAAAAGGAATGAGACGTGTGGCCGAGTTCTGTCTCCAAGTCCAATCAATCTGACCTTTTACTTTCCAAAATAAGAAAAAGACATTTCCAACTTCCAAGTGTCTAAACAGAGTTGCTATTCGGAATTAACATTATTATCACAAAAAAATTTATAATATTATTAAATATATATTCTTAATTATTAAAAAAAAAAAATCCCTATCGAAATCTCCGGTCCCTCCCCCACTCCTTCACTCCAAAAGCATTTTCATACACTTTTTTAATGGCCAAAGGTTCAAATAATTTGAAAGATGATATATTCTGCACACTAGCTTAAAAATATAAGAATTTTAAATTTATATTCCTAAAAGGTAATACTAAAACTATATATTTATTTACAGGAAAACTCATACAAAATGATGATAAATTCTGACTTTAAATATTTAAAATTACGCATGCATGGTTTGCATGTAATTCAATGAAAAGGAAGATATAAAAATCCAGGAAAATCTTCATATCCTTATATGATAAAAATTAAGTCATCTTCATATATAATTAACTGGGCTTTTATTTTCGAAACCTTTCTTTTCAAATGTATTTTAAAAAAAACTCAGCTTTTATTTTATTATTGTAATGTTCTTCTTTTCATTTTTATTTTCTTAATGATTTTGAGTCCTTAATTCTACATTTCCTTATTTTTTCTAGATCTCATGGGCTTGTGGCCTACTACTACATGCAAGTTTTATATATACAAATATTTGTAGAAAAAAAATTAAACTTTATATAAAAAATTTAATTTTTTAAAGTATTTTATAATAAAATGTAATTTTATAAAAAAAAATATACCTTAAGACTCATATATTTAATTATACCAAGTATATTACCCAATATTAAAATGGCCGAAATTAGCACAAATAAACAATCAAATTTAATCTAACCGTTCAGGAAAATCATCACCAAGCAATATTTTTTAATGAAAAACGGGTGCCAGTCAAACTTTTAGATATGACTTAGACAGTGAATTGAGATAAATTTTAAAAATTAAATTATTTATTATATTATATATAAAAACTTAAAAAAATTATAATAATAAGTATGAAATGAGTTAAGATGAATTTTAAATTCAAATATTATTCTAAATTTCTTTTTCTTTTTTATATTGTAATATGTTAGTTTTGGAAATATTGTAAGAGAATGTTTGGAATTGTATTTTAAAACTTTAAAAGTGTTCTTAAATAGTCAAGAGTACTTTTAAATAAAATAATATGTTTGAGTATAAAAAATGCTTTAATTAAAAATGTTTGGGTATTAAAAAATTAAAAATCATTTTTTTAATAAGCACCAAATTAAAATTTTTATTAAAATTTTTTTACAGATAACTATATATTTTTAAAAAATTATAATAACTAATTCTAAAAATATTTTAGACATATAAATTTCAAATAGTAAATAATTTTTTAATAATAAAATTTATTATATTAAATTTTAAATTAAAAATAATATTTCAAACTACAATCCCAATATGCACTAAAAGACTTATCTCACTAAAATTTATATCTTAGAACTGCTTTTATCTAATTTTATTTTATTAAAAATAAATCAATAAAATAAAAATCATTTAGAAAAAAATAAAAGAAAAAAAAATTGGATCTTAGAAAGAATTGAGCAGTGGTCCACAGATTCCTTGAAAGCGCGTGGGTAAAAACACTTTTGGTTATATAAAGAGGCGAAGGTGGGAGTATCGGTCCAGCAAGTCTGTCAAACAATGAATCTACCTCTCTGTGTCTCTAGTTTCAACCTCCGCAATCCCTCCTACACCATCCACCCGTTATTTTCTGGAATCACAAAATTCCCCCGTACAATTCAATTTCTCTTTCCGTTTCACCCTCCTCGGCTTTCCGATCTGTGGTTTCTGGCCACCCCGATCTCCGACAATCCCTAAAACGAAGGAGATAGAAAGAAAATCGTCTGTTCTCATCCTCACCTTGGTGTTTCGAGAAGTTCTGATCATTGAATCTTCACCGCTTTTCTTACATTGGGTTCGAATATGAAGAACACCAAGCAGAAGAAGCGGAGAAGAAGGCCCCGAGCATCCAATCCGGCTGAGAAAGGCGTTGTGGTGAACGAAGAAGAGGGGGGGAAAATACCGGAGGCGTTAGTGGAGGCCTTCTCTTTGGCTTCTGTAGACGACGCCGTTCCAACCTTCCTTGAAGCGATTGGCGATCGGGGCAAAGCCGCGGAGATATTAGGCACGAGCTCAGCGGAAAGCGCCGAAGACCTCTCGACATTTTGGACTTCGGGTGCGAGCTCGTCGGGTTCGTCGGTGGGTTTTTCCGAGACGGGCTGTTTTCAGAACGTGGTGAAAGGAAAGGATTTCAGAGGGAATAAGCAGAAGAGAGTGGTTGCCGCGACTGGGACTGTTTCGACGATGTTGGGAAAAGAGTACGTGAGTCCGAGGCCTCCAAGGAGGAACGTCTTGGATGCCTCGACCAGGTTCAAAGGGCTTAGCAATGCTTGCTTCGAGATAAAAGAGGCTGAGCAATTTCTGCTGTCGATGCTCGGAGATGAGTATGAGCTCAACATGGCTGTTGTTAGAGATGTTTTCTGTGAGTACCCGCTACGATTTTTTTGGGTTATTTTTTTTAGTGTTTTTTAAAGAAAACTCAGCCATTTGTAGGGGTTGTTCTAAATAACTTGCGAGTTTTGCTGGCACTGAAATCCGTTGTAAATTTTCGATTACTAAGAGATGTAAGATGTAATGAAAGTTAGTAATTGATAACCAACTAATAAAGCCAACTTTGTTTGGATCAAGTCGGTGGTGGCCAGAAAGACATGACATAAACTGGGATATTATTAATGAATTAGATTACAAATATCATCTTATTAAAATAGTTTTCTTTTTGTTGTTCTTTGACAAAATTGCATTTTGAGCCTTCGCTGCTATCGTAGAAAAGTAGTACTTTAGGTTTTGTTATCACAAATCTTTTCCGTTTCAACTTTCAATAGCAGTCATGCACGTACGCATGTCGCCTATAATTATAATGTACGTGTGCATCGATGCGTATTTCGTAACTATTTATTTCTTTTTTGTATAATTTAGACCAATAGTTTTTTGTAAGTAAAATGTTTTGAAAAAATGAAAAATAAAAACCGTATGTTGTGCCATGTGTGTTTTCTCAAGTCTTTCTTAATTTTTTTATTGCATTTTTTGTAATATTTGAGATAATCGTTTGGATCATGCTTGTGTAGGAGAGGTATTCTAGTCAGTGATTGTATAGTGTAAATTAAGAGGTTATTTGGATAATAAGATAAGATGAGATAATTTTAGATAAAAGTTGAAAGTTGATTAAAATATTATTAGAATATTAGTTTTTAATATTATTATTGTTTTGAAATTTGAAAAATATGAATTGAGATTTGAAAAAATTGAATTGTTTATTGTGTTTTGTATAGAAATTTGTAAAAATTGTAATAATGAAATGAGATGGGTTGAGAGTGTTTCTCAATCCAAACAACCCCAAAGATTGGGCACTGTACCATGGAGCTTATTTTTAGTTGTTTATTGCATGATCAGGAATTATTCTCTTTTTTTTTCAGGTCAATGTGGATATGACGTAGAAAAGGTAATTTAGTATTGTACTTTAAAAAAAAGTATTGTGGATTTCGATTGAGTTCTTTTTACATTGATGTTGGAACACTTATCCTAATTTGATGATAAATAAAGTGAGTAATGGAAACGGTTTTCTGTTTATTTTCTTCCTAGGCCATTGATGCATTGCTCGAATTATCTGCTTCCACCTCTGAGCAGTCCAGGAATGGTAGATACCCTAATGATAGTGTTAACTATAAAGAAGATATAAGATTTCTAATTGAACGCAATGATGGTGTAAGTAATATTTACCTTATTGCTTGATTTTAGTGTTGGAGTTCTTGCTTAAAGTCTCCTATTTCAATCTATCTACTATATCATTCAATGTATTTTGTTGTTCACGTAAAAACAATTCATATGGTCCTTTTAGTTTGAATTTTGAGAGCGTTAAATTTGTTGTTAAGTTATGGGTTATGCCTTTTGGACTGTATTTGACCATTACTTGTGTTTGCATTTTATCAATGTTTTTTTATTGGTAATCAAGAAGTTCTATTATTAGAAATGGGCAAAACCCAAGTACATGGGAGATTAATGTTATTCAGGATAGATTGAGTTAGGGGCTTGTATTTGTTGGAATGGTGGCTTGATTTCCTTGAAAAATCCATTTAAGAGGCTTGGCTTGATTGTCGCTTAACTTCGACTCGACCCTGCTCAACTGTTGCTCGACCGTACTCGACATTTTGCTTGAGCTAAAAGCCAACCCTACGAGTTCCCTCAACACTCTGCTCGGGCTAGTGTTTGCCCTAAAACGTCCGCTTGACTTCACTCGACACTTCGCTCAAGCGAATGTTCTAAAAACGCCCTTTGAACCGTAGGCTATGTTCAAAGCCGAACCACTTAAATCTTGGCATCTTTGTGTGCTTGCTTTTGGTTTAACCGTTTTGATCTTTGTCTAGCTTCCGCTGCTACCTTCTCTTGCACCTAGCCTGTCTCTAGATCTGACCACTTGATCCCAACGGTATTTTTTACGCTGCAAGCAAATCCTCTAGTGTCCCATATGAGAGTATGAGGATGACAAAAATAAGAGAGAAGATACTCGGGTGTAATTTTTACAAGCTTTTTCGATCCTGGAATTTGAGAACAGCTCACGCCAACAATTGTTGGGATTAGGAATTAACAGTTGTTGGGTTTAGGAGCCTACAGAACAATTGTAAGGAAATAAAAATTAATCTATATAATCTGTACAAACCAGCATATGAAAGTAAGGAAATAAAAATTACACCCGAGCATCTTCTCTCTTCTTTTTGTCATGGTATCAAAGCAGGACAATTCCTAACTTTCCACAACTCCACCTCCAGATATGGCCAACCTCAAAACCCCAAAAGAAACCAATGTCATTGACACCACCACCATCCTTACCCCGACCATCATTACAGAAATCTCAACTACACCAATAGGCATTAAGTTGGGCAGTTCCAACTATGTTTTATGGTCCCAAGTTATCGAGATATATATATGTCTTCGGTAAAGACAAATTGGGATACATTGCAGGCGAGACCCCTCAACCCTCTTAGACTGACCCCTCCTTTGGAAATGGCGAATGGACAACACCATTGTTAAAGGACGGCTGCTCAACTCTATGGATCCTGTAAGCACCAACTTGAGGGGTAAGCCAACAATTGTTGAACAACAGTTGTTGGGTTTAGGGCCAACAATTGTTGAGATTTGTCTTGATTGCTCTGACTTGTCATGTGAACAACTGTTGGGATTTGGAACTATGATATTTGAGAACAGCTCACTCCAACAGAGGATTCCTTTAGCTGTTTTGTACTCTTGGTCTTCATTAGGATTGCTGGGTTTAGTTTATGGAGTCTGGTGTGACATGAATGATTGTTAGTTTATACAACTATTAACAAGGTTATTAGACTTTTCTTCCACTAGAAGAGTTGCTGCTGCTTAAATAATTTTCTGTCGTAAAATACCCACTCCTCCTCCCCTCCAAACACCACCCCTTCTGCTTTTTCCTCTTTTGTTCTACTAAAAGGAGATTATTCCAGGGTTTTGATGGAGTGTGGTTGAATAATTGATTTCTTAAGATGCTAGGGTCTAATTGGTTAGGTTATTTATGCTTCCACAAATTGAATGCTGGCTCAGATTCTCTATCTAGTGCTGAGTTAATTTCTGGGGAGAATTTTCATCTGGTGATTTGTGTTTTTTTATTCCTTTAATTAAAGCCACACGATTGCCTATCCTGGCTTATGAAGGATTAATCATTCATGTTGTAGCATGTTTTATTCACATTTTTCTTCATGATGTAACTTGGGCACCCAATGATGTTGGAAATATTTCGATTTTGAATTTACCATTTGAATATGTGCTTTATGTTAGTAATCAAGTAAATTTTTGTAACAGTTTACAGAGATGGCTTCTGATTGCACTTCCCATTCATCTGAAAGTGAATTCCAGGACAATATATGGTCTATGGGCTATGGTTGTAGGTAATTTATTCTGGTTTTTATTTTAATGGGTTTAGCATTATTGTGAATGTTGTTATTAAATTTATATTTTTTTTTCCCCAAGAAGGTTGTAGGAAGCATGCTATTATGGACTTGCGTGTTGAACTTAAAAATGAAATACAAAAGAAATTTGAGGAGGGTATCACATATGATATGGCTCGATCAAGTTTTTTCAACAACAACCTAGTTTGTAAGAAAGCTAGATATCATGCATGCATGTATAGGTTGACAGGCAAGAAGCTGGAAGCTTCAATACTAACCTTTTGAAACATTAAAAATACAGGTTAATTGGGGAAATATGAGTGGTGATTGAATAGATTTCATTAATGCAAAAAGTGCTTCACATATCGAAGGCGAAGTGCATTTACAAAATGCACTTTCATAAAATTTTCAAGAAAAAATTATAAAAGTCAGTTCAAGACCAAGAGAATGATGTAACCAACTATTCTAAAGTCAAGTATTTAGTTGGTATTGAATATCATTTATGCGGAGTCACATGTTGGCATAAGTGATGTATATGCTTGTAGTAGTCCGAGTTGGCTTTCTGTATTGATATTTGATTGCTTATGTTAGCATAGAATTCAATACGTACAATGCTTGAACTCTTTTAGTGGTGGCCTTTTTGATATATTTTGATGGAACCATGGACTTCAATTTGATCGTGGCTATCAAATATCATAGATATATATATTTAGTAGTGCACCAGAGAAATATATATAATGTTATGTTTTAATGTTTTTAAACTAGTTTATTACTTTATTTTAATGGAAATCTACTAGCTTATGCTGCTGCTTGTGACATCAAATGCTTTATCTTTGTGAAACAATTACATTTCTGCAAGGCCCTGTCAAATGAAGTGCAACTAGATTTGTTAGTCATCATAAATATGGACAAAATTGCAAAACCAATTTTATCTGCTTCAAGGATATTTTTATTTATAGCTGAATTCTAACCTTTGCTCGATTTCTTCATTTTAGGAATTATTCTAAGGTTCTTACCAATCCTGAAGCTGATTCTCCTACTAGAGCAAGAAGTACCGAGCCAGATCTTCCTCAAAAGGTGTTGGAATCTTTGTTTAACATCTCCAAGAGTCGTGAACATGAACCAAAGAAAATGAATTGGAGGAATTTGGTAAAGAAAATGCGGTCAGTGGCTCCTGGGTTTGATGTTTGTCCTTCTAGTGTTGCAGAAACTCAGCAATATACTGGCGGTATTCATTATTAGTCTCATCACTTTTTGTTGCACTTGCTATCTCTGCCCATATTAGTAGTTTTCAGAAACTTCTTACTCGTGTTTTTGTAGCCATCTCACTATTTAGAATCTTTTGCAGAGGTAATGTTGGAGATATTTGAACATGATTTACTCCTCATCAATTGTACAGTTGTTTATTTTTTCTCTTCATTATTTTAAAAAAAAAAAATTATATATATATCTTTGCTCAATTGCATGGGAGTGTGTTGATTATTGCAGCATAAATGCTTGTTAATGCAAGTGTGTGCTTGATTAATGAATTGTTCCTCTTTTTTAAGGGTGATTGGCTACTTTGTATGTTCCTAGGATTCATGCACAGCATGGATACACGAAGTCACTCATATTCTAAAAGTGCTTCTTTTGTTTTCATATGAATGGAAATGCTTGATAGTTGTTTGGTAGGGTAACTCACTTCTTAGTCAAAAGTTTTAACATCTACTCAGCGAGATGTTCAAAAGTTTTTTTCCTGAATATATCCACCTTATAACGCAAAATAAATTTTGCCAGCCATATCCATCTCTTTACTTTTGGCGTTTTTCCTGGAATTGCAGCTAAAGGAGAGGAATACCATGCGATCAGGCAGTCTTCGAAGCAACAATGGGATTCAATGAGATCTTGCTATCAAAAAGTAAGATGTTCTTTTTGACTTCCCTGTGCTTGAGAATACTTGATGAAGCCAAATCTGGTTTATTATATACTCAAAATAATCTCATGACGACATTCTTCTGCAGGCTGCAGTGGCATTTTCCAGGGGAGAAAAACAGTATGCAGCCTGCCTTTCTGAGCAGGTTTGTTCATCTTCAGCAAAGAACATTGTTAATTTATTGTATCTAATATATCTATGTTCGTGTTTGCTGTTCTATATCTGCTTATTTTTCTTTGATGTTCTCCAAGTCTGCATATGATAACATGTCTCACCCACCAGATTGAGGAGCGGTTAACATTGTATTGTAGCCAGTTACCTGCAACAAAGCATTACAAATGTTTTTGGCAGGAATGCAGAGCTCTTTCGTTTTGGATTTCCTTCTATGATTTACTGTCTCACAGGTCGCTGGGATGTATTTAGGATCCAATTGAAATTAATGGAGGTTACTGGAATCAATTATTCTCATTGTTAAGAACATTTAGCACCTAAATGTTATAAAAAAAAATTATAAAAAAAAAAGGTTGTTAATAACATTTAGCACCTAACCTTTGCCAATCTATCCAAACTACATTGATTTCTTAGCTTTTTAATTTTGGGTCCTCTTGATACTCTCTTGATGCCAATTGATCTAAAGTTTTGATTCTCATATACTTCTGTAATTTTACTTGTTGGGCGATTCACAAGCCCACTGCTCTTGACCTGCTTAACAGTTGCTTATCACATTTTTGGTTTGTCACGGGCGTAATTTTATATTGTGTTTGCTTCATGAGGTTCCAGATGAAATATTAACCAGATGTGTTCCATTTGCCTAGGGTAAGGCACATACAAAATTGGCACGGGAGGCAGATGAAAAGGCAAGCCGTGATATATTTAAAGCTAGGTTGGTGAATTGCTCAAAAGATCTACATAAAATACTTCTGTACATCGTACCTCTACCTTTAGTCTTCTTGATTTAATTAAGTCATTGCTTCTAATCTGCAGAAATAAGGGCATAGAAAATGTGGTAACGATTGATTTACATGGGCAACATGTCAAACAAGCAATGCAGTATGTAAAAGCCCACCTCCTTTTTGGAACATATGTGCCCTGTAAGTGTCTGCTGGTCTTCCAATATTCACTGTTCTAATCTATATTTCACATAAAAAATGCTTACACTTATTTATCTGATTATGTTTGTTGGTCTGCTCCAGCTTTTCAAACCCTCAGGGTTATCACAGGATGTGGGTCACATGGCTTAGGGAAGTCAAAAGTGAAACAATCGGTATGGGTTTCCAAATAGTCCAGCTTCCATCTATTTTCTTCTTTCCCACTCTAGAAACTAGTGGCAACAATAGTTCAAGGGTCGTATGGTTGATGCTTATGCAGTAAACTTCAGTTGAGTTGTAGCAAAACCGCTGAACTGGTGAATTGTATGGCTTGAAAATGTATATTACATAGCAGCATTGTTCTAATGTTAGCGTAACTTTTGGTGTTATTGCTAACATGATGTGACCTACCATTTGAATATGATTATAATGGTTAGGGATGTTATAGATAGCAGCCAAACCCAGACAGTACAAGCACTCATTCAATCTGGGTTATACACATATGCATGGAGAGATTTAGGCCTGGTTTGTTTTTACAAAAAAGATGAGATAAAAGTTAAAAAATGAATAAAATGTTGTTATAATATATTTTTTTAATATTAGTTTTGTTTTGAAATTTGAAAAGATTAAATTGTTTATTTTATTTTGTATGGAGATTTGGGAAAGTAGTAATAATGAGATAAGATGAGATTATTTGGGAAAACAAGCTAGGCCTAAAATAACGACATGTGGAGATATATAAGTGATCGAAATTTCTTTGTTCATTAATCAGATTAGATTGGCTTAAGAATTTATCTTATTTTATCCCCATTGATGTTGGATGAATTAAACATTCATTGCATTACCCTTGCCTTCTTTGTCTTCGTGTTTTCTTGAAACTAAATCAATCAATCAAAAATTTTCCTGATGTGTGGCGTGTGATATTCACCTATCCTCCTATATTATATTTTTGGACTATTGTTTGTTTGCTTGCTTTTCTTTTCTTTTTCTTTTTTTTTTTAATTATACCGGATATGAGGCCGAAGCGGTGAAGCCCTAAGTTTACCATGTTGGCCTTCTGAGGTGACTGAATTGTTACAACTTTGTTAAATCTTTTCCGCAACTAGCCCCTTGGACCTTGCTTCATCTTTTGAAAAAGACGAATTTGTTGTATTTGTACTGTCCTCTCCATGACTATCTAATCGCTGGCTGCATGCAGGTTATCAAACTTATGCAAAAGGAAGGTATACAATGGAGTGAGGAAAACCAGGGAACGTTGCTAATCAAGCTCGGTGGATCCAGAGAGTTCTGCTTTATGGATTCTGAAAGTGACACCGAGTAAATTTACCCCAACTTAGTTCAGAAATACTCACAGCTAATTTTTACTTTTTCTTGTCTGAGTTGTTGTATAACAATAGAGAGTCATGTCATGCAGTGTTCTTGCTTAGTCTCCTAGTTGTGATATTAATGTGGAAGCCTTTTCTTTCTGTAGATAAAAAGTTAGATGAGTTAAATTTAGATAAGTTAAATTGATAAGTGTGGTGCTGATGGCTCGGGTTGCTATCTGTGTACAATTAGCATTGACTTAAACTGAATAATGACATGATACATGACTGTTCGCTGTAAGTCTTGCAGCTTGCTATTTAATGTCAGTTTCTTGTGGGACTTCCAGTCTCTGTATTACTTCCCTTTTGCAGCAATATACTTATCTTAAATTCCACATGTTGGGATTTTACCACTTCTTATGGTTTAATTTCTCCCCTGTTGATTTTTTGTACTTGTTGAAGTTGGCTCAGTTGAGATGGGAAAAAGCTTTTGGAATTTAGACCAATCTTTAGACCTGCCCGCATCGGATTTCATAATATCACGATTTAAAAGCTTATGCTATTATGATATACAGAGATGAGATTAAATAAAATAAAAGTTGAAAATTTAATATAATATTATTATAATATTATTTTTTTAATATTATTTTTGTTTATTGATTAAAAAGGTTAAATTGTTTATTATAGTTTATGTGGTAGTTTAAGAAAATTGTAATAATTATATAAGATAGTCTTATTTCCCAAATCAAACCAGGCCTTATTCGGGTTAACTCCCCACTTGCAATAATTCCATATGGATGGATACACTTAAGGCAGTACTCCACGCCTGGTCGATTTATTCGATGTTTGAATAGCTTCCTCTTGTATCGATTGCATTTCTTGTTAATCAGATTGTCTGTTCGAGCGCGGAATATATGAAAGATTTTTGAGATTTTTAGAGATGGCAACTTAAAAGGATTTGCAGGTAAACTCCTAGTCGCTATTTATTAAATCCCACAACATTACCGGATAGTGGATACATAAAAAAAAATTATGAAGCCATTTTTATTTTAAAATAGATTCAACAAATTCTATGAAATCGCATCAATTTTTGAATTTATTTTATGCAATATTTTGTCTCTAGCAGTTCTCTAAAAATATATATCAACATAAATTTCTTCAGGGGTCTGAACTTTGAACTCGGTACCACTTCCTGATCACCTAGGAACAAGAAACAAAAAGCCATCCAACCAGAGCCACTCATGTTGAGTTACATCTTTGTCTTAACAGAGCTTTCAACAACCCCAAATGAAAGAAAATCAAAAGGGGAAATTATTTGGAGAAAAGGGAAACATCAAAATGAATATCCATTAACACAGAGAACAACTTTATATTTTATTAAACCGTCTCATACAGGGAACTGAAAGGGGCGAGGAAATTAACTATGAAGTTGCTAAACTTGTAGGTTGGAAATTGAAGAGAATAATTATAGAGGGAGCTCGCCGCTGTCCGCAATAATGACTTTGCTCTTGGGCGTCCCATTCTGCCTTCCTTCAGCTTCAACCTTGTAAACTACATCCATTCCAGATAGCACTTTTCCAAATACAACATGCCTACCATCCAACCTGCAAATTGATCTGAAAAATTAATACAAAATAGACAACATCGACATACACACAGGTCGGTCGGGGCAGAGTTGTGTGGATCAAGGAAAAGGTTTCTCTTGGGTGCTATAAGTCTAAATTAATAATGCTACTTATCTCATTCATGTCCAACATGCTAGCATGAACCCGAAACTGCCTTTACCAAAAATACATGGTAAACAAACAAATAAAGGAAAGTTTTGTCCACACCATCAGTATAAACAACAGAAGACACGTGAAGATTATTTGTTTTCTTTCTCCTTTTATATTCTCAGTGTAAAACAATTACCAGCTAGTTGTCACAGTTGTTATGAAGAATTGTGAACCGTTTGTGTCAGGACCAGCATTTGCCATTGACAGAAGCCCTGTTAGAAAACAAAAATCCAGACCAAAAATTACTACCATGATTACTTCAATCAAGGGGGAGGAAGAAGGATGCTAGTCCTACCTGGTCCAGTATGCTTCAGCTTGAAGTTCTCATCGCTAAACTTCTCTCCATAGATTGATTCTCCACCCCTTCCATCGCCAAGTGTAAAATCACCTCCCTGGAGCATGAAGCTTGGAATAATCCGGTGGAATGTGCTACCCTTGTAATGGAGAGGTTTTCCACTCCTCCCAGTGCCTTTCTCACCTGAAATGATTTTTTTTTTTTTTATCAGTGATCAAGAAGTTTTATTCATAAGAATAGGCAAAGCCAAGTACACAGGAAGTATACATGAGAAGTACCTAACTAGAGTTCTCCCTGAAATGATTGAAAGAGGTGGTACGAATAAAACTTACTTCTAAGAACATTTCCTGAACCCTAACTACTTCCCTCATAAATCCTCGTTTCCTTTTCCATTGAGGGGAGCCAACGGGCCGCTAATATTTTTATATAGAAATGTCCCAATAGTTTTACCATTTTCTCATTGGTTTACAAATCTTTTGACAAAATGAGCCTGATTTCTAATTGGCTTCCTGTTACTATTTCCCTATTTACATTTTACTTGTTGCTATACTTTTACCGATTAAGAAAAGAGTTTACATTCTTCAACTGCACACACACAGTTGAAAATGAACTTGAAGATAGTGTTCCACCTATTTAAATATACAGGTGATGACCAAAAAAAAAAACCAAATAACATATTCAAGTAGAAGCAGAATGTGCAAGCGTTAGTAATTTGATCTGCACACACTCCATTAAAAATAACAAACAAACAAACAGGGAAAGAGCTGATGCCACAGGCTCACCTGTGCACAATGCTCGAAAGTTTTCTGCCAATAAAAGCAAAAGGCGTAAGTAAGTGAATAATCTTATCATGATTTAATTTTGAAAAGAATGTACAATATCCACTCCATTGGTTTTTGAACAGAAACAAAATCATACCTACGGTTTTAGGAACCGTCTTTCCATATAGACCCATCACAATTCGACCTGAAATATTGCAGATCACAAATAAAAGGGTATCAATACCACCACCAATGTGATTTGTTGACTGCAATTTTTATCATCATGGTATAGGGTAAAAGCCCTTGAAACTCATTGCTCTGTAGCGTAATTAATCAAGAACAGTGAAATGGCCTCAGCAAAATAACAGAATATGAAATTAATGATGTAAAAAGATTTCCCATATTTAGTGCGACAACAAATCAGTCTAAAAACAATACCCCATTTAACATACACGAATCCACCTGATAAAATCCTAGAGGATTAGATCCTTTTTTAATTTGTAAGTAGGTCTTTCTCTAAAATTCGTAGTGTGTGATTGGCTATGTGCCTATGCCTTTTGTTTTATCAATAAAATTGTCGATTATAAAAAAAATCCTAAGAGAATTTAAATCATTCTACATAAAAAAGCATTGATGATTTTTATTTTTATTTCCTCCAAAAAAAAAAAAAAAAGCATTGATGAAATTCTTTGAGAAAGTATCTTATATGGGACAAAGAGCATACCGGCTGGCTTTCCATCAATCTCAACATCAAAGAAAACTTTGTGGGTCACTTCCTTCAATTCTTCCTTCGACTTCTTTGCCTGAAACATTAATCATTTAGAAATTTCATAAAACAATAAGCTTACATTCATATTATTAGATCGATATCGATCGTAAACGTCAATAAGTATAGGTTCGTTTCATAGATCGAGGTTATATAATGAAGATCATAGAGAAAAAGATGGTGCAGAATTCTCCTCGTGTTGTAAGAGAAACCCTAAATCTGATCAGATCAGAAGGGAAACTTAGAGAAGTGAGGGAACAATGGGTACTTTTCTTTGGTTTGATTTAACTTACCTGGATCAGAGCTAGGGTTCCGAAGCAGACGAAAGTCAAGAGGAGAAACGACGTTGTCCTCGCCATCTCTTAGCTTCTACTGCAAAGCCTCACTCCCAGTTTCACCGGCTGATGGAGAAATCAATAAAACATCGATGGAGTCAAATAGGTGTGTAGAAGTTATTATATAGAATGTGGCTACCCAATCCGTGATTTACACGTATGCCTTTTTATTTTGGCTTGACGCCCTCGGTTGGAGGACACTGGACTCGGGAGGAGTCCGGGACAAATTTTTTGGAAAGTTATAGACAACTTTTACTATTTACTATATTTATTTATTTATTAATTATTTTTTTTTAATTTTCTATAAATTTATTTTCTTTAATTAATTAATTTTTTTATTCCTTATTCATATATCACATATTTAATAAAATTAAAAATTAAAAAAATATAGTATATAAAAGAGATTAGAGATTATAAAAAATTTTCCACATTTTTAACGACGAAAATTGTAAGTACCACATAAGCAGATGGATACAATTTAGAAAAATATTAATTGCATCAATTGAATTTTTTATTTTTTATTTACTTAGTGATTAAAAAGTAATTGTTAGTAATTTTTTATTTTTTATTTTTTAAAAATATAAAAAATAAAATTATTGAAATAAAATAAAATAAAGTAATTTATACTTGAAAATTGATAAAGGGCCCATTTTGGTGTCTACTGTCTTTTTTATTTATTATTATTTAATGATTAAGAAAATATTATTTAATAATATTGTGAATTTTTTAAAAATTATTGAAGTGTTTAAAAAATGATAAAAATAAATAAATAAAAAAGAAAAAGAAAAAAAATGTACTAAATAATTACAAAAAATGAATCCATTAGAGCATTAACATTAAATTGACCATCTTCATTTTTAAAATTTGAAGTATATATAACTTTTTATTTTTTAACTAATCACTCTGTAAAGCATAAATTCTACAGTAGATAAGATGTCACATTCTTTATAATAAGAAAATATTAATATTTTTTATTATTTATATTTACTTAATTATTATTTTATTTTTTTTCATAATCCTTAATAATTTATAAGAGTTATATTTATATTCATTTTTTTAATAAGAATATATTTTTTTTTTCATATTTTGTAATTATACTAACCATATGTATTTTAATAATTTAACTTGATACTTAAAAAATTATTTAAAAAAAATCAACCGAATAATTAATTATATAATTATTTTCAATAAACTGAGATGTGAATAGTTCTTTTCATATATAAAAAGTAAAATGAAAGAATTGTAGGCTTTTCAAAATTTAAAAAGTGGATGATCAATTTAATGTAGTGACGTTTTCATTACTTTTCTTCAAATTCTAAAGAATATTGACATTTGGCAAAATTCAATGCCAATACTCTTAGACTCTCTAACATCTCCTTTACACTTATGGTCAAAGTTGATCGGTTGATCAACGATCTTAGTAACATTATCTTAGTAGCATCATCAGTCTTGCTGAAGATACTTTGAAGGTAAACTAGGACGCAACAGTGGATCTACCAAGCAAGAGAGTTGGAATTGGTGCTGCTTTAAAAAACTATGAGGGTGAAATTATGGTTGCTATGAGCATGCACCAAAAAATACAAGCAGAACTTGTTGTGGCAGAGGCTTTAATACTGTGGAAAGCTATGGAGGTTAGCATGGACCTTGGCTTAACTCACATAATATTTGAAAGGGGTTTTGGTAATTGTTCAAGCTGTTAATAGTAATCATGGGTGTTGGGGCTGGTATGGGCGAGTTATGGAAGACATACGAGCTGTACTAAGGACTCGAACAGATTGGCTAGTCAAGTTTACTCTCCGATCAGGAAATAAGCTAGTTCACTCTATGGAAAAATTGTCCCGTTTGAATTTAGAGATCAGACGAGACGAGACGAATTGAGTTTATTTTTTAATATTATTATTATTTTAAGATTTAAAAAAATTAACTTGAGAATTAAAAAGATTGTATTGAGATTTGAAAAGTTGTATTAGAATTTTTATTTTATATAAAAATATAAAGAAATATATTTAATGATGAATTTGAGATGAATTAAGACGAGTTCGTCTTGTCTTTAAATATAAACAAGGACCTCTGTGCCTCTTTCTCTTGAAAAATGTTAAGAATCTAGACCTCCCAAATTTCTTCTATCAAAATCTACTTTTGACAGAATATCAAGAAAAATAGAGAAATAATAACACCACAAGAATTTACATGCAAAACTCCCAAAACATGAGAAAAACCACCAAACTCAAAGAAGAAAATATACTATGTGAAAAATTATTACAATCACACAATTTTTCTCCTCACTCCAATGACACCCACAAAAACTTCTCCACTAGTAAAATTTTAATTTTCACCTCTTTTCCTTTTTATATACAAAAATGACAAAAGAGGAATTTAACTAAAGTCAAAAAATTACTAGATACGTTTTTGACTGGTGTAATTAAAACAATGAGAGTTAGTCTCATTTTATAACCCCATGACCATGCCCCCTTTTACAAACCCCACCGATGTGGGATTACAAAGGAGTAAAAAAGTCAACAATCTCCACCTTACGACTTTGACTGGTCTCATAGTCACGCTCCATCACAATGAAGATCTTTATAGCTTTTACTATCATGTTCCACCATAAAAGCATATTCATTCAGAATAAACCAATTATAAGCATTTCACTTCGACCTATGTCAAAAATAACTTTGTTGAAAAATTATGGTGCAATTTTCACGTTTAGCTTTCTTAAAAGTTCATCAGTCATCGGCATGAATTTCCACCATACACCTTGCATCAATGCTAAACCAATGCCCGTGTACAAACTTGTAGAACAGCTAATATTAACACATCCTCTATCATGGCAACTTTGAGATTCGCGTCATACCATAAGGATATACATGTATCTTTTTCCATGGAGAGAGATACAACGTTAGCTTCATTGTCACTATCTCCATTTACTTATTTGGAATCATTTGTTGAATCGGCTCCACCTCTTGTTGATAACTTTTCTTGACGTATCCAGGTTGTCCACACCTCCAGCAAATTGTTGATTTCATGAGTTGGTCAACACCTTGTGTAATCCTGATGGAATCAAAATATTCCTGACTTGCACTTGCCACAAGTTAAAATTGATTCTCCCATTAAATTTCTTTACTTTCATTCTTGACATTACTTCGATAAATTTTATCATAGAAATGAATAGTACTCACTAAGTAAGTTCCCAGGAAAGACTGATCTTTCCTAGACAGAACTTCATGATTCACAGGAAAGATTGGAGGGTCACAACGAATACATTTAAAATTCTCAATCTCCTAAACAGAACTCCCTTAGACCGTACATATACACATTACCACATTAAAACTCCACCTTTCAAAAAGAATCTAGTGGCTCATACCACTTGTTGGGAATCTGGATCTCCCAAATTTCTCCTACCAAAATTTACTTTTGACAGAATACTAAGAAAAATAGAGAAATAATAATAATACAAGAATTTCGTAGAAAACTCTCAAAACAAGAGAAAAACCACCAGATCCAGAGAAGAAAATCCACTATATGAAAAATTGTTACAATCACACAATTTTTCTCTTCACTCCAACGACAATCACAAAAACTTCCCCACTAATAAAATTTTAACTTTCACCTCTTTTCCTTTTTATATACAAAAAGGACAAAAGAGAAATTTAACTAAAGTCAAAAAGTTATTAAATAAGTTTCTGATTGGTGTAATTAAAATAATAAGGGTTAATCTCCTTTTATAACCGTATGATCTTGCTCCTTTTTATAAATTCTATCGATGTAGGATTACAAAAGAGTAAAAAAGTCAACAAAAAAGACAATCTGGATTGAAGGATGTCTCAAGTGTGTTGAAAGCATTATTAATGCTGAAAAACTTGTAACTACTTTGATTGATTAATTAAGTTATTTTGATAACACTACACAACACACTCGTCGAGTAATAAAATCTCTTATTTATTTTCCTCAACAAGGGTATGATATGGACTTCGTGAATAGAATGTTTTAAAACTTAAATATGTCCTCAAAATTAGGGATGGTCAATGGAGCTCTACATCGTGCTATCCCACCCTCATCTATAAGACTATAAAAAAGATGAATCGGATCGATAGACCGAATCGAACTGGATAAAATTCGATCTGGTCCAATTCAATTTTTTTATGAATAAAAAACTTTCGGTCCGGTCCAGGGGGAGAACATTTCTCCCCCTGGACTAGACCGGACCGAATACACATATATTTATATATATGTATATATATAAGTAATATTATATAAATATTAATATTAATATTAATATTAATATAGATTAAGAATGATGGTATAACATATTAATATATAATATATACTCTTATAATATTAACATATTATAATTTATAATAGTTATAGTATAAAAGTATAAATTATCATACATCTACATAGAATATTAGTAATAACTTATAAGTAATAAGTGTATTATTATTATTAATTTATCACTATTCACTAGCATATAAATTTATAATATATTAATGTAAATTATGTAATAGTGTTATTAGTTATAGTTAACCAACTTATGATTTATCACTAAATCACCATTAACTAATTAATAATTACTCTTATTATGATTACATATAACAATTATAAATATTAATTATTAATGTTATTTTTAATTATATATGAAGTATGATCATGATCATTAATATCATTGATTAATTGATATGACTTGTGAGGATTAAATTAACTAATCAACCTATGGGCTATATATTATATAGAATATTAGTTACAACTTATAGTATAAGTATTAAGTCTATAGATTATAAGTTATAACTATATATTTTGTTTAATATTTAGATGAGATTAGAAATTAACAATTGGCAAAAATGATTATTTTTTTATGAAATTAGTACTAATATATATTTAATAATTTATAAACTTAGGCAAAAAAAAAAAATTTAATAATTACAAACTTTGGATCAAATTTATCCCATTAAATCATATGGGATATCCCTGAACCGGACTGAACCGCTCCTGAACTGAATTAGACTAGACCGGTAAGAACCAAATCCTATTCGGTCCGGTTTAGAGTGAAAAAATTTTTGAATCAAATAGAATTGGTCCACATTTTTCTCGGATAAGATCGGATCATTTATACCCCTACTCGTCTATCCCGTTTTATCCCGTCCCATATCTAAGCACCCTAACAAGGGCGAGAGTGGGAGGGCTCAACCCCACCCGACCCCATTTATATGTATTAAACATAAATATATATTTATATAAATATATATTATAATTTATTAGACTTATTCACAAAATATGTATTAACGAATTTAAAAATTATATAATTTTAGACTATAGTCATATTTACAAAAATAAAATTTATATTTTGAGTTTAAAAATATATTTTTGATTACTGTTAGACTTAAGAATAATTTTTAAACCTAATAAAACGTAACATAATTTTAAAATAGACATAAGGCGGAGTGAATTAGGAATCCAACCTCTACCTTGCCCATAGGGGCGGGATATCCTGACTTCGAGATGTGGGGACTGGAGTGAAAACTCTATCCCCCCGTCTTGCATGGCAGGAGGAGATTATTACATACCACTACTAAAAAATACTCTTAGTGTTATAAAACTAAAAAGAAAACTACTACTATTGCAAGAGAAAATAAACTCTTAAGAACTAAAACTTTCTTTCTCTCTCTATATTTTCTTATGAATTTCATTACAACTGAAGCCCATATTTATAGGCGTTGAAGTTACTATGCAAGTTACTATGCACGTCACTATGTAGAATTTAATATAATAGTGGTGGGGTCATTCACATAATTTAGTGGTGGGACAGGGGGCGGCGCCGTTTCGTTCGTTCATTTACATTCATAATACTCCCCCTTGAATGACCACCCATAAAGAATCTGCCTCGTTAAAACCTTGCCAAGAAAAAACCCAATGGGAAGAAAAACCAATGGCGAAGGAAAAAGAGTACAGTCTCTTTATGTATCCACAAGTGCTTTAAGATTGCCTCATTAAAACCTTACAAAGAAAAACCCAATGGGATAAAACTTAGCGAAGGAAAAAGAGTACAATCAGCACAAGTTTTCAGGACTTTTACTCCCCCTGGAAAGTGCATGACAATAGTTTTTGAGTTTTCACATTTTAATATTCTGCACAATTTTCTTGAATGTCGCAGTTGGTGATATCTTCGTGAATAAATCTGCCAGATTATCACTTGATCGTATATTTGATATATCCTCCTTTGATTTGAGTGATACAAGCAGCATTATCTTCGTATAAAATTGTTGAGCTATCAAAATACCACACTTTTCTTGAATACATTGAGTCATTGATCTCAGCCAAATATACTCTCGACTTGTTTCATGAATTGCAATAATCTCTGAGTGATTTGAAGATGAAAAATAATATCTGGTTGACAAACTTAATAGAAATCTGATACCTGCAGTAATACTTAAACTCCCCCTGATAATATGCGTTAGTGTTTCAAGTAATAAGCAAATATGATTTCAGTATATATAACAAGTTAAGAATTCAAACACGATCTCCAACTAAATAATGCATTAGAGAAAGTATGATAATATTTTCATCTAAAATTTTCTCCCCCTCATTTGGCGTTATTAGGAAGAATTTGTTTATATACGGCGGAAATAACATTGGAAACCATCTATGTATGATAAAAGCTGTAAAAACTTTGAGATTTAATATTATCGATTCGGCGGAAAATCAAATCCGCTTGACATTGTGGACAAACGAGATCTTGAAGAGATTTGAAGGTTTCGGGTTATTGTTTAAATATAACCAATTTTACCATTGGTTTACTCCAGCAAAAATATTTCGCATTCCTCATAGATTCAGTTGTTGTTCATCCGGAACGATATTATGTCTGATAGAAATTCTAATGTCCCAGATTTAAACCACGAACCTTTTATACCTCAACCACTTATATTTTCTCCTGAGGCTGTAAACACCATGATAGGAGCAGAGATATATCTATCTAGTAAATCTGATCCTGAAATTGTTGCAGTATCAAGAACTCTCAGTGCTCAATATGCTGCCTCTTTTACAACCATGTCTCAGAGGCTATTGGCGAGAACGGGTGAGGTTGATCATCTTAAAAATCAAATATCTGAGTTGCATCAAACGCTTGCAACTAAAGATAGAAAAAATAAAGATTTAAAACAAGAAAACAAGGAGCTGAAGAAACTTGTAGACTGGTATTCTCGTGACCTGAAAACACGAGTAGAAGAGCTGGAACGAGAGAGAGATCAGATACAAAGTCAATAACAGCAGCTAACGGCAGATGTTCAGCGTTTACAAGAAAATAGGGATAGCTGTAATTAATCTCGCTAGCTTTTGAAATTATGCATCCAGCATATCTTGTAAAGTGAGATTTGAAGAGATGATGGTTTGTCTTGTTTTTATTTCCATTTCTATAAGAACCGTCTTTAGTTTCATTTAGTACGCATCAAATCTTCTTCTCATATCTATAATTCATCTGTATTTGTATTCTTATTCTACAAATTTCCAATGGCTCATTAATTTCCTTTTACTATTTCTCACAATCAACATATGAGGTATCATTCACCTCAATTACAAGTTGATCCTGTATTTTCCGCAGGTGCAATGTTGCAGCAAGCAAATGATCTGGCTAATAAGTCAGATCATGAAGCTGTTTATGAGCTGGTGACTCTCGGCACCCGATACTCCTCCTCTATTATTGGATTTTCCAAACGATTACAATCCAAAAATCGTGAGATTGAGGAGCTTAACGAGAAGGTTTCTGTATTTCAACGACTCGTTCAAGAGTCTGACAAAAAAATTGCAGACTTAAAGCAGGAGAATAAGGATTTAAAATCCTTACTTGCCTTTTCATTTCGACTGCCTAATCCTTTAGATAAGGATGATATGTTACTTTATGAAGAGCAAATGCATTTGAGAGATGAGGCTAGAAGTCTCAAATTCTTGTAACTCATCTATGAATTGAATAATAAGATCTTTCATTTTCAAATGCATTCCTTGAATTTATAGCAACCCTTGTAATCTTTTCAAGAGTTCTAACAAGGTAAATCATCAACGTAAACTGCAATAATGACGAATCCGGATTCTGATAAAACACATGAACATATAGGATTATTCTTAAATCCTTCTTTCAATAGATACTCGTTGATTCAATTATACAACATGTGTCCGGATTGCTTTAACCCATATAAAGATCTTTGAAGCTTTATAAAGTACATACTCCTAAATGTACTTGGATTAGATGCTTCAAGTATCGTAATAATCTAATGATGCTTATAAATATGCAGTGACCACATTCATTAACTGCATATCTAATCCTTTTGTAATAACCAAATCAATTAAAAATATGAATGTGATTGCATTCATATCAAGGAAATATGTTTCCTCATAATTGCTCGAGTTTCTACTGGAAACCTTGTGCGACAAATTATACTGCATAATTTCATTTCGCATTACGCTTTCGTATAAATACTCACTTATATCTGACAAATATTACACCCTTTGGTGTTTGGACAACAGGTCCAAATGCATCTCGCTTCACTAGCGAGTTTAATTCAGTTTTAATAATTGCTTTCCATTTTGGCCAATCATTTCTACGTCGACATTCTTCGACGATTTTGGCTCACTTTTTTCATTACTTCTGGTAATATCAAGTGTTATCATATATGTTGTCGACAACAGTTTTATTTCTATCCATAAATTTTTCAGTACTCATGAAATGTATTAAGATCTCATTGTTCCTCTCCCGGGAAAAACATTTCATGAAACACCTCTACAGGAGGTTCCTCTTTAGGAGGTTTATACTCTTCAGGAGTTTTCTCTTCAGGAGTTATACTCTTCAGGAGTTACCTCTTCAGGAGGTTTCCTTTTCAGGAGGATTATATTTTATACAGAAAATACGGTCTCTTCATGAGCACCGATTTTTATTTTTCTTGTGTATCAATAGGTCTTCAACGCTTCAGGTGTATCTTAGACTCATTTATTGCTGTTTTAACAACTCGTCCTTCAGGGACTTCAATTCCTGCTTAAGCATTAACAGCAGTAATATATGATTTTACAACACCTTTAGTGTCAATAAATACATCATGTAATTGATTTGCAACACTTTACAGATAAATAATCCTCTGAACTTCTGGTTCACATTTATTTGTAAGAGGATCAAATTTAAACAAGGCTTTATTATCCCAAGTAATTTCTTGTCGTGCTTCAGGTACCGATATTTCATTATTTCAAAACATGATGAAATATTAATAAGCTTATATATAAAAACTTAGTATAAGTAAATCAAGTACTTGGCCGTACAACAGGTACGTGACTACTGTTTAGTTATATTACATCTATGACAAACATCTTTATTTTTTTATGAAGAATTATTCTGAGGGCCTTTACCCTTTTCTGAGTTTGATCACTTCTGGTGATACGATATATTTTTATCATTTTTAGTGTTGTCGCTTTTGGAACCAACACTTCTATAATTTTTCTACCACATCTACGCCCTTAGTTCCCGTTCACTTCTGGGAATTGTGTAAATTCAATATCATTAATAGGACGTAACTAGTGTAACAAAAACTCATTATTTAGCTCAATCACTGGAAGACAAAACAAAAGTTCAGAATATTTGTTGAACTTTCACTCTCGATATTGCTACTGCAGGAGCACATTCGAGGTATGAAAAATAATGTCTTCTTTTATATATCATCATCAGTGACATTTTCACTGTATAATTTTAATATTGAGCTGATTTTAAAGAGTGCAGAATATTCAATACCACTCTTAAAATCTTGCAATTTCAAGTGCAATAAATCATAATGATCTTTTGAGAGGATTACATCTTCTGGTGCTTATATCACTCTCTTAATTTATTTCACACAGTAAAATATCATGAGATACATAGCACGGTCATTCAGGGACACATGGTTTTCTTCTATGATTGTATCTTTCAAGTTCATCATCATATCCAAATAGATCTCATCAAGGATCCTGGATAAATAACATTTTTCAGAAATGTCAATAGTAATAAATTTCAATATTTGACATTATATTACAAAAATAAATCTGTGAATTTAAGAAATATATTCACATTATCATGAGAATAAAAATAAAATTTTATCAAGTAATATTCAGAAATATTACCTTTAATATTTATCTCAAGGACTGCAAATAATATATTGAAAAACTTACTTGAAGTAGAAGACCATTAGTTTCAGTATCGGTAGAAGCTCGTACTGATAACGTGTTATAAAACTAAAAAGAAAACTACTACTATTGCAAGAGAAAAGAAACTCTTAAGAACTAAAACTTTCTTTCTCTCTCTATATTTTCTTATGAATTTCATTATAATTGAAACCCATATTTATAGGCGTTGAAGTTACTATGCAAGTTACTATGCACGTCACTATGTAGAATTTAATATAATAGTGATAGGGTCATTCACATAATTTAGTGGTGGGACAGAAGGCGGCGCCGTTTCGTTCGTTCATTTACATTCATAATACTCAGTATGTTTTGGTTTTTTTTTTTAATTATTTTAATAAAAAGCACACATGAATTCATTAGTGGTAACTTTTTCACCATTAGAAAGGGAGAATATCTTCTCATAGATGCTACTGATTCCCTTTAAATCACAATATCCAATGGCGACCACGTAGACACAACATTCTCTCAATGGTGGACTGCACTGCAGAGGAATAAAAAAAATCCCATCTCCCGTGCCTCACTCGGACTAAATTCACTCGTCCTCTCTCTCTCCTTCCTGGGAGAAGCGTAGGCCGTTTCCATCAAAACTCCTCCCCCCCCCCCCCCCCCCCACCCTCTCTCTCTTCTACCTCCCTCTTCCATGAGACCCCCCTTGACCGAAACTCATCTTCCATACATTCTTATATTTTTCTCTTATTGTTAAACTCTACTTGATTCACGAGAAAATCCGGAAGAAAGGGCATAAAAAAAGAAACTCTTCATTCGATATACACCTTTTCTATTAGGACTTCAAATATCGAAGATACTCGATTTGTGTATTTCCGTCGATAATTAAAAGCAAAATTCTGAAGTTTTTTTAATACCTTTATAACGTTTTATAAGGTTATATGAATTTGAATTAAATTGTAGGCTACGGTTGCAAATCTGCAGGAGGGGATTCATCAATGAAGTAAGGGCTGGATGTGGTTCACTTCTTGTTAGACTTTTTATGCAAGCCTTTAGCTTGAACAACTAGTTTTGCTTTGTAAATTAGTTGCTCAGTTAACTCATCTTTTGCTAATTAGTTTTAACCACGATTTTTTTTGGAAGAACGGTGTTTCCTTTCACTTGTGGGTCTTGGTAATGATTTTATTGTCGATTCGACAAAAATACAAAATTTTCTTATTTTGTGATGGTGCTAATTTTTTATAAATAACACTGCTATAGGCAACCGGCTTGCAGTTCCATCGCGGTCTCGTGGATGATGTGATAGTATTATTTAAAAAAAAATTATTATTAAAAAAGATTTTTTTTTATATAGATCTTCTATATATATATATATATATATATATAGTTTTTTAAAGCAATTCTATATCATTTACAAGTTTGCATCTATCCTTTTTTTTTTTTTTTTTAAAGAAATAGACAAAAATAGAAGAAAATGAATGGATCTGAGAGGTCTATGGCTGTCCTTGTGAGGGAGAAAAGCAAAACTACTAGTAGATGAATCTCAAGACTGAAGACCCTCTCCTAGCGGCCAGAACTCTCTTCCAGACTTGCCCAAGACCCAACACTAAACAAACACTGTAAATGGCACTAAACACTTCCATATCAGATTAAAAAACAAAAAAAAAAAACAAATGAGAAGATTTTCAAGGATAAAAAAATCTGGGCATGAAATTGTAGAAGATATTCTTAAATCTAATTAATGATTACTTTTGAAGAAATATAGCTTAAAAACTTGTGTTTTTACTATAATTGCTTCTTGAAGAACATCAGTTCGGCGTGGGATGGAGAAGACACCAGATATTCTCAACAACGAGGATAAGACAAAAAAAAAAAACATTTTCAAGAACATTTGTGTATACTGCACAAAGAACATCTTTTACAAAAAGGTAAAGAGAATTGCGAAAATACAAAAATGGACTTGCTTTGTAGCGGTGATATTGGTCCACCGACACTTCACCAAGTCACGTTCTTAGCAACAATCCATGTTTCCCATTTGTCACAAACTTTAGTTTAATAAAAAAATAAAAGATTTTTAAGATAACAATCATTGTTTCCCATTCAGTTTTGTACCGACATCGTCATCCCGAACACGAACCCCTTCGGAAAGCTGCCTGTACTCAGCCCACCGTGTCCAGACTCACGCTCTCTGGCTCATTCGGGAATACGGCAGCCTCCGCCGCATGCACAAACAAAACGACACTCAAGTCTCAGCATTTTGAGAACCAGCAATAATAATGGGGCTCTCATAATAATCAGAACACACAAACCCACAATAAGAGATTGCAAATGACAACGAGAGTGAAGAAAGTGTTTTCTTTAGAGTTTTGATATTATAAGATGTAAAAAATATTTTTTTACCTATGTAATAAGTCAGTTTAATACTAAAGTTAGTAAGGTCATCTGTGTAATTTTACATTATTTACTGTACACTATAAATAGTTGCACACGAGTATAATATTGTACTTGACTTCACTTTTGTATATTCCATATTTATTTTGGTTAAATGAAATCAGAAGCATTCAGAAGGATTAGTTTTGATATGGTATCAGTCGCGTTTTTGAGAAGTTAGGGTTTCCTTTTTTCCCCTTCTTGTTCTCTCTTCGATTCTTCTAATTTTCCTTTGATTTCATGGTGCCAGAGTCTTCTGAAAATCCTCCTTCCCCTCCTCCACGTCCTATTTCATCTTCTCAAGATGTTACTAGTTCTTTTTTCCTCCATTCAGGCAATAATCCTGGCGTGATTTTTGTTACACAATTGTTGATCGAAGACAACTATCATACCTGGTCTCGATTGATGAGTATGGCGCTCTCTAAGAAGAACAAGCTAGGGTTCGTTAATAGTACGATTCTTAAACCTCGTTCTACCGATTCAAACCTTTCCTTGTGGACACGCTGCTATAACATGGTGATTTCTTCGATTCTTAACTCTATGTCACCTGAAATTGCTGCTAGTGTGTTTTATGTTTCTACTGCACATGAGATCTGGAATAATTTGAAAGAAAGATTTAGTAAAAGAAATGGACCTCGAATTTTTCAGATTCAGAAGTCAATTTCCTCCTTGTCTCAAGGACAGCTATCTGTTAGTGCTTATTTCACTCGATTAAAAGCTCTTTGGGACGAATTGGTTAATTACAAACCAATTTACAGTCTCTAATTGTGGTGCTGTGCGTGTTTTGAATGCTTACATTCAACAAGAGCATATTTTGCAGTTCCTTATGGGACTAAATGAATCTTTTTCCTCTGCACGGGCTCAGATTCTCTTGATGGAGCCATTACCTCCTTTGAATAAAGTTTTTTCACTAGATCTTCAGGAGGAACAACAGAGAGAGATTTCTCTTCCTCCTCCTGTTGTCGATCCACATGCTTTTGCTGCTACCTCTGATACCTCTAGATCTGTTAAGTCTTTTTCCAAGAAAGACAGACCAGTTTGTAAACATTGTGGATTAACTGGTCATATCATTGACAAGTACTACAAGCTCCATAGATTTCCTTCGGGGTACATGTAGAGGCCACGACAGCAGTCTATGGCAAATCAAACTGCTCTTAGCAGTGATTCTAGTGAAACATCTCATTTCTCTTTAATGAAAGAACAATATCAGCAGTTGTTGTCTATGCTGAATTTCAATTCTCAGTATAAGTCTAATGAATCTATTCCTATTGCCAATGCTGTCATGGCATCATTCAGTTCTTTATATGGTATTATTTCTTCCACTGTTCTTAATCATAAGTCTCCTTGGATACTTGATACAGGAGTCACTGATCATATGGCTTCCTCTATCAATTTTTTCATCAATGCTATCCCTTTTTTTAATAAATATGTCAAATTACCAAATAATCAATGTGTCTCTACGACACATATTGGTATTATTCAATTGTCCGAATATCTTATTCTTCAAGATGTTTTATGTGTTCCAAATTTTACTTGCAATCTGATTTCTGTAAGTAAGCTAACTGAGTTTTCCATTTGTTGTTCTTTTTCTTCTAATTGTTGTTCAATACAGGACCTGATCACCTCGAAGCTAATTGGAGTGGGTAGGCTGCTTGAAGGACTTTATATCTTGCAACAACTAGGAATTTTTCAATCTCAGCCTTGTAACACCAATAACATTTCCATATCCTCTACTTGTTTTAGTTCTACTAAATGTTTTTTGTTTCACCTTTAGCATAATAGATTAGGACATCTGTCTGTTTCTAGAATGTCCTTTTTGAATAAACTTGTTCATAATCTAGTTGTATCTAGTGATCCTTGTATTGTTTATCCATTGGCCAAACAACGAAAGTTGCCTTTTCCAAATAATAATAACATTTCTGATTCTCCTTTTGATCTTATTCATTGTGATGTATGGGGTCCCATTTCCATTTCTACTATTGAAGGATACAAATTTTTTTTGACAATTGTTGATGATTGCTCTAGGATAACTTGGCTCTATCTTTTCAAAAGTAAGTCTGAAGTTTCTCTCCTTGTTCAGAATTTCTTCAAACTTATTAAAACACAATTCAATGTTAAGATAAAAAGAATGCGTACTGATCATGGTACTAAATTTTTTTTATCTTTCTATCTCAAATCTAAAGGTGTCATTCATCAACTTAGTTGTGTTAAAACTCCACAATAAAATTATGTTGTGGAGAGAAAACATCAACATATTTTTAATGTTGCTAGAGTTTTGTTGTTTCAATCTCATTTGCCTATTATTTTTTGGGGTGATGCTGTTCTCACAGCCACCTATTTAATAAATAGGCTTCCTTTTCCTATTACTCATAATAAGTCTCCCATAGAAATATTGTCTCAAGTCTCTCCCTCATATATTCATCTCCGAACCTTTGGATGTTTGTGTTTTGCCTCTACTTTACAAAGGTCCTGAAATAAATTTGATCATTGGGCTAGAGCTTGTATCTTTCTTGGTTATCCTTTTGGAATTAAAGGATACAAATTATATGATATAAGTACTCATCAGTTTTTTGTCTCTAGACATGTTATTTTTCATGAGCATGTCTTTCCTTTCCAATCTTCCAATTCTGACTTAAAATCCTACAATAATTTCTCTGTTCCTCTTCATTTTCCTTCTCAATCTTCAATAATTGATTTTACTGTTGTACCTTCAACAGTTTCCTCTCTTGATCAGTTCTCATTTGGTCAAGAATTAGTTTCTGATTCTCAACCAGATTCTGGTTCTTCATCTGTTCCTGTTTCTTCACCCAATAATAATTCTTTACCTATTCCATCAAGAAGATCTACTAGAATCCGACAAGCTCCTAGATTTTTGCAAAATTATTATTGCAATTCCTCTACTGCACACTCTCAATCAGCTTCATCAGCAGGTTCTACTTCTTCCATTAAATATGATATTAGTAATTTTCTTTCTTATGATTGTTTGTCTTTTGGTCATAAATCTTTTGCTTTTGCTATTTTTGCTGGTGTTGAACTTGAGTTTTATCATCAAGCAGTCAAGCACTCTCATTAGTCAAGCACTCTCATTAGAGAGATGTTATGACTGCTAAGATAGCTGCTTTAGAACTTAATAATACCTGGACTATTGTTGATTTACCTCCTGGAAAACAACCCATTGGCTGTAAATGGGTTTACAAGATTAAATATCGTGCCGATGGTATTGTGGAGATATAAAGCGAGATTGGTTGCTAAGGGTTATTCTCAAAAAGAAGGGTTAGACTATTCTGAAACCTTTTCTCCAGTGGCTAAAATGGCTACTGTCAAAACCTTATTAGCAATTTCTGTTGTCGAAAATTGGCATTTTATTCAACTTGATGTGAACAATGCTCTTGGTTTTCACACTAAAGGGGGGTCTAAAGTGTGTAAGCTGAATAAATCCCTTTATGGGCTTAAACAAGCATCTCGGCAGTGGTTTTCTAAGTTTTCCACCACTCTAATAGATTTGGGTTTTGTTCAATCCAGATCTGATTATTCTTTGTTTACCAAGTCTGCTGGTTCTTCCTTCGTTGTATTACTAGTCTATGTTGATGACATTTTGCTGGATAGTAATGATTTGGTTGCTATAAATTCCTTGAAGTCCATACTTGATGCTAAGTTTAAGCTCAAAGATCTTGGCTCCCTCAAGTATTTTCTGGGATTAGAAGTGGCAAGATCTTCTAGTGGGATTTATTTATGTCAGCGAAAGTATGCTCTTGAGGTTTTACAAGATTCTGGTTTTTTAGCTTATAAACCAGTTTCTTTCCCTATGGAGCAAAATTTAGAACTTAGCAAAGATGAAGGGGAATTACTTCCAGATGCTACTGCATACCGAAGGCTGGTTGGAAGGCTCCTCTATCTTACTATTACTCGGCCAGACATCTCTTACTCAGTTCAAAGGCTTAGTCAGTATATGGACAAGCCTCGAATCCCTCATTTGAATGCAGCATACAGAGTATTACAGTACATTAAAAATGCCCCTGGTCTTGGTTTGTTTTTTCCTGCTACAAACACACTAACCGTGAAAGCTTTTGCAGACTCAGATTGGGCATCTTGTCCTGACAGCAGAAAATCAACTACTGATTTCTGTATTTTCTTGGGTGATTCTTTAGTTTCATGGAAAACAAAAAAAAAAACCAACTATTTCAAGGTCTTTAGCTGAGACTAAATACCGAGCGATGGCTTCCACTACTTATGAAATAGTTTGGCTCTTATCTCTTCTCTCTGATTTTAAAGTTCTTCATCCTAACAGTACTCAACTCTTTTATGACAGTCAGGCAGCATTACATATTGCTGCAAATCCTGTTTTTCATGAAAGAATCAAGCTAGAGCTTGACTGCCATTTAATCATTAACAAGATCCAAGCTGGAACTATAAAGACATTTCATTTGGCCTCTCAGCATCAACTAGCTAATGTCCTTACCAAAGCTCTTGGTTTTCAGCAGTTTCAGTACTTAGTTTCCAAGATGGGAGTACATTCCATTTACTCTTCATCTTGAAGGGAGGTATTATAAGATGTAAAAATTATTTTTTTTACCCATATATTAAGTCAGTTTAATACTGAAGTTAATAAGGTCATCTATGTAATTTTACATTATTTACTGTGCACTATAAATAGTTGCACACGAGTGTAATATTGCACCTGACTTCACTTTTGTATATTCCGAACTTATTTTGGTTAAATGAAATCAGAAGCATTCAGAAGGATCAGTTTTGATATTTGAAGTAGCAGATAGAAGCTCTCTTTCTTTCTATATATACATATTTCATTTCGGGTTTCTATATATACAAACCCACAAGAAGAGATTGGCAACCACAGATGGAATGCTTCCCAAGATTTCTCTGGTCTTGCTATTCTTTGGTGGTTGTGAGGCAGAGGGGGGTTGCACTGTGATGTGGAATTGTTAACCCAGAAGATGTGATGAGAAATGCCACCTCTAGTGAATTGTGATGGGATTCATTGTTTTTAATAATATACTGCCACATCAGCAATGAGGGCACAATGCCGGTTGCCTAGAGCGTTATTATTTTATAAAAGCTTCATATGTTTTACTAACGAAAAATAGATCTCATGACGAACTTGATATTTGGGTCTTGATATCTTTCAGAAGAAAATAAAAAATGATATTTATGATCATAAAATATATAATTATTGTATAATTATTTTTAAAAAATAAGTAAATACAGATTCCACAAAAAAAAATTAACTTTTTAATAGTGAATCTTACTCTTTTTCAAAAAGATTGTATGACGTTTACGCACTCCACAACAATATGTAGTATTGTTGAAATAAAATATATACACAAGTACAAGAGTTTTGTTTTTGCCATAAGCAATACTATAAGTACACAGCCTTGTGTACCTTTTATGAAATTGATGACATGGAAATAATACCACGTCAGCAGAAAAATGGAAAAAAAATTTTTAAAAAAAAAAGACAAAAGCATGAATAGAGGAAAGCAAAAATAAAAAAACTTAAATAGTTAAATTATAATATGCGTAAAAATAATATTTGTATACGACGTGTATGTAAAAGTTACTCAACCCGTGTACAAATAGTATTTCTATTTTACTTAAGGGTGTAAGAATTCCGGTCCGAACCGATGGACCGAACCAACTATCTCGAATCGAAACAAACCGGACCTAGGTGTGATATGGTCCAGTCCAACTTAGTTTTTTTAAGGACCAAATGTTTTTGGACTGGTCCCAGCCCAGGGGATTTTTTTATCCTGGACTGAACCGAATACCACAATTAAAAAAGAATTATATATATTTTTTATATATGATATATCCTATAAGTAATAATATATAATATTAATATTAATATATAATAAGAGTTATAGTATAACATATTAATATATAATATATACTCTTGTAATATTAACATATTATAATAGTTGTAGTATAAAAATATAAATTATAGTATATAAATATACTAGAATATTAGTAATAAGTTAATAACTTATAAGTAATAAGTGTATTATTATTATTTAATATTTAATATACTACTACCAATTTATTACTATTCACTAACAACAAAACAAATTATATTATACTAATGTAATAATATTATTAGTTATAGTTAACTAATCCATGATGTATTACTAAATCACTATTAACTAATTAGTAATTACTATTTTCTAACATCTACATTGATATTACTAAATCACTATTAAGTATTAACTAATTAGTAATTACTTTTCTTATGATTACATGTAGGCTTGTAGCAATTATAAATATTCATATATAGTTTTTTAATTATATATTAATTATAATCATTAATATCATTGATTAATTGATGACTTATGATGATTAAATTAATTAATCAACCTATGATGAATGGTCTATAATCTACCACTAACACCATTAACCAATTATTAATATCTCATCAATGAAGTATGATCTATAAGAAGTTATAGTATAAATTATTGTATGTGTATAAGTTTATAATAGTATATGTTAAATTAGACCATTAGTAATATTATTACTAATACTATTAGTATATTTTTTAACTTATTAGTTATAGTATAAGTATAACTATTAAGTCTATAACTATATATTTTTATAATTATAACTACTTCTTAGTTTTTTGTTATTATTTGGGCTCTTGGAAATTTAAAATCTACTATTGAACTCTTCTATTTAAGGAGTGATTTTTTTTTTTTTACTTTTTTTTTTAGATTATTTTTCTTTTACTATTTTTTTAATAGTAAGTTTTTTAATATTTTTTAGTTTAAATATATGATAAATATGTAAAATGGGCTAAAATAATTAAATTTAGATAAAAAAAAAAATAGATTTGATCATTACAAAGTTTTAAATTAAATTTATCTCATTAAATTATATCAAGTGTCCTTAAATTGAATATGAGTTCATCCGAGCCAAGGTGAGAAAATCTTTTGTCCGAATAGAAGCAATCGATAGCTTTCTCTAACCAGACTGTTCACAACTCTAATTTTGCTATCTGTGATGCAATGCCGGAGCTTTGAGAGTTCTAACGTGTCAGTTTTTCATTGGACCTCGTTAAACTTAAAGGGACATGTTATACAGCAGTACACCACATTTAAATCTCTTTTTTTTTTCTTCTTTAGCGTGCAATAACACATCGATTACTGCGCATCATTTTTGAAACTCAAAACATCATAATTATCGTTCCAAGGAAGAACCGTATTAAAATATATAAGTATAATATTGAAATTCGTACTTATAATTAGTTATTGACTAATGCATATGCAAGCACGCATCTATATATATATATATTAATGTATATTATGTATATTATTTATTACTATATATATAGTAATATACATAATATACATAAATAATATGTATATTTATATAACATTTAATATATATTGTTCGAGACGTATTTTGCAGCCTAGTCCTTCGAAATCCCAGTTGATTTCTTCCTGCAAAACGAAAATGAGAGTGGGTTGGGGTTCGAGACCGCTTCGATAATAAAGTTAGTTTCAGACGAACAGTCTTTCAGATTGTGTTGTGAAAATGAGACTGTATATCCTTACCTGATTCTGGATCAAATGAATCTTATTTATAAATATTTGCATGCTCGTTCTGAGGATTAGGATGACACACAGTGATACAATCCGGTTATCACTCGGCAAATGATGGTCTGAACCTTCCTATCCCATCTCTAATGATTTAATCCCTTCAATCAATGCTCTGCCAGGCCGAATGGTGGGAAGTAATTAATGCGGCTCCCTCCTTGTCCAGTATGGCAACTAATGCAACACACTTGAATCAACTTTGCATTTAATGAGGTGCTCTGTCAAATCGACAAAGGTTTTGTTATCATTAATGCAAAATTGGTTGTGGCATGGGGGAAAATACGTTGTCTTCTCAATCTGATATTATCTCTGACTCGGTGGACGATCGGGATTGCCTAGACTCACCTTCCCATCAGTATGGACGCTCAAGATTTATTTTTCCCTCTATTTCTGGACCTCTGATTGAGCCTGGATTTGGGTTGAACCAACGGACAATGGGTTGCATACCCTCCCCCCCTTTTGTGCTTAGTCCACTAAGAATTTTCTTCACATACATATATATATGTGTGCGTGTGTGTCACCGCCCTCTTCTAAAAAAAAATTATGTCACAACATATGAGTTAGATAAATGAATCAAGTATGTCATAATGAGCTCATTTAATAAACAAATTAAGCGCAAATCGAGTTGAAATAAATCAGATTTAAATTAACTATTAAACAATAGCTTGTTTAAATTACACCCCTCCATGTACTAACATAAGTTTTGATCATTGAGTAATTTCAATGAGCAATAATATATATACTATGTAATATGTTTTAAGATCGGACCGAATTGAATTAGACCAATTCTATTTACTTTATTTTATTATATTTTTTTAGTCTTATTATGTAATATGTTTTATACTATATATAATAATATAAATTATAATTAAATATAAGATAATGTAGATTTTTTATAGAACAATTTTTACTTTATAACAATTCTTTTAGTTTAGATTTTTTTATATAACACATTTCTTTACTAAAAAAAATTTTCTTTATAGAATTTTTTTTATATATAGAACCATTTTTAATTTATAGAATTTTTTTAATTCATTTTTTTATATATAACAGATTTTTTTTTTACTAAAACAAAATTTTCAAATCGATTTTTTCTTTAAAAAAAAAGATTTGGTTATATTCACATTTTAGTAAAATCAGTATTATTGATTTTAAAAGATAATCGATACATAATCGATTTTAAAAAATGAAAAATCAGTATTATTAATTCAATTCTTAATTTTATCCAAAACTATATCAGTCTAGATCGATTATACTCCTTCTAGTACTTTACAGACAATGTTACATTAATGTAGTGTAATAAAATTAAGGTTAGATTATTAATTTATTGTACGATGCTAAATATAATAGTGGGAGCGTACAATTCTTGAATAATTATTTTGAAAAAAATAAGATTTATTATTAAACATTATTATTATTATTATTTTTTACATCTAGACATTATCCCTCTAACTAATTTTTGAAAATTCAGTTATGTTTTTTTTTTTTTTTTTAATTCCATGTCATACAAAAGTCGGGGCCACATAGCAACCGATGTTTGGGAAAGCTTGAAGGAACTTTTGATCGAGTCGAGATTCAGCATTTCCGGAGGAGATCGAGATATGCAAGTCTGAGTGATGGAAACATTATAGAAAGAGATGAGGAGACGCAAATCATGCAGATCTATGGCATCTCAGCCATAGCCACTCAGCCATAGCCATGGGATTGTCTCCGAAGAACAAAGCTCGCAAGCCCTCACATCTTCTCCCTGCCGTCATTGCCTTGGCCGCCTTCTCCCTCACCGCCCTTCTCCTCTATAAGGTCACTTTTCTTAAAAATAAACTCTTGACGTTTACCTTCGCGGCATTTCATTGAACACCTTCTCTACTTTTTTGTTTTCATTTGCTGATTCCGATTCATGTTCCTGTGACTTGATCAAACAGGTGGACGACTTTGCTTTCCAAACGAAAACCGTCGCCGGCCACAATTTAGAGCCCACGCCGTGGCACCTCTTCCCGCCCAAGACCTTCAGCGAACAATCTCGGCAAGCCCGTGCTTACAAAATCATCCACTGCTCTTACCTTTCTTGCCACTCGGGGACGGAAACCGACACCAACACTATAGCCGAACGACGACGCCGGAATAATATTAATCCCTCCCAACCGAGCAAGAAATGCCCGGACTTTTTTCGGTGGATCCACCACGACCTGGAACCCTGGGCTCGGACGGGGATTTCTTTGGCTCATTTGGCGGAATCCCAGAAATTTGCGGCTTTCCGGATCGTGATCGTTTCGGGGAAGCTTTTCGTGGATTTGTATTATACTTGCGTGCAGAGCCGAATGATGTTTACGATATGGGGGTTGTTGCAGCTGCTGAAGAGGTATCCTGGGATGGTACCTGATGTCGATATGATGTTTGATTGCATGGATAGGCCTCGTATCAACATGACTGAGCACGAATCCATGCCGCTGCCGCTGTTTCGTTATTGCACAAATGAGGATCACTACGACATCCCCTTTCCTGATTGGTCTTTCTGGGGTTGGTAAGTATTTGAAAGAAAATGGAAAAGAATTAATTCTTGCTTGTGTTATTATTTTCGTTTAACACATTTGCATTATTACTGATGTTTTTATTTATTCTTCAACGTAGAAAATATGGCTTTATGAATCCTCTTGCTATCGTTGCCTTGTCCATTTTAAAATTTTACCTTAATATGTGGGCGTGATTTCCTTTGCTATGAATGTGTTACATGGGAATTGTTCTTTTACAGGCCAGAGACAAATTTAAGGCCCTGGGATGAGGAGTTCCGAGACATTAAACAAGGTTCTCAACGTACAAGTTGGTCGAAGAAGTCGCCCTTAGCATATTGGAAAGGAAATCCTGATGTTGGGTCTCCTGTCCGTGATGAATTACAGAATTGTAATCACTCGACGATGTGGGGAGTGCAAATCATGCGTCAGGTGAGTTGGAGTACCATTTTGATCTTTTCTTTTGTTAAAACATGAAGATGTGATGGACGAAGTACCAAGAAGTTTTATTTTCCATTGTTTTCTTGATGTTTTCTTGTTACTGTGCATTTCAGGATTGGGAAGAAGAAGCACGAATTGGTTACGAGCAGTCCAAACTATCAAATCAGTGTAATTACCAGTAAGTACTTCTCATAGTAAAGTCACATGTGCATAGACTGATCTAGATGGTTGAAGAAAACAGAGTTCTTTGAATAACTTATTCGAACAGGAAATAACAAAGCCAGACACAATGGTCTGGTGAATTATGAAGGTTGGCTTTCAAAATACCTTGTCTTTCTCTATGACCATCGTACATGACCAAGATTGACATCTTGATGATGAGCCACCAAGCTTTTACATTTTGAAAGCCACTATACTCTCACAAAGAACACTACCATCCTTATGTTGGATGAATTATAATTATTACAGAATGCCTGGTTACTTTTGGATGTTGAGCTGAGGTAAGATGAATTGAGTTTTTTATTAATAGTAATGAGTTGAGATGGTGTTGTAAGTTTTATAGGGCCTACTTAAGATGAGTTTAGATGTGTTTAAATGTTAAAATGAGTTAAGATTATTATGGAAAGTTGAAAAAGGTTTTAGGTTCTGCATCTAAAGAGGTGCTAAGTTGAAAAAGATTGTATGTGCCACGTATAAAAAAGTCTTTAGGTGATTAATGTTTAATGATTTGGGAATTGTAAGTTTGGATGTTGGGTTAGGCTTAAATTAAAACTCAACTCAAATAAGCTCAATTGCTTCAATGTTCTAAACCTAGCCAAGTGATGCTTGGACCTTGACTGGCTTCATCTTAAGCTCCATGGAGTTTTTCCACCAAAGAAATTCCTCATTTGGGGTGTTAAGGGTTAGGCTAGGATTGTCCTTGGGGCCGCTCGCTTAGGATAATCTGTTCTGTTGTCAAATTTTACTTGGATAGGATCGTGTGTATCATCTCTCAGCCGATCATTTATGTTTTTCCCTTTCCCTTTCCCTTCCAGGTATAAAATTTATGCGGAAGGCTACGCTTGGTCCGTGAGCTTGAAATACATTCTATCATGTGGTTCTCTTGCACTAATAATATCCCCAGATTATGAAGATTTCTTCAGCCGTGGTCTCATTCCCAAGAAAAACTATTGGCCTGTCTCTCTAAAGGATTTATGCTCCTCATTAAAGCATGCTGTTGGTTGGGGTAATGAACACCCATCTGAGGTATGTTCTCGCAAAATGTTCTTAGTATTCAATTTGCTTCCACAAAAGCTGGTTTTGCCATATCTGAGTGTTCTGGGAGGTTGCTTATATATTTTTCCGATTTTATTTGGATTCCCGCTCATATTTCCCAGTAGGTTGACATTATTAACAGCAATAGTACTAGTAGTAATTATTGTATAGTAGAAGTTGTTAGTGCTGCTTGTGTCTTAAGAATGCAACTCCTGTTTGGTTTATTGAATGAAAAAATAACGATCCTATAGCAACCCAAGTGCTGTCTGAACTCCAATTGCATATTATTAATATTTTCTCATTAGTTAGTTTGGACAGAGATTTGAAGGTTAATGACAGAGAGGTTTCTAATGCTTCATAATTGTTTGGTATATGCATATAATAAACATGGCTGATCAGGCTAAGGCAATAGGAAAAGAAGGGCAGAAATTGATGGAAACCTTAAGTATGGATAGAGTCTATGATTACATGTTTCACCTCGTTAAGGAGTACTCAAGGCTGCAGGACTTCAAGCCAGTCCCACCATCTTCTGCTCAAGAACTGTGTCCCGAGTCCCTGATTTGCTTTGCGGACGGCAAGCAGAGGGAATACCTGGAACAATCAACTGTCTTGCCTTCAAAAGAACCACCATGCACCCTTCAGCCTGCCAATAGTAATCTCATCAACACCTTCATACAACAAAAAAGGAAAATTATCAAGGATGTGGAAGAAGACATGGAGAAGTTGAAAGCACAGAGACGTTCAAACTAGGACGGCTGGCATCGTGGTAATGAAGGAAAATTAAATTTTGCAGTCTCTTATAGTTGTAGGTAGGGGTGTTCATCCGGGTTTTGGATTCTCAAATCCGGAACCCGGATTTAAAATTTTCTTCAATTTTTTTGAAAAAAAAAAATCAAAATATTAAGAAATATATTAAAATTTCAAATCGAGCTGGGTACAACCCGGCCCGGATGAACACCCCTAGTTGTAGGTCTAAATCCAACCTCTCCTGGTCCAAATTTCATAGCATCAAGTCCATATTCCCCTGTTGTTTTGTTAAGTAAAATGAAGTTCAGATATACTTTTGTTAGCAAAGATGGAGTGAAGATTCTTTGGATAAACGACCTTCTTTCTTGATAATGCATAATGATTCAAAGCCAAAAAGTTATGGGATCAAGACTACTTTTGTGGTCCGGATTAAAATTCCCTTTTTTCACTTTCCTTTTACCTTTTGTCTTTGTACTATTTTGATGGCTATGGAAATGATTCATGATTGTTGGGCATCATTCCTCTTTTTGTATATATTATATAAGTACCGCCAGAGTGGCATCGCTTAATGTGACATTCGGTTGAAATTTTGATTTTGATTTTTTTTTTAATTTTTTATTCTAATTTTTTTTAAAAATATTTAAAAAAATATAAAAAAATATCAATATATTAATATATTTTTTTAATTATTAAGTAAAAAAAATTTAAAAATTACAATAATATATATGAAATGTTAAAAAGATGTGTCAAATTTAATGGACAAATTAGTATTTTTCATTATATAATATATACATCTACTATTTAAAAGCATTTATTGTACATATAAAATAATTTAAATAAATTAACCAATTTATTCTTAAACAAAATAATCTGCTTAAGATAAATTGATTAATTTATTTAAGTCATCTTATATGTATAATAGATGTTCTCAAGTGATGGCTATTTTTTTAATGTCTTTTTTGTTTTTAGAAATGAAATGAGATAAGATAAAATAAAAAATAAAATTTTATTGTAAAATATATTTTTAATATTAATTTTGTATGAAATTTTAAAAAAATAGTATGAGAATTTGAAAAAATTGAATTTTTATTATATTTTATATAAAAATTTAAAAAAATATAATAATGAGTTTGAGATGTATTTTAAATTTTTAGTCTGAATCTCCTAAAATAAACAAAGTCTAAGGCCCCGCTTGGATTCGGAGATGAGATGAGTTGAGACGAGTTTGGTTTATTTTTTAATATTATTATTATTTTGTGATTTGAAAAATGTGTGTTGGAATTTGAAAAAAGTGTATTGGAATTTGAAAAAGGTGTATAGAAATCTGTGTTTTGTATAAAAAATTATAAAAATATAATAATGAAATAGAAGTGAGTTGAGATGAGCTCAACCCACTTCCCAATCCAAGCAACCACCTGCATCTACTTGTTCATCAAGAAACAATAATGAGTAATTAGAAGGAAAACAAGAAGAAAACAAAATGGATTAGGAGATCATGGAAGAAGAAAATACATACAAGGAACCACTCTCAGTGGCCAAACAGAAAATATCTCGGCCTAGTGGGTTAATTTTTATTTTTATTTTTATTTTTTTCTTCTTGCTGTGCATCCGATTGGTTGAAAGTTGCACAAGCTTACTCTTTTTGTCCTTAACTGGGCGGAGATTGACGTGGAAGCTAATCGAGACATCGGAAATGAGCGGCTTTCCTCTCTGCTTCAGATTTCCTTCGAACAGAGAATTTTCTAAGTTCTTTCGTAGTTCACATGACAAATTGTCTTTCTCCTCCTGTTTTTCGGAGTAATTCTATTAACAGTAATCGAGCCATAATTATTTTAAAAAATAATAAAGTTTATTATTAAAAAATTTATTAATTTTTTTTATAGGAGTCTTATATTTTATTTATTTTTTAAAAATGATTATACAATAATGTTCTAATTATATTTTTTTTTTTCCTCTTCTTCTTTTTGTTTTTTTTTTTTTTTGCCTTTTGGTATTCCGTCTTGCAATAAACTCTAAAAAATAGATAAAATAATTTATAAGAAAATTCTATATATCACACTATCAACTTATTTTTATTACATTATATAAGATATATGACATCTTTATTACTATTGGATCAGAATTTTTTATCATTAATAGTTATAAATACATTATATATTATTATATAGTAAAATGAGAATGTGATGAATAGTATTACTCCAACTTATATCACTTTGCTAGACTCCCCCAGACTCGGTGGTATGTTATTAGTTTAGCTTTTGATAAGACTTCTTGTATTGTATTTGTATGGCCATATTGAAGCGATGCCTCCTTTTATTATATGCTTGAATTTTCTTAGTGAAATTTAGGAGATGTTTGGATAGAGAGATGAGAGACAAAATTATCAAGATTTTTTTATAATGTTATTTTCAAATATTGTTTAATTACAAATCTTCTATTTTTTTATTTAACTATTATATATCATTATCTAAATACAAAAATCAATACGATTTTTACAAATCTTAAAAAAAAAAAATTTAAAAATTATATTATAATAAAATTTTAATTTTATAACATTTATATTCAATATTTATTTCTAATTTTCTAAAATTTAATAAAATATTTTAAATGAAACCATCTTATAAAATTTTAAAACATAGTATCAAGCCAGCGCTTAACTTACCTACTAAAGAATTAATTATATCAAAGTTTCTTAATTTATTTCTCATTTTTTAAAATTTAATAAATTATTTTAATCCAAATTATTTTATAAAATTCTGAAATACAGTATCAAACTAGCTCTTAACTTACCTACTAAAGAATCAATTAAATCAAAAGTTTTCTAATTTATTTCTCATTTTCTAAAATTTAATAAAATATTTTAAATGAAACCATCTTATAAAATTTTAAAACACAGTATCAAACCAGCCCTTAACTTACCTACTAAAGAATCCATTATATCAAAGTTTCTTAATTTATTTCTCATTTTTTAAAATTTAATAAAATATTTTAATCCAAATTATTTTTATAAAATTCTGAAATACAGTATCAAACCAACCCTTAACTTACCTACTAAAGAATCAATAAATCAAAATTTTTCTAATTTATTTCTCATTTTCTAAAATTTAATAAAATATTTTAAATGAAACCATCTTATAAAATTTTAAAACACAGTATCAAACCGGCCTTTAACTTACCTCCTAAAGAATCAATTAAATCAAAGTTTCCTAATTTATTTCTTATTTTTTAAAATTTAATAAAATATTTTGTCTCAAACTATTTTATAAAATTTAAGAGAGGAAGAGTAGCTGGAAAGTTTAACTCAACTGAAGACATTGACGAGACTAAAAGCACTAAAAGTAAGGTGAGGGAGGTTGCTAGCTTGACTTCGCCTCCACGGCACGGAGGTCATCCATTTAGTTTAGGAGAGAAGCTCTTGGGGTGGGGAGGATAGGAAATTAAAACGAATTAGTCCGGTAGAAAAATATGTAATTGGTACCAAGACTTTATTGCAGGTAAGCTGAAACTAACTCGAAAATATTTGTGAAGTTAACGTTAACCCAATGGCTAGAAGTTCCATTTCAAATGGATTGACTAAGAGGATCTTGAGCCAAGTAGGATTTCGTACTTATCGCTTAGGAAAAAGACCCTTCTGGCTTAGCTGCTCATCCTGTAAGCACTTAGCTCGAGACTTCGGGACACTTGTATAGTGGCTTACAAAGTTGTTTACTAGCTCTTTCCAGTGGCTTAGGCTTGCTAAAGGATGGCCATAAGCTGACTTTTTTGGAGCTTAGCCTAGGATAGTACCAAAAAGGGGCCGCCCCCTCTCCAAACCTCTCTTCGATCAACGTCTTCGCATGAATGATCCACTTTGTTGCCGCTGACGTGACCATCTCTAAAAGATATGCCTCAATCTATGGCAGATCCACTATAGGAAGAATGTGTTAGGAGATGACCTCCCGCCGCGGTAATATGAGCCTTCCCTTTTTTTTTATGTTACACAGGATGCGCAATAGAGGGTAGCACGAGGTGACTGAGAGCATCACACTATAAGAATAGAAAGAGATTTTAAAGAAATACAGTATCAAATCAGCCCTTAACTTACCTACTAAATTATCAATCAAATCATAGTTTTCTAATTTATTTCTCATTTTCTAAAATTTAATCAATTTTTCTAATAAATTTTTTATATAAAATTCTAAAATACAGTAACAAATCAGTCCTTAACTTACCTAAATAAAGAAGGATAATATTTCATGCACCGTTAGGTGCACACTGTTGGTGTGCACCATTCTCTATTTTTTTTTATTTAATGATTAAAAAAATATTATTTTATAATATTATGATTTTTTTTTTATATTTGAAAAATGTTTAAAAATATAAAAAATGATAAACAAAAATTAAAATTAACTAACGGTGCAAAAAAGCAAAAAAAGGGTGCTATAGTGGTAGCGGTAGCACCCAAATATTCTATGTACATTTCAGTGGATGAGATATTTCATCAATTAAATCAAAGTTTTCTATGTATATTCCAGCCTCGTTTGCATATCGGCATTGAACCAAAAATTTAAAATATATTTTAAACTCATTATATTTTTGTTGTCCAGATGACTAACACAAGAGGGAGAGTGAATTGAGTTGTATTAAAAAATTAACAATTATAAATCAAGTATATAAAATATAAACAAAATATGAAACAATAATAAATATAAAGAGTAAAGGTAAGAGAGAAGCAAACTCAGTATGTTAACGAGGTTCGGCCCCACTGCCTACGTCCTCGCCTCAAGCTACCCCTTGAGGATCTCCAAATCTACTATTCGATCTCTTTTAGGTGAAGATAGAAACCTATTACACATTTGAGCAGTACCGCTCCAAAGAATCCGTGTAGAACACCCTTTACACTTTCAATCACCTCACACTTGGTGATTTAACTATTCCCCGTGTAGAATACCTTCTACACTTTCAATCACCTCACACTTTGTGATTTAACTATTCCCCGTGTAGAACACCTTCTACACACACAAGAGTTATACACATCCTTTTACTGATACAAGAATTGATAGTGGGTAAGCTATCAGAAAACACTCCTCAATAAGTGAAATAAAAATAATACAGTACAAACTATATCTCTCAAAATAAATAAGGGTTAATGTTCAATGCTTAGAGAAGAGAGAATGAAAACTTTAAATGAATGTTGTATGCTCTTGGTGTTGTGAATGTGAAGCTCTCAAATGATCTATTTATAGGCATATGAGACTTCATATTCAAATTTAAAAAAATTCACATGTCAAAGACATCATCATTCATTTTTCAAAAATTTCAAATCTAATATTTTTACTTTTTGCATGTGACAAAAGGAGCACACTTTACTTTTCAAAAATTTCAAATCTAATCTTTTTACTTTTTGCATATGACAAAAGGAGCACACTTTACTTTTTAAAATTTTCAAACAAAGACATGTACATTTTGCATAAGTTAAGAAAAGTATCTATCACTTTTGAAAATATTCAAATAAAACATGCACATGTGAAAGATGACAATCAATCATCTTAATATTTTCAAAATTCAAACATTTAATTATGTCATGCACATGTGAAAGATGACAATCAATCATCTTAATATTTTCAAAATTCAAATCTTTAATCATGTCATGCACATGTGAAAGATGACAATCAATCATCTTTCAAAATTTTCAAATTTAATTTTCAAAATATTTATGCACATGTGGAAAATGTATTTTAATGTTTTATGATAAAATATTAATTTTGAGCCTTAATCCTAATTTCAAATTTTTAAGAGATTTACAATATTATTCTATGACTATAATGTGAATTTGTTCTATTCTTGCTCATACTTGGTTCCTTGATGTGCTTGATTGTATTATGTGGACAACTTTAGATTGAGACTCCTTTATTTTTTGAATTCATTTGTTATCATCAAAATCCATGTGTAGATTTATACGAAACTTGAAACTTTGAGTTCAACAATTTTAAATTTATTATTATATTTTTTTAATTTTTTTTATAAATATAATAAAAAATTTAAAATTTAAAAAATTTAAAATACCTTTTTCAAAATCCAAAACAAAATTAATATTAAAAAAAATATTACAAAAATATTTTTTTTTATCTTATTTCATCTCATTTCATCTCATATCTAAAAATAAACCAACCTTAATTTAAATTAAAGAATAAAATATGAACAAAAAGAGTAATTCTTCTTACAGTCCAACAAATATAGATTGTAAAGGAAGCCTAAATGAAACGATAGTGTTTCATTTTAGATCAAATGGGGCACTTCATCAAGAGAATCCCTTTCTCTCCCTAATTCCCCTAATTCCTAGAGCAACAAAGGGGTTCCTTGAGGAAACCCGTTATCGTCCCGCCCTCGCTATCTAGTCCTCACCGTTGTCGTAGCTGATATCTACACAGACACCCATCTGTCTCTCATCGTCTCCTTCCTTTCACCGTCGCCCTCTCGCCGTCATCATTGCTATAGTCGTCGCCTGTGCAACATCCAGTCGGCCTCAATTCAAGTACCTAGGTTGCAATTCCTTCCCCTTCCTCGCGTACCTAGTTGGCTTCAAATTCTCTTCTCTTCTATTTTCAACAACTTTGTTTTATCTCTTGGGTTCTGATGTTTGCAATTCTGATTTGTTGGAACAATTCTAATTTATGTTTCTGATTTATTGGAATAGATGGAAGTTGGAAGATAGCTAAATCTAAATTTCATATGTAATGAAACTGGCCGTTATAGCAAGTTAGTGGCAATGGTAGAAATTATCTGTAGCCTTAAGTGGTTAATGATCCTTTAATGTTATTTGTCAAATGATTCTTTTATTTTAATTGTCTGAAATGCGTAGATGGTGGAGCAGATGCACAGAGACCAGAGCGGGAGATTGATTACTGAAAGTTTGAAATGATTCTTCAGATTTTGGGTTTTTTTGTTTTTTGTTTTATATTTAGGAGTGATTTGATCGAGTTTAATAAGCGTATTTATAATGGTTTTAGTTAATTTTTTTTTTAAAAGGTATAAGTTTGTATATTTTTTTAAAAAAAATTTGTTAAATTTAATTAATAATAAAAATAATAAATAATATATATTTTTTTAACTAAAACTAATACTTTAATAAAATGAAGGTATTTTTGCCAATTCCTATATTAGACTGCAAAACAGCCTAAAAAATTAGAATGTCTCTAGCACCATCCAATCAGAAAACGACAGGAATGATCCAAACTTTCTCAAGTGACAAGTTGTGTCAACACATTTTCCTCGTCAGTCTGCTGAAAAAAGAAAAAAAGAAAAAAAGAAAAAAAAGTAATGGAGAACGTGACAGACACGTCTTTCCTTCAGTATCATAAAAGCACTATTTTTATTTTTATTTTTTAATTTCTTGCCATAAAAGCACTATTATTCCTTAACCATAAGAAGAAATGATAGACGCACGTTAATTTTCACAACAACTAATAATATTATGACACGTAAGAGATATTGTGAAAACTGTGGTGAAAACTAATGTGCGTCTATCATTTCTCTAAAAGAGCTCAAAAAATCCCTAGCCTCCTCCTGCTCTTCTCAGCCCCTCCTCTTCGATATAAACTCCTACCCCACATTCTCTCTTCCCACCGCCTCATTCTTTCAATCTCTTCTTTTTCCCTCCCCCATACTAATTTATTTCTTTCTATTCATTCTCATGGCTGACACTGGAGTTGTCACCGTTTACGGTAATGGAGCAATATACGAGACGGCGAAGAAATCATCTCCCTTCTCTGTCAAGGTGGGTCTAGCCCAGATGCTCCGCGGCGGTGTCATCATGGACGTTGTGAACGCTGAGCAGGCCCGTGTTGCCGAGGAGGCCGGCGCCTGCGCAGTCATGGCACTGGAGCGTGTTCCGGCGGATATCAGAGCCCAGGGTGGGGTGGCTCGCATGAGCGACCCCCAGTTGATCAAGGAGATTAAGCAGGCCGTGACCATCCCGGTTATGGCCAAGGCTCGAATCGGGCATTTCGTGGAGGCCCAGATCCTGGAGGCTATTGGGATTGACTATGTGGATGAGTCCGAGGTGCTGACACCGGCCGACGAGGAAAACCACATCAACAAGCACAACTTCCGCATCCCCTTCGTGTGTGGCTGCCGGAACCTCGGCGAGGCCCTACGGAGGATCCGAGAGGGCGCGGCGATGATTCGCACCAAAGGTGAGGCCGGAACCGGAAACGTTATCGAGGCAGTGAGGCACGTGCGCTCGGTAATGGGCGACATCAGGGTGCTGAGGAACATGGACGACGACGAGGTCTTCACCTTCGCCAAGAAGATCGCCGCGCCGTACGACCTGGTGATGCAGACCAAGCAACTCGGGAGGCTGCCCGTCGTTCAATTCGCAGCGGGCGGCGTGGCGACACCAGCCGACGCCGCGCTGATGATGCAGCTGGGCTGCGACGGCGTGTTCGTGGGCTCCGGGGTGTTCAAGAGCGGGGACCCAGCGAGGCGAGCGCGGGCCATCGTGCAGGCGGTGACTCATTACAGCGACCCAGACGTGCTGGCTGATGTGAGTTGCGGCTTGGGCGAGGCTATGGTGGGGATTAATCTCAATGATGCAAAGGTGGAGAGGTACGCCAACAGGTCCGAGTAGAAAGAAAAAAATAAATAAAAACAATGGGTAATAAGGACGAGAAGCATAAAGACTTCTTAAGAAATTAGAAAAGGCTCACAATTTCAATGCCCATTTTTATTAGTTTTTGCTATGATGTTGTTGCTGCTGATGTTGTTTTAACTTCATGTAATTCTGGTTGGAAATAGAAACACCATGTTGTGGAATTTGGTCATCTTTTTATTTGGGTGGGATTGCTTTTGAATACTTTTTTGAGGAAAACTTATGATGCTAGAAGTGTAAAGAGTCATCATGATGAAAATTGGCATGGGCCCATGGGGTTTGGGGGACTGGAATGAATGTTAGGCTCGGATGAGATCTTTGTTTGTATTTTTCTTAGCTTTTGACGACAATGACCAAGGATTTAATATTGCATAGAGAATCTCTTGGTTAGTCTATGTCGTAAATCTCATGATTAATCTCCCCTGCCCTGCCTGATGATGGATCATGGTATTGTAGATGGCTTGGTGTTTTGAGAGTATAATTACAGAAGTCCTCTATGATAAGTGAGTATTATTAATAAATTATGGGATATCTTTGTGAAAATTTTTAACCAGAACAGCCATGTTAACTAAATTATGTAAAATAGCCATCGAGAAAATAGGATACAATAAAATAAAAATTATGTAAACAATATCATTCGATTATGTATCAACCATAACATTGTTCAGCAGCACCTATATACCTCGGCTCGCTTTTACTCTTGGGCCCTAATTTTCATCGGTTATGCTCACCATGAAAAATTTAGTCAAATTCATTTTTTAATTTTTTTTGTGCATATTTTTTTTAAATTTTTTTTTTTAAAATATATAAAATATATCAATATACTAATAATTACTTTTTTTAATCAATAAGTAAAATAAAAATATTAAAAAAATAAATGCATGATTGAGCAAAATGAGTGGACAAGATGGAAGAGCATGGTAGTATTATTCAAAGATAGGATAAGGCCTATTTGAAATTTAGACTCAATTGAGATCGACTCAATTTGGAATAATTAATTTAAGTAGAATCTAATATTCAAATATTGAATTATCAAATTATTAAACTCATCTCATCACTTTACATATGGAATTCACAACATTTTTCAATTCAATATATTTTTACACAAACTCATAATTTTTTTCAACTTTTTAAAAATACGTTTAAATTTATCTTAACATTTAAATAAATTTAAATTTATCTTAACTGAATTCCATATAACTCATTATACTATCTCATCTCATGACTATTCATAAAAAAAAAAAAATCAATTTGTTTCAACTCACCTCAATATTCAAAAGAGCCTTTAATTCAATGCAATACTAATGTAAGGTACAGGGTAGTGCCATATGTATTGGTAATGCATTAAATTTAATACTAGTAAGTAGGAACTATATATCAAATAATGATAACATGTATTTTCATATTATTTATATGTACTGGTAATGTATGTAGGCATATAATATATGATTATTATGGATAAACATAAACTAGTTACATATTAATTATTATTGATTTTTAAAATTTTCTAACTCAACAAAAAGTCCATTTGTTAGTTGTAAAACTTCACCAAATTTAGATTTTTTGTTTATTTTTTATTTATGTAATTTCTTAATTATTAGATTTTACCAAATACTAAAATAAACAACTTTAGCTTGACTATTTAGTTTATCGGGCTAAGCTCGAACAAAATTGAATAAAAATCTTGGAACTCAAATCTTTTGAGTTGAGTCGAGTTCGACAATTCAAAGACCAACTTAAGTTGGCTCGGCTCAATTAAAGCTCTAATGTGATGCTATACCTATGTACAATTTTATGCATAATATTATATTTACTGAGGGGTAATTAGGAGTGTAAATTGGTCCGGTTTGGTTTAGGGAGTGATGGATCGAAATTTTTGGTCTAGCATTTTGCTGGGACTGGATTGAATATCTCTAGGGACCATACTGATAGCTATTTGTCCAGTCCAGTCCATTCAATTTGTTCGATTCAATCCAATTATTTTTTGACCTTTTTTTATCCAAATCAATTAATAGAAAAATATTTAAAATAATAAATTAAAATTATGTGAATTATTAATGTGAATTTTGTAGCTAACTTAGTAAAAAACTATATAATATGGTCAATAATAATATATTAGATAAAAATTACATTAATAATTAATATAATTACTATATAATTAGCTAATTGATATTATACATTAGTTAATTGATAGAATATTAATTTTTTTATAATATATTTAAAATTTTATATTGCTTATGGTGATAGATTAGATGAAAATTATGTAATTAATATATAATTATCATATAAATAAAAAAAATATTTTTAATTTGTTCCACTCGGTCCAGAGTAGGAAAATCTTTAATTGAAGACTTTTTGCTCTTGGGTTTCATGGACCAAAACCGACTGATCTCAATTTGGGATCAGTCAATTTCTCCAGTCTACACTGGCTAACTTTCACTCCTAGTGGTAGTTCTATTTTATTAATATTTTCCATTTTTGTTTGATTTTAAATATCCAATTTTAAAATTTTCACCATTCTTAATAGTTGACACATTAGCACACATTACAACTGGATATGTAAGAAAAATTGTTAAGTATAGATAGCATTTTCCTCTGAAGTATTATCACATCGTCAATACATATTCTTTAACTCCAAAATAATAATTCAAACATTTATACTATTTAGAAACATTCTTTTTAACATTTTCAGCACACTGCTGATTTGGAAATCTTCATCAATAATATTAAAAAAAATATTATTTTTTATTTTTTAAAAATATTATAATAGTCCCACTTTAAATTTAAATAATGTTCTGATCCACTTCAATGTAACAAACTTGTAGAAGTTTTTAATTCGTGGTTGAGTTTTGTTATATATAGTTATTTTTGTATATATTTTGTATATTTTATTAATGTGATTGGTTAAAATAATTATTTTATATTAAAAAAATAATATAATAAATTATATTAATACAATAAACAAATAATAAACAAAAATAATTATACATAGAAATTTTCATAAAAAAAAAAAGTAAAAATGATTGAGAGCATTCACATTCATCACACTTACTCTTATATATACAGTTTTATGTGAAAGTGAATATAATAAGGGAAAACTTGGGGGTCGGTCCGACCGACTCTCCTATAAAAACAGTCGCCGCCATTCTTGATAGTAGTGGGCGACACCGCCTATGTCATTGAGACTGACAAACTCCTTTCAAACCCATTTCAAATTTAAGGCTGCGACGGGCACACTGAAAGTCGTGATAGGGACCTCGGTCTTGTCCCGATCATCTAAGGGTTCCTCCTTGCAAGGTTTGTTCCCTTCAATGATCGAGTTAGACTTCAATGCTTGGTAAGGGTAATATGGATGAGGGAAAGGGTTAAGTGAGGTTAGAATTTAGTGGAGTTAGAGGTGAATGTTGGGTTAAATGGTTAGGTTTAGGGCAATGTAATGCCCGGCTAAGGAGAAATTGTAATGCACGGCTAGGTTAGCTTGTATTTAGGCTAGATGGTGTTTGGGTAGGGCACGTGGTGGCTGAATATGGCTTAGGGCGGCCAAGTCAATTAGGGTTAAGAATCTAGGGTTTTGAGTGGTTTTAGATAAATTCTAAAAAGTTGGAGTATGGCTTATAGTTAAGTGAGGTGGGTGGCAACACTAGAGTTATGGTGGCCAAATATGTGTGATGTGGAGGTGGGTTTTGATTGGTTCAAAGTTTCAATTGAATTCCAATAAAATGAGGGAATGATGGGTCACTTAGGTGATATGACAATGAGGGTTCGGCTAGGGCAAAAAGGATGATGGCCGAATGAGATAATTTAGGAGTTTTGGTTTGATTTAAATTTGAATTAATTTGAATTCAAATTGAATTGAGTGGCCCGTCATGCAAAGGCTAGAGGGGCACGAAATTGGCTTGATTTGGATGAGGGATGAGGTGGATTTAAGTGAGAAAATATAGGAGTGAGAGATGATAGATGGCTGGTTGGATTAAAGGGCAAAAGTGGCAAATGTGTAGGCTAGGGTTTCATGGCCTTTGGCTGTGTGGTAGGGGTAGGATTTAGGGTTTTGCCGTGGGCTACTTTGGGGCAAAAGGAACACTTAATTAATCAATTGAACAATTAAATTATGATTGAAGAAAAGACCATAGAAGAACACAGAACACCCTTCACGGCACCAAGGGGTTTGGCAATGCCTTCCTTCAACACTTCTCTTTCCTTCAATCACTCACACACACACTCAACTCTCTTGAGCAATCCGAATCTTCCAATGAAGGAGAGTTTCGAATTCCTCTAGGGAACACACACACAAGTTCTCAAATCCACGTGTAGATTTAGCCTCACAAACACAAAACTCACACAACAATCAAACAAAAGACTCAAGAATACAAAAACAATCACAAGACACCTCAATATCGAAACACTCTTTATGAATAATCTCAAGATTTTTATAAATAAACTGAAAACAAATAAAAGATAGATGTGGATCACCGATTCACGAATTGCATGGATGATCATCTTTTAAAGGGATTCACGAATTGCACCCTAGAAAAATTCAAGTGTTAAACACCGAATCCAAACCATAAGAGAAGTAGTCAGCCTAACTCTTTCTTAAAAGCAAAGTTCTAAAAGTCAAATGTCAAAAAAATTGTCAAAATGAAACCTAGAAAACCTATTTAAAGTGTCTTATACCTTGGAAACCCCCATTAGGTCCCTTATTAAAAATAACTAATTAGTAAAATATCTAATGCAATAAAATAATAAAATAACATAAATTAAATGAGAAAGACGCCTAATGCATGGTGTGGCCGTGGGGTGCAAGTGGCCCAAGGTGGGCTGGCGTGCTGCTACATCCACGGTCAGGCCTGTCTTGTGCTGTCTCGCTGCATGGCGTTTGGTGGTGTGCAGGGCATGGCTCTGTACAGAGCTAACTGATGGTGCTCATGACAATGTGTCATGCATGGTTTTGGTGGTAGGCATAGAGTCAAGTTACGTCGCTCTGATGCTGCCCAATCAAGATACTCGGACGGTGGTCCTGCATGGCCTGGACTGAGTGCCGGGGTGGTGTGCATGCATGGCCCAAGCTGACGGTCTGGGCACGGACTGCATGGCACGAACTAGATGGCATGCCACTGGATTGCTCTGCAAGACGTGAGCTGGTACCGCAGGCTGGATGGCATGCATGCATGCCACTGGCCTATTCTGTAAGGCGCGGGCTGGTGCCTCGCGCTGGATGGCGTGCCTATGGGGACACGCCACTAATCTCGTTGAGTGGAGTTGTGGGGCGCAGTGATGCGTGCATGGTGGGGCGTAGATGCACACGCACGCGTGCTCGCAGGTGAATGCGCTATGGGACGCGCCTATGCACACACCGGGCTGTGCGCATGCACTGTGCATGGCCAGTAGCCTCGCTAGGCACCTGCTGCGTGTCAAGGCCTAAGCCAAGACATGTCTGCAGGCTAGCCAGGGAACTATCTTGGCCCTCAAAGGCCTGAGTCAGGGCTCAACTTTGGGTAACTCTCTTAGAGGTTCTGACAAGTCGTCGGAGGTCGCCGTTGCAGGATTGAGATCGTCGGAGTCCTCCGATCCCGATAGCATGGGCGGTGTCGCTCACCGCTACCGACAACGGCTCGGTTTGACTGAGGGTCGAATACCCCTTAAAATTATCTTTATTTTATTTCTTTATTATGTTTTTTATTATATTTTTATATTTTTATTGTATTTTTATTGGGTATTTTTATTTATTTATTGTATTTTTTTTTCATTTTATTATATTTATTGTATGTATGGAATAAATATAATAAATAAAATATAAATATAAATCTCCCATATAATAAATATAAATCTTCTCTAACCATATAATAAATTTTTTTTTCCAACATCTCCCATATAATAAATATAAATCTTCTCTAACCATGTTTAAAAGATACACATACATTATACACTGAGGGATATCTCATATCCCCATGTGGAGCTTTAAATAGTGTAATGAAACTGAAAGACTTGTGTGGTCTTAGTCGTCTGACTCTTTTTTTAATGCATCTTTTCCTTTTATTTTGGTAAACTCCACGTGAGTCTTGGGCTGCACCTGCAATCTATAATGCAATTTCTTGATTAATATTTGATAAAGTTTCCGTTTGTATAATAGGGGTAAGATAAATTTGTCTCAATTTATTTTAAATTTATTATTATATTTTAATATAAAATATAAATTTTAATATAAATTTTTTAAAATTTCAATATTAAATTTTCAATTCTCAAATTAATTTTTCTAAATTTTAAAACAATAATAATATTAAAAAATAAATTTAACTTATCTTGTCTCGTTTTCCAATCCAAACGAGACATATTATATAAATTTCATATCTTTTTGACAAATTCTAAATGCAAGTAATATTGAACATCTATATATATATATACTAATGTTAAGATAAAAAAAAATAGATTTAATAAAATATTTAAATTTAAAATATAAAATATAAAAGTAATCAATCAGAATGTACAAACAGCATATAAGTGCACAATGCTACTTATATATAACATTACTCTATATTTTTTTAAAATATGATTTATTATTAAAAATATAGTTTTTTTTATATGTATTCTTACTTTAAAAAATATATAAAAATATTTATATAATTTAAAACTACAGATATTATTTCTCTTACTTTGCTAGGATTATTGTTTTTTTCTTTTGAACAAATATGTTTACTTTCATATAAATCATGAAACTTGAAGCTTACAATGTGATCTATTATTAAGAAACTTCAGTCTACAAGTCAACTAAGTATACTTGAGACACATTTTCTAAACTCTCTACAAGCAAAAAATCTGTGCGACTAATGTACTACCAACAAGATAGTGACTACCATCTCATCCTCTATAGGAGGAGAGAACTAAGATTCTATGGACACAAGTCCGAGATACTATTTCTTACTTTTTTACAATTTTCTTTATATAAACAAAATAATAAAAATACAAACTAACAAAATACTATAAGACACAACAACAACTAAAAGAAGTCGTCTATGATGGCGCGTGGAGTCCACGCGCCACACTAAAAAAGAGAAGCACTGCAAGTCAGAGGCACATAGCAGCCACAAATTCACACCACTGGCGAGAAAGAACATCATCAACGAGGAGTATCCACCATAAGTGAGGCGTGTTGAGATTTGCCTTAGTGTGTTAAGAGCACACACCACTTCGTTCAACAAAAAATACTAGACGATCATACGATCGATGAATAAAGGGAATGACAACATAACGCATAGTGGCTTATGGGCTTCCGCCTTCTTTAAAATCTGCAAACTAACCTTTAAAATAACCAGAACATTCGAAAACCAACAAGCATGGTGGCCAGAGAAAGAAAAAAAAAATGAAAGGAGAAGAAGAGAAAAGGGGCATCACGGAGGAGGAATGGTGTCGGAGTACCACTCCCATCATGAAATTGACCAGCTTCTTATAAATCCTAGCAGAGAGGTGAAAAAGACGAGAGAGAAGAGCTTTAAATTCTGGCTTTTGAGTTTTCTCTGTCAGCATTATTTGTCATGCAATTATGTGTTTTATCAATTACATTGTAGGGACAAAGTATCTTTCTTACTCCTTTGTTTTTGTGGTCAATAATTTTCATCATATTACCAAATCTAAAATGTGATCAATGCCAACATTACATGGTATATGAATACCAATACTGTTTATGTAAAAAAAAATTCTTGCGATCCTCGTGCTGAGATCAAGATCTTAGCAAATTATTTGCTGACATAAGGGTATTATTGTTTTGAGAAATGTTAAAGTCACTCTTCAAAATAAAAAATAAAAAGTCACACTGCAATAAATTTTTTCTACTTTATTAAGTGTGTTTTTTTAATAATGTGGTGATTTTTTTGAAAAAAAAATATTAAAATTGTTAACAAAAATATGTGAAAAAAAACCAAAAATAAAAGATATATATATTTTTTAATTTTTAGCCTAGACAAAATTTCGGTCGAGATCATGAAGGAGTGTCTCTAGCACCACTCTATCGCTTTTACACATTTATGTTACCCTACAAAAGCCATATGAATGTTTTAGATACCATATCCCACGAGCTCAAAAAAAAAAAAAAAAAAAGAAAAAGAAAAAAGAAAATACCATACCCCGCGTATCCTCCAAAAGGTAAAAAAGACAATAGAAATGGAAGAGAGGTCACATAAGCAATAGCAAATTATTAATTTGGATGGGAAGCTGTCGTGCCATGTCATTTTCAACTTTATCAGGTGGTTTTTTCATTAAAAAATAAAAAATAAAAATAGTGTCACTTCCATATATAGTTCTGATGCAAAATTAGGCTTAAAGTTGGACTCATTTATGCTAATCAGTAATCCACATTCTTTAGAGCTTTCTCGGATTTTTCTGTTATCAGAATTAAAGTTTCTTTTTATCAAAATTTAAGACTTAAATGCCATAGAAATGAATATAATTATATATATATAAAATAAATCAACTTAATTTATATTTTTTAAATGAATTTTAAATATCATTAAACAATTGATAAATATTGCAAAACTAATTTTACGTCTTTATCTCTATTTTTTTTTTTAAATAGCTAAGAAGCCGACAATAACATGATTAACATGAAAACAGGTTGACTCCATCAACGTCGCTGAGCTGCAAAATTGATCGTTCTCGTTATCTAATGTGAGTGACAGAATCGACTGTGTCTGTGTATTGGGTTTTTGCCGTTTGGGCAAGGCACCACCAAAACTATAGCGTTGAAGAAAAAGCTTGAAGTGTGAAAGATTAATGAAATGAAACGTTCAAGGATTTAATTATACTGGAAAACCAGAAGTACCATCAACGCAGAGGGACCTGAACCAACTCCATTTGAACCTAAAAGTCAGTCTTTCTTTATATATAAAACTATAAACACCGCACCCAGATAAAGAACAATCTTCTCTCACTATCTCACATCCCTGACCCTTTACATTCTCCCTAGACATCTCTCCCTCGATCTTTCTCTGCGTATCTCAAGCTTCGACTTTAAATTTCGTTTCCTGCAATATGGGGACGTATAGGATGTGCGTGTGCTTTACGAGGAAGTTTAAGATCAAGGAGTCGGGGCCACCGCCGGACGTGGAGGAAGCGTTCAAGAAGTATGCGGAGGGCGGGAACCACATGACGGAGGAGCAGCTGCTCCGATTCTTGGTGGAAGTTCAGGGTGAGACCGGCGCGTCGATCTCAGACGCCGTGCGGGTTGTGGAGCAGGTCTTGCAGAAGCGGCACCATATTTCCAAGTATACCAGGAAACACACTCTCAGCCTTGATGATTTTCACCATTACTTGTTCTCAATGGAGCTTAATCCGCCTATTGGAGTTGAGGTACTCGTTATTTTGTCTGCTTTTGTTTCCTGGGGGGTTTGTTTGGGAGCTTGGGTCGGAGATGTCGAGGAACAAGGAAATGGATTTTGACTTGTTTGCTGCAAATGAGATCAGTGTAATCATGTGGGTTAGTGGAGTTTTCCATTTTGGTAAAAAAGAAATCTAACCTTTTTGTTTCTTAGTTTTAATTTTTTTGAACAAAAGTGCAGCAGTTTCTTGTGTTTTCTCAGCAACCAAATTGGAGGGAACTGGTTTTGTAAAAGATTTGATATTTTTAAGATTTACTTCTCTTGATGAAGTCAGTTGCAAATTTGACATCAGAAGAAGCTTCATTTTTTTAAGATTTTGGTCTTGTTATTTACTAGGAGACCAAGAGCAAGTTCAATTTATCATCAAGTCCATTGCTGTTCGACACTAAATACATATTCATCTTTGTTTCAGGTTCACCAGGATATGACAGCTCCAGTGTCTAATTATTTCATCTATACTGGTCATAATTCATATCTGACTGGTAACCAACTCAATAGTGACTGCAGTGTTCTTCCAATTATAAAGGCACTGGAGAGAGGTGTACGAGTAGTAGAGCTTGATCTTTGGCCGAATAATGATGCAAAAGATGGTGTTCATGTTTATCATGGATGGTATGAAAAATCACATCTAACTCTGAATTTATTAGATTATGGGACTTGATTATCACACTTGCAGTTCAAGAGTTTCCTTAAAGTCACTGTAATTCTCCCACAGTTGCTCTGTCATTGGTGTGTTTGAACATTGACCGTTCTTTTTGTATCTTTGGATGTCCATTATCATTTGTAGGGGAGAGCATTGACCGGTCCGGACCGGAAAGACTGACCGGATCGAGACCAGATCAAGTATGCTTTGGGCCGGTCCTGGTCCAAAAAACCAGGACCGAATATATGTTTTTGAAAAATTATATATATTATATATTTATATAATTAATTATAGTTGTATTTAATTAATTATATAATATATATTATTTATGTATATTATCTAGTATTAAAGTATTATTGTATTATTTGATGTATAATTATTAACTATATATCATAGACCATAGACCATAGACCATAGTAATAGTATTAGTACTAGTAATTAGTATTATAGACTTAAAGTATATATCAATAATTTATTATATTAATATTTAATATATTATAAGAGTTATAGTATAAACTCTAGACTAGCTGCTAGCATTTAATTACTTAGTAATACTACTAAGTATTATAAAATAAGTTATAAGAGTAATAGAGTATTCTCAATTTATCACTAACATTTAATATATTAGTAATACTAATACTACTAAGTACTAGGCTACTAGTATAGACTATAGACTATAGGCTATACTTATTGCAGTTATTAACTTATTAGTTATTACTATTAGATATAGATTAGTATTGGACTAGTACTAAGTCTAAACTCTAAAGTCTATAACTTTATATATTTTGTAAATTAGTTTCAATGCGTTATTATATTTTTTAATGTATAACTATAATATATAGTACTAGTATATATTAATAATTTAATGTTAACACTTAACATATTTCAAGAGTTGTAGTATAAATTATAATATGTGTATAAATTTATAATAGTATAATGTATGTATTGGTAATTTGATATAGTTAAATCAACATGTTAGTATTAAAATAACATCTAGTATATTAGTAAATATTACTAATTCTAGTAGTCTAGTATAGAGTCTCTAGACTATACTTATAAGTTATAACTTATAGTATTAGAGACTATTGGTACATTGTAGTAAGTCTATGACTATATTATATATATATATATATAATATCAATGTATTATTATATAATATATTCTTTAATGTGTAACTATTAACTATAATTTATAGTACTAGTATATATAAATATATTAATAGATGTAGTATAAATTGTAGTATATGTATAACTTTATAATAGTATAATGTAATAACTTTTGTGTATTTTTATTTTTAGTTTATTAATTTCTTTTTCCTTTTATTTAGACTTTGAAATTTTGAATTCTACTCTTTAAGTTGTATTTTTTTTCCCCTCTCTACTACCTTTTTACATAGATTTTTTTAAGCTTGAAATTGGACAAAATGTGAAGTGGGCTGAAAGTTGGATTGGGCTGATTGGCCCACTTTGACATGGTCTAGACCGAATGGACCGGACCGGACCAGACCAGACTGAAAGGGACCGGTCTGGTCCAGTCCCATTTAGATTTCGGTCCGGTCCAGGCTTGGAAAAGCCTAGACCAAAAGGGTCCGGTCTGATCCATCAATACCCTCTAAGACTGACCGGACCGGACCGAACTCCCCTCTAATCATTTGAGATTCAATTTGACATGGTTTTTAACAATTTCAATTTTCCCGGCTTGCTCTTTCAGCAGTCTAAGCCAATTAAAATGCAGGCAGTCTTTTAAAGCCTCTGTGGTGGTTAAAGATTATAATCCCCCAACATTTTACTTGGGGGAAGCCTTGAAAGTAGATGTAGGGATGCTTTTTCTTGTGATCAAAGATCCAAAAAGGAGTAACTATAGAAACACTTATTTATCCCCTTTAAAAGTCTAATAGGAGGAGTGGTGTAACTCCTTATAAAGACCAGGATGAGTTTGTTTTTAAACTGTGTAAGACTTCTAAACAAGCTCCCTCACGTGTGAGCCAGTATTTCTGATACCATTATCTTGGGTAGGTTGCATGAGCCCATTATCGGTCATAGGTCAACCTGTTTTGATACCATATGGAAACAATCATTTCTCCCCTTATAAGGCCTAATAGGAGAAGTGGGGTAAATCCTCATAAAGACTATGATGAATTTGTTTCTAAGCCGTGTGAGACTTCTCAACATTTTCAAATGGAAGGCGATTGCCTTAATTTCATTGAAAGGGGTTCGAGTGGACTCGGGAGCCCATGTGCATTTATGGGAATCTTCTATGTTTTTGGAAATGGGCTGTAGATACTTGTTACCTTGATGTGCAGAAGAGAATCAATTAGTAAATTGTAGTTATTGGAAGTTTGAGTGAATTGCATTCATCATTACTTTTCATGATCTTTGTTTTTCTTTTCTATAATGCTTTCAAATAACACTTGTAATTTGTTTAAAAGTATGCGCCCATAAATGTAGGACCCTGACAACTCCTGTGGAACTTATTGAATGCCTGAAATCCATTAGAGAGCATGCCTTTTCTGCATCACCATACCCTGTCATAATAACTCTTGAAGACCATCTTACACCAGATCATCAGGCTAAAGTAGCCGAGGTATTTCAGTTCCTTCTATTAGTTAGGACCGCCTTTCTTTTTTGGAGTTATAGTCTAACCGTTGCATTGTTTATTTTTTAGTTAATCACTCAAACATTTGAAGATATGTTGTTTTATCCCGATTCTGAATGTTTAAAAGAGATCCCTTCACCAGAAGAATTGAAGTATCGGTTTATTATCTCAACCAAACCTCCAAAGGAGTTTCGTCAAGCTAAGAGTAGCAAGGAAAAGATGGAGAAGTCACTCAAGGAAAAGGATTCTGACGAACAAGATGATGATATGGTGGGCTGAGAAAGAAAATTCACCACATAAGAACTTCATTCCTATCTGGTTTCCTGCCTATTAGGTTTTTAGTTATATAAATCTTGCTCAATTTGATTGCAGAGTGATAGTGATTCAAGTCAGCAAAATCAGGAAGATGAGGATCATGATGACTCTGATCATGAGTCACGACCACCAGGTCCATGTTCATACAAATGTCTAATTGCTATTCATGCTGGAAAACCAAAGGGTGGTCTAAAGGAGGCGTTAAAAGTTGAACTCAACAAAGTTAGACGCCTTAGTTTGAGTGAACAAGCACTTGAAAAGGCTGTTTCATCTCATGGAACGGATGTTGTTAGGTACTAAACAAATTTCTAGGATAAGCTGTCTAAACAATGCTCTCGTACTTTTGTTCTTTTTGTTGTTTCTCAAATGTCTTTATAAATTGATGCTAGCAATTCCCCTGTATATTTAGATTTACCCAGAGAAATTTCCTGAGGGTGTACCCCAAGGGCACTCGGTTTAACTCCTCCAACTACAACCCATTAATTGGTTGGACGCATGGAGCTCAAATGGTAGCATTTAATATGCAGGTTTGATTGATTGTTCATCTTTCTCTAATTGCACACATCACATTATGGATTAACCAAAGTTTCATTACTTTTCTTTCAATGTCTCAAGGTGTTAGATTTTTGTTTCATTCCTCATTTCTTTGCTTGCTAATCCGTGCTATCCTATAATGAGCATATTATAAATATCAAAAGATTGCCTGTGATTAGATTGAGAGTAAGACATTGAGTGTTTTCTTGAACTGGTATTCCTTCTAGAGATTTTCTGTTGCTTTTGACATCATTGTATTCAAATCTAAAATTTTAAGGTCATTGAGACATTTACTGTTGTCAAATATTTTCTGGTCAGCAGAGTTGCATTAAAGCAAACAAGTAAGATTAATGTAAGGAGACAAAATTCTTCTTCAGCATTCTTGTACTCGAGTATCAGGACTAGTTGTCATGTCATTAATCAACTACAATTGCAGGGATATGGCAAATATCTATGGTTGATGCATGGGATGTTTAGATCCAATGGGGGTTGTGGTTATGTGAGAAAGCCTGATCTTCTAATGAAAGTGGGCCTCAATAATGAAGTGTTTGATCCTAAAGCAAATTTGCAAGTGAAGACGACTTTGAAGGTGGGTTCCTGTTAGACTAAAATAAGTTCTGCACTTTCTTGATAACTTTTTCTTTTTATTTTTTTTTGTCTCAAGATTCATCGTCCCCCACAGGTGAAAGTATATATGGGAGATGGATGGCAATTGGATTTTAAACAAACACACTTTGATCAGTTTTCACCCCCAGATTTTTACACCAGGGTAAGTTTGTGTGCCTCAGCTGCATCATGAAATATTAATCTCATGCTCTTCCTAGTTCCTGTTGTCTTCAAACAACCTACTGCTTTATAACCCAGGGGACAACCTCTCATATTTTGTGGGATGTATAGCAATGTTTTAACCTTTAGGGTTTGGCTCAAGTGGTAAAGGCCTTGGGCATAGGCGTCCCCTAGGTCTGAGTTTCATATTTTTTTAGGTGCAAACAATTTCTAGGAGCCATCAGATTGGAGAATTTTTCTCTTGAATTAATCGAGGTGCACTTGTGGAAAATTTATTGTCGAATGTCTATGCACCCTCGAGATTAGTCGAGACGTTGTTTTGGACACCTGGTGTCAGTAAAAAAAATATATATATCAAATAACGACAAACATTATTATCAGCAAAGACTGGTCCCCCTCACTCTGCAACTTGCAGTTAACAGCCAAGCATGCACATTGCACAATAATATATGGTGTAATGCTACATATAGTCGTGGAGTGCATAAATAGTTACTTTGTAAAATATTGGGATTCACTATTAAGAAATTAATTTTTTCCATGTAGGTCACATGTTTTACTCACTCACTTTTTTTAAAGTGATTAAGCGGCACTTACACATTTCACGACTGCAAATATCATTTCTTTAATATATGAGCCCTGAGGATTTGTTCTGCTAAAAATTCTTCTCGTGTGGATTTATCCCCCGATTTATACCGCAGGTTGGCATAGCAGGAGTCCCAGCTGATAACATAATGAAGGAAACAAAGAAAATAGAGGATGACTGGACTCCAGTTTGGGATGAAGAGTTTAGATTTCCATTGACTGTTCCTGAACTGGCCTTGCTTAGAGTTGAAGTGTATGAGTATGACATTTCCGTGTCCGGGAAGGGTGACTTCGGCGGCCAAACTTGTTTGCCAGTGTGGGAATTAAGGCCAGGGATCCGTGCAGTCCCTCTTTTTAACCGTAGAGGAGAAAAATACAATTCAGTAAGGCTTCTTATGCGGTTTGAGTTTGTCTGAGAAAATGGTTTGCTGCTTTTGTAAAACTGAATTAGTCGAATTTTTCCATCGATCTAATGTCTGCTATTACCACGTACGCTTGTATTACAATCCTATTCTTTCTTCCTCCCATCTTTTGGTTCTTTTGTTTTCCATGCTTGGGAAAAAGGGCAGGAATAAAAGAAAAAAAATATTTTAGCTATAAATATATTACACAAAAATAAATACATAAACTGATATGTCTTGATACAATACGTTAGATTATAAAATTATTTTTATTATAAAATAAATCTAATGGATAATCATGTTAGTTTGTAAATTTATTTTATATAATCGATTTGTGTCTATACCATTTCTCAATGCATATTCAAATAACGTCTCAAATGAAAAAGGGATCAACACATCAAATGAGTCTTAGAGCATCTATTGCTTTATTTTAAATTGTCTAAAATATTTATAGAACAATAATATATACAGTAGGGTGTCCTTAATATGTCTATCTGTCACTCATTTGAAGTTCTCAAATTCAAGCAACAAACCAAGTGCTCGATTATATAATACTTTAAAATAAAAGAGAAGGCAACATAATTTTTGCTATTGAGACTGCTAAACAGAAAGTATAGAAAATGGGGGAAAATACCATTATTTATTTCTTTTTTAGACAGCTAGAAGAGAAAACTATAGTAATATACTTTGAATAGTTCAAAGCTGACCAATTTCGAATTTCGTTCACAAAATATTATTTTTTATTTATTCTATTTCTTTTGTAATTAGCTTAAATGAAAACAATTTAGTCATTGTCATATCATGAGAAACAAGCATATATGGAATGTTAGGAGCTTAAAAAATATATAGAGAGTAGTTACTTTATATTAATATTATGTGTTGGTCGATTTTCATAGTTATTATTCATATATTTCTAAATAATGTAACATATATCTATTGGAATCGGTCAGTTTGTTATATAAATACCTTATTTTCAATTAAACTAACAACCTTTTTTTTTATAGGACAATTAAACTAACAACTAGTCCAACATATAGTTTGAAAAAATTATGCTTTATATATACTTCTGACCATCACACTTTTATATTCTTAAATTATTTAAAATAAACAAATCATGTCCACTCTCTTTGAGATTTGAAATATTCAAATATTTTTTTTATCAATTTTATAAGTTTTTTGGGTAAGGAATTTAGGAGATTTTCGAGTGTTATAAAACGCAATATATGACATTTTAGTATTTTAAGTATATATTTGAGATTGTGGTGGGAAATATAGTTTATACTTTATGACTTTATGATTTATAGCTTCTAACTTAAATATTAAGCTCTATATTTCAAAAAGTTGTTTACTGCTTGATAAACATGTATCTAAAACGCTTTTAAAGTTAGTTACAATAGTTTTTAAAAAATATATAATTATCCGTAAGAATTATTTGATAAAAATTTTAATTTAGTGCCTTCTAAAAAAACAAACTTTCAACTTTTTTAATTTGTTAAATTATTTTTTTATAAAGTTATTAAATATATCTTTTTCTTTAAAAAAACTTTTAAGCGATTAAAATGTTTTTTAATTTTTGAAACGTAACTCCAAACAAGTCCTAAAGATACTAAATATAAATTTTTAAAGCTGTGCAGTTTTTCCACCCTAAATTTCCTGTTGAAACTAAGCGAATTTTAAAGTTTATTGATGTTTATGTCATTTTTTAAACTCGATTACGATTAGTTGGTCGGTTGATTTTAGAAGATGTCATTTTCTCTTCTTTTATTGATTATTATATCAGTCTTGTCTCATCTTTGAATTGGGAAGTGAAACTTTATTTTCATGCTTAGCAGGCAACTATTTTAAATCCCCACGTTCACCAGAGTCTTAACTACACCCAACAGCTAATCTAACAGCCTGTAATTGATCTATCTACTCACAAGATTTCAAGTCAATGTGGGTAGATTCCTCAATGTGCGCCTACCTAAGCTCATCTTCATAAAGAATTGTAAATTCCTCAATGTGCACCTACCTAGGTCAGATCTTTGATCCACTTCGAGTAATAATATTTCATGGAGTTTTATTTTATAGCTAAACAACATGACCCAAGTTGTTTAGTACTGTAATTCTGATAGATCTGATTTGGATGAACGTGATATTTGAGGCCAATAGATCCAATGAAGCAGCTATATTATTGATGGGTGTGCTTGGAATCTCCAGGTTTCTCACACCAACAAACAAGGTAATATAAGTTTTGAGAAAATCTGGTTATAAGCAATTTTGTGCATCAATATGTGTACCCATCTAACATGATTAGTTAGAAAGTCAGACTTTAATGGAAACGATGAATATTTGAATTTTAATATGAAGACAATGACATTAGTACGCAAATTAGTCCGCGGATTCGCTTATACGTAACAAATCTTGTAACTTTTAGGTGCAAAAGAAGAATACCTCTTTCCATGCCAAAAACAAGATAATGGAGACAAATGAATGCGTTAGTGACCACCAAGGTCCAAAATGCAGTAGAAATCAGCGTGTACAAGAATTGTGTAGGACATGGAAGATATGAGCGTAGATTTTACACCAAATGGCATTACAAGAATAATTGTAAATAGAAGAAAGAATCTCAATCAAGTTCTTTTTTTTTGGGTCAGTAATTTCAGTCTGAATGAATGGACAATGGAGCAGGAGAAAGGCTACCGAAGTTGTCCTCACAGAGAGACAGTGCCCTCTCCAAATTGGCAACAATTTCACTCATGCTAGGCCTCTCCTTACCCTCCAACTTCACACAGCAATTAGCAGTGTAAGCCAACAGCTGAACTGCCTCGGACTCGTTCATTTTGGGCGGCCCGACCCTTCTATCCAACACCTTTTGCAGCTGCCCCGCCGATATTAGTGGCCCGGCATGCTCCACCAGGCTAATTGGACCCGTCCCATTATCTTCATCATTCTTAAACACAGCTTTCTTCCCTGTCAAAAGCTCAAACAAGACCACCCCAAAACCATAAACATCACTCTTTGCTGTCAAGACGTTTAACACATAGTATTCAGGATCTATATAGCCAACTGTTCCAACAGCCTTGCTTGGCATGGTTTCATGTTCAGATTCTGGCTCCAATATCAATGACAACCCAAAATCAGACACTCTTGCAACCCAATTCACATCTAGAAGTATGTTTGAGGACTTGATGTCTCTATGAATTATTGGTGGCACTGCATAATTGTGCAGATACTCGATTCCCCTTGCGGCATCTAATGCTATTTTGATCCTCATTTTCCAAGAATTCAAAATGCTGCTACTTTTTTCAACATTGTTCTTGTTATGCAAATGGTCACGCAGAGCGCCATTGTTCATATACTCATAAACCAAAAGTCTCTCATCTTCTTCTTCACAGAATCCAAATAACACCACCAAATGCCTGTGGTGGAGCCGAGATAACAATGCCAATTCAGAATCAAATGCAATTTCTTTTTCCCGAAATTTCTTTGTTTTGACAGAAGCTTCTCCCCTTTTGATGGCCACTTCACGGCCATCCAAGAGCCTGCCTTTGTAAACACTGCCAAAGCTTCCAGCACCAATTTTGTTTTCCAAAGAGAAGTTGTCGGTGGCAATAGAAAGCTCTGAGAAAGAAAACATCTGGGTCTTGTCTGCATGTTTGGATGATGTTGATGACCCACTTCTCTGCATCCTTAATCTCAAGGAGCCTTCGTGATTGATAGAATATGGAGATCTCGAAGTTGGGACACTAGAACCAATCTGAGGCATGTCGGCAGTATCAACATTGGCATCAGTACTTGTTGGTTGTAAAGAATTCCGAACATTCTTGAGCAGGCGGCCACATAAACCAGCCCAAAAGCAAAAGACAAATGCACATATGCCTGCAAAAGATCCAACTGATCCAACAATCATAAACGCGAATGAAACCTTGTTCCAAGCTTTGGTTTGTGGAGAAACTGGAGATAATGCTACTGGTGGCATTGGCACTGCTAATGGAAGCTCAATTTGGCAAGACTTGCATATATTTCCAGAACCATAACACAGAGCCTCAGAATTTGGATATATGCCACAAGTGTTGCAAGAAGCCTGAACACAAGGACCCGGAATCATCATTTTCAATGGAAGTTCCCTTGGCATGTTAGACCAACCTGGTCCCCAACAAATCATGGATAGATTTCTTGATGTTAACCCACATACAAAATCCAAACCCGCAACAATAGACTCAAATGAAATATTGCCGATCACATTGTTCCCATATTCAAACATGCTTTTTCCTCCCCAACATACCACACTTCCATTTCTTACCCTAATGGCACATGTAAAATTTGCCCCCAATGCCAAACCAGAAAACTCGTCATGAGCAGAGCCAAAAGGAACATCCAGTTGACCCGAAGTGTTGTTACCTTTGCAAACCAAACTCCCAGTTGTTGTCAAACCACAGGCATGAGACTCTCCAGCAACTAAGCTTGACAATGACAAATTGGCAAACTGTTTCTGAATATCTTCTCCTAGATAGTCACTGCCCCAACATAAAACTCTGCTATTGTTCTTCAATATCCCACATGAAAACCCAATCCCAGATGTGATTGCCTGAAACTTCAATACTTCCGAAGGTGGTGGAAATTTAGACCCACCATTCTTGTTTCCTCTCCAGCACTTGGCCATGCCGGAGTTGATCTCTCGGGCACAAACCTGAGCGTCACCAACCGTTAGATCAGCCAGTCTGACCGTGTCACTATTATATATACGTTTTGGTTTAAAGCTGGAGTTGGATGAAGTAGTGTCCCAGCAGAGGAGGCTGAGGCCACCGGCCCTGAGGCCACAGAAGAAGCTGCTGCCACCGGAGACGGCTTCAAAGGAGATATTGGGTTCGACTGAAATGATTTGGCCGTTTTGATAGCATTGGATTCCCTGGGTGGGCTCGGCGGCCACGATACCGCAGACTGTGGCAGTGCCATAGGTGACAGCGGTGGTGGACGCCGACCCGATGCCGTTAACGACAATTGGAGGCAAAATAGATATGGGGTAGATGAGAATGAGAGTGATGGTGATGGCGAGAAAAGAAGAAGGAACTGTCATTTGAAAGATTGACACACTTGTGGCTTCTTCTTCTTCTTCGTCTTCATTGAGAGAGAGAGAGAGGGAATGGCAAAAGTGACGGATAAATTTTTGAATGGAAGTTAATTAAGACGTGATGTTAACTTTGTATATATTAACGATTAGAAAAAAAAAAAAAAAGAGAGATGTTTAATAACAATGCAGAGAGAAGAAATTGTGCATAGACAATATACATATAAAAGTAAACCAATATATTAATTAACAGACAGCCTGTGACCGAGGTGGTGGCCTTTTTTTTTTTGTTTTTTGTTTTTCAAACCCAGATTCTCTCTATTTGGATAACTATGGAAAACCGGGTCATAAACTGGTTGTTGGAAGTCTTCAATGTTAGTCAATGTTCTATTAGGATTATGAAGTTGCCGCATGAAAAATGCAGGAAACCTCGTTGGAGACCAATCTTGTTGATATATCTTGCAGGATGATGATTGGGAAGTTAAACTATTTAAGGATATGCAAATGCTCAAGTCTGGACTTCTTTTTATCTCCTCAGCTGTCCACAACCCACAAATCTCGGTCTTGGATGCAAATAATTTCTAGAAACAATCACATTGAAAACTTTCACTTGAATTATTAGAGATGTATTTGTAGAAAACTTCAGCTCGAGAGTCTATACATCCCAAGAATTAATGGAGACTTCATTCTTGAAAACCCAATGCCAAATCCAAAAAAGAAAATGTCAATAAGCAAGTTTGCAAATAAAGTTCTATTTACAAATTTCATTAAAACTTGCTATTTTTGGTTTCTATTTCCTTTTTAGATTTGATGAAATTCTGAAAAAAGGGTGTGCTGTTTTCCTGTCCATTGCCAAGGCATTTTAGGAGTAGGTCTGTTAAATCACGGGAAATCTCTAATTCCTTGTTTTGAGCGTCACGTCATTTGGTTTCAAATGGATTTTTGTGGACGTATTTTTCTATATGGATTTCGTTACCTAACTCGATCAGATGGGCCGTGATATTGACTTATTAATGACAGGTATTAAATAATACCTGTCCTTAAAATGATAGGTGTAATTGGTAATTAATTAATTAACAGGTGGGACCCAAGATAGAATGGCCGAAAACTGTGAAATCTCAACCGTTAGTTCCAAATTCGATGGAAAAAAGTTGTCAAATCTAAACCTTTTTAAAAAAATTTGAATAGACATACTATATAGGTATAGGAAAATGAGTGCATTTTAAATTGGTAACATATTATTGCCATAAAAATTCATGCACGTACTGCCTATAATGTGAATCACAGTGGTACATTAAACGAAAAAATTGTAGCTTGGTTTGGTAGAAAATGCTACTATCTAATATTCTAGTACTGTTTTGCAAGTTCTCATTAAAACAAGAGTATCAGGCGTAAATGATGGTCATTTGAATCCAATGACGAATCCTTTTGTGGAATATACTTTGGAAAATGTGATTCAGTTGTAATTTACACCAACATACCAACAACAAGACCATTCTCTTAAAGGATTCAACAAATCCATAATCCAGATAGATATCTCTTCCCACATTTTTCTGGCATGTTTTCTTCCCAAGAAAGGATTTCAATAGTGCTGTTGACAAAAGGACGTAGAGATTTGGCATTCACCTTGTGGGTCTAGGCTTGGCTTACAGAAGATCTTTACCATCTGCATCAGCACGACATTGTGAGTTTTGTATTCAAAATCTTCATCTAAACGATTTTGTCCGGCCCCACGGTCGTAAAGGCATTGAACCAAAAGCTCGAGTTGTTTTGACTGCCTAGCAACCTTCCTCCGGGCCTTGGCACCAATGCCAGTCTGTAAAATGAAACAAGGAAATAATAAAAGGAAATTTCATATGTCAACAAGAAGTCTAACCAAACTAAATTACAAAAGAAAGTTAATTTTGTTCTCAATTAAACAAAGATACATGAAGTTCACTACTTGCTTGTACTTGCTTTCAATGTTACCTTGCTCCTCTTGACAATAAGTTTGCAACGAATCTGACATTCTGCATAGAATAGATAACAAAGATCACAATGGCTAGACGTAACTTAATTAAACATTCAAAATACAGAAGTATGCACAATAATTTGATAAAACAAAAAGTGGCAATGAAAATTATTTGATACAGAAAATCTAGCCGAAATGTTAAAGTAAAATGGTGAATCGGAAAAATTGGGTGTTATCAGATAGCTTTGCATCGGTAAATTCACGAGTCGAACTGAACTGTCCATCCAATTCAATTGTCATTGTTGCTAATGAAGAGCTCCTAAAGGATCAATCATGGGAAACCCAAAATTCAAAAAATTCATCACTATTATTTAGATATTGATCAATATCATTGGTAAGTTTGGAAGGTAGTTATTCTCTTTTTGATAAGTAATGTAAGCATGAAATCCAACGAGACCTACCCGTGTACTAGGGCTATTCCTATTCGTAAAATTAATAAAATCCTTGTTTTACCGATCATACAAAATTAGACCTAGCAGTGTAAAGCAACAGTCATCCTACGTCCACGATTGCATTAGAAAAAACATGAATTTTATGTATAATCACATTGTACCAGAGGCAATTTATTAAATCCAGAAAGGCTCGCCCTAAAATTAGCTTTTCTTAGAACTTCCTCGGTAGTAACTTGAAACTCACTTTGGCAGGTTTCCATACTCCTGGCTCTCTAAGATCAAGACCCTGCAGAAATCCATGCAGTGCTTAAAAGAGACAAATCTAAGAGGGATAAATACAGAGAAAACCAGTATAGAAACAATAATAAGGGTTAAACAGTAAAATGAAACTAAAGCAAATACAAAAGTAAGCTTTAGCTTTTCCAAAAATGTAAAACCATATGGAAAAATGGACTGGTTAAAGAACAGATGCCACAGCTGGGCATGCTACAGTACCTTGATTTCATAAGTCATCCCCTCTTTAAAATTCATATCTGGTCTAAACTTATTTTCGTCTTTTGTTATTTCCTCCTCAATCAAATTGAAAATATGTGGCTGCCTTCTTCAACTTTCCATCCATCCCATCAGATAACGTGTTAAAGCTCTCAACCAAGCCATCCAATATCTGAGAATTACTTCATTTGCTCACCATATAGTTCAATCTGTCGCGACCCTTTCTAAGTCTATCAAGCTTCTCAAAAAAGGCATCGGATTTAGAGTTGCTTCTAGAAAAGTCGCTGAAAACCCGCCGTTTAAACTGATCCCAAATAATTTGTACGAGATCTCATATTATTTAAAATAAAATTTTTTTTTATAATATTTCAATAAAATTCTAATTTTATTAATGACTAATTATTTTAGAGTTACAAATGTATGAAAAAGCCAATTCTGATTAAAAATATGAAACTTGAGACGTGCCCAACGGCAAAATCAAGAATTTATTTTTGGGGGCCTAGCAAAATTAACATAAAATATTTAAAATATTTTTTTATTATAGTTCTATAATTTTTTATGCAGTATAGATCAATCAGATATTAAAATTTATAATAAAAATAAAATATATTTAATACAACTCATATATTAAAAATATATATAATATATCAAGAACGTGTCATCATAATAAAAAAATATTACAAATACGTTAGAAATTATTTAATTCTTTTTTATTTTTATTTTTATCTATAATAAAAACATGTCATCATATTATTATTTTATTTTATATAATATTAAATTAGATTAAATTTAGAGGAGGGTTATGATAATTTTTAGAGAGGGGCCAAGTCACAAGATAAAATTAATATTTATCCTACTAAATTATAAAAAAATTAATCTAAATTATTTTTTCTTTAAAAAAAAATATTTTTAAATTTTCTTTAAAAAGAGTAGAGCCAGGGGTAAGGGGGGCCATAACCCACCCTGTCCCAACATGGCTTGCCATTAGGTGTGCCACTTATAACGGACAAATTCAACAAAAAAGATGTTAGATATTTAAAGAGATAGATTGTAATATCTCATATGATAAAAATAAGGAATGGTGTATGAAATTTCACATTATTTAAAAATAAAGAAGAGTTTTTGATCTTTATAATTTTTTTAATAGAATCTCTAATTATACTATTGATTAATTTTTTTAAAATATAAATAATGTGGTTAGGGCCTTGGGCGTTACATCAGCCGACTCAAATGAATTTGATTGCTTACTTATAATCAATCTCACTAGCCGTTCAAACGGTCCAAGACACCAAAATAACAAACTGAGAACCTCAGAAGGTTGTACCAAGAAAACTACAGGACCACAGAATATAACCAAAAAGGGTAAACCTCGAAACAACGTAACCTCATCGCGAAAAGCTAAAAAGCAATCTAATAGAAACGGCAAACTTAGAACCAATTATCCTACACCTTGGAACACCATAACCCATCACAAAAAGCTTCGACTTTCCTCGTTAACGCATAACACTCAGAAGAAAAGGAAACAGTAGCAAGAAATATGCCGATACAGTCATTGGAATACGTAGAAAGTACCTGATCTCGCATTTGGAGTGAGTGTTCGAGTAATTTTATTTGTTTTTAGGCGTGAGATGAGGTAAAAGTGAAAAAATAAATAAAATATTTTTATAAAATATTTTTTTAATATTAAGTTTATATAAAAATTTAAAAAAGTGATATGAAAATGTAAAAAAATAATTTTTTATTATATTTTATATAAAAATTTAAAATAACTATAATATTAAATTTAAGATATATTTTAAATTTTTGATCTCTATCTCCCAAAACAAACAAACCATTTCTACAGGAATGAACCGCGAAACGAACGACTTTCATATTTTTGAAATATTCTCTCAACTCACAAAATATAGTATTTGGCAATTTGTGGAAATGAAATCTTCACTTTTCAGGGTTTTGGGTGCGGAGGGTCTTGGGCCTTTCTTTGAAGGCCTGCTCTTGTTATACAATAACATTAACAATGAGTCTTCTATGGGCCAAAAATATAAAAAAAAAATACTAAAATTTCAAGAGTTTTTATTAAAATTTTAGGGCATGAGATTTTAGAGATACTCTATATTTCTAGGGTAAAAGTGCTTGTGTTTAGAATTATTCATCAAGATTTTGAATTTGAAAGTTTAAATTTAAAATATGAGTAATTTTCTTAAATTTTTTAAATAAAAATATCAAAATTATTATAAAAAAAAAATTAAAGTTGGGCCAGGGAAAACCCAACTTGAATGAAAAGCCTACTTATATTAGATATGTGCTTCCTTTCAAGTTTCTAGTTAATGGTACATAATTTAGCTTTAAATAATTTTTCGTGTTCTTCGCATTAAGGAATTTTTATTAAACTACCCGAAGTTATTTGCAATAAATTTCTTTTCAAGTAATAATGCACTCTAAGATTAATCAAAACTCGATTTTTAGACACCTGGTGCCAATAATTAAGGGCTGACTTGGATTGCAAAATGAGTTAATCTCGTTTCAAATTCATCATTACATTTTTTCAAATTTTTATATAAAATATAATAAATAATTTAATTTTTTCAGATCTCAAAATAATAATAATCTTAAAAAATAATATTTTAATAATATTTTATTCAATTTTTAAAATTTATTTTATCTCATCCATCTCTGAATCTAAATGAGGCCTAAAATACTATTTAAGTGCACTTTTTTGGATCCACTTCTCATGCCATTTAACACTCATTTGGATAGCCATAAGTATTGATGGTCTTTCTTTACCTGTTTACATTTATCTTACCTTGGATGGTAGACTTTTACATTATGATTGCTATGATATTTGTAATCTTTGAATGTAGACGATTTCTTTCGATAAAAATAGATATACTTGAGACTTATATAAAAAAATTAATTAATTTATTTTAAAAAGGCAAAATTCATACATTTTAAAGTTGTCTCTAACATTAATCTAGATTTAATAATTTGTTATAGTTAGAAAAGATGGAAGTGAAATGGTTGGAGAAAGGCAAGTTGTATTTTGTAAAGTAGTTTTGAGAAATAAAAGTAAGTGGAAGGTGAATATGTTGAGGAGAATCTTTTAGAAAATCAGGAAGGGAAGTGAAGTGTGAGACATCAATGAAATGGCAATCGGTCCCCTGCAGGCCGACCCGGCCCACTCTTTAATTTTTGATCATTTGCTCTCCCTTTCTCTTTCTATCAGACTCATCACACCATTCAACTTTTTCTACGTGGAATGGTGTCACATCATCATCAATTGCCCTATCTTATCGTCCCATAAAGTTTCTAAACCTGTAATGGAATAATCCCACAAACATTTGCTTCTCCTTTAATGGTTACCAACTTACCATCCAATTACTTTTGAGCACTGCTGGTAAAGATAAAAAAAAAGTTTTTTTTTTCATTTGTTTTTTTATGCCTTTAAATATTTAAAAATAAATAAAATTTATGATATCATTAAAAAGTATTTAAAAAATTATTGAGACCCAACTGTGGGTAAGAGTTGCATTTTTTATTATTTTTATTTTATGAATTTTTTTATTCATTATCCCTATATACTAATATATATATATATATATTTTAATTCTCTTGAGTTTTATTTTTTTAAAATTAATTGATTCTTCTACTCATCTTTATATATCACATATTTGATAAGAGACAACATAACAAAAAATAAAAATATACATGATGTGTAATGTTTGGAAATAAATAGAATTTTTCTAATTTATATATATATATATATATATATATATATATGACATTAAATGAAGGCCATAAAAAATTATATTGATATTAGAAGTTTCGTTTAAGTCTTTTACTAAAAGGCGAACTCTACCATAACAGTGCAAAAAATTATTTTTTTGAAAATTTTTAATTTTTTACAAATGATTTGAGTGAGACATTTGACAACCCTAGATAGATTTTGTTATATTGGAATATAATATACTTAGCTAGTTGTATTTTAATCCCTCCTAAATTCCTTCACTCTTCTAAACTTCCCATTCTTGCTCACCCACCTTCTTACAATCTAACTGTCTTTTTTTTTATTAGTATTATAGTGCATTCCTTGCCTTAAGTCTAGATTCGTGCTCGACTAACCTTGTTCATTTCCTCTTTCTCCTTAGTCAAGCATAAACTTTATTCTTCCAGTTTCAGAAGCAACATCTTAGAACATTGCAATATGAGTTATATTGCAAAGGTGGAGCTTATAACATTTACCATGAAAAGTAGGTGTCATACTTTCTCATCATTCAAATTTATATCAATGTTTTGAATATTGTACTGATGGATATATTGGTCTAGGTACTAAAATAAAATATTTCGATATTGATATTGTTTTGTGTATTATTTTGAAATAATTTATATATAAATTATATTTCAAAATAATAATTAATATATGAATGGATCATGTATATAAATATTTATAGTTATATATATAAATAATTTAGTATGAATTAAGATAAAAACAAAAAATAAAAAACGAAAAAACATTGTAAAAGGTTGAAATCCAACATCGAAATTTGTGCCGCTGGCAAAATATTAGCCGAAATCGTGCATACCTGTGGATATTATAATAGATATTTTGAATTTGAATTGTGACTCTATATTATTCCTATTAATTTATTAAAATAATGTTAATAATATAATATAATTACTTAAATATATCTCTTTCTATCAATTTAAATCTTTGTAATAAATAATGATATAACATTATTTTTTATATTTTTATTGCATCTACTACTTCTCCAAACACTCAATAAAAGTATCTATCTTGAGATACTTGTCAATGACGGAACATGGATGTAATTTGAATGAATCATATATTAATTTTACAAAACTTAATAAAGAGAAATGTTAGATCTAACATACCATAAATTAACATTATTTTATATGATATGTTAGATCTAAGATATCATATTAAGTCATGTCAATTTAGAGATTTATTTTTATGACATTTCTTTATAGCTACACCCATTACAACTTAAAAATATATAAAAATAAAACACTAAACTTTTAGTGTAGTTAATGTAAAAACGTTTCACATCAGCAATATAAAAAATAAATAAAAAATAAAAATTTCTTTTAGATAATAAAAGTAAAAAATAAAAACTCATGAAAATTTTCATTTAAATAGAGTTAAAACAATGGACAGAAGTGTTGTTATTTAATGTAACAACATCGTATGAACACGTAGCTTTCAGTATTAATAATGATAATAATAATAGTAATGTGGAGTCAACTTGTGTGGCTATAGTCTGTATCTCCATCAATTCTCCTCCCTCCACTTCTTCTATGGAGCCAACATCATCACTAAGCAAATTCTAACCAATCAAATCAATATTTATTTTCTCTAATCAACCAATCAATTCACTAATTCGTATTAGAAGAAGACCAATACTCAGACTCAAAATCACAATCCAAGTTAAATCTTAGTCACCCTCATCCAATCAAACACCACAAAAATGACCAACTTGCGACCTAACTCCCTCCGCACACGTATGAGCTTATGCTTAAAGGAGAAGAATTAATACTCTATATATTTAAAGGAAGAAGAATTAAAAAAATAATAATAAATAAATAAATAAGGAGAAGAATTTAAAGGAGAAGAATTTACCAAAAGGGAGATTGATACACGCAGTGACAGAGCTACAATAGAAGAGGGGGTCATGGCATCCTAAAAATCTGGAAAAACATATTTTTTATTAAAGAAAAAAATATATGTTGATTTTTTATATTTAGTAAGATAATATTAATTTTACCTTGTGTACTTGACCTACTTTCTAAAAATTATCTTGGCTCTCGACTTCCACAAAATTTAATTTGATTTAGAAATTAAATAAATAAAATACATATTATATAAAATAAAATAATCCAATAACGTGTTGACATGTTTTTATTATTGACAGAAAAAAGAAAGATGATTTTTAACGTATTTTTAATATATTTTTATTATAATGATATATTCTTGATATATCATATACTTTTTTAATATATAAATTGTATTAATATATTTTATTTTTATTGTAGATTTTACTATCAAATTATTTTATATCATAAAAAAACCTGTATTAAAATAAAATAAAAAATATTATATATATTATTTTAACTTTATTTGACTCATTCTAAAATAAATTCCAAACTCCGCCACTAGATAGATGAAGCATAAGATACACTTAGGGATCGGACCCATATCTGCATTATTGAGTGCTAAGTTTGCAAGTTGGTTCATGCAAGTCCAAAATAAGCAGTCAAGAGTAAAGAGCTTTTTGGAGAGTGCATTTGCATTTGACCCTTTAGGGTTTGGAGGGGGTACTCTTCTATGAAAGTGATGGAAGATAGGATCCAAGTTCCATAGCCATCAAAACTTTAACATTATGAAGAGAGAGAGAGAGAGAGAGAGAGAGAGAGAGAGAGAGGTGTCAACTTTTTTTGCTTTTTTCTTTCTTCACCTTCCAATCGTATTCACATAAAGCTTAGGAATCATGATTTTGCTTTTGAGCATAAATCAAGCCAACATCTCATAGGACCACGATGATGCTTCTTCGATAATTAAACTTTGAATTAGTTGTTCTTTCGACCATAAGAAAGACTTTTTTCTACCCCTTTGCTCCCCCACTCAAGTGAAAAAAAAAAAAAGAGAAAGAAGATGAGAGTGTCATTGGGAAATAGAGTATTTGCTTTTAATATTCTTCTATTGATAGATTTGACATCATATCTATTAATGCATCTTATGTATTTTTTACAAGATTTGTTTATCAACAAATGAAATTAAATCCGAATTAATTGATAATATATACTAATAACAATCTCTATAAGGTCCAAATCAAAAAAAAAAAAAAAAGCCAACAAAAAATATAAGAAAAAAATTATAATTATAATATATCTTCTAAGGATTTCCTTATATCATTTTAACATGGATGCAAATAGATTATATCTTATTAAATATTTTAGTTTTTTAAAAGTTTACTTCTGATTTTAAAGATAATTCTTGAATATATAAGTCTAGCACAAACTATCTGTTACAATAAGTGAAGTATCCCAACTTAAAAAAAGTATTAAAAAAATTTATTTTATCCCACGAGATCTACTTTAATTTATAAAAGATTTGTACGAGATTTATTTATATACCTAAGACTTATACTTAGCATTATTTGTCAAGTCAATTAGTTATTATATTTGCAAATTGGTATGTGTGCATAGAGATACAATAATTTACAACATATGATAAGATTTAATTTGTATAGCTTAATTTTTAAAATTTCTTTTTAAAGGTAAGTCATACTATATAAGTAACTTATACCGATTTGTAAATAGAAATTTTCTTTAATTAATTAAAAGGATGGAACAACAAAGACAGTTGTTAAAGAGTAGGATGTATTGTTTAATTCTCATTATCACGTGACTTGAAACAAAATATTCTTGTTTATTTGGAGTCAAAGTTAAAAAGATATATTAAAAACATATCACTTTTAATTAACTTATAGATATGCAAATCTAATGTCAACTTTCAAATGACACTATATTCTATCATTATCATTAATATATTCTACAATATCTATCTTTATGATTGATAATGCAAAAGATAACGATAGCGTGAAGGGCTTTTTTGGCGGGGGAATAGAGACAATGAGACAAAACGAAAAGGCAGGCCAGATCTATAGGAATGCCATTTGTCAACAAATGATGTGGATTGTTAGGCTTATTTCCTTAGTTATCCTAATATTACAAGATGAATGATACAGATTCAACCCAATCCCCATCTACGTGGGAATATCAAATTGTTGTTTTCTAATATATGTAAATATATTAGATTACATATATTAGAAAGAGTAATGCTACCTATAAATCCTAAATTCATTAATTTTGCACGATCCTTTGTAAAAGAAGTGATTAATTAGTTTCATTAAAGAAGAAAAAGTTTCATGTTTTATGTTTTTTTTTTTTTGTATAAGAGATCGTATGAGATTTGTCTATTCAAAAAATAATGTTAAGAGTATTAATTTTTTTTATAGAATTAATGACGTGATAATAATGTCACTTCAATTAAAATATTTAAAAATATATATTAAAAAAATAAAAATATGATGAGAGAGAAATAAAAATAAAAATAATTAATTCAAAAGATATGTAAAAATTATATTTATATATGGTGTGTACATAAAAGGTAGACGGATGGTGTATAAATAATATTTTTGCTATTTAAAAATTAAATAAATTATTGGTCTATTTTGAATCTTGTCTATTTTTCCTTTTTCAAGACAATAACAAATTAGGGTATTCTCCTAAAAATAAAAAGAAAAATAAAGAAGAGTAAATAGTGAAGAAAATAAGGTGATGAATACGATTTTTATAGCCTTCAGGTGATAATAATGATAACAAATCAAAATATCCCAATCTAGTTATACTTTTCACTTGATAGAATCATAGGATTAGATATTATAATCCACCACTACCGTTTATTTTTAAGAGAAATACTTCAATTAAAAAAATATTTAATAAAAATAAATTCATAAATTAAAATATCTCAAATTATAAAATTATGTTTTAGGATTGGTTTGAATTTGTTGATAAGATGAGATATGTTTATCGTAATTCATCTCAAATTTATTATTATATTTTTTAAAATTTTTATACAAAATATAAATTTTAATATAGTTTTTTAAAATTTTAATATATGTTTTTAAAATTTTAATTTAATTTTTTAAAATTTTAAAATTTTAAAATAATAATAATATTAAAAAATAAATTAAATTCGTTTTAATTCATATTATTTTTTAATTTAAATACAGCCTTGTACTAAAAAGTAAAAATAAAATTAGATGGATTGAGATTGAGACACATGTCCAATTACCATTATTAACATGACATAAAAAGACAGCAATAAGAGCTCACAAAAACAGTGCAGTCTGCCGAGAAAGAAATGTTGGTTTTTTTTTTTTTTTTCTTCATTAAATGTGATGCGGTCGGATATTTAGAAGTAGTGGGTAGGGACCGAGGGAGCTTTGAACGGTGCTCGCGCGAGAAAGCAAAGGGATGACAAAAAGTTTTTGATAACGCTAGCTATTGCTCTACTTGTGGTGGTGGGTGCACGGGGTCAGCGTCACTCTTCTCTAATCAAAGATAGTTGGTCCTCTTTGGTGGTTAGACTGTATAAAATTAAAATTAAAATTTTAAATTTAACATTTTTTTATATGCAAAAATCTACATTTTAATTTTTTTTATAAATATATCTAAACTAAATTTAATATTTAAATATCTTTAAATTTAAATATATTTTATTATTATTTATTAAAATTTTAAATTATTTTAACTCAACTCAAGATCTTAATGGATGTTGTTTGGCCTTGGCCTTGTCACAAGAGAGCACAATTTTAGTCGATTTAACTTCTATTTTGATTTTTGATTATTTTATTTATATAAATCTCTATATTAAAATGATTATTTTTTCAAAATATAACAATTAAATAATATAATTAATTTTTGATTTTGATTATTTATATCAAATCTTAATATTAGATTATTCATTTATGGAGATATATAATAATACGTAATTTATAATTAATTTTTTTAATTATTTATAATTATTAAATTAATTAATTTTATCATATTAGATTATTCTATCTATTATATATTAATTAATAATCATATTTTAATTAAATAATGAGTTTTAAAAAAATAATTAATACTCATACTATATTTAAATTAAATTAATTGATATTTAAAAAGATTATTTTTACTTATTTTTCATCAAAATATATATTTTTTTTACTAATTTAATTTTTTTACTTAAGAAATATAAGAAAAGAGAGTAAAATAAGAAAGAAAAAAGAAAATAAAATAATGATCTTGTCATTGTCTTTAATTAGTTATATTTAACACTTAATTTGAGTTTATTAGGTATAAAAATTAAATTATTTAACTTTTAAATAATTTAATATAAATTTAATATTTAAACTTTTATTAAATTTAATTTTTAATCAATTCAATAAAAAAATGTTAGGAGCGCATCGTCCTCGCAGAATGACACTGATCCCGAGTAGCAGCATGCTTGGCCAATTTGCTTCAGTGGGCGTGGCATCTATCCCTCTCTTACCCCGTTCTCTTTCGATATTCGAAAAAAAGAGCTGTTCCCAAGTGGAGCAATAAAAGTAAAAAGACCCAAATACGCAGGGGAGATCTTCCTTTATTAGTCCGGGAAGATCAGAGAATCTATGCTTGCTCGCCATGTGTTTGTTCTGTTGCCAATGAGACTGGACCCACACGGACACACATCCAGACAAATCAAAATAGCGACGACAAACAAGCCAACACCATTAACAATCTCTCTCTTTTATATCTTTTTTTGCTAGTTGAGTTCTAAAGTCTTTTTTTTGGGTTGTGCTTTTCTTTTCTTTCTTTATTTTATTGAACAACTCAACTGCCTTGCTATTTGTCTTGACTCTTGGCCTACCTGAATAAACTATCCCAAAAGTTTCTGAAGTAAACCCTTCTTTGGAAATTTTTTATTATAGATCGTAATCTCAAATAAGCATTCAATTTTTTTTTTCTTTGCGGGTACGCGTATATAAAAGGGGGGGTTTAAAGCATAGTATATGCTCGCCGGCGATGCCGACGCCGGTCAGCGCGGCGAAACAATGCTTGACGGAGGAGGCTGCGCGTGCTCTGGAAGATGCGGTGGCCGTAGCGCGTCGGCGTAGCCACGCGCAGACGACATCGCTCCATGCCGTCTCGGCCTTGCTGGCTCTTCCCTCCTCAACTCTCCGGGAGGCCTGCGCACGAACACGTACCGGCGCGTATTCGCCACGGCTACAGTTCCGAGCGCTGGAGCTTTCCGTTGGGGTCTCCCTGGACCGTTTGCCCTCTTCGTCAAAAGCCCTGGACGAGCCCCCGGTCTCAAACTCCCTCATGGCCGCGATCAAGCGGTCCCAGGCGAACCAGAGGCGCCACCCCGAGAGCTTTCACTTGCATCACCAAATCGTTCATGGCCAGCAGCAAACATCGTCGCTTTTGAAAGTCGAACTCAAGCACTTTATACTCTCCATTCTCGATGACCCGATCGTCAGTCGGGTTTTGGGGGAAGCAGGGTTCCGGAGCTGTGATCTCAAGTTAGCGATTATCCAGCCGCCGGTCTCCCGGTTTTCCAGGACGCGGTTCCCGCCCGTTTTCCTTTGCAACTTGACGGATTCGGACCCGGGAAGGCGTAGTTTCAGCTTGGAGGTTTCTGGGGACGAGAATTCCAAAAGGATCGGCCAGGTATTACTCACAAAGAGTAAGAAAAACCCGTTACTTGTCGGAGTTTGCGCTAACGATGTGCTTCGGAGCTTCACCGAGTGTATAAACAAAGGTAAAGGGAGTGCTTTGCCATCTGAACTAGCTGGGTTGTGTGTAATCAGCGCAGAGAAGGAGATTTCCAGCTTCGTCAATGGAGGTGTGAGCGAGGACAAGATGGGGTCGAAGTTTAAGGAGGTGGGTAATGCTGTTGAGCAATCCTCGGGGCCAGGAATCATCTTGAATTTCGGCGATTTGAAGGAGTTGATCGAAGACGGTGCATCGGGTGAGGCTGTGGGCTTTGTGGTCTCGCAATTGACGAGGCTTTTGGTGCTTAACTGTGAGAAATTGTGGTTGATGGGTGCGGCGGGGACGTACGAGATTTACCTTAAGCTTCTGGGTCGGTTTCCGAGCATAGAGAAAGACTGGGATTTGCATCCCTTACCGATCACTTCTTTGCCTTTAAAGTCTGGGTGAGTAGTCCTTGTTCCTCTGTTTTCTTCCTTACGTGTTTTTGAATACTTTGGATTAATGGATTATCATTACGAGGGAAATAAAAATATTGGTTTTGTGGAAACTAAGAGACCTGACTAATATTGCTGTCGGTTTTTGGATTCACGATCTGTGATTGAAACATCTGAAGGCAAGTTTTTTTCTGTGATGTCCGTGTTATGAAATTTCCTCTTAGTCATGCAAGGAAATAAAGACATCATTTTCTTGCTCTTTCCTTACCCATTGGATTGTTGTTGTTTTATTTTAAATTGCGTTTGGGGTTGTTCTTCCTTGTTCCTTATAGATAAATTTTGTATATAATAGATATTTCTTTAACTTCAAAACTTTTTAATGATGAGATTCGTGCCTAGTTTTAATACTTTAGATAATCAGCCTTCTTTTTCTCTTTTTATTTAATTTTTTAGAACAACGGTTTCCCCCCTGAAACTTAAAACAATGCTTGACACGATGGAAGATAATTTAGGGCTGGGCTCCGACTCTGATGGAGTCGGAGTTTCTGTTTCCGATTCCAACTCTGACTCCGACTCCAGTTGGAGTCGAAAATCACTTTCGACTTCGATTCCGAAATGGATTCGGAGTTTGGAATTCCGAATTCTGATCGGAGTTCATCGGAAATTTGCTTTTTAGAATAGAAATCCTAGTAATCTAAATCAACTGTGTAAATAAAGACAAATTTACATGACAACCATGACAGATTTTAGCTGCAATCAACCATAGAAATCAAAAACCTTAGAAATCAACCATTTTAGTCATGTAGCAAAGGCTTACCGATTACCATCATTGCGAATCAACAAGGGTGATGGATAAGGGAAGAACTGTGTGCGGTGATAGTTGTGGCTTTGAAGAAATTGAAACCCATGGTCCAGATATTCCTCGGCAGTGATGGAGAAGGGAAGAACTCCGTGTGACATTAACGGTGGTATTAAAGACCAGCGGCGACAAAAGTAGAGAATGGAGTTGGGCCATGGTTGGAGAGAGTCGAGGACTCGAGATGCAGTTGGAGGGAAGAGAGGAGAGAAAAGAGAAGAGAGAAGAGAAGAGTGAAGAGAGGTGTGCTGCGACTGCATTACCTGCGTAGAGTAGGGCTAAAGCCGAAAGGGTTAGGGTTTGGATTCTCGAAGAGTTGAAGTGGAAGGTAACGACGTCGTTTACGGTTTATTAAGGCTGCTTATATTAAAAAGGAAATGGCAACACAAATGAAGACGCAAGGACTCGAACTTAACATCTCAAAGAACCAAAACCTCCGTCTAACCCATTAGGCCACTTGGGTTTATCATTCCTAACTTACAATATATAATATATAAAGTATAAATAATTGAAGCTCGGAGCCAACCTGAACTCCGCTTCCGATTCCAATCAGAGTCGGAATCAGAGCGGAAGTCGGACGGAGTTTGGAAATCAAAATTTTTGAACACCCCTAGAAGATATTACATTTGTTGATGTAATGGGATGGCAACCACCTTTCCCCCCAGCCCAAACAAAAGAGGAGAAAAACAAAATTAATATAAAACAAAGACAGGAAGAAGAAGAAGAAAAGAGAGCATGACCTCATGGAATGCGTTATTTGCAATGTTAATTTGGATGGAGTTATCTCTAATATCTTTGCGATGTGGATTGTCATTGAGTGTCAAGGATCGGCCATACTTTTAATATTTGTTCTTGCTTGTTTAAAGATGACCATGCTCAACATTTTCAGCCCTAGGTGGGTTTCTGTCTTTCGTGAGTACTTGTTTTAATCTTTACCTATAAAAAAAAGTACTTGTTTTAATCTTTACTTATTACAAAAGTACTTGTTTTAATGTTGTGTGGGCTACTGTGGCTCTGTTACAGTACTGTTGTGTTTGCTTGTTCTTTGCTCTAGCTAGAAATAAGTGTTTAGTAACTTTAGTTGCCAAGCCAATGGGGCACCGAGGTGATGTCACCTTATGCAATGCTTAGAGCAATAATAATCGAGAGTTTACTTGTGCATGTATTAGCTAACATATTCGTGGCTGGTGTTATTCCAAATTAAATGAATATTCGTGCATGTATTAGCTAGTATACATACTCTAGCTTATGACTTTTCTGTGCCCGATGGATCTAACAGTTTTATCCTCATGATATACTTACAGCTTGATGGGGTCCTTTGTTCCATTTGGTGGGTTCTTTTCTACAACATCTGATTTCCCACTTCCATTAAGCTGCATAAATCAATCTTTTACACGTTGTAAACTATGCACTGAAAATTATGAGCGAGAAGCTGCTGTTGTTCGGAAGGGAGGATCGACTGTTTCTGTTGTTGATCGGTGCTCAGAAACTGTTCCTTGGTTGAGAATGGCTGAACTGGACGCTGGAAAGGGAGTGGATGTGGCAAAGGTGTGTAACTCTTCAAAGTTTGATTTCTATGATGCAGGAATTCACATGTATGTGCTCTAACACCTACATGGACAGTGTAGATTTTGTTGCGACATTGTTTAAAATTTCTTCGATATCTGTATTTCATCAATTAAATTAAGACAATGTTTATATTAGAGTATGTTCATTCAGTGCAGACCAAAGATGATCCGGCAACATTGAATGCCATTATTTTAGGGCTGCAAAAGAAATGGAATGATATCTGTCAGCGTCTCCATCAAATACGACCTAAATTGGATATTTCCCATGCCAGCTCCCAAGTCCCATCTACGCCGGGCTTCCATTATGCTGCAAATAGGAAGGAGGGAAGCAGTAAAGATTCTTCTACAAGTGAAAACCAATATGCAAGCCCAAGCCTCTGTATGCCAACAGAATTGCAAAAGGTTTTTCCGTTAGAGCAGAACATTCAATTACCTGTGGCTTCTGATGCTGAAAATTGTAATCTTCAGTTTTCTACGTACTCTATACCCAATATAAATCTGCCCCCCAACTGCACATCATCTTCATCAGTCACTTCTGTGACCACAGACTTGGGGCTGGGAACACTTTATGCATCAACAAGTTCTGAGCCAGACAGTCCCGAGTTATCAGCTCACATTTCAGGTTCCATTTCTACCAGGGTTGATGCAGTGAGGGAAAGTACTTTGCATCAGATTGCCTATTCCTCTTCCTCCTCTGGCCCTAATATGGGACGGCAGTCTGATCTAAGTGATTTTAAGTTGCTTTGGACGTTTCTTGCAGACAAGGTTTGCTGGCAAAATGACGCCATATGCTCTATTAGTAAAGCTATATCCCGCTGCAAATCCGGTAATGAAAGGCATTGTGGCTCAAGTCTCAGAGGAGACATTTGGCTTACTTTCCTTGGACCGGACAAAGTTGGAAAGAAGAAAATTGCTTCAGCACTAGCTGAAATAGCATTTTGCAACAGGGAAAGCCTAATCTCTGTGGATTTGGGTGTCCAAGAGTGGTTTCACAAATCAAACTCAATCTTTGAAGAGCAAGAACTAGAGCGTTCTGATATGGAGTTTAGAGGAAAGACCAAGGTTGATTACATTGCTGGGGAGTTAAGAAAGAAACCTCACTCGGTTGTCTTCCTTCAAAATGTAGATAAGGCTAATGATTTGGTGCAAAGGAGCTTGTCTCAGGCAATCAAGATAGGTAAATTTGCAGACTCCTATGGGAGAGAAATCAGCATCAACAATATGATCTTTGTGGTAACCTCAACGATAACAAAGCATGATAGAACTTCCCTTTCAAGTCCAGAACTTGTGGAATTTCCCGAGGAAAGAATACTCAAAGCCAAGAGATATCAAATGCAAATTTTGACTGAATATGCCGTGGGGGATGCCAGTAGAAGCAATGGCATGAATGTGAGAGTAACCCCACAAGAAGGAATGTCAAATCCCTCTTCTGTAAATAAAAGAAAGCTCATTGAGATCTGTGACTCTGTAAATCGGGAAGAATCCTCTGAGATGCAGAAACGGATGCACGCGTCCAGATCCTATTTGGATTTGAATCTGCCTGTAGATGATCTGGGCGAGGACGTTGATGACAGAGACTCTGACAGTGAATCTATCCGGGAAAATTCGGATACTTGGTTAGAGGAGTTCCTTGAACAAGTAAATGAAAAGGTGGTCTTCAAACCATTTAATTTTGATGCACGTGCTCGGGAAATAGTGAAGGATATAAGCCTACAATTTCAGAGGACGTTCCGAGCCGATGCGATGCTGGAGATTGATTATGAAGTCATGGTACAATTGCTTGCAGCTGCTTGGTTATCAGATAGGAATAAAGCAGTGGAGGAATGGGTTGAGAAGGTTCTCTGCCGGAGCTTTGCCGAGGCCCGGCAGAAGTACAACCTCTCTGCTCGGTTTGTTATGAAACTAGTCACTTGTGAAGGCTGTTTTGTGGAAGGGAAATCTCCTGGAATGTGCCTTCCAGCAAGAATTAATTTGAAGTGATTTTTTGCTCGCCATGCTTCTTGTAAGTATATGTATACTTTAGCTCCTAGCATATATCTTTCGGCTTCTGTAAAGCTTTGTTTGGCTACAGCTAAAATCCTAGTAATTTTTTTGGGCAACCATTGTGTTGTATAGCGTCATGTATGCTATCAGCAAATATAATGTATAATTTTCTACCTGTTCTCCAAACAAAGCCTTTGGTCCATAATTCTTTTCTTTTGAAAATGATAATTAAGATCAGACTTGGGATTGGCTGATGAACTTAAAGTGCCCAAAACGCGAGACAGATTGTGGACCTAACCAAAATAATGGCATTGCTCTTTCGGCCGGTCCATACGATATCGCTTCAAGTTGGTTCAACTTTCCTCGCATTCCCAAATTTAATATGTTGATGTCAGATAAAACCGATCAATAGGTTGGGGCAGGAGAAAGTGTTATTTTTGGTCTACTAGTATGGGTTAGATTTCATTTGAAGTCTTTGGTCTACTAGTATGGGTTAGATTTCATTTGAAGTCGTTTGGGAGCTTTCGATGAGATTTCAGTACAGTTGGTGCATATATTAATAATAGATAAAATAATAAATAGATATCAGATTTACGTGATTTGGCATGAGACTTACATTCATGGGTATTTAAAAAGGGAATCTACTATCATAAAATATTTTTAGTTTCTCATGGCTCACCATAAAAGGAAAATATACATAAATTTGTGAATAAAATATATTGGTCGGAGCTCTCGAATTTCTTTGAGAAGAAGAAGAAGATGGTAGTAGAGAGGAGACCGTGGACTAGCCTTCAAGAGAGAGTTGTTTTTTTTTTATAGCCGTCTGTCTGAGGCCTATATATAGGAATTTTTGACTTGCGTGTGTCAGTTGACTTGTTTTCTTTCTTTTTATTCGAGTGTTCATGCACCTGCCTCTACAATTGTCAATCCTCTTTCCTGATCCCTATGTGCTCTGATCCTATCATGTCTCCTTTTGTCTCCTATATAATCAATATTAGGTTTGAACTGTCTCCTTTCTTTTCCCTCACATAATAAATCTATAAATTAATATTATATTATAAAATATTTTTATTATAAATTAGATATAACATGTCATTTTAAATCACGTCATTTTAGAATTTGTTTTTTATAAAATTTAGATAGATAAAGAGCTAGACAGTACACGAGCCTTATAATATTTAATATTGTCCTCATAATTTTTGTTTTAAATTTTTTGACGATATTAACTGTTTTTTTTTTTTTTTTATAAATCAGTCATTCAAATTCTGTTGTTCGAGAAACATCGTGACATCGTAAAGCTTCAGTAGTTAGAATATGTGTAGCTCCATTATCTTTATCTCCTTTTAAACATGTTTTTACATTCCCATATTTGGAGTAGTCTTCGATCAACTGTCTATACCTACACCTACTCTGCTTTTGGTTTTGTGATCTTTTAACAATTGAACTACTCAAATGGCATCATCTGTGATAACAACATAAAAAATTCCTTTGGTGTTGTTGGGGGTAAAATAACTAAGAGCATAAATAATCATAGAGGCAATAGTAGTCCAGTTGATATAAGCTAATATTTCATGACTTAGATTTTAGGAGTTCGACTCAAGATCAAAATTTTGAATTTCGTTCTGGTGTCCATTCTGGTTGAGACACTGGTATAAAATATTTCGGTACCGGTCTATTCTGATGTGCCGTATCGAGATTAATTATATATTATAATATATATTTATATATATAAACTAATAACTAATAGAATAAAGATATATATATGTAAATGTGTATCATGTATATGTATACATATTAAAAAGAATTAAAGATTTATAAAATGATTATAAGTTAAAAAAATGCAAATTTGAGTTGAGATACAAAAATAAATAAATAATTAAAATATTAAGAAATAATGATATTTAAAAAAAGACGTATTTAAAATTACAAAATATATCAATATATTTTATATTCTGGAATTAATTAAATACCATCTAAATTTAAAATTTTATAAAAAAATTCATTCAAACATAAAATAATTACAAAAATAATATAAACCAGAATAAGGACCGGAATGGTCGGAATTTGACCGGAATTACCAGAACGGGCCGGAATTTGGACCGGAACGGAATAAAGAAGTATAGTGCACTATTTGAGACACTGAAACGAAATGGAATTCAAAACTATGCTCAAGATACATATTAATTTTGTAGTAGTGAAGCCAGACTTTAGTGGCATGGGATAGGCTTTATAAAACCAGCTGGATATTTTGGGGGTGCTGTGGTGATGGGCTCGTCTTTGATATAGTAGCTATGGTTTGGACATTTTGCAATAGGATAGGCTCCTGTGATCACGTCCAAGAAAGGTTGCTAAGAGCATAAACTGTTCTACTAAAAAAAAAAAAACTAAGAGCATAAACTGTAAAGCCTATCAACAATTTATGTAGGATTGAAATCGAACAATTTGTCTGGGTGGAAGAGATCTTGTCCAATGCCTCAGCTTTTGCTTGCCTCCTCAGGTGATCAAATCGAGCAATTCAATATTTTTGGTTGGTTGTTGTAGGTTTTCAGATTAATTAAAAATTTGAGAATATTCATTAGACATATATAAGATTATTTCTATATGTATTTTTTGTATATAATTTTATGATATATAATTATTGCTTTTATATATAGTAACATATAAAAAACACATTTTACTTATATTCATATATATCATATACTTTGTCGATCGTCCCCAAATACAAAATTCTAATTCCGTCCCTGCACGTAGCATTACTCATATTTGTTTTTGTCTTTGTTACCTTCCCACCTATTATCCTTTCAATAATTTTATATGAAATCGGAGTTTTTGTATTGAGAGATAAATGTTATGTAGAGAAAAATATCACATCAATCGACTCTCATATGACTACAAGAAATCTGACTCCATGTAAAATTATTCTTACCCTTTTAAGTTTTGCAAATATATTTCAGCTTTAAAAAATGTGAATTCCATTGATTCCATGGTTTTTAAGTGCGGGTGGTGAACGTTAAACACCAATAAAAAGACCTTTTCTCCAACATAATTTTAATTGGTATTTAGATAATAAGTTGAGATTAAATAAAATGAGATAAGATAAAGTAAAAATTAAATAAAATATTTATTAAATTATTATATTTTAATATACATCTTTTTTATTTTAAAATTTTAAAATTGAATTATTTATTATATTTTATTTGAAAATTTTAAAAAATTATTATAATGTGAAGAAATGAAATATTTTTTAAACCCAAACAAAGCTAAATCAACTTTTGTGATTATGCATACGAAGGAAGGCACCTAGCAGGCTAGCACTCGAAATATGAAAGACTAGACTATTAGTTGTAGAGGTGTAAATGGTTCGGTCCGGTCCGATCCGGTCCAAAAAATTTGTGGACCGATTCTATTCGGTCTAAGAATTCTCTCACCCTGGACGGGACCAAACAAGAGTTCGATCCATACCGGTCCGGTTCAATTCGGTCCATAGGCGGTCCGGTCAGGTTTAGGGGTGCCTCATATAATTTAATGAGCTAAATTTAATCTAAAATTTTACAATGATCAAATATTTTTTTAGCCCAAATTTAAGTATTATAAATTATAATATGTTAATATTATAAGAGTATATATTATATATTAATATGTTAGTATATATTATATATTTATATGTTAGTAAATAGTGATAAATTAATAATAATACTACACTTATTACTTATAAATTATTATTAATATTCTATATAGATATATTATAATTTATATTTTTATACTACAACTAGTCAACCAATACATAATAATATGTTAATATATATTATATATTAATTTATATTTTATTAATATTAAAATTTATATACTATTTATATATATAAATATATATATATATATGGGATTCGGTCCGGTCCGGTCTAGGGGGAAAAATCCTTTGGATCGGACCGGACCGGAATTAATCGGTCCATGCAAAATTTGGACTGGACCAGACTGAATATCATTTGGTCCAGTCCGATCCACCGATCCAATTTGATCTTTTTACAATCCTAATCAATTGGGCTTAACAGAAAATTATTAGATGCTCTAGAAGTATGGATGACTTGTTATTATAATCTAATCTATGCAATTCAAATTCTTTCATATGCACGAGTTTTTAATGACATGTCATTTTATGATTCGTTGAAAGTACCAAGTGTTCATGCTCCGGAAAAACTATTTCGGTGGTTATATGAATGATTTTGGACTCAATCCTGTTAATCAGTCTTCTAAGTTCCCATAATGGTGCACATTTATGTAATAGTTTTTCATTTCCAAATTATCAGATTTGAGTTGATTGGTTTTACAATCGTATTTAATAGTAAACTCATGATGAATGATTAATTTACAACTTTTTTTGTTTTTAATAATTATTTTAAAACTTTTCTGTTTATAAGAAAAATTCAAAGTATTTCACATAAATAATGTGTTGCAAATACTTTCTATTAAAATCATTCTCCCATTCAAATTAAAAAATTTGCTTTAAGGCTGGTTTAGATTTGAAGATTAGATGAGTTGAGATGTGTTTAATTTATTTTTTAATATTATTATTATTTTAGAATTTAAAGAAATTGAATTGAGATCTGAAAATACGTAATGAGATTTTAAAAAAATATAAGAATTTGTATTTTATATAGAAAATTAAAAAAATATAATGACAAAATGAAAATGAGTCGAGATGAGTCTTAAATTCAAACCGGACATAAGTTGATAAAGGAAAAAAATAATTTAGTGAAAAAAAAAGAGTAAAAATTATCTGTAGTTGATTGTACGCGAGAAATTTACAAAGTTTGTAACTTCTTGAGCCATATACACAACTCAAAATTTTCATGGATATCAAACTAGTTGACCTACCAACTCAACTAACAATTGATCAAGAATTTCTACCTCAAAATTTGCACCAATACCTTCCAAATCTCCATGATTTTCCATTCCCCTGTATTCCCATTTTGATCCTACCAATTCTGCTCCACTCAGTCTCAGAATTTCAACCCACATTTCCTTGTAGTGTTCACTCTGACAATCAGCTTTCTTCTTTGTGTCTTGATATTTGCTTTCAACTTTCTTTTTTCTTGGTTCATCAACAATCAAAGTTCTGTCCTTTCCTGGAGATACTTGCTCGCAATTCTCAAGCTCCGGCGACAACTTTCTTCGGGACTTTGAATCGGCCACAGTAGAATCTTGTTCTGTCAACAAATAATTTGTGTCAGCAATTCAAAACATAAAGTTCTTGACTTGCCAAATTTAATCCAAAAAAAAAAAGTCATAGTTAAAGAGATCAACCTGACGTTTGAAATGCAGGATCAAAAAGGAAATGACCAGAATCAAGAACAGAAACCGGGCTCGAATCTTCAGAGCTAAATCCGGATTCCATCTTTTGAACCAAACAGGGACTGATTTTCTTCTTCTTCGTTCTTGGTCTCCCTCTTTTCAAGACTTCTTTAGCAATAATAGACTTATCAGGGATTCTCTTACTGCACTTCTCCCGTTCTTTCAAATTATCAAAGACCTTCTCGGACTCTTTCTCTTCTTTGTAGCAGTTCTTCTTCTTCATCTTCTGCAACCTCTCTGCTTTATTTTCGATGGTTTTACATCTTTCTGCTCTTCTCTGCCTTAATTCTCCCAAACCCAGTTCCGATTTTCTCCCTTTTGATCTAAACTCGTTACTTCCACCTCCATTTTCGAAGCTGAGTATAAGAAAGTTTTCATTTTCCGGCTCAAGGAAGGTCGGAATCTCTCGAAACGACAACGTGGATTTGACCCGTCTATGCTGCCCCTGCATTGTTGGATCAAATCCCGCCAAGTGATTCTCAGAATTCATGGATCGGCTGCGTGAAATCGAATTTGGGTCTGAGCGTTTATGCACCCAATTAATCTCCGGCATCGACTCCAAACCCATCATCCTCGCTACTATCCCAGGCGTGGTCGCCGTCTCAACTTTCTCCTTGGCCTTCAATTTCCGATCCTCATCGCATACCACCGGCACCGACGCAGCTTCTCTGATATGATCGGAAGGTTGTGTTGGAAGTTTACCGGAGCATAGAATCCGGCGAAGGATGCCGGCTAGACAGCCGGCAGTGGCACTCTTTGAATTGCAGATAGTCTCATCGAAAGTAGTGGTGGATGGAGATGATGAGTAGGGAGAATAAGATGACTTCATGTTGGAGAAATGAAGACAATGAAATTGCTCTTTGGAATTTGAACTTCGGAGTTGAAAATATTTCAATTTATTTTAAATTTATTATTATATTTTTTTAAATTTTTATATAAAATATAAATTTTAATACATATTTTTTAAAATATTAATATATATTTTTTAAATCTTAAAATAATAATAATAATAAATAAATTAAATTTATCTCAATTTATTTTTTTTTCAAATTCAAATCAGATTTGAATTGATCAAATTTTTTTGTTTAAGAAATATAAACTTACATATCTATCAAATTTTTTTATTATATTTAATTAAAACTAAAGAGAAAAAAAATAAGAAAAAAATTAAAAATAATATTTATCTTTAAAAATAAATAATAATTTTTTAAATTTAAATCAACCCAATAAAAATACTGTAAAAAGGTAAGGAGGAAAAAGTAGAGAAGTTTGAATTTGGTTCCATGACAGAGAAAAAGCGAGGGGAATAGTACTCTGTAGTCTGTAAAACCGAGTAGGAGAGGTGGCGGGCTTTGCATTTGAATAATGGACAGTGGCCGAATAGTTGTCTCTAGGCATTAGGAAGCGTCCAGGAATATGTTTCCACGCGCGCTGTGAAGTCAATTTTTTGGCTTCTGCAGAGTGCAGATGGCTCAAACATGCAGCAAGATTTTAGGGCGCGTTTGGAAGGAATGGAAGATGGTCCTTGCAGGCATTAGAGTATTCACCATAGTTTAATTATTATTTAATTAATTTTTGATTAGAAGTCTCATTTTTATAAAATCTGATTAATTATTTTTTATTATAAAAAATAAACAACTGAATAAATTAATAATTATTCTATTAAAATATTAATTTTTAATTTATTTTAATTCTATTTATAATTTTAATATTAATTTATTATTATAAAATACATATTTATTTTTTTAAATTATTCTTGACGGATAAATTTTTTTAACAATTATATTTCTGCAACGGTAAAATTATGTTGAACTAAGATGATGTTTTGTAAAAATTTAGCCAAACACAAAAATGAAAAGCATTTATTTTTAACACGGGAAAATAAACAAGTGGAAAAAATGTCCAAAAAAATAATTTAATTAGCATTTGCCCATGAATTATATTTGTTGAATCAAGAGAGAAAATTATTTTACTTAGCCATTAGTTAAGATTGTTGCAGTGTTATTTTAATATCTCTGAACTATTATTTAATAAAAATATATTTACTGAATTATGAATGCTCTTTGGATTTGCCTAGTTGTAGGTGGACTAGGACGTTCTGCTATTGATTGGCCTAAAATGTGAAAATTCAGAACCAAAAATAGTACTTATTATTTTTTACCGTACACATCAATATATCATTTATTAATTTTATTCTTTTATTTAAATATACATATATTATATTATTAAAATATAATATTTTAATATCTTTTTTTTTTTAAATTTGATAAAATTAAGTTTATTTTATTTTATTTTATTTAGAAATTTGAAAAATTATAATATTAAAATTTTTTATATTTAAGTAATATTTTAAAAAAATGAGATAAAATGAATTTATATGAATTTTCAAATGATGCCTCGTTTAGAATTGGTGACACTTGCATGGTATCGATCGTGTAAATTATACTTTTTACTTTTTTAATTACTTTAAATGTTTTATAAAAATCCCTTTAAATATTTTCAACCATCAATTAAAATAAAATAAAATCGGCAACTTCTCTCGATGAGAGAAGCATTTTCCTAAAAACATTATAAACACAAATGAGATAGAAGAAATTTAAAATTTAAGTCATTTTTCTTTTTCTAATAATGTTATATACAGTCATAGAGTTACAAACGATATGTAGTTATTTTAAAAAAAATTAATTTTTTTCATATGAATTTTATATATATTTAATTTTTTTAAAATAATTATACGTCACTTACAATTCTATAATATAATTTCTCATTTCCTAAACATTATTTTGATTTGCATATACATTCTTTTATTTTTTATTTTTTATTTTTAATAAATCATCAGGCACTCGGTGGTGGCACCATGTGAAATTTATACACTCGAAACTTACAATTTCTTGAGTGGATGGTCCATGCTCTATGTATAATTATGTACGGAGACGATGGAGATGTCAATTTGTTGTCATTAGAGGAGGAGGATTGGTAGTTGCCAGTTGTTACTGTACTGCCAGTGAGTGAGCTGTTGGAATTATTTTTGGGTTTTGGGTCCTTGGGAAGCCATGATAGACTGTAATGTTAGATAGATATAAAGAGTACCATATAAGCAATTTTTGGTTGGGTGTTAAAAATAAAAATTGGTTTCCTACTTGCAAATGGAAGTATGCCATATAAGCAAATTCCCTTCTCTCTCTCTCTCTCATTTATATTCTTTTCAAACCCTAGCTTCCTGCATTCCTTTACTCCAGTTGCATGCCAACTCGACGGTCTGCGACAGAACTCGCGACGGTCTGCGCCCCACTCCACCACGTTGAAAGCCCAGAAATCGTTTGGAGCTTTCACTATGCATGATGCAAAAAAAAAAAAAATCAATATTCATTTCCATGGAAACTATATATATGTAATTGCAGGCTTGCATTTTGACATAGCCACCTCTCCAACTTTCTTTATGTCATGAATCACATGTAATTTAAGAGAAGGATTAGCAAATTCTTTTATAGAAAGAAACCAAATTACAATCTCTATAAGGGCATAGAACCAAGTAACCTAAGAATTAATAAATTGGGATTACAATTTCCCTATATGCTAACAAGGATGCATTTTTTTCCAATGATTCAAAATATTACAAAATGAACATCATGGAGGCAAATTATGGTTAGGCCTCGCACCTACAAAGAATACAAAGTGGGAGTGCGCTCATCAGCGGCGGAGCCAAGGATTTGTTTTTGGGAGTCAAACAAAATTAACATAAAATTTATAAAATAATTTTTTATTCTATTTTTATACATTTTTTATACAGTATAGAACAATCTGATATTAAAATTTACAATAAAAATAAAATACGTTTAATACAACTTATATATTAAAAAAATATATAATATATTAAGAATATGTCATCATAATAAAAAAATATTAAAAATATGTTAGAAATGATCTAAATTCTTATTTATTTTTATTTTTATTTATAATTAAAATATGTTATCATGTTATTATATCATTTTATTTTATTTTTAAATTAGATTAAATTTTATAGAAATGAGCTAAGATAATTTTTAGAGAGGAAACTGATACAAAATAAAGTTAATATTTATTCTATTAAATTATAAAAAAAAATTAACCTATATTATTATTATTATTTTTTAAATATATATTTTTTATTTTTTATTTTTTAAAATGAGTGGAGTCAGGGAATAGGGGGACCATGGTCCCCTGCCCCAATGTGGCTCTGCCACTGGCGCTCACGGAAGCAAATCAATCAGAGTGCTTAAATGACGGAGAAACCAAATGCCTCAAGAGGTAGCGACCACTGGCTATGTCCACAAAGGTCTAAAAAGCCCCAAACGATTTCTGGGCTTTTTTGTGTGGTGGAGTGGAGTGCAAACCGTGCAGCATCCATCATACAAATGGGAGCTCGAGAGAGCTAGGGCTTGCTTGCGCAGCTTTGGGTCAAGCTTGGGCTAGGGTTCCATCATAGACACACGAAATGGCATGCAATTGGGGTGAAGGGATGCAGAGGACTAGGGCTCGAAAAGAATAGAGATGGGGGTGGGAGAGGGAGAGAGAAGGGGATAGTCATTGGGCAAGAGGATTCTCTGCAATAGGATTCATTTAACTCTTAAATGGAATGTCTATATAGCATGTTTTTATTGGCCAATGAAAAACCAATTTTGAGTCCCAAAGTTTTGAATTCCGTTCCGGTGGCCGTTCCGGTTGAGGCACTGGAACGGAATATTTCGGTTCCGTTTCGTTCCGGTGTTCCGTTTCGAGATTAATTATATATTATAATAAATATTTATATATATATATAAACTAACAATTAATAGAATAAAAACATATATATATGTAAGTGTGTATCATATATATGTATACATATTAGAAGAATTAAAAATTTATAAAATGATTGGAAGTTGAAAAATACAAATTTGAGTTGAAATACAAAAATAAATAAATAGATAAAATATTAAAAATAATGATATTTAAAAAAAACGTATTTAAAATTACAAAGCATATAAATATATTTTATATTCTAAAATTAATTAAATACCATCTAAGTTTAAAATTAAAAAAAAAATATCATTCAAACACAAAAAAACTACAAAAATAATCTAAACCGGAATAGGGATCGGAATGGCCGGAATTGGTACCGGAACGGCCGGAATTTGACCGGAATGACCGGAATTTGATCGGAACGGCCGGAATTTGGACCGGAACGGAATAAGGTGGTATCCCGTTCCGGTTGAGGCACCGGAACGGAACATTCCGGCCGTTCCGGCCGGAACGGAACGGAATTCAAAACATAAATTTTGACACCAATCCGTTGCGGAGCTTTTTTCTAAGAATAATGCTACTAATTTCCATAAATGCTACCGACAATGGATGTTGGATTCCAATTTTTATTTATTTATTTAGTAATTAAATAAATGTTTTGTAATAATATAATTTTTTATTTAAAAATGTTTAAAAGAATATATTAAAAAAAGACAAAAATGTCATTTTTGAAAGAATTTCTCAATGGGTGTAACACGATCAGTTAGATAAAGTCATTATTTTTTCGAAAAAATAATAGTAAAATGTATTACTAAATATGTAAATTTTTATATAAATTTTAGATTTATTTACTTATTAAAAAATTAGTATATATCGTTTGCGTACTCTACGACTATAAATATTATATCTCGCATTACATAAAAATCTTTTTACTTGTACGGATACATCATTTTTAAATGTATAAATTTTTTAATAGAGTTATACTATATATATATATATATATACACACACACACGCGATATCTTTCATATTGCGTTGATATAACACTATTTGTCTACCATTATATTATTCTTTATATATTAAAATAATAAACCCAAAAGTTGATGGTTAGTGCTGCATCAACAGAGGTGGAATTAGAATATCTAATATGGAAAGTCGAGAGGGCAAATAGTTCACATCTTCACAAAATTAGCTGGTTATCCATCACTGGATTAGCTCTTTTATATCAAGAAAGTATTATATTAAAAGATTTATGAGTAGTACCATATTAACATAGTTGACCAAATCTACACCGGCATGCATATTAAAAAAAAGTCACATCTTCCCCCCTTCCTCCCCCACCCGGACACCTACTCTCCCACCACACGCTATCGCCTACACTCCCAACCTCTCTCTCTCTCTCTCTCTCTCTCTAAAATACACTCTCTTTTCTCTCTCAAAGAACATACTCGATCCTTCTCACCGTCCCTCTCATCCGATTGTTGCCCCTTTCACTGCAAAATTTGTGGCCATTGCCAAGGGATAGGTGAGAGTACTAACTCAGCCTTTTTGTACTCTAATCCCGTTGCCTTTTAATTCTATTTGGATGCTAAAAAAAAGAAGTGGACAATTTTTGTTTGGCTGCTGAGAAAATGTGGGATTTTCTTATGCTATTACGATTGCCTTTGTTGTAACTGTATTAATTGTTTTTCCCTTTCCCACAACTGACGTTCAGTCTTATTCATAGATATAAAATTATGTAGGATTTAACTCACATGACTTTTTATTTGAGTTCTAAACCTTGTACATCCCATGATCAATCTATGATATGGATTTTTGCTTTATGGATTTTTGGCTTGCAAAAGTATATCTTTCTTTATATATATAAAGTTGTTATCTAATGTAAAATCTTGTCTTTACTGAAAATTATTGTTTTTCTGTTAAAATTAACCATTTTCATCTATTTCTGTTAAAATTAATACTACATTTAATGAGAAATATCATTTTAAATACAATCCATTAATCACCGAAATAATGCTCTTGCATTAAATTTAATTACACCACTTCAATTTTCTATAGCGGTAACTTTTTTATTTAAAACTTTTTTTTTATGTAAAGTAAATATAGAATAATAATAATAGTATAGAATATATAATATATATATATATATTTATATATATAGATAAACCATTCAAAACAATATAACAATGCAATCCTCAAGTAGAGATGTTAATTTATACGTTAGAGAGTTTAATTTTATTCATAAAAATTTATTCCTATTATATGATTAATAATTTCATTCTTTAAAAATTATTTTATAATTTTAAAATGAATTTATTATTTATTTATTTTTTGAGATGATAAATATACAGTATATACAATTAACTATAATTATATTAGATTAGTAATAATAAGTAATAAATATAATTAATATATTATATATGTTTGATATTTAATTGAAATATATATGATCTAATAAATTTAAATATTTAAGATTAAAATTTCATGTTATAAATTATAATATAACATTCTTTTATATAAATTATAAACTATCTAATTTTTTTTAAATCATATTATTTCTTAAAAATAATCACATAACTAAAAAATTTGTGGATGATTCAAGTTTATGTTGATCTAGAAAAATTTAAAGATAAAGACATAGGTATTTTAATATCATATTTTTTGAAACTGTGCAAAATAACATAAATATTATATCATCGTCTTGAAATTATAAAAATATAATATCTTAAATGAATATTTTATTAAAGTTTTAATTAAAATTATCTCAAATAAATTTGATAAAATTATAGGTTATATTTATTTATAGGACTATTTTATTGTTTTTATTAATACTTTTTTTATAATATATGAAAACGTATAATTATTTATCATCTATTTAATTATGAATAATCTTCAAATTTTTATTAGAAATTAAACTAGATAAACATGTTTTGCATGTTACTTTTATCTAATAGATATATAATGACCTGAGGACGTAACTCAATTGAAATTTATTGTAGTTTTTGTTCCAATCCTACAAGCAATATTTTGCTAATTGCTTCTGTTGATTTTTTCTCATAGTTTTCTACTAACAAGAACCATCATAATTATTTCTATCAAAATATTTCACATCTTATTGCAGGGCCGCTGGCCCCGAGGGGGGGGGGGGGGGGGAAGAAATGGAAAAGGGGAGAGAAAATGGTTGATGAGAAGATGAAATCGGCACGTGGGTAGGAAAAAGGAGAGGGGATACTGTGCTAGGAAGAGGAGTGAGAATTGACAATTTTTTTTATCATGCATGGGGACAAGTGCGAAATTAGAATTTGATATTTGAAAAGAATGATTGATAAAATGTGTGGTATGTATGAGCATAAATATTATGTATTTTCAATTTGTGACTATATAAAAAATAATGATTGTATGTTATAATATTGTATAAAAAGTACATGTCTTTAAATTTATTTTGTAAGATAAATTTTCTTAGAAATTTTAGAGTTTGCTAGAGATCATTAGAAAGACCTTCTTCAACTGTATCATTTGATCCAAAACTAGTATAACCCTAATTACAAGAGCCTCTCACGTACGGTTGAAGTAGAAACGTATGTATTGTCAAAGAAAATTGCGCAGATACAGTAATCTAAAAAATATATGTAAATTTGAGGCATGTAAAACACTATCGTGATAATTGTCCTCATTTGAAAGAGTTTGTTATCAAATTACAACAATTCACCTCCTAGATATAACAAAGTTATTGATTGCAAATAGCAAATGAGAATGATTTTTTTTCTTTTCTTTCTAGATAAAATTGTGTAAGTAACTGAAAATATGGAAGAATAAAATGAATAAATTCGTAGGTATTATCCTCTATAAAATAGAGAATGAAGTGACCATTAAAAAGTTACAATTCTTAACTTGTGACTTTTAAACTGATAATTATAGTTTAAATGTCATGTTGTTTCATTTAGAGACAAAAGCACATGCTAGTCAAGTGGTTGGACACCTCCATTTCTCATGGGTGGTCATTGGCTCAATTGTGATATTAAATATGTGAATTATTATTTATTTCCCCGAACCACTATCATAAAAGAGATGTATGGTTCAGTAGTAAGAGTGTGTTATGTTAAAAGAGAGGGAATAGGTTCAGGGTCATTTCTATGGAAGCTATATATATGTAATTGCAGGCTTGCATTTTGACATAGCCACCTCTCCAACTTTCTTTATGTCATGAATCACATGTAATTTAAGAGAAGGATTAGCAAATTCTTTTATAGAAAGAAACCACATTACAATCTCTATAAGGGCATAGAACCAAGTAACCTTAGAATTAATAAATTGGGATTCCAATTTCCCTATATACTAACAAGGATGCATTGTTTCCCAATGATTCAAAATATTACATAATGAACATCATGGAGGCAAATTATGGTCTGACCTCGTACTTGCAGAGAATACAAAGTGGGAGTGCGCTCATCAGCCGCAGAGCCAAGGATTTGTTTTAGAAAACCAAGCAAAATTAATATAAAATATATAAAATATTTTTTATTTTATTTTTATATATTTTTTATACAGTATAGAATAATCTAATATTAAAATTTACAATAAAAATAAAATACATTTAATATAACTTATATATTAAAAAAATATATAATATGTTAAGAACATGTCATTATAATAAAAAAAATTAAAAATATGTTAGAAATCATCCAAATTCTTTTTTATTTTTATTTTTATCTATAATTAAAATATGTCATCATGTTATTATATCATTTTATTTTATTTTAAAATTAGATTAAATTTTATAAAAGGAAATCAAGATAATTTTTAGAGAGGAGACTAATACAAAATAAAGTTAATATTTATCTTACTAAATTATTAAAAAACTAATCTATATTATTATTATTATTTTTTAATATATATATTTTTTATTTTTTATTTTTAAAAAGAGGTGGAGCTAGGGGATAGGGTTCCATCATAGAGACACGAGATGGCATGAAATTGGGGTGAAGGGATGCAGAGAGAATAGAGATGAGGGTGGGAGAGGAAGAGAGAAGATGATTCTCTGCAATTAGGGGTGTCAAAACGTGTTAACGGGTCGTGTTCATATCATGTCAGGGTAGGTACATAATGCTTAAAGGGTTAACACGAACACGACTCGTTAAGGATTTCGTGTCAAAAACTTCAACCCTAACACGGCCCGTTAAGATAACGGGTTGACACGATACGACCCGTTAAGACCTTTGACACTATATAACACGACATGACATAACATGATACAACACGATCTGATCTGTTTCAACCTGCAAACCCGTTAGTGACCCGTTTGAGTTTAATTTAATTGATTTATACAAATATTAAAACTTAAATAATAATTATAAAACATAAAAAATTAATTACAAATTACAAATTTAAAATTATAATTCAATAAGTAGTATATTATAAAATATGATAAACACACAAATATGATCTACACATTATAAAATATTAAAATTATAACCCAAACATATTAAATAATAATGGGTTAACTCGTTAATAACTTTTAAATAAGTACTTAAATGGGATATCAAAGTGTCTAAGAGTATAAAACTAATTTTAAATTAGGATTTTTTGAAATTTAGCTCAAGGATGTAAAAGTAAATTCAAATTTCTTAAAATGTCTTAACGGGTCTTAATGGGTCATAACGGGTCATAACGGGTTTGATCTGTTATGACTTGTTATCAAATCGTGTCTCAACGGGTTGACATGAATTGACCCGAAACCTGTTAAGCCTAAACACTAACCCGTTTTTATCGTGTCGTGTTCATTTCGTGTTAACGTGTCGTGTCACATATTACCACCCCTATTTGCAATAGGATTCATTTAACTCTTAAATGGAATGTCTATATGGCATGTTTTTATTGGCCAATGAAAAACCAATTTTGACACTTATTCGGGGTTGAGCTTTTTTCTAAGAATAATGCTACTAATTTCCATAAATGCTATCGACAATGGTTGTGGGATTCCAATTTTTTTTATTTAGTAATTAAATAAATATTTTGTAATAATATAATTTTTTATTTAAAAATGTTTAAAAGAATATATTAAAAAAAAGGCAAAAATGTTATTTTTGAAAGAATTTCTCAATGGGTGTAACACCGGTTAGATAAAGTCATTATTTTTTTGAAAAAAAAATAGTAAAATGTATTATTAAAAATGTAAATTTTTATATAAATTTTAGATTTATTTACTTATTTAAAAATGAGTATATATCGTTTACGGATTCTATGATTATAAATATTATATCTCGCATTAAATAAAAATCTTTTACTTGTACGGGTACATAATTTTAAATTTTTAAATTTTTAAATGTTTAAATAGAGTTATACTATATATATATACACACACGATATCTTTCATATTGTGTTAATATAACACTATTCGTCTACCATTATATTATTCTTTATTTATTAAAATAATAAACCCAAAAGTTGATGGTTAGTGCTGCATCAACAGAGGTGGAATTAGAATATATAATATGGAAAGTCGAGAGGGCAAATAGTTCACATCTTCACAAAATTAGCTCGTTGTCCATCACTGGATTAGCTCTTTTGTATCAAGAAAGTATATTAAAAGATTTATGAGCAGTACCATATTAACATAGTTGACCAAAACTAAGGTGATAGCCTAATCTAGAATGTTCTATTGTTATTAAGTCCCCGCTTGAAACTTGGATTGAATTATAATCAATTCAGTTCACTTTAATTTTAATATTAGTCTAATATTCAAATACTCAAATCATAAGTTCATCTTAATTTAAAACTTCTTTATATGTGAAATCTACAATATTTTTCAACCAAACACTTTTTTTTGCACAAACTCACAATCTTTTTCAATTTCTTATAAATACATCTAGGGAGAATTATAGACTGGTCAGGTGTCTATCCTATTTTTAGACCCGCTAATGACGCGCTACCATATATGAGATGTCGGAAACTCCATTAATCTACACCTGCATGCATATTAAAAAAAATCACATCTTCCCCCATTTTCTCGCCCTTTTCTCCCATCTAGGAGTGTCAAATCGTGTTAACGGATCGTATTCGTATCGTGGCAAGACATGTATATTATACTATATATGTCAACCCTAACCCGACTCATTAAGCTTATTGTATTAAATCTCAAACTCTAATATGACCCGTTAACATAATGTGTCGTGTCGTGTCGTGTCGTGTCAACCCATTATGATCTATTAGTGAATATTATGAAATAAATTAACACGACAAAATATGATACGTTTCAATCTGTTTATGTAAATATGTTGAATATGTCTAAAATTAATTCGTTTGGCTTAATTAAATTTAGCATAATTTTATACAAATGTTACTATCACAATATCTATAAAAATTATAATACTAATTATAAGTATGAATTATAATATAAATAATAAAAATATTAAAATTAAGATTCTAATAAATTTACTTTTAAATATAAGGGTATACTTATAATTTTAACTTTCTTAACGTGTCATAGCGGGTCAAAACAGGTTGATTTTTATCAACCCGTTAAGCAATCGTGTTATAACGGGTTAATCCGTTTTGACCCGAAACCTTTTAAGACTAAACCCTAACTCGCTATTATCATGTCGTGTTTGTGTTGGGTTAACGGATCGTGTGATATATTGTCACCTCTACCCCTACCCGGACACCTACCCTCCCACCACACCCTATTGCCTACACTTTCCTACGTCTCTCTCTCTCTCTCTCTAAAATACACTCTCTTTTCTCTCTCCAAGAACATACTCGATCTTTCTCACCCTCCCTCTCATCTGATTGTTGCCCCTTTCACTGTGAAATTTGTGGCCATTGCCAAGGGATAGGTAAGAGTACTAACTCAGCCTTTTTGTACTCTAATCCTGTTGCCTTTTAATTCTATTTGGATGCTAAGAAAAAGAAGTGGACAATTTTTGTTTGGCTGCTAAGAAAATGTGGGATTTTCTTATGCTATTCCGATTGCCTTTGTTGTAGCTGCATTAATTGTTTTTCCCTTTTCCACAACTGACGTTCAGTCTTATTCAAAGAAATAAAATTATGTAGGATATAACTCACATGACTTTTTATTTGAGTTCTAAACCTTGTACATCCCATGATCAATCTATGATATGGATTTTTGCTTTATTGATTTTTGGCTTGCAAAATTATATGGATATGTAATGACCTCATGACGTAACTCAATTGAAATTTATTGCAGTTTTCATTGCAATTCTACAAGCAATATTTTGCTAATTGCTTATGTTGAATTTTTGTCATAGTTTTCTACTAACAAGAAGCATTAGAATTATTTCTATCAAAATATTTCACATCTTATTCCAGGGACGCCAGGGAGAGAAAGAAATGGATAAGGGGAGAGGGAATGGTTGCTGAGAAGAGGAAATCGGCACGTGGGTAGGAAAAAGAAGAGGGGATGCCGTGCTAGGGAGAGGAGTGAGAATTGACATTTTTTTTTATAATGCATGCGGACAAGTACAAAATTAGGATTGGGTGTTTGGAAGGAACGATTGACAAAGTGTGTGGCATGTATGAATATAAGTAATATATATTTTTTTACATGTGATTATATAAAAAATAATAATGATACGTCATAAAATTGTATAAAAAGTACATTTAAATGTCATGTTGTTTCATTTAGAGACAAAAGCACATGCTAGTCAAGTGGATGGACACCTCCATTTCTCATTGGTGGTCATTGGCTCAATTGTGATATTAAATATGTGAATTTATTGAATGCGAATTATTATTTATTTTTCCAAACCACTATCATAAAAGAGATGTATGGTTCAGTAGTAAGAGTGTGTTATGTTAAAAGAGAGGGAATAGGTTCAGACTCTTCAGGGTCTTCAAACAACCATGGGTATACTTTGATGCTTTAATTTTAACAAGGCGTGAAATAGCCCAAGGAATGCGTGGGCCAAGCCCAAAGTGGCACAATATTTGGGTTAAAGAGGCATGATGCCTGGGCCGAAGAGGTACCACACTTGGGGTGAACAGATACAATGTATGGCTTGGGCCTAAGAAATCAGAGGTAGTATGCTTGGATGGGTGCAATACTTCAAAATAAAGTATAGTAATAATCTCCTTTAAAATAACACACTCTTACAAGTTACAACTGAACTAATGCATCTTTTTAAGATAGTAGTTCATGAAAATAAATAATAATTCACATTCAATAAATTTATATATTTAATATCAAAATATATAATAAATATCTTTAAGCTCTGTCAAAAATCATCTTAATGGTCGGTCTGTCATTGGACCATATTGCAATCTATTAACCAAGAGAATATGGAATTTAAGCTACTCCGCTAGTCTTAATTCCCCTTTATTATATACTTTTTACAATTTCTTAACCGCTTAACATCTAGATTTAAAAATTGTGAAATGATTATAGGAGCCCAAACTCCACATATGGACTTTTCTACATAGACTTGAGACACGAGAGCTTGCAAATTAGGGCGCGCCTAGCGGCCCCACTTTGGGGTCCCCGCTTTTAGTCTCGGTAGAGTATTCGTAGGGTTTTTTTTATTTTATTTTTATTTTTTTATTTTCATTTTCTGTTACATGATTATTTTTTTTTCTATTTTTGAACAATTTTAAAAAACAGAAAAAAAAATTAAAATATTATTACAAAATATTTACTTAGTAATAAAATTAAAAAAAAAAAAGTCCAAATGAGAGCTCTCAGCAACGGACTATTTAGCATTTTTCTAAAAATAAATTAGGATGGGTTCCACCACTCCTCGCTGCTGTTGAGAACCAGCATTAATTGAAAAAATAATTCTTTTTACAGTCTATTACTGAAATCTACATAAAAATACTTTAATTTATGACTAAATAAAATAATTTTTTTTAGATTTTTAAAGTTTTTTGTTTGCAAATAAAGTTATTTTAATTAATTTTATTCTAAAATAGATATTTCTCTATTTGCTTATTACTTTAACTCAGGGACGGAACCACCTTTTAACTTGGGAGTATTTTTAAAACTTGATAAATATCAAATTTTGAAAAGTACTTTTATGAAATAAATTATATAAAAAATTAATATTTGTTTTTTTTTTTAATTTTATTTTGTAAATTGACTCCCAAACTAAATTTTCTAATTTTACCCTTGTTTGGATTGCAAAAGAATCCAACATTGCCCTAAAAAATTTTCTTTAATTATTCTCTAAAAAGATTAAAAATTAAAATAAAAAGTTTCAACAGTAATCTCAAACGATGAGAATGAGTAATAAGAATAATAATTTTTAATAAATTATGATAAATTACTGCTTACAAAACATTTATAAACAATGAATTGATTTTTGTCCAAGAATATTTGAATTCCCTATATTCTCAGTTTCATGAAAAAAATGTCCCTATCTCAGGCAATATTGTTGTTTCAATATTGATAAGTTCCTTTTAGTAAAGTCTGCTTGCACTTTGTCATGATCAATTTGCACATGTTCTTACCTTTTTTTTCTCCTTTCTTTTTTATTTTCATTTTTATTTTTATTCCTTCTGTGTAAAAGATTAATATATTCTATTCCTCGGGTACCCAAAATCAGGAGAGAAATAATAATTTGTCCTTCATGTCGTTTTCGCATCATCTGTCTTTAGATGCCCCATTTGCTGTAAATGGGATCTCTCGAATGTCCACCACTGAAAAAATTGAAAAAAAAAATCAAAATATGAACCCAACTTATTATTTATTTGTTCAGTCAAAATAAACGTTTCTGTGAATCGTTTCGAATTTCTTTATTATAAAATCATGTTTCTCTCTACATTTCTGTGAAACCTCGTCAAACTATAATTTTATAATCTGATATAACTCGTCAAACTACATCCGTTTGAGAATTTACTTTTGTGAAACCTCTTCATAACTAAAGCATTTCTCATCAACAAATGATTAAATTCATAATTCCTATCTTGTTAATCTTAAAGATAGAAATTGATTTACCATTCATGATGTTAATGAATTATGTTTCAGCATCCCATTCAAGTATTAGCAATGACATAATTCAAAAGGAGCAACTTAGAGCAGTGAATGTTTATCATTACAATAAATCCTTCGTCCCCTGTAGGGAAGAGGTTATTCTTAAAGAAAGAACATCAACTCCCTCTATCCTAGCCATCATAGGCAAGAATCTGAGTATTCTGAATGAAACGGAGGCTTTTATCATACTCTTAAAGCTAATAAGTTCTGAAATTAGGATCAGTTAGACTTGTATCTAGAAGATTTATACAACTCAGAGTCAGTCTGATAGTAGACAATCTCTCCACTGTCACTTACATAATGATCTTCTTTAATGCTTCTTGCTAAATTCTGGATCAAGTGAAATGGAATAGGCCCAGATTTCTTCGGCTCCCTGTAGTACTTTCCAAGCACTGGTTTAGCTGCCTCTGTCTGCAAGATAGTAGGTATTCAAGCCAGCACAAATTGCTCTTATCAGAATGCAACCATAATTTGCTACTCAATGTTATTTTCTGGGGTGACGTAGAAATGAAAAATTATTTTTACAATCGGGAAGTACACCCGTCCCTCCACGCTGCTAATATAGTACATGATTTGATCTATAAAAGAAGTTCAAATCTTGCCATATTAGTGGCGTGGAAGGTGTTTCTTCTACACTGACAAGCAAGTAGAAAGCTATTTAAAAAGGGAGAATATATTAGCCACAAAACAATTATACAAAAATAAATTCACAATTTAATGTTGCTTGATGTGGTATGTTAAATTGTAAAATTATTTTTATTATAAAGTAGATCTAACGAATTCTATGAATTCACATCAGTTTATAGATTTATTTTGTATAATCTCTTTATATCTGTAGTAGTTCTCGAAAGAAAATACCGCTTCCACCAGATGATAGTGTGGGATTTGAGGGAAGAGATGGTGTATGACATGGGTGCCAATGTCATGGTGGATGTTATTAATCCATCCATAATCACGATCAATAGTTGTGAGCCCTCCTCTTAGATAACTCCATTCCTGTCAAAACACACACAAATAATAATTAAGGTATACAGATTAACAGCCAAGTAATTTGATATTGAAATACAGACAAATTATCAGGACCTTTCCGCGGTACCAAGGAAGTTTCTGCTCATAGCCATGGTGATGTAAGTAGGTCACAAAGTCCAGCCACATCACAAAAACCTGTAAATTAATGGTTGATTCAAATAAGCACTTTACAATTAGAGAAGTGAAATATACAGAACTTTGATAGATTTATCAAGCAAATCATGAAAGTTTACTCACCAAGTGAGGAACACAGTAAAGCTTTAGCATTTGTATTGGACCAATTGCAAAGGATAGAGAGATGAGCAGAGCAAGCATTACAGAGCAGCACACAGTTGAAGTAATCACATCATTCCTCTCATTGTGGGAGAATAATTTGCTATTTGGGTTGAAATGAGAACCTTCCTTTCCTGGACCTCTTGTCCACTGAGATGTAATCCAGCAGCAAGAACAAAAATTCAGCTTCTTTAGATCCTCACAGCACAAAAGTTGAGAACTAACATAATGTAATAAGTCAGTTAAAGGAAAGGTCTCTCACCAGATAAAAAGGGTATGCTAACAGGGGAAAAGGCACTGTAAATCTCAACATTTTCGTACTATAATCCAAGCTTTTGTATAACTTCTCAGTCAACTGGTAAGTATATTGAAACATGACATATTATTCAGAATTTGCTATGCATATTAATAAGAGCTTTTGAAAATAATAAGAGTACTAGACATAATACCGGGACCCATGACTCGTCATTCTCAACATTCCCATGGTTCTGGTGGTGAGTTCTATGGCTAATTCTCCTGTAGGATTCAAAAGCCGTGTGATTTATCAAATAATAGCAAAATTTCAAAGCCAATGCCCCATTTGAATTCAGAGATGGATTCATCTCATCCTATTTTATTATTACAACTTTTTAAAATTTTCATATAAAATATAATAAATAATTCAACTTTTAACTTTTATCTAAAACTAGTTCGTCTCATTATCCTAATGGGGCCAAAATATTTCCATTATTTTTTAAGAAGATAACTGAACAGATAAAGTTATTAGAAACCAACCATCCATGGTAGGGTACGAGAATTGCAGAATGCAAGACATGCCCCACCAAGCTGTTCAACGCTGCATTATCAGAAAAGCTTCCATGGCCACTGTTTAATCCATAACCAAAAGCAGTGTAAAAAGCTTGTGAAAAAAAATCTAATTTCAAAGCCAAGATGTACAATTATTATACGATTTACCAGTCATGTCCAAGCACAAAGATGGCCCAGAACATTGTCCCTTGAGCAACCCAGTAGAATGGCCAAAATATCCGAGCATTGAAGTAGATTGCAGCCGCTGCCAATGCAAAGATGAAGAAGAAATCCCTTAGAACATAACTCAGAGATCTCCAGGGGCTCTTTATCCAGCAATGCTTGGGAATGGCTGCTCGGATCTCAGCTATCTTAAATGGAGGAGGCGCGCTTGGGTCGAAAACATCTCCTCCTCCTCCTTCTGCTCCCTTCATTTCTTCAAGAACTGGTTCCTTAATTCTTTGGCAGTTCTTGAGAAACTAATGGACAGGAAGCTTTCTAGCGTGCTGAACTCTATTGAGGTGCAGATTTACAAGGGTTTATGCTTTATAAGGAAAACCTCTTATAGACAAAACATGAGATCAGCACACTAACAGAGATAGATTCTGTCTTAATGCCCTCCCAAGTTGCCGTTAAGATGTAGAACAACATGAGAATCGATTGCACGTACACACGTGAGCCGCACGTTAGCAGTTTTCAGTTTTGACATAATTATGACTTTTTAAAGATGTGGCCATGCTTCCAATATTTCAAAAGCCATCCCTAAATGGTCCACAAAGACATATAAAAGGAATTGATGATCTTTAAAGACGCACTAGTGAGTCTGATATTTGTAAACACTTTCTTAAATTATTACTTTTGAGAATCACCTTCTAATCTACGGTCCGCATAGATACTTAAAAAAAAAAAAGAATATTTTGCACTACCTTCATAAAAACAACTATCGCCACCGTCAGCTATTGTGGGCGATACCGTCCATGCTATTAGGACTGGCTCCTTCTAACAACTTCTTGCAACGGAGACTCTTTACGATCTCCCACTTTCTCCCAACAGTCTTGAACTTAAAATGGATCTGTTTGGTGGTGTCAGTGGCCAGCAACGACGAAGATTGGATTGAGGCCGAACATTTCTTTTAAATTCATTTTCATTTTATTTTTAAATTGTGTTTTTAATATATTTTTGTATTGTATTTTTGTATTATATTATTTAGATTTTTTTATTATATTTTTATAAAAAATATAAAGAGACTATTTTTCACCTTAGAAGCAACCAAACCGACTCCCAATGATCACGTTTAAAAGAATTCCCATACGCACAAAGCTAGATATTTCCTAATTTCCTATCTTTTTAAGAAAGTTAAACCTAACCTGGCAAAGTACAACTCGACTGATTTGAAACGACTTTATTAAAAAAAAGCGTTACGTATGCTGATAAAAATCAATTTATAAATTAATATAATTTGATACGATAATATATAAGAGTATATTTATTAAATTATTTAAATAACAATAATATATTTATAATTAAATTATAATTATTTTATTTAATTTTTAATTTTACTTAGTGATTAAGACCATGAATATTAATAAAATTATTATTATTTTTTAATTTTTTCTTAATAATTAAAAATATTAAAAAAATACTTCAAAAAATGATAAAAAAATAAAATAAATAGAAACACACATAAGTTGTAAAACTTTTGTAAAACCCATTGTATGAGTATCACTGCCCTTGTTTAAAACTATCATTTAAAAAGTATATATTTATATATTTATCAAAAAATTTAATCATATTTAATTAAAAATAGAGAGATAAAAATGAGAAAATAAAATAAAAATACTTTTTATGAAAAGTAAAATTAAAATTTTATCAAATAGTTTTTGATAAATGTATAAATTTATACATTTTAAATAATAATTTTAGACAATTTAATAAAAATATTTTTAGATCAATTTATAATAAAATAATTTAGAATCTAAAATATTATATCAAATTCCGAAACATTTCAATCTAAAACGCCCAAAACCAGATATTTAACTTCCTATCCTAATAAGATCACTAGCCCATCACAAGTACAACTTTTTTATTCTAAGCCATCACAAGTACAACTTGACTGACTTATAAATTTCGAAAATTGCAAAAATTCTCTTAAGTGCGGTTTATATTAAAAAATGAATTCAATTCATCTCAATTCATTTTTATTTTATCATTATATTTTTATAATTTTTTTTATATAAAACACAAATTCCTGTACACATTTTTCAAATCCCAACACATTTTTTTCAAATTCTAAAATAATAATAATATTAAAAAATAAATTAAATTCATCTCAACTCATCTTATTTCTAAATTCAAGAATGACTAAATCTCACAAAAATAAATCAATATATGAATATAATTTTATATTATTTATTAAATTTATTAACAATAAAATAATTTTCAATCTAACATACCACGTTAAGATATTCTCAATGTACCTTTGGGAGGACTTTGTTTCGCCATAGACAATTAGCACACTATTATATGTAAGTTTATTTGCGAGGATTTTGTTTTGCAGCAAAAATTCATATTTGTCGCTGCAAAAAGTTATTTTCCACAAAATTTTGCTCGCCAAATTTTATTTTGTGGCAAAATATTTATTTATTTTTTACACTAACAGCTTTCGTGGCATCAATTATGTATTTGCCTCGATAGCATATCTTGAAAAAGAAAAACTTGTGAGAAAATGCAATATTTTTTGTAGTGACGTACATGTCCCCTAAATGGTCCATGCCTAAATATATAAATGATCAATTCTAACACGCACAAAGCCTAGCTAATATTATTTCATGCATGGTCCACATCTCAAAACCTAGATCATGAAAAGGAAATTAATTAAAATTTAAGGTGCATTTAATTAAGTGAAATTAGGGTAAGGTTGGCCGGGAAGCAGTAAGTAATGTACCTTCAAAGGCTTGGAGGTAAGCACTAAGTGTGTACATAAATATATATATATATATATATATATATATATATATATATATATCCATCAATCGGCCGGTGCATTTAAATTTTGAAGCGTGTGTACTAGTACTACCACCTAAAGCCAACTGAGAATTTGTGATTTTCATGTGCTTCATTAACTTGTTATTAATTACTACTACTTCCAAAATAAATAAGTAAATCATTATTAGCTTTGATGTCTCAAATTCTCAGTAGTGTAGGGATATATAGAGGATCGCACGTATATAATGTAATGAATTTAGTATTAATAATATACAATGTTATGTAATATATAAATTAGCAATTTTCTTATAATGATAGTCAAATCATGACTTGTACATATATTACATACACATTATATAATATAAAAATAAACTAATCGCACGCCCTCTCCCACGTACCTTATACCTTTCTTGAACAACATTATCGAAACATCATTTTAAAATATGTATAGTGAGATGTGCTGTAATATATGTTTGTGCATGTATTATTATTACTCTATGCTGATCTATCTTTCACTATAATAAATATCGATTTTTTTCTTAATAAATTTTGGTGAAAAAGCTCTTTTTCGACCGCGTCACAAGAGTATGTTCCCCTATGTTGCCAAACTCGTCGAAAATAGGGACTTTTTCCAGCTGAAAAGCAACAAAAAAGGTCAGCTAAACTCACTACAAATGCTTATTGATTTTGTTAATAATAGATGAGTTGTAAATAGTAATGAGATGAGTGAATTGAAATGAATTTTTGTATGTTTGGATTGAAAGTGAAATGAGATGAATTTAAGTTGTTAGAAACATAATATAAGTGGGTTCTACAACCTTTTGGAAACAGGTACTAGAGCTATTGAACGGCGCGTAAGAGATAATGACTCAGTTGTCAGAGATGGGATTTTCAAGGATTGGTCTCCGGCGTGAGGCAATGCCGGTGATGATAGCAGTATAGCTCACGGTAGCCAGCGGTAGGTCAAACGAGTTTCAAACAGTCCGAAACCCATATTTAGATTTCGATCTATGCATGGGGGACTAGTGCTCTGTTGCCGGACTTGAGATTGCTGGGGGTTGGTCACCAGTATCTTCTGATGCTGGTGATGCCAGCAATGTAACTGTTGGTAGTCGGCGATGGGTTAAAGTGAGTTGACAACATCTATGGCCACCAAGATGACCTGCAACAGTGTTGAAAAATAATAATAATAATAATAATAATAATAGTTGAACTCATCTCACTCCGATTTCACTACTCATGTTTGGATTAAAAGTGAGTTGCTCATACGAAGTGAGTTGAGCTCACTTTTGTATCCAAATCATGCCTTAATTAAATTTTAACTAAAAATTTTACTTTTATAAAGTTTAACTAATCACTTTTTACTATATTAAATAATAGATTTAACAAATCAATAGTTATTTTATTAAAATATTAATTTTTATTTTTTCATTTATTTTAATTCTAATCATGATTTGAGTATTTATTCGTTATTAAAAAATATACATTAGTTGTCTAACGTTCATATTATTCTTAACGGTTGATAGTTATAAAAATGAAGACATTAAGTTTTTTTTTTTAAAAAATAAAGTGAAAGTATGAATTTTCATGTTGAATATTTACGAAAAGAGTCAGAGAGGGTTTGAGAGTTTTATGAAAACAAAAACTGAAAAGGTTTCTTATTTTTTCATAGTCGGGATAGTAAATTAGTAGAAGAAGTGAATATTTTAATCCCACAAAAATTATTTAACTAATCCAAGAGGCTGTCTATATTTGTTAAGTCAAAGTACTATTGAAAACTATTTTAACTATTCATTTATTAAGGCTATTGTAATCCCATATTCACACTCATTAATTATTATTAATTTGATTAAACATTAATTTTATTGAATCTACTATGAGTGCTCTTATATAGATTGGAAAACAAAAAACTAGTGAGAAATGAGCAAATTTCCCATGACCCAAAGTCTCTGCAGTTTTGACAGAAAATCCTTCCATTTCTCTCGGCCTGCTGCTAATGTTTATGGTAACTTCTTTTCGAACAAGTCCAAAAGTGATAAGTAAAAGTTGCTTTGAGCATTATTTGCATCAGTCGACTGGATTGTGCATGCTTCTTTTCTGGGGAAACCAGAAGAATTTCAGTAGTGGCCTGAGCCTGTATAAATGGAGCCGAGTAAATAATTAAAATAAATGATATAACAAGTTTTAAATGCATAAATTTCACACAAATTATTTATAAAAATATTATCATAAAAAAGTGTATTTTTTTTTAATGAAGTTTATATTATTACAAAAGACTTGTACGTACAATTAAGACTTGTACATTTGAATTTCTATCTGACATTACTCATTAATTGATCTATATATATAATATATTTTTACAACTCAATCACACTTAAAAATGATAATATTTTTATGAATTATTTTATATGAAATATCTTTCATTAAAAAAATATAATCAGCAATCACCAGATCATGCATTGATTATCAATGATTGATAGGCGTGTTACAGCAAAAAAGTGGGGTAAAATGGTTTGGATTGAAGATGTGAGATCATTTTAACTCATTTTATTTTAATTTTATTATTATATTTTATTTTAAATTTTTATATAAAATATAATAGATAATTTAATTTTTTTTAATTTTAATTAATAAACTTTTTAAAATTTTAAAATAATAATAATAATAAATCATATTTAAATAATATTTTATTTAATTTTTAAAATTTATTTTAATTTATTTAATTTATTTCATTTCAACTTTCAATCCAAAGGAGGAAAAGCGACTATTTACTCTATTAATTATTAGCAAGAAAATGCCATTCAACAGAGGTATCACGGACGCATGACCAACCACGTGCATGTAGATTTTTGTGAATTCTGGATGCAATACTCCCTGTTGGCCACTCGTTTATTGATTGGAAACCTAGTAATTATGTCATTTACCCATATTCTGCCGGCCTATGAATATGTGTAATAAATATACCTCAACTTTCAAATCCATACAAAACTTGATCAAGAGATGTTGATTTTTTGAAAGAATTTTAATGACATAACTCAATTTTATGTGAAGGACACACCTTCTACGTACATTGATGACAACAGAATCTAATTTATAAAATAAATTAAAATTTTGAATATTACAAATCAAAAATTTGGTCGCATAAATAATATTGTAAAATATTTACTTTTGTTTAGTTCATAAAAATATATGTAACTAATTATATAAATTTAAGATAATTCTAATTAAAACAATGGAATGGTGTAGTAAATATATATGAGTAATGATACTCGTACAACGGATTTTAAAATATTTTTACAACTTATAGTATATTTGAGTTTTTTTATTTTATTTTATATTTTTTCATCATTTTTTTAAGTATTTTTAATATTTTTAAGCATTAAGAAAAAATAAAAAAGAATAATAATTTTATTAATATTCATATTTTTAATCACTAGGTAAAATTGAAAATTAAATACAAAAAAAGTTGTAAAATAATTGTAAAATAATAGTAAATCTATAATTTCTCAATATATATATATATATCCGAGAATGCAGGAATGGTGTAGAAAGGGAATAATGTGTCTTCTTTTTTTTTTTTTTAAGAAATAGATCGACTATCATTTAACCAAAGATGAAGTTTACATTGTGACCTATACAATTAAGATAATTCAGTTTACAAGCCAACTAATGATAATTGAATGCATAGACTTCTAATTCTTTCGGATAAAATTTAAAAGATCAACGCACTATCTCCAGAGGAGGCATGTACTTAGTTTCTCCTCCAAAAAAGGAGAAAACTACAACTCCTAACGGACTACAAGTCCAGGAGATTATTTCTCAATTTATAAAATTTTCTCTTTACAAACAATATTCATAACAACCAACAAAAAAATAAAACAAAAAAAAAACCCCAAAAATAACAATATGGTTATGGTGGCGCATGAACACCAAGCGCCACGCTAGCCTTGAAAATTTCCAAGTTGAAAGAGTTTGGCAACTTTAGATCCATAAAGAACCGTACACGACGTCTAGGATCTCACCAAATAACAGAGCGTGTCAGACACTAGTCGAACACTATTCCGCGCATTTGGAGCACGCGACGCTCTGATCGACAAAACCTCTGGTCAACTGCAATTTCAGTGGTTGTGCGCGTGGTGGGCCTAGTCCGTCAGAGTTGCCTCAACCTTCTTAAGCCGATTTCAAACCGTAACACCCGACTCCACCAACAACACCATACACAACGGTGGTCAGAAAAACTAAAAAAGAAAATTTGAGAGAGGAGCGGAAGAGGGGATGGTGCCAGAGTTTCACCCCCCCTCCTCCCCTCCTCCATCAATAGGCGACAGTTAGTTGAATTCGCAGGTGTTTTCTCTCTCAAGAACTTCTCTCATAGGTTAGTTGGAGGCTTGACTCTGCAGAAAAACATCTTGGGGAATAGTGTGTCTTAAAAAACAAAAGGGAAATTAATTCGATGCTAGAATAACTTTTTTTCAATTACTTTTTGTCAAATAGGAAAAAACGAGACACAAAATTATGGAATATTATTGTGTCTTTATGTTATGGGGATGGTGTGAAAAAGGAAATTCACTGCTAGAGTAACTTTCCATTGTTCTCATCCATTCTTCATCCATTATCGATGCTAATTGTTGTTTTTTATAAGCTCTCATGTGTATATATATAGCAAATTAAAGTAAGTTTGAGTTAAATATTAAAATAGTTTTTGTGATTTGTCTTTTGGATATATTGATTTATATATTTTAATTCATTTAAAGTTATTAGTCCTTATATTTTTCAATTTTAGTTAGGCTCCGCTTGGATTCGGAGATGAGATGAGTTGAGATGAGTTTAGTTTATTTTTTAATATTATTATTATTTTGAGATTTGAAAAATGTGTGTTAGGATTTGAAAAAGGTGTATATGAATGTGTGTTTTATATAAAAAATTATAAAAATATAATGATGAAATGAAGATGAGTTGAGATGAGTTAAGATGAGTTGAACTCATTTTCGAATACAAACAGAACCTTAATCAATCGCCCTTTTGTTAACCTTCTGTTTAGCGTTAATCGTAAGAAAACATGACATGACATGTTAAAAAAAAACCATAAAAAAAATATAAAAAGGTCAAAAAAAAAAAAATCCACTTCTACAACAAATAGAGAGAGGGTAAGAGCTGATTAAAATGGAGATATGAGCGGAAGAGGTGGTTGAATACTGGCCGGGACTGCACTGGTGCAGCGATTGCTAAGCTTTTAGGCAGACGGAGGGACGGAAGCAGCAGCGGCGGGCACAACAAGAGAGAAACAGAAGAAAATGAAATAGAAGGGGAGAGTTTTAAATTTTGACCTTTTGCGACAAATATAAATTGATTATAGTGGCAGAATCATGTCGCTGTAAAAGATTAAAACTTGTTGCAATAAATTATAAATTGTTTAATTTTAGCGATAGGTTTGTAACTCGTGACAAATAAATATATAAATATTTGAGGCCAACCTTTTTCTGATGATATGAAATTGATAGCAAAAGGTTCCCTATTTGCCACTAAATATAAAACCTGTTCGAAAAAAATTCTCTCTCAACAATTACTATTTGTTTTAGTGCAAGAAAGCTGTACTTATGAGAAATAAAATAAAAACCACTGAAGAAGATAAACCTGAGTATTTTTAGGTTTCAATTTTTATAAATGAACATAAAAAATATAAAATACCTAATAACTTAAAAAACCAATAAACGTATTTAAAAAATTAAAAGAAGTTTAATAAAATAGTAGGAAAGCAAAACATACATATGCAAATAAAAAAAAAATCTTATCTCCAACACGATGGCCGACGGAGCAATTATTCGGATTTGGATTAAAAAATAAGTTCAATTCATTTCAACTTATCTTCATTTCATCATTAAATTTTTTTAATTTCTCATACAAAACACAAGTCCTAATACATTTTTATAATTCTAGTACACATTTTTCAAATCTCAATTCAAAATTTTAAAATTCTAAAATAATAATAATAATAATAATAATAAAACTAAATTTATCTTAACTTATCTCATTTTGAAATCTAAACGGGGCTTATAGCTATAAAAACTTAAAAGAAAAACAACATTGAAAGTAAATAGTAAAAAAATAAAAATAAAAATAAATAGAGAAATGGGTGGTAAATAAAGACAGGCATTGTGGGCAATAGGGCGAGAGGATCTTCTTACGTCCAACCCCTTACAAAATATATCAAACCTTATATATGTTAATCTCTGATTCACTAGCTAGCTAATCCAACTAGCCTTATTTGAATTTAGAAGTGAGTTGAGCCCATTTCAACTCATTTCCATTTTATCATTATATTTTTATAATTTTTTTTATACAAAACACAAATTTCTATATGTCTTTTTTCAAATCACAATATACATTTTTCAAATCTTAATACACATTTTTTAAATCTCAAACCACATTTTTAAATTTCAAAATAATAATAATATTAAGAAAATAAACTAAACTCATATTATCTTCGAATCTAAACGAGACCCAAATCTTTTTGAATTCATGTAGGAAATGACAACTCTTTTCATGAGCATAATAGTGACATTTCTTGATGATCTTATATATAACAAAAATTTTTAATTCATAAAAATAAATTTAATTCATAAATTGATATACATTTATATCATTTCATCATTTATTTTATATTAAAAATAATTTTACAATCTAACATATCTTCATTTCAAATCACGTCATTTTATAAATTTATTTTTGTAAAATCTTTTAATTTATAGCTAAATCATTCTTAAATAACAAATATTTTAAAATATCTCATAGATATTATAATAAAAAGTAGTTAATAATTTAAAACTTAATATATCATAAAATTAATTAATAAATTTATTTTTATAAAATCTTGAAACATTGAATTGATAAAGATATTAGACGTACGGCACTGATTTTAACAATATTCGATTAGATTCGTTGGGAGATATCAATATCATAACGGCCACTAGTACTTGATGTCCAGCATGCCAGCATGTGTGCGGTGAGTTTTTGACAAATAATAATTTTGAAAAGACTGATCATCCGTCGAGCTTATCATGTGTTGATCTTCTAGCTGTAAAAAGATATTCTTGTTGCTTTGAACGTCAAAGATTAATGGACGGACGTTTGTAAATAATTAATCGTTCAGATTGGAAATACGTACTACTTATTACGTGTTCCAATATGCGCCATGCATGCTTTTGAAAACATGAGTTTTGCATTAATTTTAAACGTAATATCGTTCATGAATGGATGCAGGCATTCAAAAGTCAAAAGGTCTATTAATATTGCAACATTCACATGCATGCATGCATCTCCTGATCCAAGCGAGCATTTTCCACATTTGTGATAATGACATAATAAACGCTCTACGACTAATAAATTAATAATTTGGTCCTACGGGCCATTCTCCACATTTGTGAAAAGATCCCAAAGGAAAATCGCTTTAAATGATGATTTTAAAACCCAGCATATAGATTGTTGTGCAACCTAATTTGTTGTAAGGGTCAAAATATCCCAAGCCTAGAAGATTAGGCCCAGCCCACCAAATGGCCAAATTAATAAAAAAAAAAATGTAGTAGTTTAGGCTACTTAATTTTATTTCCGGTGATGCTAATATCGCCACAAAAAAGCTATATTTTTAATTTGGTTCAAATCTTGTGGCTATCGAAAAAAATTGCTAGAATTAATTACTATTCTGTCAATTTTAGTTTGTCGGAAATAATCTTGCCACAAATAAGGACCTTTCGTAATTTTGGTCGTCGTCCTAATAACATATTCGCTATTACATGTACTTTTTATGGCAAATCTTTGTTGCCGTAATTGATTTTGCCATTTATTTGTCATAAATTTGATTTATCATGGCAACTTGTAAGTCTTCGTAATAAATCTACTAAATCCTCTAATTTATTCCCCTGCTTTTTTTTTTCTCTCTCTCTCATGGTAATGGGGGTTCATTGAGATCTTTTTGGACTTATCTCAAAATGTAGCATCGAGAAACGTTCGAACTAGACGATGGCTTCAGACCTAGAAGGCATACTTCTCGTGTCACGAAGTGCTTTCCTTTACTTTTTGCTTGTTGCTCTTGAAGTTGATAGCTTTTAACATCGGTTACGTTTGTGTATTTTATCTACGTTTTGATATTTACTAGTTTTACCCTAATATCATAATCATATGCATAATAGAACACTCTCGAGTTTTGAAATACAAATTGTGATGATTGTTGTATGTCTTAATTGTGATGCCCCCAACTCCCACGTATAAAAATATGAGAATCGAGACGTCGGAATACTGACAATACGAGTCGCGCACTCCCAACGTCCATGCTAAGTGTGTGAACACGTGACATGCATAAATAAGAATAGCGGATAATTGAAATCAATATCTATAGTACCAGAATTTTTAAAAATATTTTATAAAACAGTTTAACACAAATTCTCCAACAAGAGATTTAATACAGTGATCTCAAAGACAAAACATAAAGATACATAATTATCAAAAACGAGAAAAACAATTTTCAAGATAATAAATTATAATACCATATTTCAATAGCGGAGCCGCCTCCTCAGGTTAACCTCTTCGACATCTGCATCCAAAAATCTACGACACTAAAAATGACATCACATATAAGTACAACCCAAACAAACCACAAGATCAAAATACATTTATGTAACAACAAAACACATGAACGTGACATCATATGCATGAAACTCAAAATTTCTCTCAAAATAAATAAAATAAACACACGCCAAAATCCCATTTGGCCCAAGATAAATTCAATAAAAACATCCATCATTTTTCCAGAAAATGATACACGTAAATCCTTTAAAATCAATAATCAAAACTCACCACTTTCTCATAAATAACCTAAACATCCATTTTATTAATTGTATGTACCATGATCTCTCCTAGGGATCATCCGCACACCCTGGTTCTCATCATTACATCGAAGGTAATGACCATGCATGTGACTTCGGATTTGACGATGCCTAGCTAACCGTGCTCAGCACGTATCATGACCAGGCATCCCCTAACCCCCGCTAGCAGAGAAACCACGAAGTTGACACGAGAGCGTTACTATCCCGTTTGATCCCGTCGTCGTCCAGCGACAACCCAAGGGACATCACTCAGTATATTCCGCTCCCGAGTGATCAGAGAAGCTCTACCGGGATAATGCCTCATCCCGGTTTGGGGTTGTGATACACACGCACCCGAAATCCATTAACATATGAAAACCCAGTTTCCATTTCCAACACATGAACATGCATGCATTATACAATGTATACAACATCACACAAAATAACCAACAACAGCTAAATTCCAACACCAACCAATACATAAATGTTAATGCAAAAATATATTTAAATATTAAAATTCATTTGGAAAATACTTACAGCGGGTAAAAACCAGCTCATCAAACAAGCGCCGATCCATAACGCTCATAGCGGTCACTTCGTACGCTGGCTAAAATGCTCAGTTTGACAAAACATTTAGGAAAATACGTATTAAAATGTGAAGAATCTCATGAAGTTGGTGGTGAAGTGGTACAACTACCGAAAGGTGACGGATCAGACTCAAAATGAGTGGAAACCCATTTTCGAGTTTGAGGTTGTACAAGAAAGGTGGCGTCGTGGATGGGAAAACTGCGTTAGGGGGGTGGTTGGCTGAGGTGGAAAAACATTTTGGTGGTGGAGGTGGTTGGAGGCCAAGGTGGTCAGTGGTAGTGCCAGAAAATGAAGGAAAAACGAAGATAACCCATTTCGGGTTTTAGGCTCACGCATAGGATAGAGGGTTGTCGGAGGTGTACCATTGGTGCAGGGGAGCTCGCTGGAGGGTGGGGGTTCAGGTGGAAGGGCGGTGACGGTCATGGGTGGCGCACGACAGTGTTGGGGGAAGAGGGAAGAACAAATAGAAATGAGGAAGGCGGAGGTTGCACGAGCTGGGGGGGAGGGGAAGAAAAGAAAAGAAAAAAAAAAGAAGAAAAAGAGAAAAGAAAAAGAGAAGAAAAAGGAAAGGAAAGAAAAGAAATGAAGACTAACTAAAAATAGAGTACAATAAAATAAATAAAAGCCAACTGAAAATGCTACAATTCAATATCAATAAAATAAAATATTAAAAATCCAACAATAAAATAAATTAAGCCAAAACACAATGTAATTACAATACAATAATTAATATAAGAAAGCACATAAAATAAAATCACATAATAAAATAAAAGAATTTAATTACAATCATTAAGATATTACCTCACATTAAAATTAATATGAAAAGTAACGTAACTCAATATTTTAACATAAAAATAACGTAAAACTAATATTAATTAACTAATAGCTCAAATAATAATTTTAAAAAAATAAAACACAACTAATAATATCATTAAAATAAATTGAAACAATTAACAATAAGAATAAAGACAATACATAAAAATATATAAAATTTGGGATCTCACATTAATTGATTACTATAGTTTAATTGTGAGCTTGCTGTAAAGTGGCTTTTGGCCCAATTCTTGCTTCCATAATGTGCTCATAGGCATTTTCTGGCTTTTCTAGAAATCTTATTTGTTTTCCTAAATATATTTTGGCTTTTCTAGAAAATCAGGGTTTGTTTCCATATCTATAGGCTGAGCTCCCCCTTCCACACTCTTTCCCCATCTTTTCGATTTTATTGTATTTCCTAGTTGGTTGGTTTGTTTTTTGTTTTCATCTCTTGTGAGTCATTTCTTGTTGGTGTTTCAATTTCTTACTTGAAATTTGGTTTCAGTAATTAGTATATAGTTTCAATATCTATGTGATTATTCTCATTTGTTGACTTGGGGAGCTATAATAGCCGATCTTTTTGTGTCTATTACACTTGTTGAGAATTATATATACTCTACCCCCTGAAGCTATACCACCGAGACTAGTGGTAAATCCCATAGCTTCTTCTCAGTTGTATTTTTATATCTGTTTATCATCAAGGAAGATCTTCACTCTAGAGCTACTCATGATGTGTGAATGTAGTGGAATAATGCTAACAGAGTAGTGCGAGCTTGTGCTTTCAGTTGTACTTTTCATTCGTGTAATGGATCTGATTATGAGAACACAGAATGCTTGTGCTTTTTGTAAATATTTCTTGCTTCTAGAATAAACATACTTCAAACAAAGTTTCTAAAATCATTTCCAGTAGGCTAATAAGAATGATGCTCACATGGAGTGAAACCGACTGTTTTTACTTCAAATACACACAAACAAAGTTATTGTTCCGGTACCACTCAGGTGTTTTTAGTTACTTTTTCCATCATATACTACTTCAACTGTGTTCTGTAACAGTTGGGCCTTATTCAGTGTCATGTTATAACTTTTATTTCACTTCACAATGGCTTCAAATTATTTCCCATTTCATAGTTTTCTAAACTTAAAACTTACGATGACTGCGAGAGAGGGTAGGACAGCGAAATCGATGTTGAAATAGTGAGATTCGGGGAAGAAATTGTAGATATTAACGATCCAACGTGGTGGATTGTTGGTTTTAGAAGGGAAACCGAAACTGCGAACATGAGCGTTGCGATGAGAAATAACGCGTGTAAGTGTTATGGCTTTGAGAAACAGGGCAAAATTTCTAAACGCTAGACTTGTTGCGGTGGTTCTTAGAGACACGCCATAAAAGATATCCATGTACGAGGCTAAAATTGGATGCAATTTGTTGACAACTTATTACAACGACAAAAGCGCGGTAAAAAGCTCTGAGATCGTCGCAACACAATTTTGCACACCGAGCTCATGTAAAATGTATTGATTCGCTCTGTAACTCACCGTCCATTAACAATGGGACACAAGTACTGATTATTCACATCCAAAAATTTTGCAACAAATCACAAAGCATTGCAAATGGGCAAATTCTTTGTAGTGAAATACTTTGGGCTAAAAGCACTGCAATTATATTGAGTCCATTGTAGTAAGCTAAACTTTGATTGGGCTAGCTAAACTTTGGCCGAATTTTAGTTAAGTTGATTCCACTACTAGTGCTTTTAGAGCATTGTAGTGAAATTTTAATTAAGTTTTGAATCAAATGTTACTTCTTGCCTTTTCCCTATCCATAATAATTTTATATCCCACATTGAATTAAGCATATCGCTAGTTATAATGACAGAATGTAATTTTAAAAAAAAAATTATCTGCACATCAAAATACATAAAACCTATCATGGGAATTAAGAGAGAACAAGTTTTTGGTTTTTTTTTTGAAAACATCAACACCTGATTGCATTCATTAAGTAATATCTGCGCATAGCTCATTACATTGTTTCTCCTTATCTACTAGAGATAATAACGCATAAGGAACATCTCCATCCAATAAAACTCATCATCCTTGTGCATAGCTGATCTCTTTGTCAACCTATGTGGTAGTACTTCTTTGATATACATATATTACTTGTTGATCTATCCACCCATTATAGTCTTCTTTACTCTTGATTGCTTTTGCTACATTCTATGCATCTCTTTCAAAGATAACTTCTTGCATACTCAGCTCTGCAACTATCTTCATAGCCTTCCAAAATGCAGTGTTTCAGCAACTTCACTTTCTCCCACAAATTTTCTTGCAACACAGCAGTGAACATAATTTCCCCTTCATAGTTCCTTACAACCATCCCAATTTCCATCTTCTTAGCTACTTTGTCCACTAAGGCATCATAATTAATTTTCGTGAAAGGTTCATTGGGTGGCAACCACTTTGTATGTATCTTGCTTGTTCCCATTCCTCTTCTCTGTTCACACTACTTTTGATACTGCTTCATGGAACACATCTGGAAAGGGATGAAATTAATTGCACCTGCCAAGCATTTATGACAAATGGAACAAAAGGATGGATGATGGGACTGGAAGGTGGGATGATAGACGTTGGGGTAGGGTCCAAGAATTAAATGTAAGACCTGGTAGAAAGTAGACGGTGAAGTGAAATGGTGGAATTCAACTGGCACACACAAGGTAAATATCTGACCGTACTGACCAACACTTGGCTATAAAATGGCTCAAATAGGTGAAAGAAAAAAAGAAAAAAAAATGCACTCTCTCTCTCTGGAACAATTTGGGCAGCTTCTACTTTTCCAACATCATCTTTTTCAGCCTTTTCCGATAGTCTCGACCAACGGCTTTTATCCACATATTTATGTATATTTTTCCTATACAGAGTGAGTTATGAGAGACTGTAAAAACCTCTATTATAATTGATTCTCATCCCTAAACACTTATGGACGTAGGTAGTTGACGAACCACATAAAATTATGCGTCCATTTTTATTTAGTTCATCTGTAATTTAAGCACGTACCGTCGTTGGGAGCCCCAAACAACCCCGAATGAAGCCCAACTCGTACTAGTGGGTTGGAAATAATTCTTTCTCTCACCCCGATCTATTGACCGTTTTTTATGGCCTTAACAGTGGCACCGTCTGTGAGATTTTTTAAGTCGAGGGTGGAAGAATGATAACTTTCTAGCCCACTGAATAAAGGCTCTGACCGATTCAACAAAAGTTTCTTCAAGATAAGTGTGCTCGACTACTTTATTGTTATTTTTATTTTTTTATCGCGACACGGCAAGATAGACATTGGCACTAGCTCGATCAGTCCCAAGCTCTTATCCTAGACCACCTATTTGTTTATCTTCCCGACCCAGGTGCTCACAAGAGCCACAAACACATGCATTATACACGTAATGGCCGGGAACACGACGGGAAGTATGGTGTACTGTGCACTTAAAATGCACAGTACACTTAAGGACGCAATACACGTACACTGTGCATGCACTGTACACGATCCATGTACATGTACTGGGCATGCATGCATAGTGTGCTCAGGACAGCACTGTGCACACATGTCCACCTTGCATGCACGCAATGCAGGATGCATGCATTGCGTGCATGCATCGAGCTCGGGAGTGTGCCGAAGGGGCATCCGAACCTAATAATTCGGCGTCACGAGCTCGAAATAGATGCCAGAGGTCACCTCCATGACCTCCGGCTGCTTCTGCCTTGCCGGAGGCTATGCCCGAAGGCGTGTTTAGCCCCCGACAGTGACGCCGGAAAACTGGAAATGCATTTTCCAGTAGCCACGTCGTGTTGGAAGGAGGGGAGTGGCCCTAGCACCCATCGCATGGGTCGCTAGCGTATTCTGTCTCTGACGAAGCTACCCCCGACCAGTCGCTTCGTCAGAAGCGGCGGACCCATCACAACCAAGGCCCTGCACGGAAAAAACGGTAGGGTCCAATCCCATTGGGTATGGCTAGCCCACCAGTGACTCTAGGAAAGTCGTCGGCCCTGTTTGACCTAGCCGATGGGTGGCCGGTCCACCGGTGACCCCCAGGGTGGTTGCCCACTGTGCTCAGATCTCAGCCTCTCGAATTTCCCTTACTCAGGAACCATGAGCGAACACCATCCCAACTCAGACACCTCCAGTTCGAGCCCCTCCAGCTTGAGCCTAGCTCGGGATTCCTCAGTTCGAGACAGCCACCAACTCGAGCACCAGCTCGGGATTCTTCAACTCGGAAAGGTCCCTCGAAATTACCCTCTCGGGATTCATCTTTCACACTCGGAGGAACAAGTTCGCCACACCCTCATAGCTCACTCTTTCGGAAGCATGCTCACAGCACACAGGCAGTGGATCTCTAGGGCAATCGTCTCCAGCTCTGGTCCACCCCCAGATGCCTTCAGCTCGGTCGACACCCTCGGCCAACTCGGGGTTTGCTAGCACCACCCGCTCGGGACCCTTCACGCCTCGGATACATTCAGCCTACTCGAGACTCTTCACCTCTCGGACACCTTCAGCTTGGTCGGCCACCTCTCACACACGGACACCTCACAGGCTCACGCCGACCACCCCAGCTGCCCAGTAGACCTGGTCTCCTACTCGGGTCTCCCCCAACTTGGGGATGCCACCAGTTCAGTATCCGTCAGCTCGGACACCCTCAACATGAGTTCCACCAACTCCAAGTCCTTCAGTCCGAGCTCCACTAGCTCGGGAATCCATCGAGCTCTCCTCTCTCTCCCAGACTTATCACACAGAATCCAGCTTAACGCACCCATGCTCACCATGCAACAAGGGCTCCACCGTGCTCGGGAAACTGACTCGAGGTTACACCCTCGGCCAGCTCGGGATTCACTAGCCCAGCACCACTTCGCTCAGGATTCCACTAGCTCAGTCGTCCTCCACGAGCCACCACACAACCAATCACATGCTTCACTTGGGATTTCTTGTTCGGTCGGTTGCACCATCACGCGGTCGGTTACACCATCACACGGGAGCATGCTCACGCCATACGGGAAGCTCACTCAATTCTCCCAAGCCCTATACACTCAGGAATCTTTGTGGAACGAGCATCAAGCAACTTGGATACAAAATAGGAGCGCTGCTAGACAACAAAATGCCTTCACCAAGCACTCATGATCCTTCACGCGGGCTCCCTCGGCCTGGGTTTCACCAGATCGGGATTCTTCATGCAGACTCCCTTAGCTTGGAAATCCTAAAAAGCTCACTAGGTGGACTCTCACCAGACATTAGGCATGTTGCGATCTCGTGCCAAGCATTTGGGAACTCGCCCTCACCAAGCAAGAGCTCGAACCAACTCAAAACTCACTCGAGAACAACTCGCGGGTGCCTCATCTAACATAGCTCAAGAGTCCGCCAAGCTCCTTCCTTCTCTCTCGGGATTTATTGCACTCGCTCCCACGACACCGTATTCAGGATTTCACAGTCCCACTCGGGAAACCTTCTTCCTTTCTTGTTTACAAGATTCAGGCGGTCACCATTCACGGTTCTACGCTCGACACTCGAGGACTTTTCACCGCTTAAAAGCACGCAAACCACATTACCATTGAGATTGGATCGGAGATAGTGCCGCACCATCACTAAACCTGAAAATTCAAATTGGACCTAGCATCAACCCGGATGGCACTTTGGCCCACTTAGACCTAATCGTTCGCCACAGACAAAAACATCAGTTTGTTTCTTGCAAAATGTGAATTTATTTTTACTGACAAAATTATCGTCTCTAGCATGCGACATCGGCACAATCCTGCAGGGTTCTAGGCGATGCACTCCCGCTAGGTCTCACGCGATGACTCCTCCAACAGAGTCCTAGGCGATGCACTCTTGTTGGATGTCACGCGATGACTCCTCCCGTTGTGTCCCAGGCGATGCACTCCCTCGGGATCCCACGCGATGACATTTCCCGCGGGATAACGGCTGAACACTAGTCTTGCCCCTTGGCTCACCTACGTGATGACCCCTCCTGTGGGGTCCCACGCGATGGCACTTCCCGCGGGGTGACGGCTGAGCACTAGCCTTGCGCTTTGACTCACCTACGCGATGACCCCTCCCGCGGGGTCCCATGCGATGACACTTCCTGCGGGGTGACGGCTAAGCACTAGCCTTGCTCCTCGGCTCACCTACGCGATGACCCCTCCCGCTAGGTCCCACGCGATGACACTTCCCGCGGGGTGACGGCTAAGCACGCTCACTTACGCGATTATTTCTCTCGCCGGCTCCCATACAATGACGGAATAGGCTTTGCGCCCTTATCAAAACGAAATCCCGCTCGATGGATCGCGGGGTCGTCGGATCACCCACATCCCTCTTGAAGGCTCGCGGGGTTGTCGGATTACCCGCATCCCGCTCGAAGGCTCGCGGGATTGTCGGACCACCCACATTCTGCTCGAAAGCTCACAGGGTTTTCGGATCACCCACATCCCACTCGATGGATCGCGGGGTTGTCGGATCACCCACATTCCGCTCAAAGGCTTGTGGGATTGTCTGGCCACACACAACCTACCCAAAAATCCACGCGCCATTTCTAAACGCAGTGAACCGCCATCTTCTCAGAATATGGAAATGGGACATCAACAAGTGAATTCCCACAGCCTTCTTGGTGGTAAGAATTCTCAGGGTAAACAAAAGCAAAAAAGAAGACAACAAAATAGAATTCTCATCAAAACACATTTGCTAAGAATTCGCGAGGTACTGAAAGGGATGAAATTAATTGCACCTGCCAAGCATTTATGACAAATAGGACAAAAAGATGGATGATGGGACTGAAAGGTGGGTTGATAGACGTTGGGGCAGGGTGCACGAATTAAATGTAAGACCTGGTAGAAAGCAGACAATGAAGTGAAAGGGTGGAGTTCGACCGACACACGCAAGATAAATATTTGACCATAGTGACCAAAACTTGGCTATAAAAGAGTTCAAACAGATGAAAGAAAAAAAAATGCACCCTCTCTCTCTGGAACAATTTGGGCAGCTTCTATTTCTCCAACATCATCTTCTTCAGCCTTTTTCGGGAGCCTCGACCAACAGTTTTTATCCACATATTTATGTATATTTTTCCTGTACAGAGTGAGCTATGAGAGACTGTGAAAACCCCTATTATAATGGATTCTCATCCCTAAACACCCGTGGACGTAAGCAGTTGTCGAACCACATAAAATTATGCGTCTATCTCTATTTAGTTCATCTGAGATTTAAGTACGTACCGCCATGCCGAAACCTTGCTGGGAGCCCCAAACAACCCCGAATGAAGCCCAACTCGCACCAGTAGGTTGGGAATAATTCTTTCTCTCACCCCGACCTGTTGGCCCATTTTTATGGTCTTAACATATCTTTCATCTGTTTTGCTTGTTTAATTGCCAAACTTGGACCATCAAATCTGTCATAAAAAACAAATATGTTTCTTTTGAACCATATGCTTGCAAATATAACTATTGCTTTCAACTTCTCTTAATCTAGAGCCTTCATTAGCTTCTCTAGAGTTGAACAAATTCTACTTCTTCATGGCACCATTTATGCAAGCCACTAGATCTCTCAGTCCATATATCCCTAGCCGCTGGACAGGTTCACAAAACATGATGTACTGATTCCTCCCCTTATTTACATATGGGACATATTGCTTTTTCCACCAATTAACTTTTTTTAAAAAATTTACTTTTGTAGGCAAAATCGAGTTTAAAACCTTCCACAAGAAATGTTTTACTTTGCTCGACACATTCAGTTTCTTCACAAGTTTCCACATCTGCTTTTGTTACCTACCAGTTTGAGCATTCCCCCATGGTTGCCTCTACTTTACTCTTTTCTACATAATATGTTTGTTGTATAGCTCTCATCTTTTGTATATCCCAAATAACTTTATTTTCCCCTCCTCTCTTACTTAATGGGATTTCATATTCTATTAATCTTTCTTTCTAGATGTGACTGTCCTCATTTATTAATTCTTCTACCTTTGCATTTTTTGCCAACTGTTTTACAAGTGATCTAATTCTATTAATTTTGTCACTTTTGAGTGCAAAGAAAAGAGATGAGAGAGAAAATAGGATAGATTAATCAATTGGAGGTGAATAGTAACCATAAATATTTGGAGATTTAGGCCTAGTTTGCTTTTCCAAATAATCTTATCTCATCTTATCTCATCTCATTATTATTATTATTCTAAATTTATGTACAAAATAAAATAAAAATTGAATTTTTTTAAAATCTCAAAATAAAATTAATATTAAAAAATATATTATTTAATTTTTAATTTTTATTTCATCTGATCTTATTTATCTATAAAAACAAACTAGAATATAATATACCATTTAAGGCAAACCATTTGCTTCTCTTAATATATAGACAATTTTAAAGAATTGTTAGCGTAATTTTAGATTGCAAAGGCAAGAAATTCAAGACTAGACAATGATAAATTGCACAATGAATGCAATTAAGCTAGTTTTGACTGTTGATACAAATTATACAACATAAGAGGTAGTTAAATTCAAATAAATTTGGATGGAGTTGGATATGATTAAGGGTTTAAGATTAGGGCTTATGTAGCTACCTAGCATAGCCCAACTACGGCTTGGAGCCTAGCAGTAGCTGTCAATGAAACCAAACAGAACAGAGTCAATGTGATTGGTGTCAAGAGTCAAGACCCCCATCGCCCCCCTCTCTTTCTTTCTCTCTCTCTGTATGTGAGTGTATGGTTGTGCTCGGCAATGGATCAAACCCATTTGCTTCTGCTAGGATTACCGCTCTTCCTCCTCGTCTCTGACCTCTTAAATCTCTTCTCTCTTCCACCTCCGCCATTTAAACACTCCCACCATCATCAACACCACCACCGCCATGACCCACCTCCAGTTAACAAAAGAAAACCTGGACTTTCCTTCTGATTTTTTTTCCTCTCTCTAATGGTTTTATATTGTACGCTTATTCATTTTTTTATATTTCTCTATGATTAATTCTTTGGATTTCTGTTGCAGAAGCCAACCGATGTTGCAGGAATCGATTTTGGCAACACAACCAACATCAATTTCTGTGTTTCTTGCTCTTACAAGTAATATTAAATTCCCAAGTCCCAATTTTTTTTTCTAGTTTTTCATTTTAATTTGGTAGTTTATTGATTAGCAGTAGTGAATATGTGCTTTTATCATAGGATTTATTTGAAGAGTTTTCTTTTTTATTGCCGATAAGAGAAAGGTGTAACTTGTAAGAACTAAAAAGAACTAGAATCTTGTGGTAAAAATGAACAAAATTACAAAGGGAAAAAAGGCAAACACCATGATTATCTGAAATCTAATTGTTGGTATCGGTGATTCCGGTCTAAACACTTTAAACTATTATTTGGAGCTGGTTAATGTGAAAAAAGTAAAGATGTTTAGAGGAAAAACGTAGATGCATATTGTTGAGAGGTGGTTTGAATAAAGCGCCTCCCCTGTTTCTCGTTCGACTCTCATTTGACATTCAGCTTGAACGAGAGTCATTCAGAGACTTCGCTCGACTCTCACTTGACTTATAGCTTGAGCGAGATATCATATAGAGATTTTGCGAGACTCTCGCTCGACATCCAACTCAAGCGAGGTCCAGCTAGAGACTTCGCGTGACTTTCGTTCGACATCCAGTTTGAGTGGGATTGCAATTCGAGATTTTGCTCGATACTCGCTTGAGTCCTGCTCAAGCGAGATGACAACATGTCCGTTCGCTCAATAGTTCGCTTGAGCCTTGCTTCAAGCTAATGTTCTTTCTGTAGGGTTTGCGCCATTTACAACAGTGTCTCGTTTAAGCGGGAGCATTCTCGCTTGAGTGAGTGTCACTTATATAAGGCAAACACGTTCATTTGAACGCATGATGCCAGACTGCCTCCCATTTCATTTTTCTTCTATATTTGTGAGCCTGTTGAGTGTTCTTGAGTTATTCTTGAGTGTTCTTGAGAGTAAACACTTGTGAGGCTGAGAGTATACACGTGAGGCTGAGTGATTGTTTTGTAGAATCATTTGATTCAATCTTTGTACTCCATCTTTAATTTATAGTGAAGTTTTGAGACCGACCTCATAGTGGACGTAGGCTTATTCTGAGCCGAACCATATATATCTGTGTGTTCTATCTATCCTTTTATATTCTCCTGTGTTGCATCCGCTGCGTTACTTCGATTATTGCTGTTTGTTGAACTGCTTATTCTCAACACATATCCATAGCATCCATCAATCACCAGTTGCTTAAGGAAACATGATTAGTGTTTTGAATGCTCTCAAGTTTTCGACTAGTAGCCGTGTGCCTGCATCAGGAAACTTTTAAACATATTTCCTCCCTTGTTAAAACCTCATCTATATTTCTAATATGCTACTTTGTTTCACTCTGTAGAGGGAATGCAGTGACAATGAAGAAGATGATGGAGGTGGCTTTTCCTGGACTTCATGTTCTACTTGCAAATTATCTGCCAAACTTGCCAAAGCGTCTAATGGGAAAAGTGGTTCCAGTTATTCAGATTGGAGCTATTGTGATTGTAGTGGCTGGTGAACAAAATTTTCCAGTGCTTGGAATTGTGACACCACCTCGTTGGTATTATACTTTGCAAACAAATAAATTTGGGACCATTGCAACCTTCTGGCTTCTTGGCAATGTAGCCCAGTCTTTTCTGCAAAGCTCTGGGGCTTTTGAAGTTTACCTCAACAATGAATTGGTTAGTGACCTTTTTCTCTTTGACACTCAATTTTCGTGCCTAAGCACTGGTCTATGCTAGTCCATATAGAGATTCTAGTACATACATCATGCCTTGACCACTTGAGCCAACCCCTAGGGGTTGAATTACTGAGCATTTTAAAACTCACATGCTATGTTATGTTTATATTCCATTTCAATCATGATGTTTTATCTTTGCTGCTTTGTGTTTAAATTTTGATCATGTTGGTCAAAATTTAGGCATTTGCTTTGTTTAGTTTACATGTTATATGATGTGCATACATGGGGGTTTGCCCTGATTATTGATTTGTTCTTTAGATAGCTAACTACATTATAGTGCTCCAAGATTTTGAAGTATTCACCCATTAATTAGTACTTTTTTGTGCATTTAGGTTTTCTCCAAACGGAAGGAAGCCGGGTTTCCAGGTGAAATTGAATTAAAAGATATCATCGGCAACTGGTTGGATCAGTCGAGAATTTTAGGTGACCTTGGAAATTTGTGATCCTAGTTCACATGCAAGATTTAGAGGGTCAAAGATCAATTTGATTGAAGGTGCAAGATGTGTCTAAGTCATCGGACTTGTGATTTAGATTCGGTTTGTACATATCTTAGAATAGAGTTTTTCCTGTGTATTAAGATGTTATCTTGCATGTTTCTCTCATACACAGCTTTTACTGCTTAAATAATGTCGGCCTTTTGGATCATGTTCATAAATCTTTATCTTCGTGTATGCAAGTCAAATAATCTGACTTCCCCTTTGTTCTCATTGGACATACTGTGGAATCACCATGACTATTTAAACAAAATCTCTTCCATATTTGGAATCAAAACTTGCAAATATTGTTAAATTTTTGGTTGTATTTCACTGTATGTAATAAGGAAAGTGGAATGGAAATGTAGGAAGGCTGCTGCGATGGGTTAACAGAGTACATACAAGATGTTTGATGAAATGAAGAATAGGGAGTCATAGAGTTGTATTGCTACTGAATGCTTTGAAGGCCTTCCAGCCTCCTTACAATTCTCAAAGATTAACAATATTCCAGATACCTCTATAATGATCCTAAAAAAAGAAGTTGCCTTTGTAGCAAACTCAAGACAAAACTGCCTGATTTATTTTTATAGATAAAATAAGATGAGACAAGATGAGATAAAAGTTAAAAATTGAATAAAATATTATTATAATATATATTTTTAATATTAGTTTTATTTTGAGATTTGAAAAATAATAAGTTGCCTTTGTAGCAAACTTGAGACAAGACTCTCTGATTTACTTTTGATAGATAAAATAAGATAAGATAAAATGAAATAAAAGTTAAAAATTGAATAAAATAATATTATAATATATATTTTTAATATTAGTTTTGTTTTGAGATTTGAAAAAAAATATTTTGGAAGTTGAAAATGTTGAATTGTTTATTTTATTTATATAAAAATTTGAAAATAATAATGAGATAAGACGAGAGTATTTGTGAAAATGAAAATTAATTAGTTAATGTTTGAAGAACAATTTTTTTCTTCTTTTTTCTAGGGTTAAGTCATGGACTTTGTTTGTCTTTTATGAATTCTCTTAAAATACATATTCTTTTTAGTGTAATTATTTGTCCTTATTTTCTCTAATTCTTGACAGTAATGACAGCTTGATTTTTGGTAGACTATTCCCAAATTTGTGTTTTACAGACTCTTCACTCTTCATTAATAGCACAAACTAAAACGGTGTGTAGCACCAACAGACTTAAAACTTTAAAAGAATATATATGGGATGAGAATTCCTCTGACCGATCCTCTACCAACAAATAGCCTAATAATAGATACCAATAAAATGATGATACGTATCAGAAAACACAATAAAAAAATAAAATGAAGATCATTTCACGTGTTGCACTTCCAATCGTTCAGCCTCAGCCCAGATGGAGTCTCCGCCAGCTACTGGAGACGTCACCGCCCATAACATAGGAACTGCCTCCCTCCGGTGATCTCATCTTTGGACAGCGACCCTACGCGCCTACCTCCTTCCTGACGGGCTTAAATGGACCTAGGCGGTGACGTCCCCAGTGGCCAGCGAAGGCTCCGTCTGGGCTGAGGCCGAACGGTAGGCATACCCATTTTGGATTTAATGTTGTGTGGAGAATGTGGGGTTATCGTTGCAGGGGTGAGGTCGCCGGAGGGAAGCAGTTCCGATGGTATAAGCGGTGATGTCCCCGGTAGCTAGCGGCAGTGTGGGCTGCTTTTTGGTAGGGGATCGATCTGACCGACCCCCAACTTCTCCCATATGGGATCCATATGAAAAAAAAATTGACTTTTTTAACAGTGAACCTTACATTTTTCCAGAGCGATTTGATACCGCTTGCAATTCTACGACTATGTGTAGCATTACTCTTTATTTTTTTTTTATAGCAGTACTCTTAAGACTTTAAACAACAAACCTCAACCCAAAACCGCTTGCAATAAATAAAAAAGTTTTCATTTTAGAATGAAATTAATTAAAATATTTTTACTTATAAATTAAAAACTCTAAAAATTTGAAAAATGCATATAATTTTACTCATAAAATTGGAGCATTTCAATAAGGATTACAATGCAGACCATCAAATATAGACTGCAAGAAGAATTATTCTTAAAAAACGCTACATTCAGTCTAAAAAATTAGACTCTGCATTCCGAGCTATAAACAAACAAAAACTTTCTAAGAATAAAATTGATTAAAATATTCTTATTTATAAATCAAAAATTTTAAAAATTCAATCATCAATCTCATAGCACACATAATTTTTTATTTTATTTTTTTAATAAATATGTGGCGTATGGATTATGAGTAAAAAAACTCAATGAGTTTAGAAAGAATAAAATTAAAGAATAAATAAAATTAAATATGATGTGTGATATATGGAGATAATGAGTAGCAAAACTAAAAAGTTTAAGAGGATAAGACGTTCATGAAATTAATAGGTTTAACAGTACCGAGATATTTTAGTAATTAACCCTAGCTAACCTTTATATACTAGTGCTAGAGGGATCATGGAACGAAGAACCATCGCCTAATTCAGCTAGAAATAGTTTTTTCCTTCTTTCAATCTGTTTTAGGTTCAGATTTATTTTATTTTTTGGTTTATTTTCTTTTAATGTTTTTAAAAACAAGGCATATATAAGACGTAGCATGATACCCATTTGCAATATCCCCTTCAAAATCCAAGCCCGAACAGTCTGCTGCTTTATCAAGAGTTCTTCTCCACCTACGTACCCTCTTCGCATCCACTTGAGAATTGTTTTCATGCAAAACAAATGCTTGGCCCAATTCTCCAGTCTGGTGCGTCGGACATGCGTTGCAGCGTTGGTTTCACGTTAAGAAATATTGGAATGAGAGAGTGGCCATTGGTTTTTGTACAATTTAGGATCTCCACAAGCTCATTAAGACACCACTTTGAATAAGCATAGCGTTTGGAGAAAACTACAATGGAAATCGTTGATCCTTTTATAGCTTTGAGTAATCCGGCAGGGATGTTCTCACCTCTTTTGAGTTTTTCACTGTCTAGGAAGACACGAATTCCGGCATTCTTCAAGGCAGATTTGAGGTGACTAAGGAAGGTCTTACGGACGTCTTTACCTCTAAAACTCAAGAAGACATCGTAATCCCAATGATTCGGATCAGACTCGGAGAATGATACAAGGCTTTGATCAGTTATGAAGTTTGAGACATGTCTGCGCATGTCAAAAGGAAAATGGAACATTAAAATAAGCACAAGGAAAGAAAAATCATAGAGTGATGTAATATATCTTATAAGTCATTTCAGATTAGAAAAATGATAGATGCAGTCATGGAGTTATAAGTGTTGTATAGTCGTTTTGAAAAAAATGAATAAATATAGAACCCACGTAAAAAAATTAATTTTTTTTTAAAGCGACTGTACCCCGTTTATAACTCTACGACTATACGTAGTATTACTCTTAACATTAATACCTCATATTATATTAAGTAATATCAAAGTTAACAAGAATGTCAACGTAAAATCATAAAGTGCATGAAAACTAGGAAAAATACCCAATTGCAGCACTCTCGAGATCCCAGCCAGACAGTGGCGTTGGGCCCGCGGGGCCGCCCGCCGGGGGGGTTGTGAATTTGAAAATATATATAAATATGTGTGTTAATTTTGTATGATTTGACAAAATAAATAATAATATTAATTTATCATGTATTGCCTCTCCTCTACAAATTATTTTACTCTCTCTATAAAATTTAATCTTATATAAAATAAAAAAATATATTTTTATTATAAATATATAATTTTTTAAAAAATAAATGATTTCTAACTAGATCGGATAAGATTTCTAACCTCTTTCCATCTTTCAAATCATCTCAATGGGCGAGATATGGCTTACGACAAACTGCCATTTCTCTTACAAACTGCCATTTCTTTCGCACACGGCACCCGGCACCCGGCACTGGGCACGGCACATTCCATTCTATCACATTTCGTCCTTCACATTTATTATCCAAAGCATCGAAATAACAAAAAGAAACATCAAACAGACTTGTTTCCTTCTCTGTTCTTCACCTCTTCTATTCTTCATCATCTCGCTGCAGACTACTCGCATCATCACATGGCCAAGCCTTAGGCTTAGGCTTAGTCGTTGCTCAAATAATCTTCTCGACGTTCTCATACGGCACCCGACACTGGGCACAGTACATCCCATTGTATCACATTTCGTCCTTCACATTTGTTCTCCAAATCATCGAAATAACATAAAGAAACATCAAACAGACTTGTTTCCTCCTCTGTTCTTCACCTCCTCTATTCTTCATCTTCTCGCTGCAGACTACTCGCATCTTCACATGGCCAAGCCTTAGGCTTAGGCTTGGTCGTTGCTCAAATAATCTTCTCGGCGTTCTCACTGAAGTCTGAGGTAGCATTCTCTCTTGCTTTGTTGCATCTCCCTCTCTTCCCTTCTCTCTCTCTCTCTCTCTCTCTCTGCAGGATGCCAGTTTGTCTTTTTGAAGGTTGAAGGTTCCAAATCATGTGAGAATCTGAGATGCTTCTCAGCTTCTGGATCGAGTGGGCTCTGCTCACGGGTCACTAGTTTATTTATTTAGGCTTTTTTTTTTCCTCAATTACTCGGAGTCCCACTGGTTTATTTATTTAGTAAACTAATCTGTTTTCCATTTAAAAGATTGTAGACGTAGACGGTAGTCGGTAGGCTAATGAGAAATGGGTCCATTTAAATTTTTAATATGTTTTCTTTTTAGTAGACCAAGGCCTGGTGAGTGGTGCCATTTTTGAAGTTTCGAGAATTGGCCTTTTTTTTTTTTTTGGCCTCATTACTCATTAGTAGACTATTGATTTTTTATTTTTCTATTAATAGACTACCTTTTTTCTTTTTTGTTGATTAATCATTTACAGACATAACTCGTAGCCGATAGCTCCCCAAGTCCCACGGAGCAATAATTCCTTATTATTTTCTCTGTATACGGCCCCCGGGTTTGCCTTTTTTTTTTTTTATAAAAATTTTATATTGATAGTTTAGATATATTTGTATATTACATATATTATGTGTATGGATTTAAATACGTACTGATTTAAGTTGTTTTTTATAGCATTGTATGTATTAATAAATTGTTTAATTTTCAATTTTAAATTGTTTGATTTTTATTTTTGAGACTTTATTATCAGAATATCTATAAAATTTCTCTAATTTTATTTTTTATGTTTCAATTCAATTTTAAATTTAGGTTCATGAATGATGTCTAGATTAAAAACTATCGACTCATTCTTTAAAAGAAAAGAAGTTGATCTTTCATAAAATTCTTCTAAAGTTCTAAAGATTGAATCTGAGAAAAATCTTGATCTTAACTCTCCAATTTTAGAACCCGAAAGAATTCATTTTACATCGCCAACCATTGATTTTAAAGATATTGAGATATCTTTATTACAATGAGATCTAGAATTACGTCCTCCTATGTGAGATTATCAAGTCAATTAGCGTGATGAAATAAGAAGAATTTATTTAAAAATGGGTCCATATCAAATACGTCTTAAAAAAAAAATATCATTGTCGCTTTCAAGTTTTATGGTTTGTATAATTTGAATTTTGGTTAGAGTATTATCCATCAAAGGATGCTCTCTATAATTTGGATCTTGGTTAAAGCATATTTTAACCCTTAGCTCAGCTTTGGATCCAAATGATAGGTATAAATCCTTTAATATTGATGATATATGTTGTCTTGCAAAAAAATATTATTCTCTTGATTTTTCTGAGAATGAGAAAATAAATTTAAGATTTCAATTGAAGCATTTTGAAATTTATGTATTTATCAATTCGAAGTTTCAAAATTTGAGATCCATTACAAATTTATATCAAAAATTGGTAGAAACAAATAAATCAAAGACATACTATCCTATCGATAAATTGATTCGTCTTATTTTAACTATTCCAGTGTCTACAGCAACCAGTGAACGGACATTTTCAATTATGAAGATTGTTAAAACAAGGATTCGCAACAAGATTGAAGATGAATTCTTGACAAATAATTTAGTTGTCTATATTGAAAGAGAAATAGTTAAGAGTTTTGATTTAGATTCAATACTTGATGATTTGGTTTGTTTAAAAGAGTGAAAGTTACAACTTTAAACACTCAGTATTTTTTTTGTTTAATATATTTGTATGAGTGTTTTTATGTTATTTTAATGATATATTGTTATTGACATATCAAATAATTTTTTAATACATAAATTGTGTTAAACATATTTTATTTTTATTCTAGATATTACTATCAGATTGTTCTATATTGCAAAAAAAAAATGTATAAAAATATAATAAAAATAGTTTATGAATTTTATTTTAGTTTTATTCCCCCCCCCCCAAAGTAAATTCCTAACTTTGCCACTACAGCCAGATTGGTTTACCGCTTCAGTAAGTGTTGCACCACTCAAGAGCTCACGGTAATGTTCTATTGGAGGGGAAATATTGAAAGCCTTCCAAACAAAAAGTGGGACATGATCCAGCTTTTGACTACTCATCAGATTGTGAGGACGAGAATAGATTCCAACCTTTCTCGAAGGAAAAACCATATGACTTTGATCGTGGCAAACATACCGAATTGACACAAAGGAAAGATCAGGGAAGAATGGAAGTTCGTCAGTCCCAGAGGGTGGCAGCCCGTCCGTCAAAACTTAATCTATGATTGACAATATTATGCTATGAAATGTGCGGGGGTTAGGCACTTCCAGAAACAGGTTGTAGAGTTTGATTTGGAAATATAAAGTTGACATAGTAGGCATTTGATTTGAACCATTCTTGGATGCTAGTAAAATTACCTGGCTTGCTTTTAGTCTACAAAATTTCTATAGTAATGAGGATGTTGAGGGTAAATTGTGGATATTGTTGAGTGATTTGGTTGAGTTTGAAATCTTGGGCAAGTTGAACCAGATGATAACAGGGTGGTTAAAGTTTGGACAAGATACTATTCAAATTTCTTTCATATATGCAAAATGTAACAAAGTACAAAAGTGTGAGCTGTGGTCGAGCCTAGAGTCTTTCTCTAATCTAGGTTCACCATAACTGCTAGCTAAGGACTTTCATGTGCTACTTGATGATAGAAAAAGGTTGGGTGGGCAGCCATGATCAATCCAATCCAAGGAAGAGTTCAATGGCTGCATTGGTAACTGCAAGCTCATGGATCTACATGTAGTGGAACGTAGATTGCCATGGTGTAACGGAAATTCAAGTGTGGCTCGTAGTTGGGCACGACTTGATCGTGTGTTCGTAAATGCACAACTGCTCTCTCGATTTCCTATTGCCTTTTTCGAGTACTTAGAGAGAAGGACATTGTATCATAGTTCTTTACTTATATGTTTCCAAAAATATGAGGAAAGGTATGGTCCACACCCTTTCCGTTTTTAGAACATGTGGTGTAGTCATGATAGTTAATGTGTCAAAGATGTTTGGTGCCAACCCGTTCATTCAATGGGTCTTGTATGTCTAGCTGAAAAATTGAAGAAGACAAAGCTTGCGTTTAGGGCGTGGAATAAGAATACTTTTGGTAGGGTAGAGAGCAATATTAAAGCACTATAGGAGAAAGTGGAAGTTCTAGAAACTCAATTGCAGGGAGGATTTGAATAGAGCCTTGAGAACGAATGGTTTGATGTGCATTTGGAGCTTGATACGTGGATTAAATGAGAAGAAATTAGGCAAGCTCAACTAGCTAAGAAAAAATGACTTCACAAAGGTGACCATAACTCCAAGTTTTTTCATGCCATTGTGAACCAAAGAAAGGCTTCTAACTTAATCTCTCATATGGTTTTGGAACTTGGGAGTCGGCTAATTGAGCTGGAACAGGTTCACATGTGTGCCTTTTCATTTTTCCAATCTTTCCTCACTCAAGCACAGGAGGTGGAAGAGTGTGACCTATCCCAGTTTGTTGATTCTATTAGCTCCAAGGCAGACAATGATTTTCTTTGTCAAGCTCCTTCGGAAAAGGAGATGCTAGTGGCATTGAAATCTATTCCTAAAGATAATTCTCCAGGCCCAGATGGTTTTGGATCAGCTTTTTACCTCTCTTGCTGGTATATTGTCAAAAATGATGTGGTGGATGCTGTAAGAGATTTATTTTTAGGATCTCCATTGCCAAGATTATATTCCTCGTCGTACATTGTGTTGATTTCTAAGGTGGCAGAGCCGATGAGTTTTGAAAAGTTTCAGCCTATTAGTCTGTGCTCTGTTACATATAAATTTTTTTCTAAAGTTTTAGTGCAACATATGACTCGTTTCTTGCCTCTTTTGATTTCTCAGGAACAAGGAACATTTTTTTCTCTAGCACAGGAGATGAATCACTCGCTAATGAAGAAAGTAAATGGAAGGAATCTTTTGTTAAAGATTGACATGGCCAAATATTATGATAGGATAAATTGGTCATTCCTTTGTTGAGTGTTACAAAGTTTTGGGTTCTCTGCTCATTTCTGTAAATTAGTGATGAAGTGTGTGGCTTCTCCTTGGTACTTTGTTATGATGAATAAGACGTATAAAGACTTTTTCAAGTCTTTCTTCAGAATTACGACAAAGAGACCACCTTTCACCGTATTTGTTTATTGTGATGTAGAAAATATTGTCTCGCCTCCTTAGGTGGAATTTTGAAGAGGGTCAAATCCATTGTTTCTCACACCCTCCAAGAGCTCCGCTTGTCTCTCACTTGCTGTATGTAGATGATATTTTGATTTTTGTGAATGGAGAAAAAATGTCAGTACAAAGGCCCACTAATGTATTAAAAATTTATGAGAGTTGGTTTGGCCAATTGATTAATAAGGAGAAATCGGCAATTTTTTCTCCAAGTCTATTTCCATCGGTAGAAGGAGAGGATTACAACGAGTTACTGGTTTTATGGAAGGGCAATCCCTATTTACTTAAATGGGCGTCCCTCTTGCTTCGGGTCGTATCACAGTTCATAGTTTTGAACCTTTGATTGCTAAAATCAAAGGCAAAGTTGTAGGTTGGAAGAAGAAGTTGTTATCCCTGGGAGGTCGGCTTATTCTCATTAAGCAGGTCCTATCCAGTATGGCAACACATTTGCTGTCTGTGTTGAAGATTCTGTCAACAGTTTTCAAGAGATTAAACTATTTTCTTTCCACTTTCTTCTGGAGAGAATTTAATGGCAAGCCTCATAAGAAGTGTGCTTGGAATAAGATTTGTTTGCCTATAAAGAGAGGGGGATTGGGCCTTCGTAAATTTAGTGATGAGTAAAAGTCTTTGCATATGAAATTTGCATGGAGGTTGCTGTCGGTGGATAATTTATGGAGCAAATTTTTTAAAGCAAAGTACATTAAGGAAGTCCACTTGTTATTATCCGAACAAAAAGATTCTGACCCTAGTTTTTGAAAATCTATTCTCAATGTGCTTCCAGAGGTGATGGAGAATGTAAAAGTGATAGTGAAAGATAGTGGCTCATCTTTTTGGTTTGATAATTGGGTTGGGAGTGGCCCTCTACATGCTAACACTATGTTCAATCAAAACCCAAGACTTCGAATCAAGGATGTCTGGGTGGATGGAAGATGAGAGGAAGATAAATTGGTGGAGCTAGTTGGAGAAGAATCTGCGACTAATATTTTGCATAAGATTATTCTGAGTAAAGAAGGAAGGGATATACTCATATGGCAGCCCTCGCCTGAGGAATCTTTCACGACGGCAAGTGCGTGGAATCTTATCCGGATTTGAGGGGTTGAACAGCCAAATATGGAAAGGTTTTGGCATAGTGTTCTTCCAAAAAAGATTATAGTTTGTATGTGGAAGGCTAAAATGAATGGGTTGGCTGTGGATGAAAGAGTGAGGTCCCTAGGAATATCCACTGTCTCAAGTTGTGATTGTTGTTCTATTCGAAGTTGTGAGTCTATTGACCATGTTTTGGCCTCGGGCACCATTGCATTTAAAGTCTGGCAGCTTGTTGAAATCACAATGGGCATTCCTCGTTTGTCTACGAATTCGTGTTGGTCGAGGTTCTTCACTGGCTATCTTTTGCTCGAAAAAACACACAACATGGTGTTCTTCTTGGTATCATATCTCGCATCATTTTGCGGAAGCTCTGGTTGAGGCATTATAAGGCGAGGATGGAGGGCTTTTTGGAATCCATTGGCAGTGTTTGGATGACTGTAAAGGTATGGATTAGGAAGTTGTCAATGCTCCTGGTAAAACAAAAGTGCTACCTCCAGCGGATAGAGCAATCCTTCGAGCCCTTGAGATTCTTTTATGTTGTGTTCAATGCAGGACTCCAAGCTTGGTTTATTTGGCGCAAACCAGTGGAGGGTTGGATCAAATTGAATGTCGATGGTAGTTGTTGAGGGAACCTCAATAATTTTGGAGGTGGAGGCTTAATTTGAGACCACCATGAAAATTTTCTGGGAGCTTTTTTAGAACAATTCAGGCATGGTACTAATAGTATGGCAGAGTTAAAAGCTCTTATTGCAGGAGTTCGTATGTGCAAGGAGATGGGTTTTGTCTAGGTAGAGATTGAGTGCGACTCCTTGTTAATTGTGAACTAGATGTCCTCAAAAAAATGTCTGAACTGGTATTTATGGGATTATTGAGATGAGCTCTTTTTTTTTTTTTTACTTAATGGCATGCGGTATAAAACGACTCATCAGTTTAGAGGAGGTAATGCTTTAGTGAATTTTCTTGTGCATCGCAGAGAGGAAGGTATTATTCAATGTTGCACGGATTGGATGTTGTTGCTTAAGGCTTTATTGGAATGCTGAGATTGGATAGATTGGGACTTCCGAGCATCCGAGTGTAATTTTGTTATGTTTCTTGCTAGGCTTGTTTTAATTTCTTTTGTGTTGTTGGTTTTGTTTGTTTTACTTGTGGTGCTTGGGATGTTTTATTTTCTTTTAATTTGTAATTCTCAAGAGCTTGGGTTTGGTTGGTTTGTATTTGGGAGGTGTTATTTATTTTTATTATCTGTAAACTCACATATGTTTGGATTGTAATCACGGTATTCATCCACCACAAGTGAGAGTTTTTATATAAATTTCGGACGGACCACTATTGGACATGTGGCTACCAGCTTTTCGATAAATAAAAAAAAAAGTTAACATTCCGCTCATGCCTATTAAAGTATTGTTTGTTTTTATGATTTATTTAAACTCATTTAATCTTATCTCATATAATTATTATAATTTTTTTACAATTATCATACAAAATGAAATAAATAATTCTATTTTTTTAAATCTTAAAATAAAAATAATATTAAAAATATATTATAATAATATTTTATTCAACTTTTAACTTTAATATTAATTCAACTCAACTCATCTAAATTCATCCAATCTCATTTCATCTCATTTCAAATTTATTATTACACTTTTTTAAATTTTAATATAAAATAATCTAAACAATTCAAAAATTTCAAATCCCAGAACAATTTTTTCAAATTTCAAAATAAAAGTAATATTAAAAAAAATATATTATAGTAATATATATTTTTAAAATTTTTACCTCATCTCATCTTTAAAAACAAACCAGACAATTTGTCAAGTAAGAGACAAAGACCTTCTTCAACTGCATCAATTGATCCAAAACTAGTATAACCTTATTTACGAGAGTCTCTCACAGTTGAAGTAAAAACATAAATATTGTTAAAAAAAATTGGGCAGATACAATAATCTATAAAATATATACGAATTTGAGGCATGTAGAATATTATATTTAAGGTGATAATTGCCTCTACTCTAAATAATTTGCTATTGAATTACAAGAAATTCACTTTTTGGATACAACAAAGTCACTAATTGTAGATAGCAAGCCAGAAGTCTTTTCTTCTGAGTTTTTCTATAAAATTGTGTAAGTGACTTAAATACAGAAGAATAGAATGAATAAATTCATTGGTAGTATCCTCTATTTATAAAGAATGAAATGACCATGTAAAAAATCACAATTTCTTAACTTGTGACTTTTAAATTGGTAGTTATAGTTTAAATGTCATGTTGTTTCATTTAGAGGCAAAATAATATGCCTAGGCAAGTGGTTGGACACCTCCATTCCTCATGAGTAGTCATTGGTTCATTTGTGATATTAAATATGTGAATTTATATTGAATGTGAGTTATTATTTATTTTTTTGAACCTCTATCATAAAGAGATGTATGGTTTAGTGGTAAGAGTGTGTTATTTTAAAGGAGAGTGTATAGGTTCAAAGTCTTCAAACAACCATGGCTACATTTTGATGCTTTAATTTTAACAAGGCATGAAATAGTCCAAGAAGCGCGTGGGCAATATTTGGGTTAAAGAGACCTAATGCCTGGGCTGAAGAGGTACCACACTTGGGCTAAACAAACTTAATGTATAGCTTGGGCCTAAGACGTACCACGCTTGGATGGATACAATGCTTCAAAATAAAGTGTAACAATAGCTCTTTGAACTCATTCCTCTCCTTTAAAACAACACACTTATCACTAAACTAATGCATCTTTTTAAGATAGCAGTTCATGAAAATAAATAATAATTCACATTCAATAAATATACGTATTTAATATTACAATCTATAATAAATATCTTTAAGCTCTGTCAAAAATCATCTTCATGGCCGGTCTTTCATTGGACCATATTGCAATCTATTAACCAAGAGAATATGGAATTTAAGCTACTCCGCTAGTCTTAATTCCCCCTTATTATATATATATATATATATATATATATATATATATTTTTTTTTTTTTTCAATTTCTTAATTGTTTAACACCTATATTTAAAAATTTTGAAATGATTGTAGAGTCCCCAAACTCTACATATGGACTTTTTTTTTTTTATAGAGATTTGAGACATTAGAAATGAAAAATAAGAGCGTTGCTAGCGCCCCGCTCTGGGGTCCTGCTTTCAGTCTTGTTAGTGTATTTGTAGGTTATTATTATTTTTTTTCATTTTCTTTTACAGGATTTTTTTTATATCTATAAACATCTTTTTAAAAAGAAAAAAAAAATATTATTAAAAACATTTACTTAATCATAAAAAAAAAAAATTAATGCCAAATAGCGGCCTGTTGGGGGCTCCTGCTAGCCCAACCCAACGGATTTTTTTGCATTTTTCTAAAAATAAATTAGGGTGGGTGCCACTACTCGCTACTGCTGATAGCTAGCATTAATTCAAATGTGATTTTTTATTTTACATATCTTTTAATACTTTAAATATTTTTAAAAAATAAAAAATAATATAATATTCAAAAAATTTCCTTAATTATTCTGTAAAAAAATTTAAAAATAAAATAAAAAGTTTCAAAAGTAATCTCAAACGATAAAAATGAGTAATAAGAATAATATTTTTCAATAAATTATGATAAATTATTATAAGCAATGAATTGATTTTTGTGCATGAATATTTGCATTCTCTGTATTCTTAGTTCCATGAAAAAATGTCCCTATCTCAGGCATTGCTGTTTCAAAATTTGATAAGTTCGTTTTAGTAAAGTCTGCCTGCACTTGTCATGATCAATTGCAATTTGCACATATTCTTACTTTTTTTCTTTTATTTATTTATTTATTTATTTATTTTTTCTTCCTTCTGTCTAAAAGATTAATATATTGTATTCCTCGGGTACCCAAAATCAGGAGAGAAATAATAATTTGTTCTTCATGTCGTTCGCATCGTCTTATATGCCCCGTTTGCATGTAAATGGGATCTCTCGCGAATGTCTACCACCGACAAAACTGAAAAGATCAAAATATCTAGAGAACTCTCAGGAAAATTTCCCTTAGAATATTCTGGTAGTTCTCATTTTTATAACTGTCATTCTTTTATTTTGTCTTACATGTAACAGACTACTCTTGTAAACATTATAAATAAGGAACAATCCCTCTGTGAAATGTAATAAAACAGTTATGAAAATATTCCTTTCAGACATGGTATCAGAACTTACTAGACTAGCAGTCCTCTTGATCCATGGCTTCTCTCGTTTCCTCATCTTTTTCTTCTCCTCCCTCCTCTGTTATTTCCTCATTTTCTCATGTTGTTACAACAAAACTAACAACTGAGAATTTCTTACTATTGTAGGTGCAGATATCGACATACCTTAGAGGGTAAGATCTCTATGGATATGTTGATGGAACGCTGCCCTGTCCTCTGAAATACTTGCCACAGGATTCTACCTCCTCTGCTCCACAGCTTAATGCGGCATTCCTTTCATGGACACGCACGGACCAAATGGTTCTTAGTGTGCTCTTTTCATCCCTTTCTGATTCAATCAGCCACCATGTACTCTCGGCACAAACCTCTCAGACCTTATGGTCATCCCTTATCTCTATGTTCACCTCCCAAAATCAAGCAAAAGAATTTCAAATACGCTTTCAGCTCACCCATCTTTCCCCTGGTGACCAGACTATATTTGACTACTTTGGTAAGGTCAAGAACCTTATAGATACTCTTGCCTCAATTGGCTCCCCTCTATCTGATAAAGATCTCGTGACTTACATTCTTACTGGATTGGGTCCTGCTTATGAAAGCTTCGTTACTTCCATTACAACTCGGCCTGGCATTCTCACCTTTCATGAACTTTTTCAATTCCTACTGCTTCATGAAAATCGCATGAATCATGCTTCCAAGGCTCTTTTTGAACCATTAGTCAATGTGGCTACTGGTGGCTGCAACTCTCGAGGCTGTGGTTCCTTTCGTGGCGGCAGGCAAGGTCATGGCAGAGGACGTAACAATGGGCATGGTGGTCGATCTCCTCAGTTCATCACCGCAAATTCTCAAACACCTGGAGGGTCATGCCTTGTCTGCCAAGTGTGTCAAGGAGTTGGTCATGTAGCACTCCAGTGCTAATACAAATTCGATCACTCCTATCAAATGGATCCTCCTCGTTCCTTCTCTGCCACTTACACCCTATCACTCCAGTGACTTGAACAATCTGAAAATTTCATCGGAGCCCTACATTGGACCTGAAGCAATCCGTGTTGGAGACAATTCCTGCCTTCCGATTCAACACCATGGTGATTCTAACTTTTCTTCCCAATCTTCTATTTTCAGATTACGCAATTTACTTCATGTTCCCAGCATCACCAAAAATCTAGTTTCTGTTCTTCAATTTTGTGCTGATAACCACTGCTTCTTTGAGTTTCATTCATCTCATTTCTCTATGAAGGATCTCCAGACCAAGAAAATCCTCTTCACCGGACCCACTCATCTCATTCCTCCGTCGTGTTCGTCGCTCAACTCCTTCCTGTCTGTCTCTCTCGGTGAGCGCACCTCCGTTGCACAGTGGCATCGCCGTCTGGGACATCCGTCCCTAGAGATCGTCCGTCGTCTTCTTCATACCAACCATCTGCCTGCTACTTCAATAACAGAGTCCTTCTAGTGTCCTGAGTGTCCGATGGGTAAATCCCATCAATTACCTTTTGTATCGAGTCGGGCCGTTTACACAAGGCGTCTTTAATTAGTCAGTGTAGAACTTTGGAGGCTTACCCCTGTTATTTTAAGAATGGGCTTTAAATATTATATTTCGTTTGTTGATCATTATTCACGTTATACTTTATTTTACCCACTCAAATTAAAATCTGATGCTTATCACATTTTTACAATATTTCTTTCTCACGTTGAATGTTTATTTCAAGTAAAATTACTCACTCTTCAAACCGATGGAGGAGGGGAATTCAAACCATTCACTCAATTATGCCAAAAACTTGGTATTTCCCATAGGTTATTTTGTCCCCATACTCATCAACAAAATAGTATGGTAAAACGCAAGCATCGACATATTGTCAAAACCGGCCTTATCTTGCTTGCCCAAACTTCTCTTCCTTAATCTTATTGGGCCGATACCTTTGAAACCTCCGTGCATCTCATTAACTTGCTACCCACCAAGACTCTCCACAATAAGACTCCATAATCACTTGTTTTTCATCAAGACCCAGACTACAATTTTTTAAAGGTCTATGGTTGTCAATGCTTCCCTAATCTCCGGCCCTATAATAAAAATATACTACATTTTCGATCCACTTCATTTCTCTTCTTGGGCTACAGCCCAATACACAAGGCTTACAAGTGCTTAGATATAAAAACTAGCTGATTATATTTCTCTTGGGATGTCTCATTTCAAGAGTCCATTTTTCCTTTTGCATTGCCCACCACTCCTATTCCCTCGGCCCAAATCCCCGCAAACCACGTTACTTCTACTTTTTTCTTCCTCTATACTTGGCCCATGCCCAAGTCAGCCCATTAATCCTTCCACACTTCAGTCATGTCCTTCCTTTAATCCTATCGTTTCTGATTCTTCCATACTAGGTTCTTTGCCTCCACCCACTAACCCTAATCCTCCTATTCTCTCCTCTGTACCCAGCAATACAAGGCCATCACAAATCTCTTCCTCCCCTTCTTCGCATACAAACTCATCCTCTCCATTGCTCAATTTGTCCTCTGAGTCACCTTCCAATTCCATTTCCTCTCTTTCTTGCGCACCTATTTCCTCTGATTCGCCTCGTGAACCCACTCCTCCTTTTCCATTAGCTTCTAATTTTTGACCTCTTCGATCTCCTCTTATCACTCGCAGCCAATCTTCCCGTCCACGCACCTTTACGGATGGCATGGTTCCTTACCCACGGTGGTATTGCTTCTCGTCCACTGCTATGGTCCCTGATGATCCAATCAGTTTTTCAGTTGCAAATAAACATCCTGAGTGGCATGCGGCAATGTCTCAAGAATATACTGCCCTCCTCAACAATCCCGCTTCGAGTATGGTACCGTCTGATTCTTGTTTTAATATACTTAGTCGTAGATGTGTCTTTAAGACCAAATTTAATTGTAATGGCTCTCTTGAGAGAAGAAAGACTAGATTGGTCGCTAAAGGTTACCACCAGCGACCTGGCCTCGATTATCATGGTACATTTAGCCTTGTAATCAAACCAACTACAGTTCGTGTGGTTTTGTCAATTGCTGTTAATTGTGGATGGCATCTGCATCAATTAGATGTTCAAAATGCTTTTTTACATAGTTCATTGTCTGATGCCGTTTATATGCAAATATACCTTTATGAAAATATGAAACCAACTTATTATTTATTTGTTCCGACAAAATAAATTGTCTTATGAATCATTTTAAATTTCTCTACTATAAAATCATATCTCTCTAGATCTCTCTCCCTCATATACAACATACACAACTTATAGGCTCGTATAATATAATACGTGAACTTCACAATATTTAATATTTTCTCAGGGTTTTGAGTAATGTGTCTCTTTTTATCCATATTAAATTATCCAATTAATAAAAGAATCAGAGAGGATCTCAATCTCCTTGTCACGGAGGTTCTCAATCTAAACGTCTATGCTGGTTTAGGATTTTGTGTTTTTTTTTTTCCTCTTAAGAAGAATTGAATTTACAAATTGCTAATGAAAACGAAATTTTATCATACATTTTATGTAGAAATTTACTAATTAAGCTAATAGACATCCAATGCTTAGATCTATTTTACAATCAATAAAAGTATGTAGTTTTACAATCTGATATAACACCTCAAACTACATCCGTTTGAGAGCTTACTTTTGAAAACCTCTTTACAACTAAAGCATTTCTCATCAACAAATGATTAATTTCATATTCCTATCATGTTAATCTTAAAGATAGAAATTGATTTAGCATGCATGATGTTAATGAATTATGTTTCAGCATCCCATTCAAGCATTAACAATGACATAATTCAAAAGGAGCAACTTAGAGCAATGAATGTTTATCATTACAATAAATCCTTCTTCCCCTGTAGGGAAGAGGTTAGTCTTAAAGAAAGAACATCAACTCCCTCTAGCTTAGCCATCATAGACAAGAATCTGAGTATTCTAATCGATTAAACACTAGAGGCTTTTATTATACTCTTAAAGCTTAGAAGTTCTGAAATTAGGATCAGTTAGACTTGTATCTAGAAGATTTATAAAACTCATAGTCAGTCTGATAGTAAACAATCTCGCCATTGTCACTAACATAATGATCTTCTTTAATGCTTCTTGCTAGATTTTGGATCAAGTGAAATGGAATAGGCCCAGATTTCTTCGGCTCCCTATAGTACTTTCCAAGCACTGGTTTAGCTGCCTCAGTCTGCAAGATAGTAGTTATTCAAGCCAGAACAAATTGCTTTTATCAGAATGCAACCATAATTTGCTACTCAATGTTATTTTCTTGGGTGACTTAGAAACGAAGAATTATATTTGCAATTGGAAATATATGTTGCACACAAACAATACTATCCAAAATCATACAAGACGATATTTAAGTGGTTCAGCAATTTGTCTACGTCCACTGGTGTCAAATTCAATATAATTTCTGAGATTTACAAAACACTCAAGAAATTCTCACGTATACTCTCAAATTTACACACATCTTCTACTCCTACCAAAACTCTCATTTTATAGGAGAGGCTGCCTACATTTAATCAGAGTGCAGCAGCTATTTAGGACTACAGAGATGGTAGGTGAAGAAGTAGGTAACGACGGTGGTGTCATACTTGAAAACGCCTGCATTCAAATGGACGGTGCAGCCATTTATGCATTTACATTTACATATTCACACTTAGGTGGTTATCTTCAATAGTACACCCGTCCCTCCATGCTGCTAATATAGTACATGATTTGATTTGTAAAAGAAGTTCAAATCTTGCCATATTAGCAACATGGAAGGTGTTTCTTCTACATTGACTTGCAAGTAGAAAGACTATTTAGAAAGGGAGAATATATTAGCCACAAAACAATTACAGAAAAAGAAACCCACAATTTGATGTGGCTTGATGTAGTACGTTAAATTGTAAAGTTACTTTTATTAAAAGTAGATCTAAATGATTTCATGAAGTCACGTCAGTTTGTAGATTTATTTTATATAATCTCTTTATGTCTGTAGTAATTCTCGAAAGAAATTACCGCTTCCACCAGATGATAGTGTGGGATTTGAGGGAAGAGATGGTGTATGACATGGGTGCCAGCGTCATGGTGGATGTTATTAATCCATCCATAATCACGATCAACAGCTGTGAGCGCTCCTCTTAGATAACTCCATTCCTGTCAAAACACACACAAATAATAATTAAGGTATACAGATTAACAACCAAGTAAAATGATATAGAAATACGGACAAATTATTAGGACCTTTCCGCGGTACCAAGGAAGTTTCTGCTCATAGCCATGGTGATGTAAGTAGGTCACAAAGTCCAGCCACATCACAAAAATCTGTAAATTAATGGTGGATTCAAGTAAGCACTTTACAATTAGAGAGGTGAACTATACAAAACATTGATAGATTTATCAAGCAAATCATGAAAGTTTACTCACCAAGTAAGGAACATAGCAAAGCTTTAGCATTTGTGTTGGGCCAATTGCAAAGGATAGAGAGATGAGCAAAGCAAGCATTATAGAGTAGCACACAGTTGAAGTAATCACATCATTCCTCTCATTGGGGGAGAATAATTTGCTATTTGGGTTGAAATGAGAACCTTCCTTTCCTGGACCTCTTGTCCACTGAGATGTAATCCAGCAACAAGAACAAAATTCAATTTGTTTAGAACCTCACAGCACCAAAGTTCAGAAATAACATAATAATGTAATAAGTGAGTTAAGGAAAGGTCTGTCACCAGATAAAAAGGGTATGCTAACAGGGGAAAAGGCACTGTGAATCTTAGTATTTTGGTACTATAATCCAAGCTTTTGTATAACTTCTCAGTCAACTGGTAAATATATTGAAACATGACATATTATTCAGAATTTGGTCTACATATTAATAAGAGCTTTTGAAAATAATAGAGTACTAGATATAATACCGGGACCCATGACTCGTCATTCTCAACATTCCCATGATTCTGGTGGTGAGTTCTGTGGCTAATTCTCCTGTAGGATTCAAAAGCTCATGATCCTATCGAGTCCAAAATTCCATTATTTTTTAAGAAGATAACTGAACAGATAAAGTTATTAGAAACCAACCATCCATGGTAGGGTACAAGAATTGCAGAATGCAAGACATGCCCCACCAAGCTGTTCAACGCTGCATTATCAGAAAAGCTTCCATGGCCACTGTTCAATCCATAACCAAAAGCAGTGTAAAAAGCTTGTGAAAAAGAATCTAATTCCAAAGCCAAGAATGTACAATTATTATACGATTTACCAGTCATGTCCAAGCACAAAGATGGCCCAGAACATTGTCCCTTGAGCAACCCAGTAGAATGGCCAAAATATCCGAGCATCGAAGTAGATTGCAGCCGCTGCCAATGCAAAGATGAAGAAGAAATCCCTTAGAACATAACTCAGAGATCTCCAGGGGCTCTTTATCCAGCAATGCTTGGGAATGGCTGCTCGGATCTCAGCTATATTAAATGGAGGAGGTGCACTTGGGTCGAAAACAACTTCTCCTCCTCCTCCCTTCATTTCTTCAAGAACTGGTTCCTTAATTCTTTGGCAGTGCTTGAGAAACTAATGGACAGGAAGCTTTCTAGCTTGCTGACCTCTAATGAGGTGCAGATTTACAAGGGTTTATGCTTGATAAGGAAAACCTTTTATAGACAAAACATGAGATCAGCACATTAACAGAGATAGATTCTGTCTGAATGCCCGCCACCCCAAGTTGCCGTTAAATTCGCAGTTTTCAGTTTTGACATAATTATATGACTTTTTAAAGATCTGGCATAACTATGTATCTGCCACGATAACATATCTTGAAAAGAAGAAAAAAACTTGCGGGAAAAGGCAATATATTTTGAAGCGTGTGTACTACTTCAGGTGCATTTAATTAAGTTAAATTAGGGTAAGTTTGGCCGGGAAGCACTAAGTAATGTACCTTTGAAAGCTTGGAGGTAAGTATATATCCATCAATCGGCCGGCGCAATTGAATTTGAAGCGTGTGTACAACTTAAGGTGCATTTAATTAAGTGAAATTAGGGTAAGGTTGGTCGGGAAGCCTAAGTAATGTACCTTCAAAAGCTTGGAGGTAAGTATATATCCATCAATCGGCCGGTGCAATTAATTTTGAAGCCTGTGTACTCTAAGACTTGGTGGCATTTTTTTCCCGACATAAGCGTCCGCCGGTAATTATAAGTCACTATCTTTTCATTGCCGGCATTTGTTCAACTATTGGGACTTGAAAATTTCATTAGCGGCGTTTGTATGGAATAGCGACATTTCTTGAAACACTGCCAATGTATCTAAATTAACAGCGTTTAGCTAAATTTTGCCAATAATTCGTTGTCATCCCATTACATAAAATAGCGGCATTACAATAAATGTCGTTGCAAATAGGTTGTTGGTGCATCATTTAAATTGGCAACATTTATAAAAATGCTGCCAATAGTATGTTAGCGGCACATTGAATAAAATAATAGCATTTACCTATACTCTATCACCAAAGTAACGGCGTTAACATAAACGCTGCTGCTAGGACATTGCCAGCGCATCTTAGAAATTGGTGACCTTTATTTAAATGCCACTAATATTATGTTGGTGGCGACACATTAAATATATTAATGGCATTTATCCAAATGTTGCCAAATATTAAAATAGCAACGTTAACATAAACGCCACTATTAGTATTTTGCTAGTGTATCATATAAATTGAAGGTGCTTATTTAAATGCCATTAATAGTATGTTGGCGGCAGCAGTTTTATATAATAACGATGTTTATCTAAGCGTTGCCAATGTACTATTAGTGGTGTTAATTTAAATGCCACTAATAGTATGTTGGCGGCATATTAAATTTATTAACGACATTTATCTAAACCCCACCACAAGTTTTTTTTTATCCTGCATTGCATAAATTAACAGCGTAATGTAAATGCCACTGGCCTACCACTAGTTCATTGCCGACGCAAATTTTAAATGAACGACATGAATATAAACACCGCTATGAATACGTTGACAGCACATTACATTAATTAACAGCATTTGAAATGTACCAATAATATGATATCCTACAATAAAAAAAAATTATAATATAAATTAATAATAAATGTGTTATAATGAGTCATTAATCATCTAATAAAAAGAATTACAAATCAAATCACATAAAAGTGCTTCATGGTTAATTCTTCTTCATTTTTGTATGTCATTAGCTTGAGGACCATTTCTTGCATATGTAATTCTTCTTCACATTTATCCAATGGTTCTTTGAAACTGTTATGCAACCGTTGAGCCTGTAAAAGATCAGAAAAGTCATACTAAATTAACAAAGAGGCATGACAAAAACAAATAAAGCATAGCAAGTTATATTTTTAAATTGATGCTATATTTTCTTAGAATATAGTTCAAGTTACAACACCTATCACTCTAAACCTTGTAAATGTCACACAGAACAAGGTAGCTAGCAATTATGAAACACAATGTCAAACATGTCATGTGAGTGAATCATATCTCATAAACCTAAGAAAGGTTGGATCTCATTTGTAAAAGACTATTTACTTGAATCATACAGGTAATTCCAATTAAACTATTCAGTTTTCCTAATCAAAAGAAAACTAATACCCATGAAATCATGTTTAACCAGACAAAATCTTGAAGTAAAATTTATCAACTACAAAATTAATTGTATATATCCTACTCAAAATCCCAAAAAACAGAGCTCAAATTTCCACGTAGAAGCCAAGCACAAATTAACAAAAGAAAGAGCCATAAGACAATATGTATAACTTGGTGCAAGGGAGAAGAGCACTACTAATTATTACAAGTGAAAATGCTTACATTTGAGACTTTGTGAATGCCAAGTATAATTTCATCTGGCCCATCAATAGAAACTTGCATGACTTTGTTTAATCTAGGAAAAATATGATAGAATCAACATAAAAATAATCAGTCGTGGTATATTCTTGGTTATTGTTTGTAGGTTTTATATGTTAGAAACATAACAATGGACAATTCCTCAAATTTTTGTATGACACGGAACCTCAACAAGGCAGAGTATTGGAACCACCCTTCCAAATTAAAACCCCAAGTACACGAACTCACTTGCCCTAACCATATATAAGATAGTCGATGGAACTCTTAGTACGGAATCTAATCCAAGATGTTTGAGTCTACAACCCAAATAGAATTGCTCTCCATGAAAAATATCCAACAAAAATCATATATAGAAATATTTCTCTCCTCATTTCCATATTCAAATATATACAAGTAACAACTTAACTTTGTCTCGGCTTGTTAAGGAAATTGACACAACATGCATGAGTCCAGCCAATGTTGCCACATTGTAGACCACCAGCACACCTTGCAGAAGCGTGAACTAGGAGCACCATACATGACAGATGTACCAACCTGCAGCACAAAAAAGGACAAGGAAGCAAAGCAGAAGAATATTGAATTATCTAGAATTCTTAAATAAATTGGACAGGTGTAAGCAAAACCAACATTTTTGTAAATATGTCATCTGAGAAATAGTGTCTATATAAATGATTGAAAACATTCGGCGTCTCTGTTACTGCTTGCGGTGGCATCATGGCCCAACTACAACAAGACATGTGTTAGAAAATGTTGAGAATAGAAAATGAAAAAGAGGAGAAACGAAAGAAGAGATTTGATGAATGACTTAAGCCAGTCCGATTTTCCTTGATTCTGTTGATTACACAAAGATCACATATATATACATTACAGGAAAAAATTGAAAAGTAAAAAGTTATTGAAAGGTGACTTTTGATTATCTACACAATTACAAGCAACAATTCAGGAACTTTATGGACAGTATGGTATGTGATCTTCTTTTTTATACAACATCTTTTCTGCTGTTACTGTTGTCTTCATCTTTCCATGTACTGCAACATGCTTGATCATCTTTATGCATCTCTTGAGTGTTGCAGTGTATGTTAGCCATGTTTTGCCTGCTGTCATCCCATTTCTCTTGTTTGCATTTTATTTCTTTACATTGTGTTCTATAAGACTCCCCCTCAAGATGGGCATAGATGTTAGCAATGCCCATCTTGGATAGTAAGAAATGAAATGTAGAAGTAGGTAAGGCCTTAGTGAAAATATCTGCCAACTGAAACTTCGAGGACACATGCATCAGTGTGATGATGCCAGCCAAGACTTTCTCTCTAACAAAATGGCAATCTAACTTTATATGTTTGGTTCTTTCATGAAAAATTGGATTCTTTGTGGTATGGATGGCTTCTTGATTCACACAAGAGAGAAGCAGATTGTGCATGGTCAACATTGAATTCCTTTAGCAAACCGAGGAGCCATATGATCTCACAACTACTTATGGATGCTAGTGCCCTATACTCTGCCTCAGCTGAAGACCTATAAATTGTTGCTTGCTTCTTAGGTTTCCAGCTTATTATTGAGTCTCCAATGAAGATACAGAAGCCCGTGATAGATCTTCTTGTCTTGGGACAGGCAGCCCAATCAGAATCACTATAGACTCTTAGATGTAAAGCTAATTTGGATGACAAGAAAATGCCTTGACCTATGGATCCTTTGAGATACTTTAGAATCCTATAAGCTGAGTGCAAATGAGATTGTGATGGCCTGTCCATGAACTGGCTTAGAACACTTACAGCATAGATAATGTCGGGTCTGGTGATTGTTAAGTAAATTAACCTTCCAATGAGTCTTCTATAAACTGTAGGATCTTGAAGGATTTCTTCTGTAGTATGGCTCAATTTATGGTTCAGCTCAATAGGTGTAGAAATTGTCTTTATGCCAAGTAGACCTGAGTCTTCTAATATCTCGAGGGTGTATTTCTTTTGGCAAAGGTTACACTCAAAAAGAAGGTTTTGAATTCTAAGAGACATTCAGTCCAGTTGCAAAGCTCACCACAGTTCGAGTTTTTCTTGCCATAGCAGCCATTACGAACTGGTCTCTCACTCAAATGAATGTTCACAATGCCTTTCTATATGGAGATCTTGAAGAGGATATTTATATGCAACTACCTCCAAGCTATCACATCAAGAGTGAGCAGATTGAGGAGGAGAAACTGGTATGCAAATTAAATAAGTCCATTTATGGACTTGAGCAAGCATCTAGGCAATATTTCTCAAAATTTTCAAATTTACTCACTGCCATTCGATTTCATCAATCAAAATCTGATTACTCTTTGTACACTAAGGTTAGTCCTAATGGAACTATAGCACTCTTAGTCTATGTGGATGATATCATAGTTGGAAGTAACTCTTACGAAGAAGTTGACTCACTCAAATCTTACCTTCACAGCAAGTTCAAAATTTAGGACCTTGGACCTTTCAAGTAATTCCTAGGATTGGAAGTTACTAGATCCACATAGACTAAGAGTGCTATAAATCCATTGGGACTAACCTTAGTGAACAAAGAGTAGTCAAATTTTGATTGATGAAATCCAATGGCAGTGAGTGAGTTTGAAAATTTTGAGAACCATTGCCTAGATGCTTGCTTAAGTTCATAGAGAGACTTATTTAATTTGCATATCAGTTTCTCCCCCTCAATCTGCTCACTCTTGATGTGATAGCCTGGAGGTAGTTGCATATAAATATCCTCTTCAAGATCTCCATGTAGAAAGACATTGTGAACATCCATTTGAGTGAGAGACCAGTTCTTAATGGCTGCTATGGCAAGAAAAACTCAGATTATGGTGAGCTTTGCAACTGGACTGAATGTCTCTTGGAAGTCAAAACCTTCTTTTTGATTGTGATATTTGGCCACAAGTCTGGCTTTATGCCTTTCAAGGGATCCATCTGATTTCAGCTTGGTCTTATTAACATATTTGCAACCAATTGTAGTTTTTTTGGGGGGCAAGGTGGTGAGAGTCCATGTGTTATTTTCTTCTAAAGCATAGAGCTCAGCTTTCATGGCATTTTGCCAATGCTCAAATTTGATAGCTTCATTATAGGACTGAGGCTCAAGAAGTAAGGAAAGTGAAACAAAAAATGATTTGTGAGAGGGAGAGAGATTTTTGCAAGTTATGTAATCATGAAGAGGATGGATTGTGAGGGAGAGAAGGAAGGGTTGAGATGTTGCAAGCTGGCAATCATATTGATGAAGATAAGCAGGTGGGTTCCTGTTTTGAGTGGACCTTCGAAGAGGGAGAGGGTCAATGGGTGAGGAAGGTGCTTCAGATTGTGAGGGAGTGAGATTTTGATTGAGAGTTTGAGAAATTCGGGAGGAAGAAAATGTGGTATCTGGTCTTCGCTCGAGCGAATCATTGAGTAAGTGTTAAGTGAGAACATTGTCTGGCCTTAGCTCGAGCGAAGCATCGAGTGAGGATTGAGCGAGGTCATTGCCTGGCCTTTGCTCGAGTGAAACATCGAGCAATAGTTGAGCGAAATCACTGTCTGACCTTTACTTGAGCGAATAATCGAGCGAGTATTGAGCGAGATCACTAGATAGCTAGCTAGTGTATATTTTACTGGCACATAAACAAACGTCGAGAATATAAATGCCACCAATTATATATTTTTCTATAGTATATATAGCTAGCTAGCTAGCCCAACCAAATCTTTCTGAATTCATGTAGGAAATGACAACTCTTTTCATGAGCATAATAGTGACATCTCTTCTAATATATAACAAAAAATTTTAATTTATAAAAATAAATTTAATTTATAAATTGATATACATTCATATCATCTGATGCAAACAAAATGACTGTTTTTGTTATAAATAACTTTTTGCGATATTTTTTCCTATTTTTTGTAACGAAATTTATGTCGTAAAAGGCCAATTTTCTTGTAATAACCACTCAATTCTATTAGATTCATTGGGTGGAGATATCAATATCATAACGGCCAATACTTGATATCCAGCATGCAGCATGTGTGCAATGACTTTTGACAATATTTGAATAGACTGATCATCAGTCGAGTATATCAATATGTGTTGATCTTATAGCTCTAAAAAGATATTCGTGTTGCTTTGAACGTTGAAGATTAATGGACGTTTCTAAATAATTCTTGAGATTGGAAATACGTACTACTTAGTACTTATTACGTGTTGCAATATGCGCCATGCATGCTTTTGAAAACATGAATACTGCATTAATTTTACTCGTATATATCGTTCATGGATGCAGGCATTCAAAAGTCAAAACTATTAATACGCAACATTCACATGCGTGCAGCATGATCTCCTGATCCAAGCGAGCATGATTTCATGAGAAGATAAATGATATTTATGATAATGATATAATAAACGCCCTACGACTAATAAATATTTTGGTCCTACGGGCCATTCTCCAAAATTTTGAAAACATCCCAAAGGAAAATCGCTTTAAGTCATGATTTTAAAACCCAACACGTATATTGTTGTGCAACCTAATTTGTTTTAAGGGACAAAATATCCCAAGCCTAGAAGATTAGGCCCAGCCCACCAAATGGCTACATTATATATATATATATATATATATATATATATATATATATATATAAGAGGCACTAATATTTTAGGCTTCTTCTATTTTCAGTGATGCTAATATCGCCACAAAAAGCTATATTTTTTATTCGATTCAAATCTTGTAGCAATCGAGAAAATTTTCTAGAATTAATTACTATTCCATCAATTTTTGTTTGTCGAAAATAAGCTTGCTGCAAATAAGAACCTTTTGTAATTTTGGTCGTCATCCTAATAACATATTCGCCGTTACATGTACTTTTTTATGGCAAATCTTTGTTGCCATAATTGATTTTGCCATATATTTTTCATAAATTTGACTTATTATGGGGACTTCTAAATCTTTGTAATAAATATACTAAATCCTCAAATCTTATTCCCCCATTTTCTTTTCTCCCAATCTCTCAATTTAGTAATGGGGGCTCACCGAGATATTTTTGAACTTATCTCAAAATGTAGCACCAAGGGACATTCGAATTAGACGATGGCTTCAAACCTAGAAGGCACACGTCTCGTGTCACGAAGTGCTTTCCTTTACTTCTTGCTTGCTACTCATGAAGTCAATAGCCTTTAGCATCGGTTACGTTTGTGTATTTTATCTACTTTTTGATATTTACTGATTTTACCTCAATATTAGAATCATATGCAGAATAGAACACTTTCGAGTTTTGAAATACAATTCGTGATGATTGTTGTAGGTCTTAATTGATTGCTGTAGTTCAGCTTTGAGCTTGTTGTTGCTTTCATAATGTGCTCATAGGCATTTCTTGGCTTTTCTATAAATCTTATTTGTTTTCCTAAATATAATTTGGCTTTTCTAGAAAATCAGGGTTTGTTTCCATATCAATAGGCTGAGCTCCCCCCTTTCCACACTCTTTCCCCAACTTTTGATTTTATTGTATTTCCTAGTTGGTTGGTTTGTTTTTTGTTTTGTGAGCCATTTCATGTTGGTGTTTCAATTTCTTACTTGAAATTTGGTTTTAGTAATTAGTATATAGTTTTAATATCTATGTGATTATTCTCATTTGTTGACTCAGGAGCTACTATAGCTGATCTTTTTGTGTTTATTACACTTGTTGAGAATTGCAATCTACCCCCTGAAGCTATACCACTGAGACTAGTGGTAAATCGGAATCACATAGCTTCTTCTCAGTTGTATCTTTATATATGTTTATCATCAAGGAAGATCTTCACTTTAGAGCTACTCATAATGTGTTAATGTAGTGGAATAGTGCTAACAGAGTGTGAGCTTGTGCTTTCAGTTGTTTTCATTTGTGTAATGGCTATTCATAGCATATCTGATTTCGAGAACACAAAATGCTTGTGCTTTTTGTAAATATTTCTTGCTTCTAGAATAAACATACTTCAAACAAAGTTTCTAAAATCATTTCTAGTAGGCTAATAAGAATCATGCTCACATGGAGTGAAATCGATTGTTTTTACTTCAAATACACATAAATAAAGTTATTGTGCTGCATATTCCCATAAGCTTTTTATGTTTGTTATAGGAGCTAGGGTGAAAATTAAACTAGCTTTATAAACTCATTCTATGATTTTGCCTGATTAATCATTATTATGTTATCTTGATAATAGTCTCAAATATACTAAGCTATAAGTAATTCAATGGGGTGAGCGTTATACTTGTTTAAATCATATACAAATTAATAAAATGGCCTGAGTATTTAGTAGAAACACCATTAGATTATATAAGCTGCACTGGTATTAAGTGATATAGATCAGCCATGGGAAACTAAGTGGGTTTAGATTATATCAGCTGCATTGGTATTAAGTGATATAGATCAGCCATAGAAAACTAAGTGAGTTTGTACGACCAAGTCACATGCACTAGCAACTTCTTTGCTGGGGGGTTGTGAAGGATAAATCATTCCTAAACTCGCAGGTTGGGACTGGATATTCATTTTTCATATACAAACACCAACCAGCAATAAGGAGGAACCATTTCATGGTGCATAAATTAAATGAGAGGTACAACTATCCTTATTTTTCATTACAATAGGAATAGTTGTTAAACATTAAAATTATTAGCTGCATTGGTACTCAAACTATTTGTCTAATAATTTATGGATTGTATGTTGTTTGTACATCCCTCATTATTTATAACAATTAATTTGTGGTTTATGCATTTAGCATGAAATTGACCACTTGCTTTTATAATGTTTAAACAAGTGCAAGTTGGGAGTGGTTGGTCTTATGCACTTGTGGGAAAAGCCACAATAGTTCCTAGTCTAAGCCCATGGCATCTTAGTTACAATTTGGTGTCAAGGCAATTAATTAATTCAAAGGGGAGTTGGTTTTTAGTGTACACCCATGCAGCTATATTATGTTCCCATAGCGAATTCACATGACATATTTACAACTAGCTCACAAGTCTCTTAAAGGATACTGGCTGGATGCATAAATTAAATGTTTGCTAGATACTATTTTGTAATTTTTTAGAATGATGCATTCTTATATACTAGCCAGTACTTTAGAACCTCATGTTAAATGGACAAAGTGCAAGTGTATTATCAAGATGTGTAATTACTTGATTCATGACTACTTGCATAGATATATATTTTAAATGACAGGTCTGATATTTGGAATTATTTTGGTGTTGGATGACATAGCAAAAATGCTTACTGCATATATCAGAGCATTCCAAATATGGAGAAATGCAAAATACTTGTATATCTTGTGGAAATACTAGGAATGACGTTGGTGTATGCAAAAGGCCAAAAATATATTATCAGATGGCAATTGATAGTCAAAAGAGTTATTCCCACGACATCAATAATTTGCCACGACTTGTGTCCGCTGCATGCAATGCGCCTTGCTTGTTTAGCACCTATAGTCATATAACTAATCTTGGGCAATTAATATTTCACACGGGCTGAAGTGGTGGTAAAAACCAATAATTCCCAAGCCATTTAATAGCTATTGAGAGGAAAATGTACATGCCTAAAACCTTATTACCATAAACAGTTTCGTGGAAAATACTAAAATTACCCATGGTGATTGGACATAATTGAGATGAAAAAGGTCATGTGCAAAAAGTAATGCACATGAAAAGATTTTGTGGTAAAAAACTTGTTCCCGCAAATATTAGTTCATTACATTTGTAGCAAAAGGTCAAGCCCTACAAATATGTTATGTGAGAAATATGTATTAACCACAAGATTAGTATGTGGGGATAAATTATTTTCCACGAACATTAACCGGGTGTAGGTTTTTTTGCCAAAGCCAAAATAACCTATAGCCATGAAAATAGTGATGGCAATAGGTACACACTTGCCATGAAAATTGTGCCTCGTGGTTAATAGTAGTATTTGTCGTGGACCATATGCCACGAGCATCCCACCACCGAAATTGATGGTCAATGATCATTACCCGCCAAAAGGCTGGTTCTTGCCACAAAAATTATTCTTGGCAAAATGCAGTTTATCTTGTAGTGCACTCAAGTGTTTTTAATTACTTTTCCCATCATATATATACTTATACTTCAATCGTGTTTTGTAACATTTGAGCTTGATTCAGTATCATGTTATAACTTTTATTTCACTTCACAATGGCTTCAAATTATTTCCCATTTCATAGTTTTCTAAACTTAAAACTTAAAGGAATAGATTGTAAAAAAACTGCAATTAAAGTCTAGGACCGAACCGTTATATACCAATTTCGCATTTTCAAAAATCGATTATGCATCGATTATCCTCTAAACTGGTGCTTCCAATCTTACCAATTCCTGTCCCCTTTTTTGGTTTCAATGTTAATCTATATTAGTCTATTAGACTATATATATTAGTAATAGTATATATATTAGTATTGGTCATAGTGATTAAAATAATTATATATTACTATTTGTTATAGTGCATTTAATTATTTTTATAACTATTTATTGATAGTGACAGTATTAATAAAGTAATAATAATATTATTTCATATGTAATTATTTAGTATAGTGATTTATATAGTAATTTATATAAGGACTTAAAGTAATAATGTATATTAGTATTACTAATTTACTAATATACTTATAAAAAAATATTGAGAATTTGTTAGGCTAAAAAAATTTGATAATAATATTGAGTTATTTTCTTTCTTTTTTGGTAAATAATATTTTAGTAATCTTATTTAGAACTTCAGTATATAAATTCAAATCCTTTTATATTTAGGATTTTATTTTCAATTTTCAATATTATAAATTTTATGATTTATCAATTTTATTTTTAAGTATTGCTTCTCAATTTAAATGGTTCTTATGATAAAATGTTATTAATATATATTTTATGTTTAAAGCATTTGATCAATTAATTTTTTTATTATTAGACTTTTTATGTTATAAATTATAATAACATTATCTTATATATAGTTTTAATTCATATTATCACATATATTATATATAAAAATTATGAAAACAATTCATTTAAAAAATATATTTAATCGAACCAGTTCGATCCTAAAAAACTTAGAAAAAAACTTAGAATTATAGGATCCAGTATTGGCTGATTTTGACATTACGGGAGCTAGTTCTAGACTGGACCGATCAAAAACTGGAATGATTCCACCAATTCAAGCCGGTTTTCTAATTTTTTCTTACATCCCTATGTAGCGCCATGACACAAACACAAATTTTTATACATGAAGGTACGTGAAAACCAAGCGCGTTCTAGATAAGGCACGTGCCTCATGCACTCATCTTCTCGGTAAATTCTATCCCGTACAAGTAGATTGATACTAGGAGGGAGGAATGGTGAGGCTCACATAGATGTTCGAAAGCAATAGATCAAACATTTGTCTTGTTAAGAGTATTACTAGTGACCTAACCAAAATTTGAGTAGGAAATTTACTCTATAAATTTGGCTAGCTACTTTTCAACAGCACTAGGTAACTCTCCAGATATATCACTATTCTATTAAAATATTGATTTTGGTCCATTTGTTATTCTATAAAATTAACACAAAGTAAAATCTAGTTACTAAAAGTAAACAATTCATCTAAAAAAGAGTAATATTATGCCCAAGATAATATTTGGCGAGCAACATAGGCTTGCCAGATTTGGCCAGTGAAAACACTACAAGGAATTTGGCCATTAGCATCTATTGTTTCATCTGCAAAGCTGAAAAATCGTTTCTGGTCACCTTTAGCATCCGCTTAAGCTCCGTCGCACAATGGATACCAATTTTTGGTTATTTCTATGTTTATGCGTGGCACTCTTGAAAGCGTTGCAACAAGCCTCTCTGTTAGCATCCAATTTGAGTTATGCAAATGGCTATACGTATGCTGCAACTAAGCTTCCCAGTTTAGGCAACTATTGGATGCTAAAACACAACTTGCATCCTACGTGCTTCGTTCCAAAAAGCCAGTCTTTTCGTCGCAAATATGCCTTCAGCTTAGATATTCATATTACTTTATTGCGTCGCAGTCAACTCATACTCGCAACCAACTAATAAGTCGCAATTAGTTATTAGAATTGGATCGTGCCTGCCATTAATAGCGTCCATTTGCGTTCATGTATGCGAGAAACATAAGTGTCTGATAATTGCACTTTTAATTTGGACTATATGTGCAGTGATCAGATTTTACATGTAGTCATGGTCGGAAAACCGTTTTTCCATCAAACATAATTTTTTGGCATCACATATATATATATATATATATATATAGTCCCATTTCGTTGCAACAATTAACAACCAGTACGTAAATGTACATTTTTCTCCTACTATTAATTTTCGAGCCCAAAACAAGATTTACCTTTAATATTATTTGTTAATGTCATAAAAATCGACCAACAGGTCGGTGTGAGAGAAAAAATTATTTCCAACCCACTGGTGCGATTTGGGCTTCGTTTGAGCTCGTTTGGGGCTTCCGGTAGGGTCCCGGCGTGACTGTCCATACGTAATAACAGATGAAATAAAGAGAGATAGACACACAATTTTACGTGGTTTGGCGAATGCCTACGTCCACGGGTGTTTGGGGATAAAAATCTACTATAATGGAGATTTTTACAGTCTCTCATAGCTCATTGTACAGAAAAACATAAATGAATATTTAGATAAATTCGCCGTGCTGCTTTTGGAGAAATTTGGGAAAGTCGAGGTTGAAGAAGAAGAGAGCCCCCTGTTCCAGCCGGCCAGATTTCTCTTATAGTCAAGTAAAATATCTGGGTAGTCAGATATTTTACTTTAGTCGTATGTGCATATCACCTCATTTCTTTATTTTCCTGACAGCCCCCCTCATCCCTGGTCAAATCTTGTCTACTTTTGTACTGTTGAGGTACTGTGTATATTTCTGATCCCTTTCAATACCCCGCGAATTCTTATCAAAGATACTTTGATGGGAATTTTGTCTTTGTAGTTTTGTATCCTGAATCCCGAGAAAATACTGATTGTGTAAAATGTTGCTGTGAGGAGGGCGCAAAGCCTATTCCGTCATAGTATGAATTAGGGCTGTACTCCGACCCGACTCGAGACATTATCGAGCATTTCCGACCCGACCCGATTCTGGTGCAATTCCATTCTTCCGTTAACCGCTCGTCCGATTACCAGATATTTTTTATGCGTAAAGATATAATCAAAGAACACCAAACCTAAAATCGTAATCCAAGAACACCAAACCCTAGCCCGATCGGCAGAATCCAAGAATACTAGCCCCCATTCCAGAATTCAAGAACACCAAACCCTAATAACCGAATCCAAGAAAAGTAAAAGAGAAACCCTTGATCTAACCTTCGTCGATGGGAAGAACTCGATTAACCAAAATCGATTAATCAAACTCGATTAACTTGATCCGGTGATGAACACACGTCTTTGGAGAAGATGATTTCATCTTTTTGTTTTTTCCGGCAACTTTTGCTAATGTCGTTCACCTTCTTGGAATCGTGCTGCCTATGGTCGTCAATGGTTGTCGATGGTGATCGATGCTTGATGGTCTTCGATGGTCGCCGATGGGAAGGTTGTCGATGGTCGCCGAAGGTTGCCGATGGTCTTCAATAGTCGTCGATAGTCTTCAATAGTTGCCGCTGGAGCTGGGGGCTTGGGTTTGAATTTTGAATCGGGGGTGATTACGTTTTGAAACGAAAATCCAAAGCGAAATGGCTTTTAATCGGTAACGGGTATTACCCGTTACCCGATTCAACCGACAGCGGGTCGGAATTTTGGGTCGAAACAAAAGCGGCTAATCGGGTCAGGTCGGGTATCGGCTTTTATGTTCAGCCTTAGTATGAATCATTACATGGGACTCGGCGGGAGGTGTCATTGCGTGAAACTTGGCGGGAATGCCCCGCCTAGGACTCCGTGGGAAGTGTCATCGCGTGAGACCTAGCGGGAATGTGGTACTCCGCAGGAGGTGTCATCGCGTAAGACCTGGCGGGAATGCCCCGCCTAGGACTCCGCAAGAAGTGTCATCGCATGAGACCTAGCAGGAATGTAGGACTCCGCGGGAGGTGTCATCGCGTGAGACCTGGCGGGAATGCCCCGCCTAGGACTCCGCGGGAAGTGTCATCGCGTGAGACCTAGCGAGAATGTAGGACTCTGCGGGAGGTGTCATCGCATGAGACCTGGCGGGAATGCATCGCCTAGGTCTCAGCGGGAGATTTCATCGCCTGAGACCTATCGGGAATGTGGGACTCCGCGGGAGGTGTCATCGCGTGAGACTTGGCGGGAATGCATCGCCTAGGGCTCAGTAGGAGGTGTCATCACGTGAGACCTGGCCGGAATGCATTGCCTAGGACTCAGCAGGAAGTGTCATCGCGTGAGACCTGGCAGGAATGCATCGTCTAGGATTTCGCGGGAAGTTTCATCGCGTGAGACCTGGCGGGAGTACATCGCCTAGGGCTCAGCGGGAAGTGTCATCGCTTGAGACCTGGCGGGAATGCATCGCCTAGGACTCCGCGGGAAGTGTCATCGCGTGAGACGGAAATGCATCGCCTAGGACTCCGCAGGAAGTTTCATCTCGTGAGCCTTGGCGAGAGTGCATCGCCTAGGGCTCAGCGGGAAGTGTCATCGCGTGAGATCTGGCAGGAATGCATCGCCTAGGACTCCGCGGGAACTTTCATCGCGTGAGACCCAGCGGGAGTGCATCGCCTAGGGCTCAGCGGGAAGTGTCATCGCGTGAGACCTGGAAGGAATGCATCGCGTAAGACCTGGTGGGAGTGCATCGCCTAGGGCTTAGCGAAAAGTGTCATCGCGTGAGACCTAGCGGGAATACATCGCCTAGGACTCCGCGAGAAGTGTCATCACGTGAGACTTGGTGGGAATGCATCGCCTAGGACTCCGCTATATTCTGTCACTTCGCGTGGGTGGATAAACCGACCCCACGGAATTCTGTTACTTCGCGTAGGTGGATAGACCGACCCCACGGGAGGTGATAACGCGTCGACGTCCCATGCTACAGGCAATAACTTTATCAATACAAAGATAAATTCACATATTGTAAGAGAGACAAACTGATGTATTTTTGTCCGTGGAAAAAGTTTTCGAGTGCCGAATGTCGAGTGATGAATATCTGAATGTCGACTCCCGAGTGAGGAGATGTGAGATCCTAAGCATTAATTCCCGAGCGTCGTGTTCTGAGTGTCGAGGCATGAGTGGTGGTTGCTTGATTCCTGCAAAAATGTGAGGAAGATAGCTCTTATAGAGCATGAGCATTTTGAGCTTGTGAGTTTTCCATGAATGAGGTAAGCCCCGAGTTTATAGACAAATGAGAACCCAAACTGCTTAGTATAGTTCCTAATAACTTTCTAAGGCTGGTGTGCCCGCAAGGAGGGCATAATTGGTCCCGAGAGGGTGACAAAATTACCATGTCCTGAGGACTATGAGGAATGGATCTATGTAAATGGGTCCAGGAAAGTCCCAAGAACGCAGAGACTGGTAGTTCTTCCTAGTTTTTACTAGATGAATAACTGTTGAGTGTGATGCCGGGGGTTCACGTGTGAGGCGAGTTCCCGGATGTGTGTGAGGTGTTTGACCCGAACATGCATGAGTGATGTGAGTCCTGAGCGTGGGGCCACGTGACAGGTCCCAAGAGAGATGGAGGGAGCTTGGTGGATCCTTGAGCTGATGGAGCCCGTGAAGTTGAGTCGTGCATATGATCCACTATAGCATGAGTGTCGTGAAGGGTATCGAGTGTGTTCGTGAGGCGTGTCCCGAGTGGCACAATGGGTGCGCTGTGAGTAAGTTATGCGATAGGATGAGGCGAGGGGCATGTGAGCCCATGTGATGGTAATTTGGGTTGGAATCTGAGATGGTGTCTGTGATAGACAGGTTCTCGAGCTCCTACGGGAAATGTCCGAGTTCATTGAAGTGTGCTCAAAGCTCGAATAAAATTGCGAGCTCGAGGTGTGGGTAGTAACCCCGCGAGTTGGGCGGAGCTTGTGTTGAGGGAAAACACAAGCTGTTGAAGCATATGGCTGAGTAATGTTGTTGATGATGAAGAAGAAGAAGTTATAATTCTCAAAATCCGATGCTTTCAAAGGGTGACTAGATGCGAGTCGGGACTCAGCCATTAGGTCTCATGTCCTATCTGCTCATCCCCAGGGCAGCCAAGTCGAAGAATTTTATCAAGCGGATGGAGTGCAATGTGAGGAAGGAAATTTCGAGATGAGGGAATCTGGTTTGAGCTGAGAGAAATCCGAGTTGGAAAAAATCCGAGCTGAGAAAAATCTGAGCTGGCTAGGAGAAATCCGGGTTGGTGCTCGGTCTGTCCGAGCTTGAGAGGTGTTTCTGGATGTGTGTAATCCGAGCAGAGAGAAATCTGGGATGGGAGAAATCCGTGCTGAGAGAAATCCGAGTTGGGAAAAATCCGAGCTGGTAGAGCTTGGATCGAAGAACCTGGAGTTAGTGGAGCTTGTTTCAAAGGCGTCCCAGTATGACGAATACCGAACTGGTGGCATCCCCGAGCTGGGGGAGATAGCAAACCAGGTCTAGTGGGCAGCTAAGCTAGTTGTCGTGAGGTGTCCGTGTGTGAGAGGTGTTCCGACCGAGTTGAAGGTGTCCGAGAAGTGAAGGGTCCAGAGTGGGCTGAAGGCATCCGAGGTGTGAGGGGTCTCGAGTGGGTGGTGCTAGTGAACCTGAGCTGGCCGAGGATGTCGACCAGAGCGGCTCGGACTGGAGGTCATGTCCGAGTTGGGATGGTGTCCGTTTATGGTTCCTGAGTTAAGGGAGGCTGGGATTGAGGGTGTCCGTGATTGATGAGTTGTGCTCCTGAATGTGTGTAATGTGAGAAAATTCCGATATGAGGGAATCTGATTTGAGCTAAGAAAAATCCAAGCTGGGAGAAATCTAAGCTGAGAAAAATCGGAGCTGAGAAAAATTCGACCGAGTTGGGAGAAATCCCAGCTGAGAGAAATCCGACTGAGCTGGGAGAAATCCCAACTGAGAGAAATCTAACTGAGCTGATGGAATTTCGAGCTGTGTAGTCCATGCTATTTACTGGGCCCGAGGTGGTGGACCACTGAGCTAAGAGAGCTTGGATTGGAGGATTCCCGAGCTAGGATCTTGGACTGGAGGATCTCCGAACTGGGAGAGCTTGGACTGAAGGTGTCCGAGTTGGGAACTCCGAGCATGGGGTGAAGGGTCCCGAATGGGTGGAACCCGAATTGCGATGTCCGAGGAGGATGCTCGAATTTTTCCATCTGAGAAGGGTGCTCGGAATCAGTGAACTGAGAGAGCTCAGATTGACGAGCTGGTGAGATGCTCGAAATCAGCGAGTTGGGGGAGCTCGGATTCAGCGAGCTGGGGGAGCTCGGATTGACGAGCTGGTGGGGCTCGGATTGACGAACTGGTGAGATGCTCGGAATCAGCGAGCTGGGGAGCTCGAATAGACGAGCTGGTGAGATGCTCGAATTTCGCCATCTGAGAAGCGTGCTCGGTCTCCACGAGCTGGTGCTCTCGAGCTCGGACCAACGAGCTAATGAAGCTCGGATTGTGCCATCCTAGGAGGGTGCTCGAACTCCACGAGCCGGTGCTCTCGAGCTCGGACCAACAAGCTAATGAAGCTTGGATTGTGCCATCCGAGGAGGGTGCTCGGACTCCACGAGCCGGTGCTCTCGAGCTCGGACCAACGAGCTAGTGAAGCTCGGATTGTGCCATCTGAGGAGAGTGCTCGGAATCAGTGAGCTGGGGAGCTCGGATTCTGCCATCTGAGAAGCGTGCTCGGACTCCACGAGCTGGTGCTCTCGAGTTCGGACCAACGAGCTAGGGGTTATGAGAGGTGGCCCGACCACCCTGGAAGTCACCGGTGGGCCAGCCACTTCTCGGCAAGGCCAGACAGAGCCGGCGACTACCCTGGAGTCACCGATGGGCCAGCTCTGTTCCACCGGAGATGGGCTTCCCGATTTTAACGTACGAAAGGTGTAGGGGTGGCCCAGGCTTTTCCAGCGAGGTGATCAGCCGGGGATGGTGCCGTCTGTCCCAGACGACGCCGGCGACTTAGCCAGGGGAGGCGAGGCTCCAGCCATGTCGCGGTTGCCCTGGGCCGCATGTCCTCGTTGTTTGAGTGATACAGGTCTGAGTGGTGTGTCTCCGGCAAGTGGGTGGCCAGCGCCCACCCTGCTGGAGACAGAAACTGCCGGCGCCGTGGGCTCTGGGCTCACCCTGCCGTGCATTCACGTACGTGCATGCATGGCACGACCCGAGCACTGTGCCAGTGCTCGGGTATGCACAGTGTACTGTGCACGTCCCTAAGCACTGTGCATGTGCTCGGGCGTGTACAGTGTACGTGCATGTGCTTCGTGTACAGTTTACGTGCATGTGCTCGGTATGCATAGTTCACTGTGCATTAAGTGCACAGTGTTTTAGACTATAGATATATCGACCCAACGTATACATGTGTTCGTGTTTCTCGTGGATATCTCGAGTCAGAAAGATAAATGAATAGATGGTTGAGCTCGAAGTCGATCGAGCTGGTGTCAGCACTTTCCGAGTTGTGTCAGTGAAAAAGATAAAAAAAATAGAATAAAAATAAGAATAAGGTGATCGAGCACACTTATCTGGAGAAAATTTGTGTTGAGTCGGTCGGTCGGATACATTTATCCAGTGGATTAAAAATTATCATTTTCTCACCACTGATTGTCTGATCCCACAGACGGCGCCGCTGTTAAGGTCATAAAAATCAGCCAACAGGTCGATGTGAGAGAAAGAATTATTTCCAACCTACTGGTGCGATTTGGGCTTCGATTGAGCTCGTTTGGGGCTTCCGGTGGGGTTCCGACGTGACTGCCCGTACGTAATAACAGATGAAATAAAGAGAGATAGATACACAATTTTACATGGTTTAGCGAATGCCTACGTCCACGGGTGTTTGGGGATGAGAATCCACTGTAATGGGGATTTTTACAGTCTCTCATAGCTCACTGTACAGAGAAACATAAATAAATATTTAGATAAATTCGCCGTGCTGCTTTTGGAGAAATCTGGGGAAGCCGAGGTTGAAGAAGAAGAGAGCCCTCTGTTCTAGCCGGCCAGATTCCTCTTATAGCCAAGTAAAATATCTGGGTAGTCAGATATTTTACTTTAGCCGTATGTGCATGTCACTTCCTTTCTTTATTTTTCTGACAGCCTCCATCATCTCTGGTCAAATCTTGTTTACTTTTGTACTGTTGAGGTACTGTAAATATTTCTGATCCCTTTCATTATTGTTCTTATTAACTTATTATTCACCACTCAAAAAGCCCCTGGTGTTTACTCAAAAAGTGCCTGGTGTGAGGGAAAAAGTAGTGCCCGCAATTGCATGTCATCATACAATCCAACATGCATCTAGCATAAAACTCACCATGGAAAAGCCAATATGACATTATCATCTACAAATAGGTGACACGTATTAAAATCTTGCAGCTTCATATTTAATCCTTCCTCCAACTCTAAGATGTAGCTATTATAATCTGAATACATGCACCCACATACTTAACAACTATCAATGAACATTTAGCCATATGTCAATTTAACATGTACCTATATATATATATGATGTGCTATATGTTGGAAATGCTTTCACTCAGACAAGTGTATGGACATTAATTACTACATTCCTTGACATCACGTGCAGACTCCTGAAAGTGCACTTGCCATGTTTTAGAATTGAGTTGGGGTAGACTTTAACGTCGATTAGTCATTGGGATTGCCAAAATCCTTTGTTCCACCAGATTCAGGGCAGCAACCACTAGAGTGTTTATTAAACACCCACATCTACCAATAAAACAAAATCTTACATCAACCTACCAGCATCAAAATTTCAGCATCCCATATTGTAACCAATGTTATATCATGTTAGTTTACATGTGAGCAAAATTTACACAATTTAATTAATTTATAAATTGTGGTGCTAAATTACTCATCAATCATGCACACAATATATAGAACAAACATATAGCTCCACTGCAGCAAATTTGACTGACGATAAGTTTAAATTTCTCAGCATAGAAGGATACTCAATATGTTACTTTATTGACCAGTCCAGAGACTTTAATAGTGCCAACAACATTATTTAGTACACTTTCAAGTTAGTATTTATTGGGTGGACCCTATATAGATTTCTAATTAATAATATTACAACCACCCATGCCAATCCAGTTAATAAAAACCACCATCCCACCAACAAAATTAGTTTTTATTCCAGTTCAACGTTAGCTGTTACAAACTTAAATGTGCAACTCCAATATTACATAGCATAGGAATTGAAGCCACTCCTACATTGTATACCAAAGGCACATACACTCCACATATTCCTTTACCAAAAGGCACATACATCACTAGTATATGTCAAAATCCCAGCACCTACCATACATGCCCAAAAAGGGAGTTCCCACCAAATAAGTTATCATAATAACCATAGATCAAAATTGCATGTGACTACTTTGTCTTACAAGTCCATTTGAAGACTAAAAATAAAAAATTACACTACTTTGTCTTACTATTCCATTTGAAAATAAAAAATTACATATATATACATAATAGCTCAAAAGAATCAAAGTGTCTCACATGTTAACAGATCAAATAAGTTGTAGATGAATCATAACAGCTGAGACCTATTTTATAATCGGTGAGAAACCTTCAACCAAAAATGTCTTTAGATCAGAGGGAAACTGTTGCCCAGATGACTAACACAAGAGGGAGGGTGAATTGAGTTGTATTTAAAAAAATAACAATTATAAATCAAATATATAATAGAATATATAAACAAAATATGAAACAACAATAAATATAAAGAGTAAGGGTAAGAGAGAAGCAAACTCAGTATGTTAACGAGGTTCGGCCCCACTGCCTACGTCCTCGCCTCAAGCTACCCCTTGAGCATCCCCGAATTCACTATTCAATCTCCTTCAGGTGAAAATAGAAACCTATTACACTTTTGAGCAGCACCGCTCCAAAGAATTCGTGTAGAACACCCTCTACACTTCTAAACACCTTACACTTGGTGATTTAACTATTCCCCGTGTAGAACACCTTCTACACACACAAGGGTTATACACACTTTTTTACTGATACAAGAATTGATATTGAGTAGGCTATCAGAAAACACTCCTTAATGAGTGAAATAAATACAGCGCAAACTATATCTCTCAAAATGAATAAGGGTTAAGGCTCAATGCTTAGAGAACAGAGAATGAAAGCTTTGAATGAATGTTTTATGCTCTTGGTATTGTGAATGAGAAGCTCTCAAATGATCTATTTATAGGCATATGAGACTTCATATTCAAATTTAAAAAGATTCACATGTCAAAAACATCATCATTCACTTTTCAAAAATTTCAAACCTAATCTTTTTACTTTTTGCATGTGACAAAAGGAGCACACTTTACTTTTCAAAAATTTCAAATCTAATATTTTACTTTTTGCATATGACAAAAAGAGCACACTTTATTTTTCAAAATTTTCAAACAAAGACATCTACCTTTTGCATAAGTCAAGAAAAGCATCTATCACTTTTGAAAATATTCAAATAAAACATGCACGTGTGAAAGATGACAATCAATCATCTTAATATTTTCAAAATTCAAATCTTTAATCATGTCATGCACATGTGAAAGATAACAATCAATCTTAATATTTTCAAAATTCAAACATTTGATCATGTCATGCACATGTGAAAGATGACAATCAATCATCTTTCAAAATTTTCAAATTTAATTTTCAAAATATTCATGCTCATGTGGAAAATGTATTTTAATGTTTTATGATAAAATATTAATTTTGAGCCTTAATCCTAATTTCGAACTTTTAAGAGATTTACAATATTATTCTATGATTTTAATGTAAACTTGTTCCCTTCTTGCTCATACTTGCTTCCTTGATGTGCTTGATTCTATTGTGTGGACAACTTGAGTTTGAAACTCCTTTATTTTTTTAATTCATTTGTTATCATCAAAATTCATGTGTAAATTTACACGAAACTTGAAATCTTGAGTTCAACAATCTCCCCCTTTTTTATGATGACAAATGCTTGATAGAACCTGAAGCCTATATTAATACTTAAGCTCCCCCTGAAAATGTGCATTAGTTTTTCAAGCAAAAATATAAATATAATTCCAAGTATATATAACAAGTTTAGCAAATTAAACAATTTTAATTTCTAGTCTAAAACTTCTCCCCCTTTTGGTATCATTAAAAATGAATCATAATTAGCTCAATAAGATATATTCCTACAATAACCAATAGACAAATAAAACGCTGCGTTAGTAGAGACTGTAGAGAATTTGGTGCGTAGCTACACGTGTTCGACAAAACCTACAAAGGCTGGAGGCCTAGTTTTGGTAATTCGGTGCGGAAGGAGATTTTGTAAAGAGCTGAATAATTGAAACCACCCATGCCCGACAAAACCTACAAAGGCTGGAGGCGTAGCTCTGGCAATTCGGTGCAAAGATTTGATCCGTTTGATGTTGCTGAAAAATGAGATATTATCATGATTTATAAGTTTGTCTTGTTCTTATTTCCGTTTCTATAAGAGCAATCCTTAGCTTTATCTATTTCGCATCAAGCTTTCTTCTCATTTTTGCAATTTGCTTGCATTCTCATTCTACAATTTTTCAATGGCTCGTAGATTTCCTTTCAGTGCTTCTCTTGATCAAGATTTGAGGTATCCTTCACCTCAGTCTCAATCTATTTCTGCATCTGTCGTGGGTGCCATGAAGTAATAAGAGACTGATTTAGCTAATAAATCAGATCATGACGCTATTTACGAGCTTGTGGGTCTCGAAACTCGATACTCATCATCTATCGTCGCGTTTTCTACTCGGTTGCAGTCCAAAACTCGCGAAATTGAGAAACTTAGCGAGACTGTTTCTGTACTTCAACGACTTGTTTATGAGTCAAACAAAAAAATAGTAGAGTTAAAGCAATAGAATAAGGATTTGAAATCCTTACTTACCTCTTCATTTCGATTGTCTAATCCTTTAGACAAGGATGGCATGATGATTTATGAGGAGCAAATGCATTTGAATGATGAGGCTAAACGTTTCAAGTTTCTGTAGGTCATTTAAGATAATGAAATAAAAGTATCTAGTAGATATCCATGGCATGCATCATTCCTATTTCTCTTCTAATCATGCATAGTCTATCTTCTGGTAGGGGTTTTGTGAAAATGTCTGCCAATTGATCATGTGTACTAGTAAATTCTAATACAATATCGCCCTCCTGCACATGATCTCTAAGAAAATGATATCTAATTTCAATATATTTGGTCCGAAAATGTTGTATTGGATTCTTTGAAAGATTTATAGCACTTGTATTATCACATTTGATTGGAATATGATTGTACATAAGTTTAAAATCCTCAAGTTGTTGCTTCATGTAAAGAACTTGAGCACAACAACTACCCATAGCAACATATTCTGCCTCAGCAGTAGATAGTGCAACAGAATTTTATTTTTTACTAAACCAGGAAACTAGTGCACGACCTAAGAAGTGACATGCTCTACTAGTGTTTTTTCGATCTATTTTACAGCCAGCATAATCTGCATCTGTGTAGCTGATTAGATCGAAATATGTGTGCTTAGGGTACCATAACCCTAAGTTAATTGTACCACTAAGATATCTAAGAATGCGCTTAACTGCAATTAAATGTGATTCTTTTGGAGATAATTGAAAGCGTGCACATAAGCACACACTAAACATAATATCTGGTCTACTGGCTGTCAAATATAATAAGCTACCAATCATATCTCGATATACCTTCGAGTCAACTGTTTTTCCGGATTCATCTTTATCAAATTTAGTGGATGGGCTCATTGGTGTTCCAGTTTCCTTAGCACCTTCCATCCCAAACTTCTTCAGTAATTCTTTAATATATTTTGATTGATTGATGAATGTCCCACTTTTTGCTTGCTTAATTTGCAATCCGAGAAAGAATGTGAGCTCTCCCATCATGCTCATTTCAAATTCTTCCTGCATAGTCTTAGAAAAAATTTGGCACATATTTTCATTAGTAGCACCGAATATTATATCATCAACGTAAATCCGAATCAAAAGAATATCATCATTTTCGTATTTAATAAAAAAAGTTGTATCAATTTTTCCTCTTGAAAAGCCTTTTTCAATCAAGAAACCATTAAGTCTCTCGTACCACGCTCTAAGAGCTTGTTTGAGTTCATATAGTGCTTTTGTGAGTTTGAAAACATGATTTGGAGAAATATGATTTTCAAAACCTGGAGGTTGCTCAACATATACCTCTTCATTTATAAAACCGTTTAAGAAAGCACTTTTAACATCCATTTGAAAAAGTTTGAAATCTTTATAACAAGCATATGCAAGTAGCATTTGAATAGCTTCTAATCTTGCGACTGGTGCATATGTCTCATCATAATCGATTCTTTCTTCTTGATTGAAACATTGGGCTACAAGTCGAGCCTTATTTCTAGTAATGACTTCGGACTCATCTTTCTTATTTCTAAAAACCCATGTTGTTCCAATAATAGTATGATTTTTGGGTCTAGGAACAAGTGTCCAAACATCATTTCTTTCAAATTGATTAAGCTCTTCTTGCATAACTAGAATCTAAAATTCATCAAGAAGTGTTTCATCAATATTTTTAGGTTCAATCTGAGATAGAAAAGCAGTATGATTGCAAATATTTCTAAGAGATGATCAAGTGCTTACACCTTGTGAAGAGTCCCCCAGAATTTGTTCCACTGGATGATCTTTCACAAATTTCTACTGTTTGGTTGCATTTTGTATTAAATTTTGATGTTCTTTCCTGGTATCTCCATGTTGGACTTCCTCTATTGTGTTCTCTTTGTTGAGATTGAGACTTTCCGTATTATTTATACCTCTTGTTTCTTCATCAATAGATTTCTTGGAGAGTAGAGAATTAGATTCATCAAATACTACATGTATAGATTCTTGTACAGTCAAAGTCTTTTTATTGAATATTCTATAAGTTTTACTATTAGTAGAATACCCGAAAAAGATACCTTCATCAGATTTTGCATCAAACTTGTCTAAATTATCCCTATCATTTAAAATAAAACATTTGCATCCAAATATATGAAAGTAACCAATGTTGGGTTTTTTCTCATTCCAAAGCTCATAGGGGGTTTTATCTAATTTGGACCTTAGCATAACTCTATTTATAACATAACATGCAGTACTTACCGCTTCAGCCCAAAAATAACTAGGCAAGTTGTTCTCATTGAGCATTGTTTTTGCCATCTCTTGAAGAGATCTATTTTTCCTCTCTAATACCCCATTTTGTTGAGGAGTTCGAGGAGTAGAAAAATTATGCACAAAACCATTTTCATTACAAAATGTTTTAATATTTTTATTAACAAACTATTTTCCCCTATCACTTCGGATACTTGAAATAGTATAACCCTTTTCATTTTGAATTCTCTTGCATAACTTGGTAAATGCATTATATGCCTCATCTTTATGAGCAAGAAAGATGACCCAAGTATATTTAGAGAAATCATCAACAATAACAAATGCATAATATTTTCCTCCTAAACTTGCAACTCTATTTGGTCCAAAAAGATTCGTGTGTATCAGTTGCACTGGTCTAGTAGTGAAAATATGTTTCTTAGTTTTAAAAGAAATTTTTGTTTGTTTATCAAATTGGCATGCATCACAAATTTTGTCTTTAAGAAAATTTGCCTTTGGTAAACCTCTCACAAGATCATTTTTTGAAAGTTTGAAAATAAGTTCCATGTTGGCATGACCTAGTCTTCTATGCAATAATCAATTAGTTTCATTTTGAACTGAAAAACAAATAGTATCTTGTGAGATAATTTCTTCAAAATCAATTGTGTAAACATTGTTGCTTCTAAAAGCAATAAAACAAATATTACAATCATGATCATTCAAAATAATGCACTTATCTATTTTGAAAGTAACTGTAAATCCTTTATCACATAATTGACTTATGCTTAAAAGATTATGTTTTAAACCTTCAACAAGTAGAACATCTTCAATTATGAGAGAAGACTCATTACCAATTTTACCTATTCCCACGATCTTCCCTTTCAAGTTGTCTCTAAATGTCACGTGTCCTTCTTCTTTAGATCTAAGATCAAAGAACTTAGTCTTATCTCCCGTCATATGTCTTGAACATCCACTATCCAAAAACCATTTATTTTTGTTTGTGGAAGACTTCATGTATACCTATAAAAACAATTAAAATGATTTTTCTTGGTATCCAAGTTCTTTGGGTCCTTTATTTATTAGTATTAGAAGAAACAAGATTTTTAGGTACCCATATGGCCCTAATAGTCATTGTATGTTTTCTTCTAATAGGACAAGCAAAATAATTATGACCATTTCTATTACAAAAATTGTAAATAGCATGTGACTATATGAAGAACTTAAGTGATTATAATAGTATCATTTTTTAACAAAATTATTTTTATGAAAAGAATTTTAAATATTGGACTTTGATGTAGAAGGATTATCAAAGAAGTTTTTATAAGGTTTGTAATTTTGTTTTGGCATATATCCCAAGCCTACCTTGTCAAAAACACATCTTTGACTACCAAGAAGTTTTTCAAAAATTTTTTTCCATTCGTAAAGTTTTCAATAATATTTTCTAAATCAGTTTTCTTTTTTTTCAACTCAAAATTTTCATCTTTCAAAACAATACTTTTTTTTCTTAAAATATCAATTTCGTTTGTTAAAGAATAATTTTTCTTTTTCAAAACAGTATACTTGATACCTAATTTTTCAAATTCCTCATATACCTCTTCTAAAATATTTTGCAATTCTTCATATGAAAGATCTTCAATATTATCAAGATTTGTTACCTCAATGTCATCTTTAGCTATAAGACAAAGATTTGTTGATTCTCCATTGCTTACTTCACTATCTAAGCTACTTGAATCATCATCCCATGTAGCTTTCATTGTTTTTTTGCTTTTGTTTCGATCTTTCTTTAGCAGAGGACAATCTGACTTGATATGACCAGATTTATTGCATTTATAACAAATTAAAGTATCATTTTTACCTGAATCTTTCTTGGAAAACTTTTTGAAGGATTTCCTTGGAGGAATTTTATTTTTCTTTAAGAACCTCTGAATTCTTCTTGTTATCATCACAACTTCTTCATCTTTGTCGTCATTTTCCTCATTTTCATCATTTTCACTTTCATGTGGAACAACTTTAAGTGTCAAGTTCTTCTTTGACTTTCCTTCTTTTTCTCCTCTTTTCAATGTGTACTCATGGGTGATAAGTGACCCGACGAGTTCATTCACTTCGAGCTTCTTGAGGTCTCTAGCTTTAAGAATCGCTGTCACTTTTGATTCCCAACGTTTTGGTAGAGAGTTGAAAATTTTTCTTACTATCTCCACTTTGGAATAAATTTTGCCAAGAGCTGTCAAACTGTTTATGATGTTAATAAAACGAGTGTACATACTAGAAATAGATTCATCATCATTCATCTTAAACATTTCATATTCATGAGTAATAATATAAATTTTTGATTCCTTAACTTGAGAAGTTCCTTCATAAGTAACTTCCAAGTTATCCCAAATTTCCTTTACTGTAGCACAAGTCATTACTCTATTAAATTCATTACCATTGAGAGCATTATATAATAAATTCATAGCAGTTAAATTCAAAGTATAAAGTCTATCGTCTTCACGATTAAACTTTTCTTCTTCCTTTTTGACCTTTACTCCATCAACTACTTTTGTTAGAATATAAGGTCCATTTACAATGCATTTCTAGATGTCTCAACCTTGAGCCTGAAGGAATATTCTCATTCTAACTTTCCAGAATGAGTAATTGTCTCCGCAAAAGAGTGGAGGCCGACTGCTAGATTGACATTCACCAAATGAAACTGCAATGTTAGCCATAAGATCTTAACTCAAAAGATAGTTAATCTTATAACAGAACTCTAGCTCTGATACTAATTGTTGTCCAGATGACTAATACAAGAGGGGATGAATTGAGTAGTATTTAAAAAAATAACAATTATAAATCAAATATATAATATAATATATAAACAAAATATAAAACAACAATAAATATAAAGAGTAAGGGTAAGAGAGAAGCAAACTCGGTATGTTAACGAGGTTCGGCCCCACTGCCTACGTCCTCGCCTCAAGCTACTCCTTGAGAATCCCCGAATTCACTATTCAATCTCCTTCAGGTGGAGATAGAAACCTATTACACTTTTGAGCAGCACCGCTCCAAAGAATCCGTGTAGAATACCCTCTACACTTCTAATCACCTTACACTTGGTGATTTAACTATTCCTCGTGTAGAACACCTTCTATACACGCAAGGGTTATACACACCCTTTTACTGATACAAGAATTGATATTGAGTAGGCTATCAGAAAACATTCCTTAATGAGTGAAATAAAAACAATACAGCGCAAACTATATCTCTCAAAATGAATAAGGGTTAAGGCTCAATGCTTAGAGAAGAGAGAATGAAAGCTTTGAATGAATGTTGTATGCTCTTGGTGTTGTGAATGTGAAGCTCTCAAATGATCTATTTATAGGCATATGAGACTTCATATTCAAATTTAAAAAGATTCACATGTCAAAGACATCATCATTTACTTTTCAAAAATTTCAAACCTAATCTTTTTACTTTTTACATGTAACAAAAGGAGCACACTTTACTTTTCAAAAATTTCAAATCTAATATTTTACTTTTTGCATATGAAAAAAGGAGCACACTTTACTTTTCAAAATTTTCAAACAAAGACATCTACCTTTTGCATAAGTCAAGAACATCATCTATCACTTTTGAAAATATTCAAATAAAACATGCACATGTGAAAGATGACAATCAATCATCTTAATATTTTTAAAGTTCAAACCTTTAATCATGTCATGCACATGTGAAAGATAACAATCAATCATCTTAATATTTTCAAAGTTCAAACCTTTAATCATGTTATGCACATGTGAAAGATGACAATCAATCATCTTTCAAAATTTTCAAATTTAATTTTCAAAATATTCATGCACATGTGGAAAATGTATTTTAATGCTTTATGATAAAATATTAATTTTGAACCTTAATCCTAATTTCGAATTTTTAAGAGATTTACAATATTATTCTATGATTTTAATGTGAACTTGTTCCCTTCTTACTCATACTTGCTTCCTTGATATGCTTAATTCTATTGTGTGGATAACTTGAGTTTGAAACTCTTTTATTCTTTGAATTCATTTGTTATCATCAAAATTTTTGTGTAGATTTACACGAAACTTGAAATCTTGAGTTCAACAGAAACACACATTATTCTTTCATGTTAAACAGAGCAAATCAAAGTGAAAGTCAAATGCTAACCTTCAACAGTGTATCTCTATTTAGATCAGAGTGAAAGATCATATACAAGAAAAAAGATCTAAGACCAGTGTATTAATCTTCAGTTCACGTAACCTCGAAAGGGTGATTCATATTATAGCATATTGAATACAAATATATACGCACACAATGTAATGCTTGCATGTTGCAACTAGTCAATACACAAGGGATTTCTAAAAATACTACAGTAAAGGCCATCATACAATTAGCATGTAAATATTAAATAAAACAAATCAGTATCAACAGCTCACCACTGTAATTTCTCAGTTTTATTTTTTATTTGCACAACATCAAAAAACTTATACATTGGAAGAAACCACCAACTCATACACACATAAATAGACGCTTTCATCATTAACACATGCAAATGTACAATGTGTTATGAGAATAATGTAATTTACACAGTTATTTAACATCTTTAATGACTACATGAATTGGAAAAAAGACCTTGTCAGCGACAATGTTGAATGCGTGGGTGTGATCGATCTTTGCCCAAAATAAGCTCTGTGATGTGGGTCGTCAATGGCCACAATCCTTCCACGAAACCGTTAATTTTAAGTACAAAATGATGGATTACCTACATACAATTTGGCCAAGTAAGAGAACATGCCAGAAATCCAAAAATTCTCCCAAAACCCTAAGAGTAGGAACTTACACAGGAGAGCCCAACACATATGATGATTGCGAGAGAGGGTAGGACAGCGAAATCGATGTTGAACTAGTGAGATTCGGGGAAAAAATTGTAGATATTAACGATCCAACGTGGTGGACTGTTGGTTTTAGATGGGAATTAACCGAAACCTCGAACATGAGCGTTGCGATGAGAAATAACGCGTGTAAGTGTTATGGCTTTGAGAAACAGGACAAAATTTCTAAACACTAGACTTGTTGCGGCGGTTCTTAGAGACACACCATAAAAGATATCCATTTATGAGGCTAAAATTGGATGCAATTTGTTGAGAACTTATTACAACGACAAAAGCGCGGTAAAAAGCTCTGAGATCGTCGCAACAAAATTTTGCACATTGAGCTCATGTAAAATGGACTGATTCACTCTGTAACTCACCGTCCATCAACAAAGGGACGCAAGTACTGATTATTTGTATCGAAAAATTTTGCAACAAATCACAAAGCATTGTAAATGGGCAAATTCTTTGTAGTGAAATACTTTGGGCTAAAAACACTGCAATTATATTGAGTCCATTGTAGTAAGCTAAACTTTTTTGGGCTAGCTAAACTTTGGCCAAATTTTAGTTAAGTCGATTCCACTACTAGTGCTTTAAGAGCATTGTAGCTGAAATTTTAATTAAATTTTGAATCAAATGTCACTTCTTGCCTTTTCCCTATCCATAATAATTTTATATCCCACATTGAATTAACCATATCGCTAGTTATAATGATAGAATGTTTTTTTTTTTAATTTATCTGCACATCAAAATACATCATGGGAATTAAGAGAGAACAAGTTTTTTGTTTTTTGTTTTTTTGAAAACATCAACACTTGATTGCATTCATTAAGTAATATATGAGCATAGCTCATTACATTGTTTCTCCTTATCTACTAGAGATAATAACTCATAAGGAACATCTCCATCCAATAAAACTCATCATCCTTCTGCATAGGTGATCTCTTTGTCAACCTATGTGGTAGTACTTCTTTGATATACATATATTACTTGTTGATCTATTCACCCATTATAGTCTTCTTTACTCTTGATTGCTTTTGCTACATTCTATGGATCTCTTTCGAAGATAACTTCTTGCATACTCAGCTCAGCAGCTATCTTCATAGCCTTCCACAATGCAGTGTTTCAGCAACTTCACTTTCTCCCACAAATTTTCTTGCAAGACAGCAGTGAACATAATTTCCCCTTCATAGTTCCTTACAACCGTCCCAATTCCCATCTTCTTAGCTGCTTTGTCCACTAAGGCATCATAATTAATTTTCGTGAAAGGTTCATTGGGTGACAACCACTTTGTATGTATCTTGCTTGTTCCCATTCCTCTTCTCTGTTCACACAACTTTGCTACTGCTTCATGGAAAACATCTATCATCTGTTCTGCTTGTTTAATTGCCAAACTTGGACCATCAAATCTGTCATAAAAAACAAATATGTTTGTTTTGAACCATATGCTTGCAAATATAACTACTACTTTCAACTTCTCTTGATCTAGAGCCTTTATTAGCTTCTTTAGAGTTGAACATATTCTACTTCTTCATGGCACCATTTATGCAAGCCACTAGATCTCTCAACCCATACATCCCTAGCTGCTGGACAGGTTCACAAAACATGATGTACTGATTCCTCCCCTTATTTACATATGGGACAACTGTTTTTTCCAACACTTTTCTTTGAAAAAAATTCAGTTTTGTAGGCAAAATCGAGTTTAAAACCTTCCACAAGAAATGTTTTACTTTGCTCGGCACATTCAGTTTCCACACAAGCTTCCTCATCTGTTTTTGTTACCTACCAGTTTGAGCATTCCCCCATGGTTGCCTCTACTTTACTCTTTTCTACATAATATGTTTGATGTATAGCTCTCATCTTTTGTATACCCCAAATAACTTTATTTTCCCCTCCTCTCTACCTTGGTGGGATACTTCATACTCTATTAATCTTTCTTTCTAGATGTGACTGTCCTCATTTATTAATTCTTCTACCTTTGCATTTTTTGCCAACTGTTTTACAAGCGATCTGATTCTATTAATTTTGTCACTTTTGAGTGCAAAGAAAAGAGATGAGAGAGAAAATAGCATAGATTAATCAATAGGAGGTGAATAGTAACCATACATATTTGGAGATTTAGGCCTAGTTTGCTTTTCTAAACAATCTCATCTTATCTCATTTCATTCTTATTATTTTTCTAAATTTATGTACAAAATAAAATAAATTATTCAATTTTTTTAAAATCTCAAAACAAAATTAATATTAAAAAAATATATTATAATAAAATTTTATTCAATTTTTTTAACTTTTATTTCATCTCATCTTATTTTATCTATAAAAACAAACCAGAATTTAGTATATTATTTAAGGCAAACCATTTGCTTCTCTTAATATATAGACAATTTTGAAGAATTGTTAGCGTAATTTTAGATTGCAAAGGCAAGAAATTCAAGACTAGACAATGATAAATTGCACAATGAATGCAATTAAGCCAGCTTTGACTGTTGATACAAATTATACAACATAAGAGGTAGTTAAATTCAAATAAATTCGGATGGAGCTGGATATGATTAAGGGTTTAAAATTAAGGCTTATGCAGCTACCTAGCACAGCCCAACTACGGTTTGGAGCCTAGCAGTAGCTGTCAATGAAGCCAAACGGAACAGAGTCAATGCGATTGGTGTCAATAGTCAAGACCCCCATCTCTCTCTCTCTCTCTCTCTCTCTCTCTCTGTGTCTGTGAGTGTATGGTTGTGCTTGGCAATGGATCGGACCCATTTGCTTCTGCTAGGATTACCGCTCTTCCTCCTCGCTTCTGACCTCTTAAATCTCTTCTCTCCTCCACCTCCGCCATCTAAACACTCCCACCATCATCAACACCACCACCGCCATGACCCACCTCCAGTTAACAAAGAAATCCTGAACTTTCCTTCTGAGGTTTTTTTTTTTTCTCTCTCTAATGGTTTTATATGGTAGGTTAATTCCTTTTTTTTTTTTTTGTTTCTCTATGATTAATTTCTTTGGATTTCTGTTGCAGAAGCCAACCGGTGTTGCAGGAATAGGTTTTGGCAACACAGTCAACATCAATTTCTGTGCTTCTTGCTCTTACAAGTAATATTAAATTCCCAAGTCCCAACTTTTTTTTTTCTAGTTTTTCATTTTAATTTGGTAGTTTATTGATTAGCAGTAGTGAATATGTGCTTTTATCATAGGATTTATTTGAAGAGTTTTCTTTTCTGTTGCCGATAAGAGAAAGGTGTAACTTGTGAGAACTAAAACGAACTAGAATCCTGTGGTAAAAAGAAAGAGAATTACAAAGGGGAAAATGGCAAACACCATGATTATCTGAAATCTAATTGTTGGTATCCGTGATTCCGGTCTTAACACTTTACACCATTATTTGGAGCTAGTTAATGTGAAATAAGTAAAGATGTTTAGAGGAAAAACATAGATGCATATCCGTAGCATCCATCAATCACCAGCTGCTTAAGCAAACATGATTAGTGTTTTGAATGCTCTTAAGTTTTCGACTAGTAGCTGTGTGCCTGCATCAGGAAACTTTTAAACATATTTCCTCCCATGTTAAAACCTCATCTATATTTCTAATATGCTGCTTTGTTTCACTCTGTAGAGGGAATGCGGTGACAATGAAGAAGATGATGGAGGTGGCTTTTCCCGGAATTGATGTTCTACTTGCAAATTATCCACCGAGCTTGCCAAAGCGTCTACTCGGAAAAGTGGTTCCAGTTGTTCAGATTGGAGCTATTGCGATTGTAGTGGCCGGTGAACAGATTTTTCCGATGCTTGGATTTGTGACACCACCTCGTTGGTATTATACTTTGCAAGCAAATAAATTTGGGACCATTGCAACCTTCTGGCTTCTTGGCAATGCAGCCCAGTCTTTTCTGCAAAGCTCTGGGGCTTTTGAAGTTTACCTCAACAATGAATTGGTTAGTGACCTTTTCTCTTTTACACTCAATTTTCGTGCCTAACCACTGGTATATGCAAGTCCATATAGAGAGATTCTAGTAAATACATCATGCCTTTGATGCATTTTGAAATGTATACATTGTCCAGTCAACAGTAGCATCTCTTCGAATTACTGAGCAATTTAAAACTCACATGCTATGTTATGTTTATACTTTCATCATGATGTTTCATCTTTGCTGCTTTTTTGCATTTAGGTTTTCTCCAAATTGAAGGAAGGCAGGTTTCCAGGTGAAATTGAATTGAAAGATATCATTGGCAACAGGTTGGATAAGTCGGGAATTGTAGGTGACCTTGGAAATTTGTGATCCTAGTTCACAAGCCAGATTTAGAGGGTCAAAAATCAATTTGATTGAAGGTGCAAGATGTGTCCCAGTCATCGGACATGTGATTTCAATTGGGTTTGTTCAGATCTTAGAATAGAGTTCTTCCTGTGTATTAAGATGTTATCTTGCATGTTTCTCTCATACACAGCTTTTACTACTTAAATAATGTCGGCCTTTTGGAGCATGTTCATAAATCTTCATCTTCCGTATATGCAAGTCAAATTACCATATGACTATTTGAACAAAATCTCCTCCATATCTGGAATCAAAACCTGCAGATATTTATTATCAAATTGTTAAATTTCTGGTTGCATTTCACTCTATGTAATAAGGAAAGGGGGGGTATGGAAATGGTGGAAGGCTGCTGCGATGGGTTAACAAAGTGCATACAAGGTGTTTGATGAAATGAAAGAAGAGTCACAAAGTTGTATTGCTATGGGAATGCTTCGAAGGCTTTCCAAGCTCCTTAGAATTCTCAAAGATCAACAATATTTCAGATACCTCTACAACGATCTCTGTTTCCTCTAAAGAAGTTGGCTTTGTAACAAACTTGAGACAAAACTGTGTGATTTTGTTTTTGTAAATAAGGTGAGATACAAGTTAAAAATTAAATAAAATATTATTATATTATATTTTTTTATATATTAATTTTGTTTTGAAATTTGAAAAAATGATTTTGAGATTTGAAAAAATTGAATTATTTATTTTATTTTGTATAAAAAAAAATTTAAAAAAAAGTATAAGATAAGAAAGAAGAAATAAGAGAATTTATAAAAATGAAAAAGCCTAAACAACTACCAACTCTTGACAGTAATGACAGACTTGATTTTTGGAAGGCTATTCCCAAGCGTTGTGTTTGACAGACTTCTGTAACAGCACTAACTGAAACGGTGCGCGGCACCTACAGACTTAAAACATAAAAAGAATTTTTTTTTAATTATTTAATTATTTTTTAATTTTTAATTTTTTTATAGCCAACAAACCTTAACCCAAAACAGTAAACGACAGACTCCTTCAATTAAAAACAGTGCACAAAGACCAGCTACCTTCTTGATTCCACGACGCCGTTTTTACTTCCATCTTCATATTTCTTTCCTTCGCAGAACACCCTTGGACAGCTCACTTTCACAAGTCTTTTCTCTTCAGTTCACTTCTGTCTAAACCCTAACACAAATCATCACATGCAATACGAAAGAATATGTTCTGTTCTTTGACTGATACCCTAAGGGATTTCAAGTATTTTCTGGATCTCTTTATGACGACTTTTTCTCTAAGAAGTCTAATACTCTTTTCCATACATCAATACTTCTTCCTTGTAGAAAAGAACCCCAAGCCTTTAGTGCTAATGGAACTCCGCCAACGAGCTCCACCGCACGAATCGAAAGCTCTAGGTAACCTTCTCTTGCTTCAACCATCCCGAAGGCATACTGATTGAAAAGTTGAAAACACTCCCAGTAATTCAATTCTTCAGCCTTATGTTTTCCATGCACGCCGAGTCGAGTTAGCAATCGTTCATCTCTAGTTGTTGCAAGGATTCTACTTCCTGGACCAAGCCACTCAGAATTTCCAGCTAATGCATGTAGTTGTTTCATGTGATTCACATTATCAAGAACAATAAGAACTTTTTTGCCTTGCAGACTTTTTTTAATCAAATCGATTCCTTCATGAATGCTGTCGATCTTCAAATTGTCCATTTTCAAGATATCACGAAGAAGACGTTTCTGTAAACGAACTAAACCATCAGGCTTTTCTGAAATTTCTTCAATGTCTAAGAGAAAACTACCTGCTTCAAATCTATCATAGATTTGGTCAAAGGTGAGTCGTGCTAAAGTTGTTTTACCCATTCCAGCCATCCCATAGATGCCTACAGTACGAACTTCGGTTGTTCCCAGCTTTAATAAATCTTTAACCTTTCTTGTGTAAGCATCTAATCCCACAACGTTCACTTTAGACGAAATATCTTCAACAACCATCGTCTTCAAGTCTGCTTCGTACCTGATCATGTTAATTCATATGAGAAATACTATTATTACTCCCCTCATACCTAGATTCCTGATCGAGATCTCGCTCACTGTTTTTTTAATGGTTGCAGTTGTGAAATAATATTTACAGTTATGACACGTATAAATATTGCTTGCTTTAATAAAAGTGAATATTAAATGTAGAGTTTATTTGAAAAAAATTAATTTTTTAATAATAAATTAGAGTCTTCTTCAAAATGATTGTGCGATATTTATATATTCATAAAATATATATAACATTGTTATTTTTTAAGATCTCGTAAATTTTTTTTAAAAAATATTGAAAAGTGTTAAAAAATATATTAAAAAAAAACATATTGGGCGAGATCGCAAATGTGTAGACGTAGAACTAATCAAATATAATTAAGAAGAAAATAAACCAATCACAACAGACGTTAAGAAAATCTATAGTAATAGGGTCCAAAATGACTTGCCATGTCAATCATTTGTGACACACCATATAATTTAGCTACAGAAACGAGAATAAAATCTCTTGTAATAGGGTCCCGTTTAGCTATTTAAACTCGTCTCATTATAATTTGATTCTTAAATTTTCATATAAAATATAATAAATAATTTAATCTTTTTAAATTCAATAATAATAATAGTATTTAAAAATATTTGAACAAGATTTAATTCAATTTTTAACTTTTACTTTTAATTTTCACCTATTAAAATTATATTATTTCATTTCAGTATCCAATGAGCCAAGTTTCTTTTAAAAATAAGGTAAATATGAGATTTATTAAAAAAAAAAAATTTAACTTTTTATAATAAGTAAATATGAGATTTACATGGAAAAATTTAACTTTTTATAATAGGGAACTACTACTCAGACCGATAGCTTATCGAGAGAAGCTGACCGTTCAGTACAAAACTGTTTTTTTTTCTTCTTTTATTTCAATCATTTTATATATAATTTAAAACATTTTTAAAAAATATAAAAAAATATTAATATATTTATAATCATTTTATTAATTAATAAGTAAAAAATAAATTAAAAAATAAAAATAAAAATGAAAATACATACAGTCAAAAATGTCGGTCTCAATAGCATTTTCCTTTATAATAATAGTAGATTGTGATAGAGTGCGCAAACAATGTACAATCATCTTAAAAAAGAGTTAAATTTCTTATTAAAAAATTCATTTTTTTCGTGTAAATCTTGTATTTCCTCATTTTTTTTAAAAAATTTAAATAACTTTTGTACGCTTCATGATTATAAATATCATCTCAACTTTTTAATAATAAATCCTATTCTTTCAAAATAATTATGTGGTACTTACATACTACGACTATATGAGTAGTCTTTAATTAAACTTGAGGGCTCAAGTTTGTACCTAAAGTGTTTTTTATTTTTTTCTTGAGAACTTTAACCTAAAGTCCTTGAAAATTCAAGTAGAGGAGAAAATATAGACATTCGAAGTGAGATCTTCTAATTGGGAGATAGTTTCTGGAATTTATAACGTGTATAATTTTCAAAACAAATTGTTTTGATCCTATGGAACAAAGAACAATCAGGTACCCCATTCAGCTGGAAATAGTTTTTTTTTTTAATCCCTTTCAATCTGTTTTCGGTTCAGATTTTTATTTTTATTTTTATTTTTATTTTTTGGTCTATTTTCGTCTAGTATTTAAAGAAAATAATAAATTAGGAGTTTTAAAAAAAAACAAATAATAATAATAATAAGGCTTAGCATAATACCAATTTGCATCACTTTCAAGATTCCAGCCCGAACAGGTTGCGGCTTCAATTAGAGTCTCTCTCCACCTCCGTTCCGTTTCCTCATTCACTGGGCTAAGAGGATTTTTAACAAGGAAATTAAATTCTTGGCCAAAATCTCCAGTCTGGTGTCGTACATGCGTGGGTTCCACATAAAGAAATACTGGAATGAGAGAGTGGCCGTTGGTTTTTGTACAATTCAGGATCTCCACAAGCTCATTAAGGCACCAATTGGAAGAAGCATAGCGTTTGGAGAAAACTACAATGGAAATTCTTGATCCTTTAATAGCTTTGCGTAACCCGTCAGAGATGTTCTCCCCTTTTTTGAGCTTTTCACGGTCTAGGAAGACACGAATTCCAGCATCGTCCAAGGCAGATTTGAGGTGACCGAGGAAGGTCTTACCGATGTCTTCACCTCTAAAACTCAAGAACACATCGTGATCCCAATGATTCGGCTTAGACTCAGAGAATGATACAAGGCTTTGATCATCAGTTTTGAAGTTTGATTCATGTCTGAGTTTGTCAAAAAGAAAATAGAACAACAAGTACGTAAGCACAAGGAAAGAAAAAGAAGAACAAACGTTGCGAGTAGTCGAGTAACTCTTTGACTCTTTGAGACTAATACTCGAAAGTTACTTTGAATATGGCATAAGTACCATGCTTCTGTATAATTTGTTAACCTACACAGACGCCATGTTATTTTTATGTACTGATAGAGTGGACATGATGGAATAGAAAACCATCTACTTATTATTATCATTATTATTAGTATCATCTTTTTTGATGGGTGGAATAGAAAACCATAAACTATTTCAACTCAAAAACTATTCTTTTAAACCCATGTTAGATCACTTTTCACCTAAGTTTTAAAAGAAAAGAAAGGACAAAAAAAAAAAAAAAATCATAAAGTGCATGAAAAGTCGGCAAAATACCTAATTGCAACACTCTCGAGATCCCAGCCAGCATGGTTTGCAACTTCTTCAAGTGTTCCACCAATCATGAGCTCATGGTAATATTCTCGATCTATTGGAGGGGGAATATTATTGGACGCATTCCGAACAAGATGTGGACGAGACACCGAATCATGAGTCCACGCTTCAACTTTATATTTTGCATTCACTTGCATTTGGTTTAGCAAATATCCATCTCTAGTAGTTGCAATGACTCTACTTCCAGGACCAAACCATTCGGAACTTGCAGCTAATACATCCACTCGTATCAAGTGATCTACATCATCAAGAACAACAAGAACCCTTTTCCGTTGAAGTTTTTGCTTGATCAAAATGACTCCTTTATCAACATTGTCAATCTTCACATCCTTCATTTCTAAGATATCAGACAGAAGCTGTTCTTGTAATTGAACCAAACCATTAGGCTCTTTTGAAATTTCTCTAATGTTTGATAAAAAACTGCTCCCCTCAAATTCACCACGTATTTGGTTATAAACAGCTGTTGCTAAGTTTGTCTTGCCAATGCCAGCCATTCCATAGATGCCAACAATGCGAACATTACTTGTTCCAAGATTTAGTAAAGTTTTTACCTCTTCAACACTGTCATAACCCTCTCTTCTTGGAGTTGGGGGCACGGCAACATCCAAATGCATGGAAACGTTAGCAACAACTTTCTGGATAAGCATTGACTCATACCTGATCATTCCATCAAAACGAATGCAGAGAAACAACATAAGCACACAGAGAAAAAGATGGTACAACAAAAATATATATGTCATCCAGACCAAGAGGGGCCAGGGCGACATCAGTTCATGATTTCAGTCATTTCAGGCTAATACGTCATGGAAAGCAATTAAGTTGTGTTAAATTTATCATATAGATATGTTGTTTAGGTTAGTTTATTGTCCTAGCTACTCAATGGCATGCCATGAAAAAACTGCCCTTAGCTGTCTCAGCAATATTTGGTTTCAATATCAATCCCTAAATTGTATGACTTTTTATCTAAAACAAACTGCCATCCTATACTAGTATATAATTCCAGAACCAAGGAGCCTAGCTCCCTAAGCATTGCGATCTTTACAGTATAGATAGAAAGGGCATGGAACAGAAAACCTGCATCAACTATTCTACTTGGAATGAAATTCCGTCAATTCATTTAACTGAAAAGAAAAGGACTAAAACAAAACAGAAAAAATGTATGAACAAGTACAAGATCAGACGAAAGCATATATAATAGTACCCATTTTCATCTTTTGTATCCCAGCCCGAAATATTCCCAGCTTCCACAAGAGCTTTCCTCCACCGCTGCACCAGTTCCATGTCCCTCCCAAACCCCTCTTCATGCCTTGCAAATGCTTCAGCAAAAGTTCCAGTCTGGTTTCTGACATCCGAGGGATCCACGTGATAAAATATTGGAAGAACAATGCACCCTTTGGTTTTCTTGCAGTGCAGGATTTTCACAAGCTCATCAAGGCACCAACGGGAAGAAGCATAGCCTTTGGAAAAAACCACAATGGAGATCCTTGATCCTTGAATGGCATCATGTAGTTCACTAGAGACTTCCTCCCCCCTTGTTATTAGGGAGTTATCTATAAAGATATAAATTCCAGTCCGTTCCAAGGCATAGCAAAGGTGACTAAGGAAGCCCTTGCGGACATCTTCACCTCTAAAGCTCGGGAATACGTCGTACTTCCAATGAGGTTCCAAAGATGATGGCAGGGTTGGGGCAGTCGTGGAAAAGGAGGTGCTTCTTCTCGTGGAGTTGGAATGGACTGAGAGTGGAGACAATTAATTCTGTGAGTTTATAGGAGGGATAGAACCAGGATAATAATGTATGAAATCAACATATTTCATGGAAATTGAAAAATGAGATACTCTCATGCCTCGTTCACTTTCATAAAACTTCTTTAATTCATCTCATTCCATCTAAACAAACTATCCAAATTCTCACACATAATAAAAATAATATTAAAAAAAATCTATTTTAATAATATTTTATTTAATTTTCAACTTATATATCAACTCACTTCATCTTATCTGTGAAAACAAACCAGACTAATTGAATCAATTGTAAAATCATCATTTATCCCAAAAAATTAATTAGTTGATCGGAATACGTAGACTTAATTATTTAATTCATATCATAACAATCTCCCTCACATGTGGGTCAAAATCTCCCCCTCAATAAATGATTCCAACATGTGGAATATATTATTAATTAGAAATTAGTGTAAAATGGGGAATTGAACTCAGAATTTTACTCTAATTCCATGTGAAATCATCATTTATCTCAAAGGTTGAAGGTGATGGGAAGATGTAGATTTAATTATTTAATTTATGAGAAATGTTAAGTGAACCGATAGTTTGATCGATATATTTTTTTTTTTTTTTTAAATGATTAAGGAAGTGATTATTAGTGAATTTGTGTATTTTTTAAAATATTTAAAAAAAAAGAAGAAAAAAAAATATGATTATTGGTCCTGTTATTAGTACCAGTAACAGGAGTCTTAATTTATGGGTAATGATACTTAACACCTTATTTACTACTCTTTTACTATCCAGTTATGTATTTATTTTTCTTTTGATATTTGAATTTTGATTAAAAATTTTATAACATGACCTTCTTGCATAATTGAGAAGAAAATAAATTCAATCAACTAATATAATTATGTAAACTAATTCAAATTTAATGTAATTTTATATAAAGAATTGACTCAAAGAGCAAAAGATAAAGTTTTATAAAATTGATTATATTTTTTTCTAAATTATGCAAGAAAGTCAAATTCTAAGAATTTTAATTCAAATTCAAAACGCAAAAAAAAAAAAAAAAAACAATTAGGCTATAAAACAGTAGTTAAAAAGGAGTAACAATGTTATCTTAATTTATACTTTATTATTCTCACCAAAATAAATTATTAAATTTATACTTTTTACACACTTCCTAAAAAAATCTGATCATATTTGATCAGAAGTGGGGAGAAAAATTGTGGAAAAATGTGAAAAAATACTTTCACTCATAAAAAGTGAGTAGACTCATCAAAAGTTTCTTCAAATTTTGATGAGTGAAAGCATTTTTCTACTTTTTTTCCATAATTCTTCTTCCTATTTTTATTCAAATATGACCAAATTTTTTTAAGAAGTGTATAAAAAATACAAATTTAATTATTTATTTTGGTGAGACTTGTGAGGGTGAAATATCCCCAAAGTAGGGACCAGGCCTATTATTTAGTATACTAGAAGACAAGAGGAGTTGAGTGGACCAGATCACATAGGGGACAAGACATAAAGATAAGCAACTGATACATGCAAGAAATAATATCCAAACCAAAGCTTCTATATAAAGGCAATCATCAGAATATCTAATCTGGCTGGATAGCTCAAAATCTCTAGCTGTATAACAAATCATCTATTCTCTCAAATCGTCTACTTCATCTTCTCAGATGAATCCAATAGCTTATACCAGTAAAAATATTCATTATAGTGGATTCCTTTCCCCAAAACCCCGTGGACGTAAGTCTTATGCCGAACCACGTAAATACTGTGTTTTTATATTTATTTATATGTTATCCGCGTACGTATGGCCGCACCGGAATCTTACCGGGGGCCTCAAACGACATCCATCGAAGCCCAACTCGCTCCAGTGGGCTGGGAATGATTTATTTTCCTGCCCTGGCCTGTTGAGATTTTTGTGACATCAACATTGGTGCCGTCTGTGGGATTTTTAGACCACAGGTGGAAAAATGATGATTTTCTAGAACACTGGACGACTTCTCAGATATGCAAACGGTATCTCCAGATAAGTGTTTTAAATTTATTAATTTTATATAATATCAAACAAAGGCGAGAGAATATCTCGCCTAGAAGAGAGACCTGTCTCTTGTATCTTTTTTATAGATAATAAGTTGATATTCTCTCATGGACAGTATACTCGTCAATTATTATTTTTATTTTACAAAAATACCCAGGCGAACACACTGGATGTGGAAAGTACTGTACACTTAAGTGCACCGTGCCGTGCCCAGTTCGTGGCGAGCGCCCCGTCGCCCAGAGAACCGTCGGGCTCCGCTAGCGGGCCCATTGGGACCGCTGGAAATTTCTGGGCCTACCACGGACGTCCACAATGCACGGGCACGCACCAATGCCATAGGCACCCCGTCGCCCAGAGACTCGCGGCGCTCCGCCGGCGGTCCCATTGCCAGAATGTTTTAGGCCCACCACCCTGGCGGGCCCACGACCCAAAACGTGGGCATGCATGCCCGTCCATGCATGTTCGGCGTGCACCCACGAGACTGGTCTTAGTCCCGTGGGCTCTCCACAGAGTAGTCGCCGGCGGTCACTATGGTGACCGCCGAAGTTTTCTGTCTACGGCAGGGCGTCCACCTGCCGGAGACATGCACGGCTGCATGCACCCAACGTGCATGCAAGCCGGCGAGAACACCAATGGCTCACGGCACCACGCCGTGAGCCCAGGAAGATTAGTGACCACCGGGAATTTCTGGGCCTGCCACCGTGGCGGGCCCAAGACTCAGAGCACGGGCATGCATGCGTGCACCACGGGACTGACCTTAGTCCCGTGGGCCCTCCACGGGGTAGCTGCCGGCGGTCACCACCGTGACCGCCGGAGTTGTCTGCCACCTCTTGGGCAATCTCCCAGACCCACCATGCATGCTCGCCATGCGTACCCGCCACCCAGCTCGCCAACGGACCAGCAAACCCACCTCGGCGAGCTCGCCATGCATGCTCGCACCGTGGCACGCACGGTCACCACACGGACTTGCCTCATCCAGCTCGCCCACCGCAGACCCAACTCGCCATGCACAATGCCCGCCACCCAGCCTACCAGCTCGCCACATTTCCTTCACCCCCTCACTACACTGAACGGGACTATCTCACCTACGGCATCTGGGTTCGCCCTCTCGCCAAGCTCACGAAGTTCACCCAAAACATGACCTCACGGTTATTCTCTCCCAAAACTTTTCACAGCTCGCCCAACACAGACGAGGGCCCGCCATTTATCTGGCATTCGCCATAGACCATCACAGCTCGCCCAGTCTATTGGAGGGCATCATGCTCGCCCAGACCATCCTCAAACAACCCGCCTTCTCATTAGCTCGCCCTCTCGCCAAGCTCACATAATTCGCCCAAAACATGACCACCTGACTTCACTTGAGCTCTTCATGGCTTGCCTAGAATAGCTTGAGCACGCCCGACACGTCCATATTCACCAAGACAACCATGCTCGTAAAAAATTAAAAAAAAAAAAAACCAGAAAGGGGAAGGAAGAAGACGGGTCACTCGCCACCTTAAATCATGAGGATTAAATATGTTTGCAATACTACGGAATCGATTTTCACAAATTTTATATTTCGAATGCACATGCAAATTCGGACCCAACACTCGGACTTAGTGGCATGAAAATTCATATTTTTATTTAACAAAATTGTTTTGCAGTGCAAAGTTGACGCACTCATTCCACGGCAACGCCAGCTCCATGCTCGTCATACGGGATCAGGTTTAGTCACGGGGTCGTCCGGCCACCCATGACCAGCCCAACGATTCGTTCATCAATGGCTCGAGGCTTGAGGTCCAGCACCCAAGTTCACTCGTCAAGTCTTTACATCTATGATAGGCTCGAGACTTGCGATTGCCCACCATGCACACTCGACAAGCCTCATCTCAGATACTTGCAAATCGCTGGATTGAATCTCGGGTCCAGGCTTGCACGTAAACCGTCGCATACTTGGTTTCCCACCAATGACCGTTTGTTGATTGCGGAGTCGTAAACCCTCACACCTTACAACATTTTCTTGATAACATATATATTACATGTTTTTTTTACTTCAGGCTCAGAAGACAAATTACCACCGTCCTAGTTTTCGGATATTTTAGAATTCCCACCAAATTTCCTTTGGTAAGAATTCGCGGGGTTATGTGAGGGTGAAATATCCCCAAAGTAGGGCCCAGGCCTATTATTTAATGTACTAGAAGACAAGAGGAGTTGAGTGGACCAGATCACATGGGGGACAAGACATAAAGACAAGCAACCGACACACGCAAGAAATAATATCCAGACCAAAGCCTCTATATAAAGGCAATCATCAGAATATCTAATCGGACTAGATAGCTCAATATCTCTGACTATATAACAATTCCTCTATTCTCTCAGATTGCCTACTTCATCTTCTCAAATGAACCCAATAGTTTATACCAGTAGAATCATGTATTTTATTCATGTACAGTGAGAGCTCTGAGAAACTGTAAAAATATTCATTATAGTGGATTCCCTTCCCCAAAATCCCGTGGACGTAGGCCTTACGCCGAACCACGTAAATACTGTATTTTTATATTTATTTATATGTTATCCGCGTACGTATGGCCGCACCGGAGTCTCACCAAGAGCCTCAAATGACATCTATCGAAGCCCAACTCGATTTAGTGGGTTAGGAATGATTTATTTTCCTGCCCTGGCCTATTAAGATTTTTGTGGCGTCAACATTGGCGCCGTCTGTAAGGAATCGATTTTCACAAATTTTATACTTCGAATGCACATACAAATTCGGACCCAACACTCGGACTTAGTGGCATGATAATGTTGGGTTTGCTCCTTTTTTGGAGTCCCACATCGGTGGGATTTGATGAAGGGGCAAGCCCATGTGGTTATTAAAGGAGGCCTAGTCTCCTTAGTTAATTACACCAGTCAGAAACTTATCTAGTAACTTTTGACTTTAGTAAAATTCCTCTGTTGTCCCTTTTTGTATGTAAAAAGAATAGAGATAAAAGTTAGAGTTTTACTAGTGGGAAAAGTTTTTGTGGGTGTCGTTGGGGTGAGGAGAAAAATTGTGTGATTGTAACAATTTTTCACATAGTGTATTTTCTTCTTTGGGTCTGGTGGTTTTTCTCCTGTTTTGGAATTTTCCACGTAAATTCTTGTGTTGTGTTTATTTCTCTATTTTTCTTGTTATTCTGTTAAAAATAGATCCTGGTGGGGGAGAATTTGGAAGCCCAGATTTCTATCAGTGGTATCAGAGCCACTAGGTTCTTTTTACAGGATGGAGTTTTGGTGTGGTAGTGTGAATACGTATGGTCTAAGGAGGTTCTGTCTAGGAGATTTGAAATTTTAAGTGTGTCCGTTGTGACTCTCCAATCTTTCCTGAGAACCTTGAAGTTCTGTCTAGGAAAGATCAGTCTTTCCTGGAAACTTTCTTAGTGGGTACTATTCATTTCTACGGTAAAATTCATCGAAGTTATGTCAGGAAGTAGAGCTTCAAATCCTATCAGATTTGATGTGGAGAAATTTGATGGGAGAATCAATTTTGGCTTGTGGCAAGTGCAAGTCAAGGATATCTTTATTCAATCAGGATTACACAAGGCGTTGAAAGGTAGACCAGTCCCTGAAGTCAATAGCGGTCCAAGCACTACTGGTGAAACAAAGAGCAGATTTGGAATGAGCGATGAAGATTGGGAGGATTTGGATTTGAGAGCGGCAAGTGCAATTCGTCTGTGCCTAGCCAAAAATGTTCTTACAAATGTGCATGGAATATTCACGGCAAAGGGACTCTGGGAAAAGCTCGAAGAGTTGTATTAGACGAAAGGTGTCTCGAATCGAGTGTACCTGAAGGAGCAGTTTCATACACTGCGGATGAGTGGAGGTACGACTATTTCAGATCATTTAAGTGTTCTCAATGGCATTGTCTCTGAGTTAGAATCTATTGGAGTTAAAATTGATGATGAGGATCAAGTCTTGAGGCTGATCTGGTTTCTTCCATCTTCCTATGAGCATATAAAGCCTATTTTGATACATGGGAATGAGAAAATAATTTTTTTAGAAGTTACCAGTAAACTTTTTTCTGAAGAAAGAAGGCTAAGTAGTGGAAGTAATGGTTCACTTGAGAACTTAACAATGGTGACAGCTGGTGATTGGAAGAGAAAGAACTCCATGAAGAAGAAAGTAGTCTGCTGGGTGTGTGGACAACCTGGGCACGTCAGAAGAAATTGTCTAAGAGGTGGAGCAGGTTCGACAAGAGGCTCCAAATCAGTAAATGGAGATATTGACAATGAAACTAATATCGTATCTCTCTTTATAGAAGATGATGTCTGTTAAAAGGAGACATGTACATCTTCATGGCATGTCGTTAATCCCAAAAGTTGTCATGATAGAGGATGTGTTAATGTTAGTTGTTCCACAAGTTTATACACGGGCATTGGTTTGGCATTGATGCATGGTGTGTGGTGGAAATTCATGTCGATGGTTGATGAACTTTCAGGAAAACCAAACGTGGGAATTGTACCATAATTTTTCAGCAATGTTATTTTCGACATGGGCCGATGTGAAATATTTGGAATTGGTTTATTCCGAGTAGTTATACTTTTATGGTGGAGCATGATAGCGAAAGTTATGAAGATCTTCATTGCGTTGGAGCGTGGCTGTGGGATCAGTCAAAGTCGCAAGGTGGAGATTATTGGGTTTGCTCCTTTTTTGGAGTCTCACATCGGTGGGATTTGATGAAGGGGCAAGCCCATGTGGTTATAAAAGGAGGCCTAGCCTCCTTAGTTAATTACACCAGTCAGAAATTTATTTAGTAACTTTTGACTTTAGTAAAATTCCTCTGTTGTCCTTTTTTGTATGTAAAAGGAATAGAGGTGAAAGTTAGAGTTTTACTAGTGGGAAAAGTTTTTGTGGGTGTCGTTGGGGTGAGGAGAAAAATTGTGTGATTGTAACAATTTTTCACATAGTGTATTTCCTTCTCTGGGTCTGGTGGTTTTTCTCCTGTTTTGGAGTTTTCCATGTAAATTCTTGTGTTGTGTTTATTTCTTTATTTTTCTTGTTATTCTATTAAAAGTAGATCCTGGTGGGGGAAATTTGGAAGCCCAGATTCCCATTAGATAATTCATATCTCTATTTAACAAAATTGTTTTGCAACGCAAAGTTGACGCACCCATTCCACGGCAACGCCAGCTCCATGCTCGTCATACGGGATCAGGTTTAGTCACGAGGTCGTCCGGCCACCCATGACTAGCCCAATGATTCGTTCGTCAAGGGCTCGAAACTTGAGGTCCAGCACCCAAGTTTACTCGTCAAGTCCTTACATCCATGATAGGCTCGAGGTTTGCGATCGCCCACCAAGCATACTCGACAAGCCTCATCTCGGATGCTTGCAAATCGAGGGTTGAATCTCGGGTCCAGGCTTGCACGTAAGCCCTCACATGCCTAGTTTCCTGCCAATGACAGCTTGTGGATTGCGGGGTCATAAACCCTCACATCTTACGGCATTTTCTTGATAACATATATATTACATGTTTTTCTTACCTCAGGCTCGGAATATGAACCACCACCATCCCAGTTTTCGGATATTTTAGAATTCCCACCAAAGTTCCTTTGGTAAGAATTCGCGGGGTTGTGTGAGGGTGAAATATCCCTAAAGTAGGGCCTAGGCCTATTATTTAGTGCACTAGAAGACGAGAGGAGTTGAATGGACTAGATCACGTGGAGGACAAGATATAAAGACAAGCAACTGACACACGCAAGAAATAATATCCAAACCAAAGCATATATATAAAAGCAATCATTAGAATATCTAATCGGGCTAGATAGTTCAATATCTCTGGCTGTATAACAATTCTTCTATTCTCTCAGATCGCCTACTTCATCTTCTCAGATGAACCCAATAGCTTATACCAGTAGAATCATGTATTTTATTCATGTATAGTGAGAGTTCTGAGAGACTGTAAAAATATTCATTATACTATATTCTCTTCCGCAAAATCCCGTGGACGTAGGCCTTACGCCGAATCACGTAAATACTATGTTTTTATATTTATTTATATGCTATTCGCGTACGTATGGCCGCACCGGAGTCTCACCGGGGGCCTTAAACGACGCTCATCGAAGCCCAACTCGCTCCAGTGGGCTGGGAATGATTTATTTTCCGGCCCTCGCCTGTTGAGATTTTTGTGACATCAACATTAGCGCCGTCTGTAAGGAATCGATTTTTACAAATTTTATACTTTGAATGCACATACAAATTCGGACCCAACATTCGGACTTAGTGGCATGAAAATTCATATTTCTATTTAACAAAATTGTTTTGCAGCGCAAAGTTGACGCACCCATTCCACGGCAACGCCAGCTCCATGCTCGTCATACGGGATCAGGTTTAGTCACGGGGTCGTCCGGCCACCCATGACCAGTCCAACGATTCGTTCGTCAAGGGCTCGAGGCTTGAGGTCCAGCACCCAAGTTCACTCGTCAAGTCCTTACATCCATGATAGGCTCGAGGCTTGCGATCGCCCACCAAGCACACTCGACAAGCCTCATCTCGAATGCTTGTGAATCACAGGGTTGAATCTCGGGTCCACGCTTGCACGTAAACCCTCGCATGCCTGGTTTCCCCGCCAATGACCGCTTGTGGATTGCGGGGTCGTAAACCCTCATATCTTACGGCATTTTCTTGATAACAAATATATTACATGTTTTTCTTACCTCAAGCTCGGAAGACAAACCACCACCATCCCAATTTTCGGATATTTTAGAATTCCCACCAAAGTTCCTTTGGTAAGAATTCGAAAGATCGATGAACGATTAAGCGAGACTTTGCCTTAGAGACCAATGAAATGCGACCGAGAAGCCTTATCACACAAAAGTTCTTTGAAAAGACCTCTTGCTTCTGCTTCCCTGCTTACTTTTGCCTCAATTGCTTTTTTCTACCTGCTTACTTAGAATGAAGATCAATAATGGGCGGAAATGCTTTACACAAGACCACAGAGCGAGAGGGAGAGCCTTCACTTAAGCTTTGGCCCGAGTTTACCCGTCCATGGCAATCATTAACCGTTGGGAGGTGTGGCTCGAAGGAAACCGGATCCGAATCAATTGCACTCTGATGAGTTTTGTGAGGGTGAAATATCCCCAAAATAGGGCTCAGGCCTATTATTTAGTGCACTAGAAGACAAGAGGAGTTGAGTGGACCAGATCACATGGAGGACAAGACATAAAGACAAGCAACTAACACATGCAAGAAATAATATCCAGACCGAAACCTCTATATAAAGGCAATCATTAGAATATCTAATTTGGCTGGATAGCTCAATATCTCTCGTTATATAACAATTCATTTATTCTCTCAAATCGCCTACTTCATCTTCTCAGATGAACCCAATAGCTTATACCAGTAAAATCATGTATTTTATTCATGTATAGTGAGAGTCGTGAGAGACTGTAAAAATATTCATTATAGTGAATTCCCTTCCCCAAAACTTTGTGGATGTAGGCCTTATACCGAACCACATAAATACTGTATTTCTATATTTATTTATATGCTATCTGCGTACGTATGGCTGCACTGGAGTCTCACCGGGGGCCTCAAACGACACCCTTCGAAGCCCAACACGCTCCAGTAGGCTATGAATGATTTATTTTTCTGCCTTCACCTGTTGAGATTTTTGTGACATCAACAAGACTAACGCCAATACTCTAGAACCCACGTGGAGTAAAAAGTTCACAACAACACAAAACACGTCTTTTTGGAATGAAAATCATCCAAATTGAAGCATTTCGGGGCAGAAGCAGCAGAACCCGCGACGAGATACCAACCTATATGGCTATATCCAATAATACAACTCAGCAGTCGGTGCCGCTCAAAGTTAAACTACGGAAATCACATTATAGATTCAAAACAAGAATATCTATAAATCAAAAAAATTGAAGAATATCGAATCCAAAATTAAATTTCAAAAAAAAAACAGCGAATTTATTCCACTTTTATCGAATAAGAAAAAGAGGGCTTCTACACATTCACCACACACCGCACTTTTTTATTTTTTATTTTAATTTTTTTCAAACCTTTTTAGATTTGTTTTAAATAATTAATTTTTTTTTACTCATTATTCATATTTTAATTTTTTTATTATTTTATAAAAAAAAATTAAAATAAAATAATAAAAAAATATATTTAGTGAATGATGTGGTGGTATATGATTAGAATTTCTCATAAAATATATATATATATATATGGGTGACGCTGGGGACCGGTCCGGCTGTCCCCAGCGTCCAAAGCAGCCCAACACTAGTTGGGCTGCTTGATGATGAAAAACACATCAAAATAAAATAAAAAAATATAATTAAATAAAAAAATGAAGATTAAAAATATATTAAAAAAATAAAATGAACAAAACATAATAAAAAACATAATGAAAAACACAATAAAAAAATAAAATGAAGATGAATTTAATAGGGAATTCGGCCATAAAGCAAACGGAGCCGCCGCCGGTGGCGGGGGGCGGTGTCGCCCACCGCCACCGGAGGCGGCGGGACTGCTTTTAAGGAGGGGGGCAGACGGTCTGCCCCCCAGGTTCTGTCTATATATATATATATATATATATATACGTTTTTTTAAAAATACAATAAAAAAATAAACACACGCCAGACGTCAAATCATGTCTACGTGAGGTGTGAGAACGTTGAAAGGGTACCTTCTTTGTGATCTATGGGTGATTGGGCCCTTTTTCGCTTCCCTCCCCGTCTGGGAGTGGTGGTTTGGTCCTGATCTTCTGGGTGATCCATTGGGGTGGGAGATTGCTCCGGTCGACAGGGAGTGAGGGAGGATTTAACCAAAATTAATGGGTTTTACGCTCACTTAATTTCTGGGTTTATATATAGGGGTTTGTGAAATAAGCCAGATGAGCTTGGAAGGTATTACGGGGAAACTTCTCTTCGCTTTCTCAGCCCTTTCTTCTTGACGACAACAGCAGCTGACTGTAACAGGCTGCTGGAAGGTGCTCGACCAGGGACGGGCAAAAAATGAAAAAGCCTCATGTCCAAATAGACAAGCATCGTATAAATTCTTTATCTATTTAAAAAAAGAGAAATGTTCGAGAGTAACAACATTTAAGTGTATATATTTACATAAATAATAATAAATATATTATTATTTAGAGAAGTATTAAAATGAAGTCATATTCAAGAACATATATTCACATGAATAATATTATAAATGATAATATGATACTTTTTATATAAGTATGTACTTTTGATCTCGGACAACATTTAAGTACACATATTTATATGAATAATAATAAATATATTATTATTTAGAGAAATATCAGAATGAAGTCATATTTAAGAATATATATTCAATTGAATAATATTATAAATGATAATATGATACTTTTTATATGAGTATGTACTTTTGAATATGATTTTTTATTATTATTTTATTATACTTTTTAAGAATATATTAGAATGAAGTCATATTTAAGAATATATATTCAATTGAATAATATTATAAATGATAATATGATACTTTTTATATGAGTATGTACTTTTGAGTATGATTTTTTATTATTATTTTATTATTGTTTATATTATTATTTATATGAATGTATGTTTTTAAATATGATTACTCTCCATCATTTTTATTAAAAAAAATAGAAGAAAATTGATCATATTTATATATAGATTTGAAATCTATTAAAGCCGTAATATTTCATATCTTCTCTCATTCCAAAATAATTCACAACTTCTAAAATTAACCCAAAAAATATTATTAATAATAAATATAATCAAGAAGGATTGTTAAAGGTCAACAAACCCACATAAATAAAACAACAGAAATTAAAAATGAGCTAGTCAGTGTCATTGAACGACAACATTCAAAAGATTCATTTCCAAAAGCGTCAAAGAAATAGTATTACCTAGTCGGGTAATTCTCTCAAAGCATAAAGAGTATAACATCAACAGCAGGGTTCGAATCTGAGTGGGCGTAGCCCAGGCGTAGCCCAACAGATTTCAAGTCTGTCTCCTTATCCACTCGGACACATCGACGCTAAAGGGAGATAAGGGAAAAATCACAAAAACTGATATGCCCCAATGCAGGTACACACAGAAATAAGCATCGTGCCTATTATAAAGCACTACTAATTTAACCAGTTTCCACTAATTGCAAACAGGGCATCACTTTTAGAGAATATTATAAAGCACTAATCCAGACCCTATCACTAATACTTAGTCCCTACGAAGCTGCACAAACATAAATGACACTCACTTACTCGTAATTTATCCTGAAATTCTTGCGAAGAGGTGTTGACATGTTAAAGAATCAAAGAAGCCTATATCACAAACCCCCCTTTCTCCGGGGAAAGAGTCCTCAGAGGATTTTTCTTTTTTCTCTTTGTTTTGCTCTTCTTAGCCACGGTATAAAGATAGACTTAACTTGTTTGGCATGTACTCGTAGATCACACTAATTTGTTAATCCCTTTAGATGCAAAATCCCAAAACTTTCACAAGATTAACATGTTGCAGTTTTGCTATTGGTGTAACCTTATTCTTTAACTCCTGAAACCCTTGTGTTAAAGCTTTCGAAAGTTTTTTCACTGCTATATATTTTCGGTTTGTTAATTTCGCCACAGGCAGATCAGACAAAAACCGAAAAAACCATCGGATCACAAAGCAAGTAAGACCACTAAAACAAAATGAAAAACATCAAATCTCAAACAAATCAGACAAAAACATTAAAAAAAAAAAACCATAGAGAGAAGCCATAAGAGAGGTTCACATCTGAACCATTCATTTTCTTTTCCATCATTGCCAAGTGGTCACACCGACTGATCACATAGTCCTAGAGCGTGTCTTATGTTGCCACATTACCATTAATTTCAAATTTATCAACACATCAAGAGAAACAAGTGTAGTTTTTGTCTTGGCAGCCATATGACCGTTGACTACTGTCATCATTAATGAAACCCTCACATGCCATAAAAAAACTAATATGGTCAGGGGCGGAACCAGAAGTTTATATTTGGAGGGGCGAGCGGTAAAGTGTATACTATATATAAATTATAAAAAGATGCTCATTAGTGATAGAAGTATTACATTCCGTTGTTATCGAACTCTCTAAACGGATTACTATTCGAATTATGCACATTTAAAAAAAAAAAGAATTAATTGTTCTTAACTTGCTCATATTTTTTATGATTAAAAAAAATATAGAGATCAAGAATAAACATAAGATCAAATTTCTAATGACTAATGATATACCGCTGTTAAATTTTTAACAAATTATATCTCATAATTATATAATTAAGTTAGAGTGAGACTATATAAGTGAGTATAATCAATCAATTTTGATATTTATATAAATTTATAACTATTTTGTTTTTAGAATTAGACTGTTAAAATAATTATAGAACTAGGTGAATTGAAATTTGAATTTCAATAAAATTAAAAGTTAAAATAAAATTATATATATATTGAAATCTGAGAGAATAATTTTAATAAAAATTTGGGAGGGTAATTTTTAATTTTTTTATAATTTAATAAGTAATTTAATATTATATATATGTAAATATGTATACTAAATTAATTTTTTGGAAAATTTTGGGGGGCCGTAGCCCCCCAAGCTCTAACGTGGGTCCGCCCCTAAATATGGTCATGTTTGGTTATCAGAAATGCATAGGATATTTGAGGATTTTTTATATTTTTTTAAAAGCAAAAAATGCATAGAATATTTTCAATTGGTATCTAACTCACTCACTCCTATATATAAGACATGAGCGCAATACCTCATCCATCCTTAGATAAGTCCATTACCTTTCATATCAAGCCGACAAAATATTCAAAAAGCGGCGTTACATCTCTCGATAGTTCGAATATTTCTCCTGAAAGAATTATCGTTTTTTTTATTTGTTTTTTATATCTTGCATTCATTTTTATGCAACATAGGGTAGCATAAACGTGAAATATTGATCTAAACATTGCATGAGCATTACATAGCATACAAGTGATCTTCATAACATATCACCCAATCAAACAGCAATCCATATCAACATGGCATACGCAGTCTCGTTCGCAAGCGTGTCATCATATTTTCATGTCGTGTCGGATTTCATAAGAGGTCAACCGGATATCTAACTAGTTAAGTTAAATGTGTCAAATTTTGAAACCTTAACCCAACTTATTTAGATAATCGGTCTTTAATAATCGATTGTATCGTGTCACTCGTTTTCACCTATTTAATAATTACCTAGTAATATGTTAACAATACAATACATTTAAACCGATTTATTTCATGTAAATGGATTGAACTAAATGTATAACTCATTTAACTTGATTAACATAATTTCACATAAAAGTTAAATCTATATTTACTAATAACCACAATATCTTAATATATAGATATATATATATATTTCAAATTTTACCATATAATAAAACCAATATTACAAACCATACAATAACAAATATGAGTATAGGTCCAAAATTACAATCTCAAAAATAAAAACAATAACATCATAAACATATTGAAAAATACAAATATTACAACTTAATAATAAAAAAATTTTGAATTTGAAAAAAATTTAAATCCGGTCAAAGTGGGTTGATTTTGTGTAATGAAGATTGACCAGTATGAAACTCAAATCCACTAATTTGGTGTCGTGTTGAGTTCACCGGTAGAGGTGGGAAAAAAATGGTGAACCAGTAAGTCAGACCTAAATTGAACTAGCGGGTTTGGTCCGATACCGAGTTTGATACAGTTTAGTATTGGTTTCATTTTTCTCGAAACCAGTCAAAATCGGACTAATTTTAATTTTCCTTTTTCTAAAACCGGACTGGTTCATATATATATTTCAATTTTTTATATTGTGTAAAGTATTTTTATATGATTTTTTATATCATATGTAACTTTTATAAATAATATATAAAATAGTTTTGTATTACATGATAAATTATTAATTAATACAATATTAAATTTTAAAATCTTATATTACTATAGTCTATTATATTAATAGTTATACTAATACCATATTGCTATATATATTTATATACTATAATATTTTACTATAGTCTATAATACAATTATAATATATTATAATATATTATCACAATTTTATTATATATTGTATTTACTATATTATATGTATTACATAATATATTATATAGTATATTAAACACAGAATGAACCAAACTCCAATCGATAAAATCGAAAGTATCAGTTTAAGGGTGTAACAGATACGATACCAGTCTTTCAAATCACAAAATTGGTATATACTAATTCGGTTCTAAAATATGTTCAGAATCGGACCAAATCAAATCAATTACACCCCTAAATTCACGGATCATGTCACATATTGTCACACTTAAAAAGAAGCATGCTTGTATTTACAAAACAATGGAGAGACCAGGAAATCATGCGATAATAAAGGAGTACTCAACGAGAGAAGAAGAACCAACTGGGACATGGGTCTGGGTGGCGAGAAGTGATCGGATGCACAATCTGCTAAGAGAGGAAAAATAAGTTTTGTGGTATGTTAGACTGAAAACCACAACATAAAGGAGAAAAAGGAGGAAGATTCCAATGTGAGCTTACAAGGAAGGTGTGAGTTCAATGGGATGTGACCGGCCAACAGTTTCATAGTTGATTAAGAGGTGTTCCAACTTTTCTAGTGGTTGGTGGAAGACTGAACAAAACCACATAAACGCTATTTGGTTATCGACAATGGAGAGAGAGCGATGAAGAAGGGTTTAAAGATTGATGAATGGAATGGAGGAAGAGTTAGAAACATAGATTATAAGGTTGGTTCAATTGATACCAGTCATGTAAGTCAGTTGTATTTATAGACTGAGATTGATTATAAGCTGTTTTAAGATAATATCACAGAGAGATACATTGAGATTTAGGGAGATTTGTACAACTATAAAAAAATAAATTTAAACTTCTATTATGATCTTCGATTGCTATCTTCATTTGAATCCTCAGCATCTATCTCTTCATTTGAATTCAAAGTCTGCTACTTGTCTTCCAAATCTATAACAGAATTATCTCTAATAGCCCCCTTCAAGCTGATGGACAGATCACTGACCATATGCTTGGCACGAAGTGTGTGAAATCGAGATGAAGTAAGTCCTTTGGTAAAAATATCTAAAGGCTTCTAAGTAGTAGAGATGTACTTGACTTGAATATCTTTGTTGTAAATCTTATCTCTAATAAAATGGTAATCGTCCTCAATGTGCTTGGTTCGAACATGAAAAATAGGGTTAGAAGAATGTGCTAAGGCTCGAATGTTGTCAACCCAAATAGAAGGAGCAGTAGTTAAGGGAATGTGTAGTTCTTTGAGTAACATTCTTAACCCATAAAGCTCAGCCATGGTGTGTGCCATAGACCTATACTCTGCCTTAATGCTCGACCTTGCCACTGTTGGTTGCTTCTTGGTAGCCTAAGAAATTAAATTGGAGCCGAGATAGATACAGTAGCCTGATGTAGATCTTCTGTCATCTGGGCTACCCGCCTAATCAAAATCACAGCGTCCATTTAGTTGAATGGATCCTTTGTTGAATTGAAGACCAAATTGAGGTGTGATTTTGATGTATCTCAAGACTCTTTTGGCAGTTGTGAGATGAGTAGTTCTCGAGCAATGAAGAAATTGACATAATTGGTTGACATTATAGGATAAGTCTGACCTTGTGCAGGATCTTCAAGTGGATCACCTGAGAATTTAGAAAGTTTACCACTTGTAGTGCATGGAGTAAGTGTTGGTTTAGCCCCAACCATCTTTAATCTGTGCAAGAGATCAACTGCATACTTCCCTTGATTCAAGTGTAGACCATTAGCTGTATGATGAACCTGAATGCCTAAGAAGTAGGAGAGAATGCCAAGGTCTTTGACAGAAAACTTAGATTTCAGATTAGAGATGAGGCTATCAATAGTAGATGCATTGTTGCTTGTTACAATGATGTCATCTACATAGATAAGTATAAAAATACAAACATTGTTTTGATGAAAAATAAAGAGAGATGTATCCACGGTTGAGGCAATAAAACCAATATCCAACAAAACCTGTGATAGCCATAGGAACCAAGCTCTAGGAGCTTGTTTTAAGCCATATATTGACTTATGCAAAAGGCATACATGATCAAGGAGCTGTGGGTCTTCAAATCCTTTAGGTTGCTTCATGTAAATCTCATCCTCAAGATAACCATGGAGAAAGACATATGAGATGTCTATCTGTCTGATTGTCCAATTGAAGTTGTCGGCCAAGGCTAAAACTAATCTGATTGTAGCACGTTTTATAACAGGACTAAAGGTCTCATTGAAGCCACGACCATCAATTTGATCAAAGCCTTTAGCCACCAACCTTGCTTTGTACTTGTCAAAAGTACCATCAAAGTTTTGTTTTATTTTTAATACCCACTTGTTTCCGACTACCTATTTATGCTAGGTCTCGGGCAAAGGGATCAAGTTTTGTTAGCCATATTGTATTCTACAGTCATTGCATTTACCCAATGCTGGTCCCTCAATGCTTGGGTGTAGGTCTTTGGTTTAGGTGGTAAATAGGAGGTGAAATGGGCTTGAAGAGGATGCTTGGTGGAGTAATAAAGATGGTGATCTAGGAACTGTTTAGGTTTCAAAGAATTGGTTTGTAATCTAGTTATCATCCTTGAGGTAGAAGGCAGTGGAGATGGAAGAGTAGGGTCTGGAGTGGATCTGTTAGGTACAGGGGAGAAATTTTCTGGAATATCATCTGTCACGGAAGGTGGATTGCTGGAAGGAATTGAGATAGTGGTGGAAGGTTCAGGTGGTATTTCTGATAGAAAGGGATTTGGAGGACTGGGAGTAAAGGATAAGGCAGTTATATCAGAGAAGAAGCCAGTAATAGGTAAATCTGTAGTTAGAGTAGGTAAAGAAAGCTGAGAATTAGAGAAGGTACCTGATGGAAAGGATATTGAAGGCTCAAGGGAATGCACATGTATGGGAGTAGAGCTGGCAGTTGTATCCTTTGCAACTTGTGCAGGAAAACTTAGCTCATCAAAGACAACATGTCTCGAGATGTAGACTCTTTTGGTTTGAAAATCAAGACACCTCTAGCCTTTTTTATTAGTGCTATAGCCAAGGAACACATACTTTTTACTCCTAAATGCGAGTTTATGTGGACTATAAGCTCTTAATAGAAGGAAACATAGGCAACTAAAGGTTTTGAGCAAGGAATAGTCAAGTTGTTTGCTAAAAAGAGTGAAGTAAGAGTAGGGTGACTGATGAGACAAAATAGGTGTTAGGAGTCTATTTATGAGGTATGTGGCAGTGAGGAAAGCATCTACCCAATAGGTGGATGGGAGATGGGACTGAGATAGCAAAGTGAGACCAGATTTTGTGATATGTCTGTTTTCTTTTTAAGATTCCATTTTGTTCCGAGGTATGGGGGCATGTAAGCTTATGTAGAATGCCTTGTTCTGAGAGATAGTCTTTGAAGGTAGCATAGATATTCTCTACCATTATCAGTTAAGATTTGTTTGATATTGCTGGAGAATTTTTTATCCACTAGACATTTGAACTTAACAAAGCAATTAAACACCTCATATTTGAATTTTAATGGAAATAACCATGTAAACCTTGAGAAATCATCAATAAATAAAACATAAAATTTACAACCACCAACTGAAGTAACATGGAAGGTCCATACATCAGAGTGTATCAACTCAAGAGGAGAAAATGACCTGTTATTGGACTCAACAAAAGGAAGTTTATGACTCTTAGCTACTTAACATGACTCACATAGTTGCCTAGACTTAATTGAACCAGAAAGGGGTAACATGGACTGGTTGACTAATCTAGAGACAATGGCTACAGAGGGATGTCCTAGTCTCGAGTGCCAAACTTGTAGAGTAGTTGTGACACCTAGTAAAGCAGTGAAGGAAGAGAGCATTGCAGCTTTTGGAGTTGAGTTGTCAAGTTGAAGTCACTGCAGGAACATTGAATACAACCTTGCTTTACTTGGCCTTTGGAGGAGGATTTCCTTGGTTTGCATGTCTTTCACAAAGAAATGTGTGGCAGTGAGTATAAAATAACAATCTTTGGATGGATAACAGATTTGATGATGCAGATGGACAATGAAAAATATTTGTTAACAAAAAATTTGATTTATTGGTTGAAAACATTGAAGAACTGGTACTGGTGATATGCAAACCTCCTCCATTGCCTACTGTCACTTGGTCATTGCCCTGGTATGGTTGTTGTTGTAAGGCCAGATTCTCACGCTCAGAAGTGGTGTGATTGTTGGCCCCACTCTCAAGATATCAGGGTTGTTCATTTTCTTTAATAACATGGGTATTAGCTGCCATTGCTGCCAACCGAGAAGGTAGATGCCTGCCTTGGTATGTAAAATCCATGCGATGATAGCAATCAAGAGCTTGATAATTTTGTTTGCCACAAATTTGACAAGGAGGAAATTTATTTTAAGTGCTGTTGGAGTTGGAGGGTTGTGGTTTAGGGGCAATAGCAAGAGTGTTTGAGTTTTGGGGAGGTCTGGGATACTGATTTCTTAAAATTGGGAATTTTGATTTTTTTGCTGAAATGTGGTTCCTTATTAGTAAAGAAAGCAAATTGAGTAGTGTCAGTAGGATGAGATTTGTTTTGAGCCTCAAAGAGTTGCTCATAGTTTAGCAATTCAACTTGGAAGGCATCAAAGGTAATGGGGGTGATCTCAGGTGGCAAAGCTGAGAGTTGTTATGAAAGGTGTAAAAATAGGATTGAGTCCTCCAACAATATATGAAATTGAATCATCTTCATCAACAGATTTTCCAACATCTGAGAGTTGATTAGACCAACTTTTAGCCATGAGTAGATAATCAGAACAAGATTTATTACCTTGCTGGAGTGTTTGAAGCTGGCGTTTGAGATGAGAAATTCTTGACCGTGATTAAGGGGCAAATCTGGTGGGCAGTGCATTCCAAACCTATTTAAAAGTAAGGCCATGGACAGTGGATAAGACCTTCTCACTGAGAGTGACATTCAACCATGCCAAGATGAAGTGAGGCCACTGAAGTTCTCCTACCATGGTGCAATGTGATGGTAAAGATTGATATGGATAAGGCGTATAATCAGGTGGGCCGGGGTTTCCTTCTTCAGGTGTTTAAAGGATTTAGCTTCTATAATCATTGTTCCAGGTTAATTGGAGAGTACATTAAGTCTCCCTGGTTTTATGTCATGATGAACGACACGTTCAAAGGTTTCTTCCAACCGTCTTGGGGTCTATAGCAAGGAGATCCACTATCTTCTTATTTATTCATTATGATGGAGGAAGTTTAACAAGGTTTCTAAGGTAGATTTTACCATCTAGTCGATGCTTCTTTGATCTCTCATTTATTATATGTGGATGACCTTCTAATTTTTGTCAATGGAGGAAAAAGTTCCATTAAGAGGCTCATTGAAACTTTGGAGCTTTATGCGAGTTGGTTTGCCAGTTGATTAGTAAAGAAAATTCGGCTTTTTATTCTTCTAAGTATATTAATTCTTCCCATAAGAGAACTTTGATGAGAATAATGGGATTTAAAGAAGGTTGTTTTCATGTGACATACTTGGGAGTGCCGCTTGTTGTGGGAAGGTTAACTGCTAGAATTTTGGAACCTCTTGTGACCAAAATATGTAATAAGGTGGTAGGATGAAAGTCTAAAATTCTTTCATAAGGAGGATGAGTGATTTTGTTGAGACATGTTCTTCCAAGCATGGCTATTCACCTTGTTTCAGTTATTAGTGTGCCTCTTATTATTATTCACTAGATTAATTCTATTTTTTCTAGCTTCTATTGGGGGAAGGCTAACGGCAAATAGAGATTGAAATGGAGATCTTGGTTGTTGCTTTGCAAGCCAACTAATGAAGGCTGTTTGGGATTGAGGAATTTTAGAGAAGTACAACTCTCTTTACACATAAAATTTGCATGGAGAATTATGTCCGCCAAAGACTTAAGAACTAATTTTTTTGATGCCAAATATTTAAGGTCTGGACAATGTGGTCTTGTTTGTACGAATGCCTTAGGATCTCATTTCTAGAAGTCTGTTGAACCCAAAGTTTCAAGTTTCATATGAATCTACAAATGGATTTTGATGATAACAAATGAATCCAAAGAATAAAGGAGTCTCAAGCTCAAGTTGTTCACACAATATAATCAAGCACATCAAGGAAGCAAGCATGAGCAAGAAGGGAACAAGTTCACATTAAAATCATAGAGTAATGTTGTAAATCTCTTAAAAATTCAAAATTAGGATTAAGGCTCAAAATTAATATTTTATCATAAAGCATTAAAATACATTTTCCACATATGCATGAATATTTTGAAAATTAAATTTGAAAATTTTGAAAGATGATTGATTGTCATCTTTCACATGTGCATGACATGATTAAAGGTTTGAACTTTGAAAATATTAAGATGTTTGATTGTCATCTTTCACATGTGCATGTTTTATTTGAATATTTTCAAAAGTGGTGGATGCTTTTCTTGACTTATGCAAAAGGTAGATGTCTTTATTTGAAAATTTTGAAAAGTAAAGTGTGCTCCTTTTGTCATATGTAAAAAGTAAAAGATTATGTTTGATAATTTTGAAAAGTAAAGTGTGCTCCTTTTGTCACATGCAAAAAGTAAAAAGATTAGATTTGAAATTTTTAAAAAGTGAATGATGATGTTTTTGACATGGGAATCTTTTCAAATTTGAAATTGAAAACTCATTTGCCTATAAATAGCTTACTTGAGTTTTGCAAAATATACAACAAGAGCTTACACATCTATTACTAAATTTTGCATCATTTCTTCAAAGCTCTTATTCTCTCTTTTCTAAAGTTTTGAGCCTTAATTCTTGTTCTTGTTGAGAGAGATATAGGTTGCGCTGTATTGTTTCTATCTCACTCATTGAGGAGTGTACTTTGATAGTCTACCTACTATCAACTCTTGTATTTGTAAAAGGGTGTGTATAACCCTTGTGTGTGTAGAAGGTGTTCTACACGGGGAATAATTAAATCACCAAGTGTGAGGTGATTGGAAGTGTAGAAAATGTTCTACACGGGGAATAGTTAAATCACCAAGTGTGAGGTGATTGGAAGTGTAGAGGGTGTTCTACACGGATTCTTTGGAGCGGTGCTGCTCAAAGGTGTAATAGGTTTCTATCTCCACCTAAAGGAGATTGAATAGTGGATTTGGGGATCCTCAAGGGGTAGCTTGAGGCGAGGACGTAGGCAGTGGGGCCGAATCTCGTTAACATACTGAGTTTGCTTCTCTCTTACCTTTACTCTTTATATTTATTACTATTTCATATTTTATTTATATTTTATATTATATATTTGATTTATAATTGTTATTTTTTTAAATACAACTCAATTCACCCCCCCTCTTGTGTTAGTCATCTGGGCAACAATTGGTATCAGAGCTAGTTGACCTGTACTGTTCATACAGGTAGATCACTCATGGGAACTCTCGCTTGTGACTGTGTCACCGAAGCAAAACTCTCCGACCATGAGTGACGGTGCACCGGTAGAGACGGTGGCCGGCTAGTCTGGTAGGTACAGTTGTTAGGTGACATAGGTGCGGCCTATGGTCAGTAACAATTGGTATCAGAGCAAGAACTCTGTTATAAGATTAACTATCTTTTAAGTTAAGATCTTATGGTTAACATTACAGCTTCATTTGGTGAAGGTCAATCTAGTAGTCGGCCTCCACTCTTTTACGGAGACAATTACTCATTCTGGAAAGTTAGAATGAGAATATTCCTTCAGGTTCAAGGTCGAGAAATCTGGAAATGCATTGTAAATGGACCTTATATTCCAACAAAAGTAGTTGATGGAGTAAAGGTCAAAAAGGAAGAAGAAGAGTTTGATCGTGAAGACGATAGACTTTATACTTTGAATTTAACTGCTATGAATTTATTATATAATGCTCTCAATGGTAATGAATTTAATAGAGTAATGACTTGTGCTACAGCAAAAGAAATTTGGGATAACTTAGAAGTTACTTATGAAGGAACTTCTCAAGTCAAGGAATCAAAAATTTATATTCTTACTCATGAATATGAAATGTTTAAAATGAATGATGATGAATCTATTTCTAGTATGTACACTCGTTTTACTAACATCATAAACAGCTTGACAGCTCTTGACAAAGTTTATTCCAAAGTGGAGATAGTAAGAAAAATTCTCAACTCTCTACCAAAACGTTGGGAATCAAAAGTGACAGCGATTCTTGAAGTTAGAGACCTCAAGAAGCTCGAAATGAATGAACTCATCGGGTCACTTATCACCCATGAGTACACATTGAAAAGAGGAGAAGAAGAAGGAAAGTTAAAGAAGAGCTTGGCACTTAAAGCTGTTCCACATGAAAGTGAAAGTGATGAAGATGAGGAAAATGACGATAAAAATGAAGAAGTTGCGATGATAACAAGAAGAATTCAGAGGTTCTTAAAGAAAAATAAAACTCCTCCAAGGAAATCTTTCAAAAAGTTTTTCAAGAAAAATTTAGGTAAAAATGACACTTTAATTTGTTATAAATGCAATAAACCTGGTCATATCAAGTCAGATTGTCCTCTGCTAAAGAAAGATCGAAACAAAGGCAAAAAAGCAATGAAAGCTACATGGGATGATGATTCAAGTAGCTCAGATAGTGAAGCAAGTAATGGAGAATCAGCAAATCTTTGTCTTATGGCTAAAGATGATATTGAGGTAACAAATCTTGATAATATTGAAGATCCTTCATATGAAGAATTGCAAAATGTTTTAGAAGAGGTATATGAGGAATTTGAAAAATTGGGTATCAAATATACTGCTTTGAAAAAGAAAAATTCTTCTTTAACAAACGAAATTGATATTTTAAGAAAAAAAAGTATTGTTTTGAAAGATGAAAATCTTGAGTTGAATAAAAAGAAAACTGATTTAGAAAATATTATTGAAAACTTTACGAATGGAAAAAGAAATTTTGAAAAACTTCTTGGTAGTCAAAGATGTGTTTTTGATAAGGCAGGCTTGGGATATAAGCCAAAACAAAAATACAAATCTTATAAAAACTTCTTTGATAATCCTTCTACATCAAAATCCAATATTCAAAATTCTTTTCATAAAAATAATTTTGTTAAAAAAGGATACTATTATAATCACTCAAGTTCTTCATATATGTCACATGTTATTTGCAATTTTTGTAATAGAAATGGTCATAATTATTTTACTTGTCATATTAGAAGAAAACATACAATAACTATTAGGGCCATATGGGTACCTAAAAATCTTATTTCTTCTAATACTAATAAATAAAGGACTCAAAGAACTTGGGTACCAGGAATTGTTTTTAATTGCTTTTGTAGGTATGCATGAAGTATTCTACAGGTAAAAATAAATGATTTTTAGATAACGGATGCTCAAGATACATGACAAAAGACAAAACTAAATTCATTGACTTCACTTCTAAAGAAAAATGATGTGTGATATTTGGAGACAATTCAAAAGGGAAGATCATGGAAATAGAAGGAAAGATCATCAAGACTTAGTACAAGATGCAACCAAATAGTGGAAACATGTGAAAGATCATCCAGCGGAATAAATTCTAGGAGAACTTTTACGAGGTGTAAGTACTCGATCATCTCTTAGAAATATTTGTAATCACACACTTTTTCTATCTCAAATTGAACCCAAAATATTGATGAAACTCTTATTGATAAATTATGGATTCTATTTGTGCAAGAAGAACTAAATTAATTTGAAAGAAATAATGTATGGACATTTGTTCCTAAACCTAAAAATTATGCTGTTATTGGAACAAAATGAGTTTTTAGAAATAAGAAAGATGAGTCTAAAATCATCACTAGAAATAAGGCTCGACTTGTAGCCCAAGGTTTCAATCAAGAAGAAGGAATCGATTATGATGAGATATATGCACTAGTCGGAAGATTAGAAGCTATTCGAATGCTACTTACATATGATTGTTATAAAGATTTCAAACTTTTTCAAATGGATGTTAAAAGTGTTTTCTTAAATAGTTTTTTTTTTTATTGAAAAATGTTTTTCAAGAGGAAAGATCGATATAACTCTTTTCATCAAGTATGAATAGAATGATATTCTTTTAATTCAAATTTATGTAGATGATATAATATTTGGTGCTACTAATGAATATGTGTCAAGATTTTGTTAAGAATATGTAGGAAGAATTTGAAATGAGCATGATGTGAGAACTTAATTTCTTTCTCGGATTGCAAATCAAGCGAGCAAAAAGTGGAACATTTATTAATCAGTCAAAATATATCAAAGAGTTACTCAAAAATTGAGATAGAACGTGCGAAGGTAATTGGAACATCAATGAATCCGACCACTAAATTTGATAAAGATGAAAGCGGTGAGCCAGTTAACTCAAATGTATATCAAGGTATGATTAGTAGTTTATTATATTTGATAACTAGTAGACCTGATATTATGTTCAGTGTATGTTTATGTGCACGTTTTCAATCATTTCCAAAACAATATCATTTGATTGCAGTCAAGCGGATTTTTAGATACTTTGCCAGTACCATTGACTTAGAGTTATGGTATCCTAAACATACTTCTTTCGATCTTATTAGTTATTCAGGTACCGATTATACTGGTTGCAAAGATGATCGAAAAAGTTTTAGTAGAACATGTCATTTCTTAGGTTGTGCACTAGTTTCCTGGTTTAGTAAAAAAAATAAAATTCTGTTGCACTGTCTACTGCTGAGGCAGAATATGTTGCTGCGAGTAGTTGTTGTGCTCAAGTTCTTTACATGAAACAACAACTTGAGGATTTTAAACTTATGTATAATCACATTCTAATCAAATGTGATAATACAAGTGCTATAAATCTTAAAAAAAAAATCCAATACAACATTCTAGAATTAAGCATATTGAAATAAGATATCATTTTTTTTAGATCATATGCAGAAAGGCGATATAGTATTAGAGTTCACAAACACACACGATCAGTTAGCAGATATATTCACAAAACCCTTACCAGAAGATAGATTATGTATGATTATAAGAGAAATAGGTATGATGCATGTTATGAATATCTCTTGAAAGATAGATCAGAGTTCATAAAAATAGAGAGATATTTTTTTAAATACTTTTACATAAACTTGAGGTTCTTAGCCTCATGTTTGAGAAGCTCATTCTCTTCATACAATATCATGTCATCCCTATCCATGGGAACTGGCAAGCGGAATGAAGAATCCAATAGAGATTTCAACTTTTTATTCTTCTGCCGAAGGATTCCTTCCCTTGTATGAGACTCTTGAACAATTCGTTGAAGTACAACAATTTGTTCTTTAAGCTTTTCAACCTCATATTTTTTGACTTGTAGCCGCTGGAAAAAAGCAACAATAGAGGATGAGTAGCGAGTCCCGAGACTCACCAAGTCGTAGATAGCATCGGAGTCTGGCTTATTAGCCAAATTATTGTTCTCTTGCTGCAACATGGCACCAATGGTAGCTGCAGAAAGGACATGAGATTGAGATGTAGAATACCTCATGGATGCATCTAGAGGAATGTTAGAAGAATGAGCCATTGAGAAAAGAATTGAAAACTTAAAGCGAGAATATTGAAGGAATGCAGATGAGTTATAGAGATGAGAATAAGATTTGATGCAAATCGGATGAACTTTAAAACTGATTTTATAGAGATAGCATAAAGAACAAGACAAACTATTGTCTCTTCAAATCTTATTAGTCAAAAGAAATATAAGATATGCTGGACACACATTGTCAAAAGTTTTCTTACTAAAAAAACGGTTCTCTGCTCCTATCATGGCATTGACGACCTTAGGAGAGAAGATTGATGGTTGATGCGTCAAGGGTTCCTGATTCAAGTCTGGAACATTAGTGGAAGAGAATTGTTCGACCATTCTATCGTTATGGAGAAACAGAACTTAGGTCAATAAACAATGTTTTTTTTTGGTATCCGATTGGTGAAAATGATTTTTTTTTATAGAAACTCAGAGCCTTCAAACCCGTTTGTCAACAACATCAAGCGATTGATCTGCTTTCGCACCGACTGCTAGAGCTAGGCCTCCAACCTTTACAAGTTTTGTCAGATACGCGTGGCTCCGCACCGAATTGCCAGAGTTAGACTTCCAACATTTGCAGGTTTTGTCGGACATGCATGGCTCCGCACCGCATTGCTAGAGCTAGGCCTGCAGCTTTAGCTGTTTTTGTCGGACATGAATAATTTTAATTATTCAACGTCAAATCTCTTGAACCTTTGCACCGAGATGATAAAATTCGGTTTTAACCTTTGCAGGTTTTGTCGGACACGGGTGGTTCTAACTTCTATAGTCTTTACTAACGCAGCGTTTTATTTGTCTGTTAGTTATTGTAGGAATATATCTTATTGAGATAATTATGATTCCTTTTTAATGATGCCAAAATGGGGAGAAGTTTTAGACTAGAACATTAACATTGTTTAAATCGTTAAACTTGTTATATATGCTTGGAATTATGTTTATATTTTTGCTTGAAAAACTAACGCACATTCTCAGGGGGAGCTTAAGTATTAATATAGGATTCAGGTTCTATCAAGCATTTATCATCATCAAAAAGGGGGAGATTGTTGAACCCAAGGTTTCAAGTTTCATATAAATCTACAAATGGATTTTGATGATAACAAATGAATCCAAAGAATAAAGGAGTCTCAAGTTAAAGTTGTCCACACAATATAATCAAACACATCAAGGAAGTAAGCATGAGCAAGAAGGGAACAAGTTCACATTAAAATCATAGAGTAATGTTGTAAATCTCTTAAAAATTCAAAATTAGGATTAAGGCTCAAAATTAATATTTTATCATAAGGCATTAAAATATATTTTCCACATATGCATGAATATTTTGAAAATTAAATTTGAAAATTTTGAAAGATGATTGATTGTCATCTTTCACATGTGCATGACATGATTAAAGGTTTGAACTTTGAAAATATTAAGATGTTTGATTGTCATCTTTCACATGTGCATGTTTTATTTGAATATTTTCAAAAGTGATGGATGCTTTTCTTGACTTATGCAAAAGGTAGATGTCTTTATTTGAAAATTTTGAAAAGTAAAGTGTGCTCCTTTTGTCATATGTAAAAAGTAAAAGATTATGTTTGATAATTTTGAAAAGTAAAGTGTGCTCCTTTTGTCACATGCAAAAAGTAAAAAGATTAGATTTGAAATTTTTGAAAAGTGAATGATGATGTTTTTGACATGGGAATCTTTTCAAATTTGAAATTGAAAACTCATTTGCCTATAAATAGCTTACTTGAGTTTTGCAAAATATACAACAAGAGCTTACACATCTATTACTAAATTTTGCATCATTTCTTCAAAACTCTTATTCTCTCTTTTCTAAAGTTTTGAGCCTTAATTCTTGTTCTTGTTGAGAGAGATATAGGTTGCGCTGTATTGTTTCTATCTCACTCATTGAGGAGTGTACTTTGATAGTCTACCTACTATCAACTCTTGTATTTGTAAAAGGGTGTGTATAACCCTTGTGTGTGTAGAAGGTGTTCTACACGGGGAATAGTTAAATCACCAAGTGTGAGGTGATTGGAAGTATAGAAAGTGTTCTACACGGGGAATAGTTAAATCATCAAGTGTGAGGTGATTGGAAGTGTAGAGGGTGTTCTACACGGATTCTTTGGAGCGGTGCTGCTCAAAGGTGTAATAGGTTTATATCTCCACCTAAAGGAGATTGAATAGTGGATTTGGGGATCCTCAAGGGGTAGCTTGAGGCAAGGACGTAGGCAGTGGGACCGAACCTCGTTAACATACTGAGTTTGCTTCTCTCTTACCTTTACTCTTTATATTTATTACTGTTTCATATTTTATTTATATTTTATATTATATATTTGATTTATAATTGTTATTTTTTTAAATACAACTCAATTCACCCCCCTCTTGTGTTAGTCATCTGGGCAACAAAGTCAATTGTATTGGTTTTGCCTGAAATTTCTGAGAATATCCAGGTTTTGGTGTGAGGTGGTAATGCATCGTTTTGGTTCAGTAGATGGCTTGCTTCAAGTCCTTTATCTATGCATGTGGATGATATTCAGGATATAAGTTGCAAATTAAGGATGTTTGGTCCTCTAATTCCTAGGACTATGAAAATTTTGGTTGAACTAGTCGGGGAAGATATCACGGTTAAGATTGTCTAGCACATACTAGTGGGTAAAGAAGGCTTAGAAGTTTTTGTTTGGAAACCGTCTTCAGATGGTATTTTTTCATCCGCAAGTTCTTGGGAGGTTATTCGAATAAAAGGCGACCTTCTTCAGTGGCAGGAGTGGATTTAGCATAAGCTTCTTCCTAAAGGGTTTCCACACATGTGTGGAAAGCAAGATTTCGAGCTCTACCAATGGATGAATGAGTTCAAAGCAAGGGTGTATCACTGACCTCGAGTTGTGATTGTTGTATCTCTAGAGCCTTGGAAACCATAGACCACGTCTTGTGCATTGGTGACTTTGTGAAAAGTATATGGGAAAAAGCACAAAGAGAACTGGGAATCCCACATCCGACTCTAACTTCATGGTGAGCACAAATGCTGGCTTGGTTTTGTTGTGCTAAGCAATCTAACATCAAAGACATGATTTCCAAGCTTATTCCTTACTTGATAACTTGGAAACTCTGGATGAGGAGCTGCAAAGCTAGGATGGAAGGGGTGAAAGAGTCAGTCGAACAGGTATGGTGCTCGGTGAAATACTAGCCTCGTATGATTGTAGGAGATTTCATGGCGTCAGCAACTCTTTTGTAGCAGGATGTAGAACTTCTTCCCAACCTTGACATGAATCAACCACCACAATGTGCCCATCGACATCTTTTAGTTACATGGCAACAACCTTCTGTAGATTGGATGAAATTAAATTGTGGGGGAGGAGTGATCAGAGACTGCTTTGGCGGGGTAAAGGACCTTTTTTGGCTTCTTTTAGACACGATACTAATAATGTGGTTGAGTTAAGGCCATTAGAGGGGGTGCTATTGTGTAAAAAACTTAGTTTTTTTAATGTGGTTATTGAGAGTGACTCTAAATTGGTGGTGGATTGGCTCATTCAAGGAAGATGCAGTCTATATGGCATTTGGGGAATTTTTAGGATGATTTAATTAAGGAGCTCCAAGGAATGAATTTCATTGTAGTTCATCAATGTTGAGAAGGTAATCAAGCAGCACATTTTCTTGCAGGCCAAGGGGAGGAAGGGAGGTGTGTATGCTACACAAATGATCAAAACTTATGAAGATTATTGAAGGGGATTGTTAGGCTTGATAAATTAGGTTTGTTAATCTCTTGGTTTATTTTGTCCTTGTATTGGTTATTTGTTGATTGGTTAGGCATGTTTAGATTTATCTTGGTTTTATTGCTTTATTTGTTTAGATTATTGTATAGGTTTGTTCTTTCTAGTTGGTTTTGATGCATGTGATGGTTTTTTATTCAATACTTGTAAATCCCACATGTTTTGTTTGTTATTAAGGTATTCTTCCGCCATAAGTGAGAGCAACCATTAAAATTGGGAAACTGTCATCTTTAGGGGTGTAAATGGTCCGATCTAGTCCGAAAAATTTGTGGACCGGTTACATTCGGTCCAAAAATTCTCTCACCCTGGACCGGACCGAACAGGAGTTCGGTCCATACCGATCCGATCCAATTCGGTCTAGGGGTGGTCCGGTCCGGTCCAGGAGTGTTCCATATGATTTAATGGACTAAATTTAATCTAAAATTCGATAATGATCAAATATTTTTTTGACCCAAATTTAACTACTATGAATTATATTATGTTAATATTATAAGAATATATATATTATATATTATATGTTAACATATATTAAATATATATGTTAATATATATTATATATTAATATATTAATTTATATTAATATTAATATTATAATTTATATACTATTTTTATATATACATATAAATATATATATATGTGGGGTTCGGTCCGGTCTAGTCCGGTCCGGTCCAAGGGAAGAAATCCTATGGACCGGACAGGACCGGAATTAATCGGTCCATGTAAAATTTGGACCGGACCGGACTAAATTCCATTCGGTCCGGTCCGGTCTCGGTCCGGGGACAACCGGTCCGGTCTGGTCCACCAATTTGGTTCGGTCTTTTTACAGCCCTAGTCATCTTCTCTAAAAAATAGCTTTAAAATTGGCAAGTTATGAGTGGATGTGCAAACTACAGACTCAAGCGTGGTCCATCACATGTAAGTTATTATGTTTTGAAGTGACATGGAACTAAGCCTATTTCACCAAAAACTATGATATGCGTGCAGCGTGCTACATACTCGAGTGTAGTTTTCCATATGCTATATTGTGATAATATGGACCCAAGCGTAGCTCATCTTATGCTATAATATGTTATGTACGATCAACGACAATTGGACCACTGCACACAGGTTATGATGGCCACAATATAAGCGAAAGGCAAGTTGAATAAGATATGTATGAATTATAGGAAATGCATGGAATTAGTCTTTCATGCATCCACGTTACATGTATTGCATTGATTATGTTTGATTTGTGTACTAATGAATGATTTATACGTTATGTGTATGTATCATAATGTATGTAAGTTTTCAAAATTAAGTCTAATGTTAAACTAAGTTACGTTTATAGTATGATGTGCTATTACTGAGTTTTCGACTATTTTATTTGATTCTTTGTTTTTATGCCTTAATGTCCCAAATAATGATTTCTAGGATACAAAGCAGGAGTGCTAGTAGAATACATTTTCAGAGGCTTTAGTATATGACTTGAGACATTTGAACCGGTGTTGGTATCACTAATAATAACTTATCTCATTTCATTTTTTTTTCCAGTTTTTATATTAGGGTTAATTACACTTTGCCATATCCAACTTTCACTCAATTAACAATATAACCCTTAAACTGCAAATTTCAACAATTAGCCTCCTTAACTTTTAATTTTTTACAATATCCTCATTCCTTCAACAATCCGCGTCAAATTAAATGGAATGGAGTACAAACAACTCATATGCACCTGCAATGACAAAAATACCCATTCACTATGCCTGTCGAACTTTCACGCAATTATTAATTTGTCCCCCACATCACATTAAATTAGATTTTTATAATAAACTTTTGCTCTTCCTTTTTTTTTTAAACTTGTGTTCACCTTCTTACAAAGCCATTAATTTCTTTTAACTAAAATTTTTTAGGTGCATCTAGATATAGATTTAAACAGTTTAATTTCATCTCATTTCATCTTTACAATTTTTTCAAATTCTCATACAAAATTATAATAAATAATTCAATTTTTTTAAACTCTAAATAATAATAATAATAAATAATAATATTCTAACAATATTTTATTCAACTTTCATATAAATTATCTTATCTCATCCTTCTATTCAAAGAAGACCTTAACTTCTAGCATGCCAAATTTCTTTAAAAAAAAATGAATATATATGAGACTTACAATATGGTTAAAAAAAAAAAAAAAAACCTTAGCCTTTTAGAGTAATGCTTGATAAAATTATGGAATATGTAAGCACGACACAATTTTTTTTTTTTTAAAAAGTAATGTTTATTATTATTATTTTTTTTTCATATAGATTATGTATTTATTCACTTTTTTAAAAAAGATTACACAATTAGAGGTGGTGGAGCCCTACCAGCGGCCATGCAAAAGAGCAAAACCCTACGCAAGCAGAAACTTCAGAAGCCCTAACACAGCATAAAATGTATATCATAGAAAGCTGACAACGTTGCAAAAATTAAAGGGATTAATTTTCTAATTCCGTTAATATTACTTACGTATGAACTTTTTTATTCAAGATTTTTGACATCAAATATACTTATTTGGTTGTGTTCAATTAGAAATTATTATACTGTAAATATTTCAAGTGGCAGATTTTAGTGAATACATAGAGAGACTTTATAAAGAGAGAAACAAAATTATTGAGAAAAGAGGAAGAGCTTCAAATCAAAGAAGAAGAGCTTGGAAAGAGCTCCACAATGATCTTGCCCAACTTCGTAAGCAAGAAGCAAGCATGCATCAAGCACTCACACTACTTCGTGTATATTGGCCAATATCCATATCATTGTATTTGATACGGTCAAAGTGATGGAGACTTGGTAATTGTGAATTTGCCAGTAATGTTTATAACCAACAATTCACCACCGTTGTTGTTAGGGACCAGTACTTGGCATATTTGTAACGGTGATGGCTATGAACATGTTACTTTTTGCTACGTGAAAGAATACGTCTCTTTGTAGAAGACTTTAAAGTGACTTATGTGTCACACCCTTTCAAATATATTATATATATTTCTTTATTCTAATAATTTTATATTTATATTAAAAATTCAGGATGATTAAAAATAAAGATATTATTCATTTAAAAGTTAAAAGTTACATTCCTTCAGTTTCAAATTTATTTCTTCATTCCTTAGCTCATAGATATTGTACAGCACATAACAGACACCAAATATCACAGATTATCTATTGGCGTTTATCCGCCGCTTGTCTGTGGCATTTGTCCCGTTATTTTAACAGTTTCATTTCATCCCATCTCATCTTTACAATTTTTCAAAATCTCATACAAAATTATAATAAATAATTTAATTTTTTAAAATTCTAAAATAATAATAATAATAATAATAATAATAATAAATAATATTCTAACAATATTTTATTCAATTTTCGTATAAAATTATCTTATCTCATCCTACTATTCAAATAAGACCTTAACTTCTAGTATGCCAAATTTCTTTTAAAAAAAATAAGTAATTATGAGACTTACAATATGGAAAAAAAAAACTCTTAGCTTTTTAGAGTAACGCTTGATACAATTATGGAATATGTAAGTGCGGTACAATTTTTTTGAAAAGGAGTGAAGTTTATTATTAAATTTATTTTTATATAATAGATATATATTTACTCATTTTTTTCAAAAGGATTGCACAATTGGAGGTGATAGAGCCCCACCAACAGCCAGAAACCCTACGCAAGCAGAAACTTCGCAAGCCCTAACACAACATAATATGTATATCATAAAACGCTGACAACCACTACAACATTTAACGGCTTTTTTGGCACTAAGAATTCATCACAATTGATGGGAAAACCGTGGTAAAACAGTTTCTACTGTGGTTTTAAGCTCGTAGGAGAAATGCCAGAAATTGGTCCTGACATATATTCTGTTTCTCCTCGCAAGCGTACTATCAAAGTTCTTCCTGACTTTTACCGCGATCTTCACGCCGAGAAATCCATCAACGGCAACTACCACTATTGCTTCCCTCCCAAGTCAACCTGAGCGTCGATGATGACACGGGTTTACACGTTTGTCGCAAATTAAGGTTCAACTTCGGCAATTTTCGAAGCGCAGCTACTGTGATTCTCAACACTTCTATTATTGCCGATGAGATGAGCTGGTAAGCCTGTCGGCTCTTCAAACCTGGTATTTATGGTGTTTGTCATTATCGTAGCACTTGAGAAGTAAGAAGCCCCCAATTTTTCTTGCTGCAGGTTTGTGTTTGTCGTCGGAAAAATAACTAATGCCAATTTTCATTCCCAATTTGTTGGCGTTAAGTAAGAACTTTATTGTTCGTTGTTCCATTGGCTATTCATATATTATTTACAGAAATCTCATATTATTGTTCCACCGGTAAATTTCTTTCATGATCTTTCGAAATTTCAAACTTAAAAAATAGTTGGGAGTAGGAAAATAGAGGTTGAAATGTAGTATACCAGGAAAGTTAAACAACAAAACTGAATTTTGTAATGGAAGAACAACAATGTAGCGTAGTTTACCCACAAAACTTTAACAAATAGAACTTTGAAATTAGTTGTTGGAAATGTACTTCTAGAAAAGAAAAGAACTTCAAAACTTTGCAGGATTTTACTTGAAGAACTTCTAATGGAGTAGCAAGACCTTTGCAGCAGAAATACTAAGCAATCTGGAAATGGTTTGCTTGAAGAACTTTTAATGCTCCAACTGCAACAATTGTTGGAATTAAAGAAGAGTTCGCACCGCTAAAGCAAGTCTTGGACAAAAATCATCCCCGAAGAGAGTGAATGGAGTTTGAACAACCAAACGATTTTAGAAATTGAGGCCAACTTCAAGCCTATAATTAGATGCTAAAGACAAAGAAACATAGGTTTGTGCACTCATCGCCATTGTTGAAATGGAGTTCTCGCTAGAGTTGTCTGAAGTGTTTTTGACGATAAGTGTTGTTTCACTTTCACTAAAAAATTAAAACCCCTGTTTCGGTCAAGTACTTCAGATTTCATTTCTCCCACCTCATGATAAGACGCACCATTTTATTAAATTTGAGTATCGAAGAGAAGACTTTTTGTCATCATGTTGTGGGTCCCAATCCTGGCTGGTGCGCAATGGCTACGCAAATGGCTTGCATTTAGAGTTTTCGTTTAGGAAAATGTGAGCTTAATTCCCACCTATTTTAATTTCAATCGGCACAGATGCAGGCATCAAATCTTAACTGTCGTGATATGGTGATGATAAGCGGTAGAATCAGAATTTTGTATTTGGGGGGCGATCGATAAAATGTGTGCTATATATAAATTTTAAAAGGGTATGATAGAAGTATCACATTTTTTCGTTGTCAAACTCTCTAAATGTATTACTTTTCGAATTATCTACGTCCTTTTAAAAAAAATCAATTTTTTACTTGCTCATATTATTTTTTGATTTAAAAAAATTATGAATCAAAAATAAATATAAAAAATTTCTAATAACTACTGATATACCGATGTTAGATTTTTAACGAAATATATCTCATAATCATACAATAGAGTTAGAGTGAAACTATATAAGTAAGTATAATTAATTAATTTTGACAATCATATAAATTTATAACTATATTTTTTTTAGAATTAGATTGTTAAAGTAATTCTAAAATTAGGTGAGTTGAAATTTAAATTTTAATAAAATTAAAAGTTATAATAAAATTATATATGTATTGAGATTTGAGAAAATAATTTTAATGAAAATTTGGGAGGTAATTTTTAATTTTTTATAATTTAAGAGATAATTTAATATTATATATATGTAAATATATATATTTATATATTATATATCAATTTTTTTAAGAATTTTGAGGAGGCTGTAGCCCCCCAACGTTACAAGTGGGTCCGCCCCTGGTGATGACGACGGCACAGGTGCAGGCACAGGTATGACAAGTGCTAATTTCTAACTCAAGCCTATAATGCTCACTCACAATACTGCTAAAATGTCTAAGTGTTAGGCATAATTTGATTTATGATCTTTTCTTTTTTATTTTTTTTATTTTTATATTTTTTAAAATATTTTTACAAAATTAAAAAAATCAATACACTAATAATTATTTTCTTAATAATTAAATTAAAAAATTAAAAAATAAAATAAAATACATAAAATATCAAATTGAGATATTAAAATTAGTGAACAAATAACTATTTTTCTTTAAATAAAATGATGATATCTCTTGGACAATCTAACTGTAAAATAGAATGAGAAATAATTTTCTCTATAAAAAAATTATATTTGAAATAAATCTATAAATTAATGTAATATATTATTAAAATATTTTTTCTTATTTTATGAAAATGTTTACAATCAAACATATTAATTTAAAATTTTGATTTTATAACATTTATATATAAAACCTGATCACTTAAACATACAACTTTGAAAATGATAACTTGAGACAAACACCGACAGGAAGTAGAATTTTTTTAAAATGACTTATCTTTTTTTATAATAGATCACATCAATTTTCGTTTTACGCAAAGGTAAAGAAATCATTTTAAACTTGCACCTACAAAGATAATAAATGCAGCACTCTTTATCTTACTCAAGTTTATCTGCAAGTATAATAAATACAACAACTACATCGAATTTCAGGACAACAGCAGATATATATAAAGCATTTTATATATCTGCCTGTAAGTTTATAAACCAATTACAGCATATGTGTGCCGCATAAACAACAGCAGATAACATAAAGTTAGGGGTGTAAATAGTCCGATCTGATCTGGTTCGATCTGAGAAATTTATGGACCAATTTCATTTGGTCCAATAATTCTCTAACCCTGGACCGGACCGAACAGGAGTTCGGTCCGTACCGGTCTGGTCCAATTCGATCTAGAGACGGCCCGGTCCAGTTCGGTCCAGGGGTGTCCCATATGATTTAATGGGCTAAATTTAATCTAAAATTCTATAATGATCAAATATTTTTTTGGTTCAAATTTAACTACTATAAATTATAATATGTTAATATTATAAGAATATATATTATATATTAATATTAATATTATAATTTATATACTATTTTTATATATACATATATAAATATATATATATGTGGGGTTCGGTCCGGTCCGATCCGATCTAGAGGGAGAAATCCTTTGGACCAAACCGGACCGGAATTAATCGGTCCATGTAAAATTTGAACCGGACCGGACCGAATTTCATTCTGTCCAGTCCGGTCTCGATCAGGGAAAACCTATTCGGTTCGGTCCACCGGTTCGATCCGGTCTTTTTACAGCCCTACATAAATCTATATCTGCGTTTTTTCAATCGTTAACATGTTACGGCGAGATGGTATCTGGGGCAAAAATATAAACAATGGCAACTCTGACATCTGGGCATGTCCACTCAATTTCTTGCTACAGTTTTATTTCCCGCTTAAACTACTCGCGGCAAATGAATAAGTGATACGCATGCGAGGTCCAAACTGGCCGCAAATTTTGCCGCCAACTAGACACACGGAAATAGGGTTGTACAATAAAGCCAATGCCCGGCCCGACCCGACCCGAATTTTTGACAAGTGCCATTCTGAATTTTAGACTCGAATAGCGGTAATCGGGTAATCGGTTATTAGCCGTTACCCACTTTTTAACTCTTTGTTTTTTTTAAGTACCCCAGTGTGATCCTATATATATTAATAGAGTTTTCTTGGAGTTTGGTTCAACCAAACTCCCCCTTTGCAACTCCTGTCATTGCTATAGACCCATTTTTAGATTTAAAGTCGCCGGGGCTCGCCGTCGCAAGGGTGGAGTCGCTAGCTCCCTCCGGTCCCGATAGGATGGGCGGTGTCGCCCATCGCCGCCGACGAAAGTGGGGGCTAGGTGACGCTTAATTTCCCTTAAAATTTATTTTTATTTTATTTTTTTATTGTGTTTTTTATCATGTTTTTTATTATATTTTCTTCATTTTATTATTTTATTGTATTTTTTAATTTTTAATTTTTAATTTTTATTATATTTTTTATTATATTTTTATATAAATTATAGAAAATTAGAGAGTTGACTGTAAAATGCTGAATTGCAGCTCGACCGCACCCCAACGTCACCCATATTAATATTCTAAAACCCTAAGTCAAAATTTTCCATTTTCGCTACCGCCTCTGTACTCTCTCTCTCTCTCTCTGTTTTTGTATTTGTTTTGATGTTGGTTTGGCTTTCTTGGGCGACCAAAGGCAGAACACTATACTGGGTGAGGAATTTATTGAGCTTGATCTTGCAAAAGCACAACGACGTTGAGGGATGGACGACGGAGAAGGGAGGCTTGAAGGCTATCGAAAACTTGACGGCAAGATTGTGGACGGGAATCTGCACAAAAAGAGCACAGATCCATTGAAAGTTCTTTGGAGGTTTCGTGGACTGATATCTTGCTCAAAGGATATGCGATTGAGGGAAATATCGACTAATAGGAATACTTGATTTGGCTATGGTGCAATTAGGTGAAATGGGAGCGAACTAGGTAAGAAATCTCAGTTAGTTGGAAATCGGAATGAACTGAGTTAGGAAATCGGTTAATCGGGTATTGGCTAATCGAAAGTGGTGAATTATCAAGTCGGGTTGGAAATTTCAATTTCGGGTCGAGTCGGATCAGATGAACAGTCCTACACGGAAATATAAAATGCAGCAAATACTAACATATATTGTAGTGAACGTTGCAAAAATTAAAGGGATTAATTTTCTAAGTCCATTAATAGTACTTACGAATAAGCTTTTTTATTCAAGATTTTTGACATCAAATATACTTATAAAGAGAAACAAAATTTTTGAGAAAAAAGGAAGAGCTTCAAAACAAAGAAGAAGAGCTTGGAAAGAGCTCCACAATGATCTTGCCCAGCTTCGTAAGCAAGAAGCAAGCATGCATCAAGCACTCACACTACTTCGTGTATATTGGCCAATATCCATATCATTGTATTTGATACGATCGAAGTGATGGAGACTTGGTAATTGTGAATTTGTCAGTAATGTTTATAACCAATAATTCACCACCGCTGGCTTTAGGGACTAGTACTTGGTGTTTGTAACGGTGATGGATATGCACATATGTTACTTTTTGCTATGTGAAATAACACGTCTCCTTGTAATTGCCTTAAAGGTGGCTTATGTGTCACATTCTTTCAATATATTCTATAAAGTATAAACCTAGAATAATTTATAAGAAATCATTTATAAAAAGATGTACCATATATGAAAAATAATTTAAAAAGATTAATATTATGTAATTCATGGAATGAAATATTGATATAATAACATAACCGGCATAATTCATATATTATATTTATCTTCCAAAGGTTATGGTGTAAGTAGGTTTATATGTGGTCAGATTTTGTTTTGGTTACTCAAATGATTTTAAATAATTTTCACATAAGCCAAAAGGGAGAATGAAAGAACAAGTCTTCTTGTAGAAAATTTTAAAGTGGCTTGCGTGTCACACCCTTTCAAATATATTATATATATTTCTTTATTCTAATATTATATTTATATTAAAAACTCAGGGTGATTAAAAATAAATATATTATTCATTTAAAAATTAAAAGTTACATTTCTTGATAGAAGAAAGCAACACTTAGTAGAAATGGGTCCTGGTCTATTTATAAATAAATTTTGTGATTTTTTATCGATCACATCCATCTATATAAAGAAAGATAGACTGAAAATCTTTCTGTTATACTCTTTATATTTCAATCTGTGAGAGTTCACAATCAAGAAATAATTGATTCCTACAAATATTTGATTAACAACGACTAAAAATAAGTATTCTAATAATTCTTTTAGTATTTGATATTCTGTAGAATAATGGGCCTTAAAGAGTTCCGAGTTGAACAAGTGAATAGAGGTTCTGCTTCCAGCGCTTCAGTCTGGGAATGGTGGTTCAGTCCTGATCTTCTCGGTGATCCATTGGGTGGGAGAATTCTCAGGTCGATAGGAGTGAGTGAGGATTTAACCAGAATTAATGTGTATTGCTCAGTTAATTTCTGGGTATTTATATATGTTTGTGACGCCCAATTTGTGACGCCCAAGCGAAAGGGAGCGTGGAATGTATTACGCGGATTTCTCAACAGGCTAGTCTTTCTTCTTGACGAAAGCTGTAGTTGACCTTGTCCCTAATTGCTTCAGACCTGTTTGACCCAGTTGTGTTATTAATCCAAAATGGATAGAGATACATTTACCATCTTATTACTATTTGTTTATTACTCTCAATTTATTTATTTTTTTAAGTATTTTTTTAATTATTTTTTTAACATTATTAATCATTAAAAAAATAAAGTATACAACTTTACTAATAGTCACTTCCTTAATCATTATATAAAAAAATCTTTTAAAAATTAAAGAAAATAATAGTAAATAAAATAATAAGATTATCATTTTCCTTCCAAAATACCCAAAAAAATAGTAAGAATGGGTGCTAACTGCTAAGTAGGTATATTAACAGAACAACCATGGATGCTATAGCCTATTACATAGAAATGAAGGACTATTCGAGTAACTCAACCTTCTAATAGTATAAATTTGATACAAAGTTAACACTTTGACATTTATAATTTTACATTGAATTTATCATTAGATTCATCGTTAAAATTATCAGAATAATAATATAATATATAATTTATGAAATCAACAAAAATATCTATAATTTATTCATCTAATAAATATATTAAAAAGCAATAAAAAAAACTATTTTGATGGGTACATAATAGGCTTTTATACTTGAAAGAAGAAGTGAAATTACTATAGCTCAAATCTTCCCACGATTTTATTTGATGGATCTAATATAGGAATATTTTAAGTAAATATATCGATTTTGTATTTACATTGATTTTTTATAGAGTCAATGCTAATGCTCTAAAACCATCTTCATTGGCTTGGCCAAATGAAAAGGATGGCCAAATTTTGGATGATTTGAGCCAAAAAGAGTCCTTATTAGATTGGGCATCTTTAAAATAATTTAGATTTCTTCTATAGTGCTTGGCCAAAAATAAAAGACTATAATTGCTTAGTCAAACATTAAAAAACTATTTTTTACTAATCAAAATGTGATAAAAATAAGTTAATTTTAAATTAGATTAAATTATTATTTAAATGAAATAAATTACTAATCCAATGTGATAAAAATAAATTAAATAAAAAATTATTAATTTAATAATATTTTATTGTTATATAGAGAATAGATGGCTAAACCAATGTGAGCATTGAATTTAAATTAAAAAAGCAAATGTAAAAAAGTGTGATATTAGCTAAATTTTAAAAATACATTTTAACTCAGTCAATGAGAATGCTCTATTAATCTATAACGTTGAACAAGGCAATATATTCCATACTGTTATAAACGATTATAAACGAAGTCGGCAGCCGCCCCCCTGGCCCACCACTAAATTATGTGAATGACCCCACCACTATTATTTTAAATCTGCATAGTGACTTGCATAGTAACTTGCATAGTAACTTGCATAGTAATTTCAACGCCTATAAATATGGGCTTCAGTTGTAATGAAATTCATAAGAAAAATAGAGAGAGAAAGAAAGCTTCAGTTCTTAAGAGTTTCAAGAGAATTTCTTATTTCTCTTTTGCAATAGTAGTTCCTTTCTTTAAGTTTCATAACACGTTATCAGCACGACGGTTCTGCCAATTCTGAAGCTAGTGGCCTTATTCCTCTGTAAGTTTTTCAATATATTATTTGAAATCTTTGATATATTTTATTGATGATTATCTGTGTGAATTTATAAATATATTTTCTGAGATACGCATATTTATTATTTATATGTGTAAAAAATGACAAATCTTACAAAATTGGAATTTGTTGCTCTTGATATATCTGGGAAAAATTATTTATCCTGGATACTTGATACTGAAATACATCTTGATGCAATGAACCTGGGAGAAACTATTAAAGAAGGAAATCAAGCATCCCTGCAGGAACGTGCTAAAGCAATGATTTTCCTTCGCCACCATCTTCATGAAGAATTGAAAACTGAATATCTCACTGTAAAAGATCCCTATATTTTGTGGAATAATTTAAGGGAGAGGTATGAACACCAGAAGACTGTCATCCTCCCAAGAGCTCGTTCTCAATGGATGCACCTGAGGTTGCAAGATTATCAAAGTGTTAGTGAGTATAATTCCGCACTTTTTAAAATAAGCTCAGTATTAAAATTATGCGGTGAGAAAATCACCGATGAAGATATGCTAGAGAAGACTTTTACTACATTTCATGCCTCGAATGTGCTCCTGCAGCAGCAGTATCGAGAGAGAAAGTTCAAGAAATATTCTGAACTTATATCATGTCTTCTAGTAGCTGAGCAGAATAATGAGCTCTTATTAGAAAGCCACCATACACGCCCTACTGGCTCAATATCATTCCCTGAAGTGAATGGTAATAGGTTTGCATCATTCCCAGAAGTGAATGGTGCATCCTTTAGAAGAAATCGGAGGCGTGGACGTGGTAGGAGAAATTATAGAAATGTTGGTCCCAGGAGTGACAACATTAAAAGGGATTATAATATACCATATCACCAGAAGTGGTACAATTCAGAGAGGGGTAAAAATCCTCAGAATAATTCTTCAAAGAAAAGTGAAGAGGTGTGCCATAGATGTGGAATAACTGGACATTGGTCACGTACCTGTCGTACGGCCAAGCACTTAGCTGATTTATATCAAGCTTCTATTAAAGGAAAGAATAAAGTGCATGAAACAAATTTAGTAGAACTATCAGATGATTTATTAGATTCAGTAGATGTAGACGTTACTCATCTTGATGTATCTGATTTCTTTAATCATCCTGATGGTAGTATTGAACACTTAATTGGAGATGGAAGTGTTCCACTTAATTAATATATTTTCTTTCTATCAGTAATAAAAGTTTTGTATATTTTGTAGAATCATGGATCACATTGATGAGCTTTTTATCTCTGAGTTGAATGATAAAGATATATGTCTGGCTGACAGTGCTACAACTCACACAATTCTCAAAGAAAAGAAATATTTTCAAAATCTAACACTAAGTAAAGCCTATGTCCATACCATATCAGGTTCATCGGATTTAATTGAGGGCTCCGGAAGAGCTTATATTGTGTTGCCTAATGGCACCAAATTTTGTATTGATGATGCTCTATTCTCTTCACAATCCAGAAGAAATTTATTGAGTTTCAAAGATATACGTCGTAATGATTACCATATTGAAACGACCAATGAAGGCAGTAAAGAGCATCTTCTTATTACTAAAACAGTATCGGGCCAGAAGCTCGTATTAGAAAAACTGCATGCTCTATGTTCTGGATTGTATTATACAAAAATGAGAACAATTGAATCATATGTGGTAATGCACCAGAAGTGCATTGACCCTAAAGTATTTATGACTTGACATGATCGCCTTGGACATCCGGGTTCTATAATGATGAGACGAATTATTGAAAATTCGCATGGGCATCTCTTAAAGAATCAAAAGATATTTCTACCCAATGAATCTCCGTGCTCTGCATGTTCTCAAGGTAAGTTAATTATTAGACCATCTCCCTCAAAAATCATTGTTGAATCTCCATCCTTTTTACAAAGGATTCACGGAGATATATGTGGGCCTATTCATCCATCAAGTGGACCATTTAGATATTTTATGGTTCTAATTGATGCATCTAGTCGATGGTCACATGTTTGTCTTCTTTCCACTAGAAATGTTGCATTTGCTAGACTTCTTGCTCAGATAATTAAACTACGAGCACAATTTCCTGAGTATCCAATTAAGACCATTCGATTGGATAATGCAGGTGAATTTTCATCTCAAGTTTTTGATGATTATTGCATGTCAATAGGAATAGATGTTGAACATCCTGTTGCCCATACACACACACAAAACGGTTTAGCTGAGTCTTTGATCAAAAGGTTTCAACTAATCGCTAGACCTTTACTTATGAAATCAAGACTACCTATTTCTGTTTGAGGACATGCTATACTTCATGCAGCATCTCTAATTCGCATTAGACCATCTGCATATCATAAATATTCTCCATTACAGCTTGCATATGGTCAACAACCAAATATTTCTCATCTTCGTACTTTTGGATGTGCTGTATATGTTCCAATTGCACCTCCACAACGTGCAAAAATGGGCCCTCAACGTAGACTTGGGATATATGTTGGTTTTGATTCTCCATCCATTATTAGATACCTTGAACCCCTTACAGGGGATATGTTTAAAGCACGTTTTGAGGATTGTCATTTTGACGAATTAAATTTTCCATTAATGGGTAAAGAAAAGTCGGTGCCTGAAGCACGACAAGATATTACTTGGGATAATAAGACCCTGTCTCATTTTGATCCTCCTACAAATGAATGTAAACGGGAAGTTCAAAGGATTATTCATTTGCAAAATGTTGCAAATCAGTTACCGGATGTATTTACTGACACTAAAGGTGTAGTAAAATCTTATATTCCTGCTGTTAATACTCTAGCAAGGATTGAAGTCCCTGAAGGACAAATTGTCAAAGCAGCAATAGGTGAATCTAAAATACGCCTGAAGCGTGGAAGACCTATTGGTGCAAAAGATAAAATTCCCAGAAGGAAAAAAATACAAAATAAATTTGGTGTTCCTGAAGAACACGTACCCACAATACAGGCCACAAATATAATTGATGCTCCTAAACAGCTTAAATCTTCTATTCCAGAACTTCCTGAAGAGGAAAATCTTGAAGAGTATAAATCTCCTAAAAAGGGACCTCCTGAAGAGGTGTGTCATGAAATGTTTTCCCCTGAAGAGGAACAGGTACCTGAAAATAATGAGATCTCAATATATTTCATGAAAACTGGAGAAATTCTGGATAGAAATAAAACTGTTGTCGACAACATATTTTCATATAAAATGGCCCTTGACATTACCAGAAGTAATGAAGAAAGTGAGCCAAAAAGCGTCGAAGAATGTCGACGTAGAAATGATTGGCCAAAATGGAAAACAGCTATTGAAGCTGAATTAAATTCGCTAGCAAAACGAGAAGTATTTGGACCTGTTGTCCAAACACCAAAGGGTGTAATGCCTGTTGGATATAAGTGGGTATTTGTACGAAAACGTAATGAGAAAAATGAAATTGTGCGATACAAAGCACGGCTTGTTGCACAAGGTTTCCTGCAGAAACCCGGGATTGATTATGAAGAAACATACTCTCCCGTTATGGATGCAATCACATTTAGATTTTTGATTAGTCTGGTTGTTACAAAAGGATTAGAAATGCGGTTGATGGATGTGGTCACTGCATATTTATATGGATCCTTAGACCATGACATATATATGAAAATCCCTGAAGGATATAAGATGCCTGAAGTATCTACAAGTACATCTAGAAATATGTACTCAATCAGACTACAAAGATCTTTATATGGGTTGAAGCAATCCGGACGCATGTGGTATAATCGCTTAAGCGAATATCTATTGAAAGAAGGATTTGAGAATAATCTTATATGCCCATGTGTTTTTATTAAGAAATCAGAATCCGGATTTGTCATTATTGCGGTTTATGTTGATGATTTAAATATTGTGGGAACTCCTGAAGAGATCTCAAAAACCGCTATATATTTAAAGAATGAATTTGAAATGAAAGATTTTGGCAAAACAAAACTTTGTCTCGGCCTGCAGCTTGAGCACTTGCCAAATGGAATTTTTATTCATCAGTCCATGTATACTGAGAAAGTCCTAAAGCATTTTTATATGGACAAATCTCATCCCCTGAGTACTCCAATGATTGTTCGAACACTTGATGTGAAGAAAGATCCATTCCGTCCTTGTGATGACGATGAAGAAATTCTTGGTCCTGAAGTACCATATCTCAGTGCAATTGGAGCTTTGATGTATCTTGCAAATTGCACTCGACCAGATATTACATTCTCAGTTAATCTGCTTGCAAGATATAGTTCTGTACCAACTCGAAGGCATTGGAATGGCATTAAACATGTCCTTCGTTACCTTCATGGTACGGTTGATATGGGATTATTTTATCAACGTGGTTCAAGTCCAGAATTGATTGGGTATGCAGATGCAGGTTATCTTTCAGACCCACATAGAGGTAGATCTCAAACTGGATATTTATTTACTTATGGAGATACTGCCATATCATGGAGATCTGTTAAGCAGACACTATCTGCTACCTCTTCAAATCACTCAGAGATCATTGCTATTCATGAAGCAAGTCGAGAGTGTATTTGGTTGAGATCAGTTATTCAACATATCCAGGAAAAGTGTGGACTTCTCATGATCAATAATAGCCCAACAATCTTATATGAAGATAATACTGCTTGTATCACTCAAATCAGATGAGGATATATCAAAGGTGACAGAACCAAACATATTTCACCAAAATTCTTTTATACTCATGAACTTCAAGAAAAAGGTGAAATCGATGTCAAGCAGATACGATCTAGTGATAATCTGGCAGATTTATTCACAAAGGCGTTACCAACTTCCACATTCAAGAAGATTGTGCATAACATTAGAATGCGAAGACTCAAAGATCTTTTGTCATGCACTTTTCAGGGGGAGTAAATGTGCTGATTGTACTCTTTTTCCTTCGCTGAGGTTTTGTCCCACTGGATTTTCCTCTGCAAGGTTTTAATGAGGCAATCCTAAAACACTTGTGGATACATAAGAAGACTGTACTCGTTTTCCTTCGCCATTGGTTTTTCTTCCCACTGGGTTTTTACTTGGCAAGGTTTTAACGAGGCAGATTTTTTTATGGGTGGTCATTCAAGGGGGAGTGTTATAAACAATTATAAACGAAGTCGGCAGCCACCCCCCTGGCCCACCACTAAATTATGTGAATGACCCCACCACTATTATTTTAAATCTGTATAGTGACTTGCATAGTAACTTGCATAGTAATTTCAACGCCTATAAATATGGGCTTCAGTTGTAATGAAATTCATAAGAAAAATAGAGAGAGAAAGAAAGTTTCAGTTCTTAAGAGTTTCAAGAGAATTTCTTATTTCTCTTTTGCAATAGTAGTTCCTTTCTTTAAGTTTCATAACACATACATATTAGAGCATTGTTGGCCTCCACTTAGACAAATTTTGACAAAAATTTAGTTAGATTGTACAAAAACCCACGACTCAATAAATAAATAGTAATTTTAATCCAAAATTTATTCTTTAACCAAATTTGACTAGCCTCTTCGGTTGGCTAAATATTATTGGATGGGTGTCAAAGAATTTCTCCCCTGGCCAATACAAAAATGCCACGAAGGCATTCTCCAAGAAGACCACCTCTACATCTGCATGCACCAGATCCTCTTCTTCTTTCTTTCTCTCTCTCTCTCTCTCTCTCTCTCCCTCTTCTATCTGCGTTCAACAGAATCCAGCACTAGCCCTCTCTCTTCTCTCCCTGTCGAGCCCCCATCTGCACTAGTTTTAGCAGCACTTGAGGTCGATGTCGTAATTAGAACTCCCGATTCTCATGTCTAAATTGAATAATGTAGAACTATAAATCAGTTTTCAGAATTTTTATTTATCATCATGCACCCTATGTATAACAAAATATTAAGTGAGCCTGGAGAAAAGGTTCTCACCGTGAAATCTATGGATGGTCAAGATTTAGAGATATTGGAACCATCCTACACCATTTGCTAGATGAAGCTGAACGTTGAATATGCATATGGAAGAAATATATATGCACTAGAGCAGCCAAAAATTGAGACACATATAAGTTCTTTTGGAAGATGATGTTATATTGATAGAAACGAAGATAATTGAAGAATCATTTTAATTGAAATACAATTTTTATCCAAAACCCCCTTCTTCCTTCTACGTGTTTCTGGAGGATTCTCATCCTCTTAAGTGAGTAAATCCAATTTCAACAATCACAATAACCTGTGAGTTACAAGTTGACATGCTAGGTGCTTATTTGTAATTATAATATGGTATTGATTTGATTATTGAGTAGTGTAAGGGACAAGGTTTTTTTTTTTTAATCAGAGCGTAAGGAATATACAAGCTTCCATAAGTATTTTGTTAAAAAATAGACCCCACTGTTAAAAAGTTTGACTTTGTGTATTTTGATTTTTAATTTTTTAATTTTGTTATTGGTTTTATTATTGAGCAGTGCTAGGGTTTGACCGCTAGTGTATTTTATTTTTTCTTTTTGTTAAATGTTTTAAAATTTTAATTTACTGCTACTGAATTTGTGTATTTTTGGGTTCTCCAACAACCAAATTGAGTGGAATATATTGATCGAAAGGCTTTGGAGGTTATTTGGCTCACCCTGTCTAGATCAATGGCTCACAACTTTATTAAGGAGAGAATCACAACAGATCTTTTGGTGGCTTTGTCTGGCATATACAAAAATCCAACGGCTAATAACAAGATGTATTTGGTGAAGAAATTGTTTAATTAATCTAAGAATGTTAGAAGGCAAGTATATTGCCCAAAACTTGAATGACTTTAATACAATCACATATTAATTGTCTTCAATGAAGATTGAGTTTGATGATGAGATTAGAGCATTGATTATATCAGCATTATGGTCAAATAGTTGGGAGGCCATAAGGAAGGTCATAAGTAATTCAATACGCAAGATGAAATTGAATTATGATAATGTACGTGACATGATTCTTGTTTATGAGGTACGCATGAAAGAACTTGGGTAGTTTTTTAGTATCGATTTGGCCTTGGGTGTTGACGATCAGTGTCGGGGACTAGTCAAGTCCAGGAACAAAGGCAGGAGTAAGTCAAGATATGAGTAGCAATTTACTTTATGGAATTGTGTCAAGTTGAGACACATTAAGAGAGACTGACCGAATCAAGAAAGTATTGAAAATGATGAATTAAACACAATGGTTGAAAGAAATACAAGATGCTATATTTCTTACGATACGTAGTCTAGTAGATGATTGGGTGATGGATTCAAAGCCTTCATTCCATATTACCTCACATCGAGAGATCATGCAAAACTATGTTGTTGGTATTTAGAGAAGATGTGCATGATTAATGGAGATGTATTGTTCGTAGTGGGAGTGAGTGATGTGCACATTATACTTCTGAATAGGAGTGTGTGGACTTTGCAGCAAATCAAACTTGTTCTAAAATTGAAAAAAGCCTAATCTCTATGGGATAACTTGACGACAATAATCATACAGTGGCATCTTTTGGTGCTTGGTAAGAAGATTGACACTTTGTATTTGACATTAGGGTTTAGTAATGTGCAAGAAAATATAGGGTTTGTCGCGTGAGCAAGCTTTGTCGCGTGAACAATGTGGGAAAAAAGAGAGTTAGCTTTGCAGTTCTTAATGTAAGCCCCAAGAAATCTCTGAGACCACGATTAGGAGCAAAGGTATGACACACGAGAATAGAGTGTCTGGTGTTCCAAGAACATCTACACCTATACAACTGATGCTCGCAAAGCTGCTAGGACAACCAAACCTACACACTGGATACCTATCTTGAACAACATCATGTTGACAGAAGATTGTGATCCACAATACAAACGTAAAATCTTACAAGTGGGAGATCGAGCAAGTGAGAGTTAGCTACGAAGAAGCTGATTAGACTTTTAGGGAAGAAGCAAAGACTACACAAGAGATGGATACATTGACTGAAGACAATAGGTTATCAGCAAGAGGTGGAATGGTTGAAAATAGTGGTTAGCATGTGGAGAATCAATCTTGAAGTGGGAGATTGTTGGGTTATGGAGCCCAGTTGTTTTGAGCTAAGAAGACATCAAGCTGAGAATTCACTTGATTTTCGCTCGACATGACGCTCAATGTGCGTGATAGGGGTTCCACAAGCAAAGGTCAACCCTAAAGTTCACTTGATTGACTGATAGAGTCAATGTTGGATAGGTTCTTCACTCGAGCATGCTCAATATTCTGGTTAAGCAAATAAACCAGTTTTACCAAATTAGGGATCTAGCATTGTTTCCTATAAATATATAATATTTATGTTCAACATACATTAGATTGAACGTGAAAAAGTGAGGAACAATGTGTTGAGTGCACTAGACAGAGAAAGAAGCCCTACAGAGATAATTGAGACTTGTGAGTAGAGAGAAACTCTTGTAACTCACTATGTGATTGTAATAACTTCTAAAATAAAATCCCCTGCAACTCTATAGATGTAAACACATTTCCAAACCAAGTTAAATACTATGTGTCATGTGTGCATGTGCTTGATTCCTGTGTTTACGCATTATTGTCATTGTCTGTCTCGATATTGTGTGTGGGTGTGGTGTTGTTATTTTTACATCAAGTTCATAGTGCTATGATTGTGGACAAGGAGTTCTTTTTTGTAAGAGAAATATTTTAGGTACAAAGATATTCTAAAAATAGAAATTTATAAATTTATGTAATTTGACATTTAATATTAGATTATAAAACTATTTTTATTATAAAATAAATATATAATAGATTATATAAAATTATATAATGTATAGAAGCCGAAAGGTAAACTTGGCTTACAAATATCCGTAAAGCCACTTAAACTAGGTCCTTGACCGAAGACACTGGCACAAATCCCTGGTTGATAAACATACACTGTGTGACATGTATGGCACGGTTTGGTTTAACAAAACTCTTCACAAAAGTTTTTGTAAATCCAACCAAACATCTTTAAATTTTAAAATATATATGTTAATAACGTATTTCGTGACCCAGTCCAACTCGTTGATTCAGTCGACTCTTAACCTACAGCTCAAAAGAGAAATTGGCGTCGGGATCTGAAACCTCTCTGATGCTAAAGTTAGATTTTAGATAGAGCTTGAAGATAACAATATTGGAACTAGAAGGTATTGAGAGTGTACCCTAGTTTTTGGCAAGATGGGCCCTATTTATAGGTGCTTTCATGCTGAGTAGAAGAGTGGCCAATGACGTTTTGGCGATACCATCTGTTTGTCACTTCATCAATGATGGCTTGGTTCCTTTCGTCCTATCTCAGTCGTATTAATCTCCCTATGCCTGTCGAAGCTAGATACAGAATATTAATTAATGCAATGTGCTCTACCTAATTACAGTGATTAATACAACGCACCTGGACCAGCCTTGCATTTAATAAAGGACTTAGCTGGGCAACATTACATCCCATTACCTTTAATGCAAGGGAAGGGATAACAAAAGGATGTCTGAGGTGGCCATCTTGTCACCCTTTCGGACTCTACGAATACTCGGGATTTCTTGGGCCCACTTCCCTAGTGGGGGGAATGGCCAGGATTACTTGCGCTCCTCCCTCTAGTTCTTTCCCTTCGTTCCTCTGAGCTCGAACTTGGGTCGACTGTAGGGACTACAGGCTTTATGTTGGGCCAGGCCCACTCGGGATCTCTCTCTCAATACCTCGCGAATCTTCATCGAAGAGACTTTGATGAGGATTCTTTGTGGCTATTTCTGATCGTTGCTGTTGTTCAGGTTTTCTTCCTAGGTTTGGGCATCGAGCGGGACTATCCTTCAAGATCCCCGACTTGGCGTGGTTCATACCGAGGCAACTCATTGTTATCCTCATATTAGGGGTGATCCCCACCCTATCGGGGGCGGGGTCCCCCTAATACCGCCCCCACCCCCGCCTGGGCGGGGGGTCACGTTTTAAAACCGCACCCCACCCCCATGTAGGCAGGGCGGGGTACCCCGTCCTGTAACGGCGCCAGTGGATAGGCTCCATCCGCCTGCCCCCAGCTACCGCCCCCTATTGCCCTATTGGGCTTGCCCATATGAACAGATTTGAGCTTTTTCTGCCTAAATCAAATTTCTAGACCATTTTTTACCCAGAAAATTATCAAATCTGATTTAATTTCACAATAATAAATATCATTCTATTAAATACTAAGTATTTATCATTACTAAAGTCTAAAGTGACAAAGTCATTTAAAAAAAAACATCACTAAAAATCTAAAAGTCTAAAACAGTAAAAGTTAAAATTTAAAAATAAAGATTACTAGAAATCTAGACTAGTTACTAAACTATTACAATTTACAAATTTACAATAATACAAATTAATACTACAAAATACAAAATTATAAATTGTGCTATTAATTATTAACATTATATAATTACAAATTTATAATTTACAAGATTATAAGAAATAAGATTGATAATATTGGTCGTTGGACACTGGTGATTGGATTTTGTCATTTTAAAAGAGTTGTAATACAAATTTGGATAGAGACTGTGGGGTTGTTGGGCCTTAATCTTAACCTGCAATAATAAGTTAAAAAATAATTAAAGTACTAATATAAAGTTATAAGTTATAAACATGAAAAAATAATAATTTATTAAAAATACTAAGTTATTAACCAAAATTAAATTGTGTTATTAACTTGGAAGATGTGTTGACAATTGACATACAAAATGATACTCTCATAGAAAATTTCAAAACTCATAAACAATAATAACAAAATAATTAGATACTAACATTACAAATATTATAAAATTATAAATGTAAACAATACTTAAGAAAATAAATTGTGTAAAATACAAACCATGGTGAATTGGTGATGGACAGGGACTAGTAGATGAGGTAGGTCATATTACAGCGGAGGTAGCTGTTGATGGTGTCCCAGTTGTTGGCGTCACAGCTGCTACAAGTTACAACAATTAAATGTAAAATCTGTGTAACATTAAATTTAATTAAATAAATATAAAATAATGTAAATATTTATTCAAGTAACAATTTACCAAATCCAAACTAATCAGCAACCTCGTCCTCAGCCTCAATCGGATCATAATCAAGAACCTCTAGAATATGAATTTCAGCACCCGTGATCCAATTCTGTGTACAAATCAGAAACTCAACAGTGATAGGATCTAATGAGCTCCGGAAAGGATCTAATACGCGCACTCTAGTACTAAAGGCTGACTCTGAGGTTACTGTACTGATCGGGATGGCCAAGTTACTGCGAGCAACTTTTGAAAGTACGGGATATTTGGAGACATTCATCTTCTACCAAGCTAATATATCAAAATCTCGTACAAATGGATGGAGATCCAATACCAAATATCTGTCTACCTCTGACTGGGCATCTGTGGTGGAACCCATAAAATCTAAGGGGGTCGACTCCATCTTATCACCCTAGTCCATTTTACGTTTTTTTCCATGCCTAGCATCTGCACCTGATGAGGGGATACTTGTGGCTGTAGGTGCTGCAATACTAACACCTCCCATGATAGTGAACTCATCAAATAATCTAACAAGCATTTCATGAACCCAAGATGCAACAGCTGACGCACAATCCTTACCAATTGCATCAGTCAACCCAAATACCATGCATTTCACTTTAAACTGTGGGTCAAAGACACATGCAACATATAACAAGATATTGGCTTTATCAAACTCTTCCCCCCAATACTTGTCAAATTTCTCCATCATGGTCCTAGACATCTCCCGCAATGTGGTGTTACTGCCCGCTGTAATATCATCTAATTCTTCTTTCATCTTGGCTATTTGTTGATAAAATTGATATGTCGTGGGATACAAAAAACCAGATAAAACCTTGGTAATATCGTAAAAAACCCTAAGAAACTCTACAAAAATAGATACAACCTCTCAATCATTAAACAAAGGGTGCCCCAACTTTTCATCAAAATACTTGACATATTGTATGTCTTCATTACCCAATGTATCAAATGCCAACTTATACTCCTGGGCCGCCTCCAACATCAAAAAGGTTGAGTTCCACCTTGTAGACAAATCAGTGCAAAGACCTTTTTTACATGTTATACCCACAGTAGTTGCAGCAACTTTGAACCTAGCCAATCTAGCAGGAGAAAATCTGACCCATCTCACAGCAGTCCTAACCCGAGCAACCGAGTCACCAAGCTTATCCAAACCATCACCCACAACCAAATTAAGAATATGTACTGCACATCGCACATGCAAATAATCTCCACCCAAAATTGTTCTACTCGCATTATTCATGAGAGTCTTAAGATGTTTCATTGCAACATCGTTAGCCCCGGCATTATTAACCGTGTAAGCACAAACCCGAGTCAACCCCCATTCTCTTATAGCGGTCTCTAAGGCCTTCCATATCGTCTCACCTTTGTGATCAGTGGTTTGACAAAATTTAAGAATCTTCTTATGCAATTTCCAACCCCCATCAACCCAATGCACAGTCATACACATAAAATTAAGATTATTACAAAAAGTCCAACAATCAGTGGTGAGGCAAATATTCTCCCCCGCCAATAAACCCCTCAACTTCTCTTTTTCTAACTGATAAAATTTTTTAACATCTCTTGTCACCGTGTGGCGAGAAAAAATATTAAATCTTGATTCCAAGTACCTAGAATATGCTTGGAACCCTTTCCCATCAACCACTTGGAAATGCATCTCATCTATAACAATCATGCGAGCTAGGTGTGTCTTAGCCTCATTAGGATCGTATTTTGTGTACCCCTTTAATTTCAACTCCCCACTACTCCTCTCACCCATTTTTTTAAATCCAACTTCAAGCCTAGATTGGGTCTTCTCTACCAAAGATTTCAAAATTGGGGATTTCTTGCACTGTTCCTCTAAGTGCAATTTTATCTGAGAAGTGCCATGTCTCTTATAGTGGCACCCATAAATTTTGCCACAATAGTTGCATTTGGCTTTTGGATCATTGGGATCACCACTTTCTATCTTGGTGACATGAGCCCAAATTATGGAGAGGGCTTTCTTGCTAGACTGCTTGGGGGCAGGGCAAGTGATAGTGGTAGGAGTAAGGTCAGGGGTCTCAACCGGAAGGGGAGTACTAGTAGGGTTAAGGGTAGTGGTAGTAGTAGTGGTAGTGGTCGAGATAGAGTTAGGATTAGGGCCGGAGGTACCCAAGGCTCCCACCGGGGAGCTCGCACTAGAATCCTCTGGATTTTCAATTTATAACAAATCTAAAATTATAATAAATGCAACACAAATGGTCATACAAAACATAATAGACTCAAATCTCAAGTCTAGATAATTATTTTTAATATTTTTTAAGTTATAATAATATTTTATTTATTTTTATCTTCATATTTCAATAAATCTATACACACAATCTTCTATGTGAGACAGTAAATAAAATTTATTTTATTCTTAAATCGCACTATAATTTACATAATATCTATTATGAATGTATAGGTTTTTGTCTTTGTTTTTATTATTAATTAATTTATCATATAGTCTGATGAGTATTGAATATATTGATAATCATCATATATTTTTATAATATATACACTTATCAAAAAAATATATAAGATATTTCATAATAATATTATAAGATGAGGATGCTTTTATAAAATAATGTTCCTTTTATAAAGTGTTTTACAAAAGATATTTTATTTCAAATATTATTGTGAAAATGTAATAAAAAATATTGTGTATAAATTATTTTTTATAAAACGACGCCATTGTGCTCGTTCCGGAGATCCCATCTTCAACAAGTGAGTTTACTATTTTATTGGTAGTATTCTTGATATTCATTCTACCTTTATTTAGTACCATCTTTATTTGGTAGTGGTTCATATGGGATCCTAGGGTAAACTTTTTAACTTCAGATCTGTTTGGTATGAAATGTCAAAGGTACAATATTTTTGTTGTTTTTTCTTTTTGAGTAATTTTGGACTAGTTTGGCTTGTTTTGCATTTTTTTGGACCTATGTTTTGCACATTTTTTTTTCATGTTATAAAAATGTTAGCTATAGATGTTTGCACAATATGGACAGCAAAGCTTCAAACCTTAAAAAATACCAAATTTTTCATTATCTCAACAAAAGATAGTTTCAACACATTCAAAATTATATAGAATAATAAAAACTTTTGATCATTTGAGTACATTCAGATTTATATAACAAAACCAAGACATCCACTCTCAATTACATCCAATCTAAAAAACTATGAAATATTATGAAATAAAAGCAGCAAATCTTCACTCCACTCTTCAAAGTTTCGATCCAATCTTCAAACCGAAATGGAATTGGGTGTCTCATAAAAATAATTGTAATCACACAATCAAATAATTGTAATTATAATAAAATAAACTCAAATCAACAATTTAAATTTTAATAGATTCAACACAATCACATAGTCCAACACAACCACACTTCACAGTTCAAACAAATGCACAATCAACTCCACAGCACACAGTTCACAAACAGCAAACCCATCCTCCATCAACTTCTCCATTTCCATATATTTTTAAGAATCAAAACGAAAGAAATCTTAAAATTAGGGTTTAGGTGAAACGGAATCATTTATCTTCGTGGAGATTGGAGAAATATCAGAAAGGGAGAAACCGGAGAAATTCGGGGATGAAGGAGATGGATTCTTGCCGAGGGTGGCGTGGGGATGCGACGGCGGAATGGGGCTGCAACGGCATGGGGCTGCGATGCGATTTTAGGGGCTAGGGTTCAGCGATTCTATAGAGAGAGTGAGAGGGAGACGAGAGAGAGAGAGAGAGAGAGAGAGAAAGAGAGAGAGAGAGAGAGAGAGAGAGAGAGAGAGAGAGAGAGAGTGAGAGTGAGAGAGAGAATCAGAGATGAGGTCGGGGACTGGGGGGTAAGTAACAAAGCCGTTTTATATAAAACGGCTTCGTTTTATTTAAGGAAATTAAAAACAAAAACCTAGATGACAAAATGACGCCGTTTTAAGTCATCTAAGTTTTTTTTAATATATAATATATTATATATTATATATATAATATTTAATATATACGGGGGTGGGGACGGGGTCATGTCTATACCAAAGTTTTGAATTCCGTTCCGGTGGCCGTTCCGGTTGAGACACTGGAACGGAATATTTCGGTTCCGTTTCGTTCCGGTGTTCCGTTTCGGGATTAATTATACATTATAATAAATATTTATATATATATAAACTAACAATTAATAGAATAAAAATATAGATATGTAAGTGTGTATCATATATATGTATACATATTAGAAGAATTAAAAATTTATAAAATGATTGGAAGTTGAAAAAATACAAATTTGAGTTGAAATACAAAAATAAATAAATAGATAAAATATTAAAAATAATGATATTTAAAAAAAACGTATTCAAAATTACAAAGCATATAAATATATTTTATATTCTAAAATTAATTAAATACCATCTAAATTTAAAATTAAAAAAAAATATAATTTAAACACAAAAAAATTACAAAAATAATATAAACCGGAATAGGGACCGGAACGGCCGGAATTTGTACCGGAACGGCCGGAATGGCCGGAATTTGACCGGAATGGCCGGAATTTGACCGGAACGGCCGGAATTTGGACCGGAACGGAATAAGGTGGTATCCCGTTCCGGTTGAGGCACCGGAACGGAACATTCCGACCGTTCCGGCCGGAACGGAACGGAATTCAAAACATAGGTCTATACCGCCCCTGCCACGCCCTCTACCTAAATACCGGGCAGATGTTACCCCGTTCGTGGTCGCCAGGCAGAGTAACCCGCCCTCGCCGTGCGGGGCAGGGCAGCGGGTGCGGATACCCGCTGCTCACCTCTACCTCATATGACTCTCCTTGAAATCACGTGCCTTTCCGTGTAGCTTAGACATGTGTGATTTGTCTTTTGATGGCAATTTGTCTTCCAAGCCCATATGGCATTTATGCCCCAGCTGTTGCATTCAGTTGCTTTGAATTTTGAACTGACAACGCCGTTCGTGTGCAAGTCATTTTTCGATTTAAAGGCGTTTAATGCGCCTGGGCTATTATGTCCGCTTCGATTTCTAGGCTGTTATCTTGGTTATCTATCGTCATTCTTTCTTTATTGGTTTGGCCAGATACTTCTTCAAACTTTTAGTCTTTCTTTATTTGACAGTTAGGAGGTATGCCGCGGGGCGTCTTCTCTTCTGACTGGCCATGAACTGAGTCGTGAAGAGCCAAGCTAATCCTTCAAAGCTGTCAACAAAGCTTGGGGGAATGGTCTCGAACCATGTCCAGGCTACTCCTTTTAGTGTCAGGGGGAATGCTCGACAAGCGAGTTCGTTCGGATAGTCATGCAAATTTATGTGTGCCTTGAATGCTTCTAAGTGTTCTACCGAGTCTTTGGACCCATCATAAAGCTTCACTTGAGGGACTTCGAATTTTGGCAGAAGAGATACCGCCATGACATGAGAGTTGTAAGGTGTTCCAGAACTACCCCATAATGAGCTCGACTTCAGGGGTAGATTTATTAGCTTGGCTATTTCTACATACTTGTCTCCAAGCTCCTGGAGCTTGACATGCATTCGGCGCCGTTCCTCTTCAGAAGTGTCATTCTCAACATCGCGTCGAGAGTTCGCTTCTTCACTAGCATTGATCTCGATATGAGCTGTGCGTTCTTCGTCATGCTGCCGCAGGGTAGCATTCTCCCCGATCAATTTCCTAATCGTCTCCTCCATCGCTGCTAATCTTACTTCCATGGTGCGGCCTTGATATTCTTGACCACTTGTTGTCTGGAACCGTGTCGTAGCTGGTATGTGAAAAGTACATTTCTATGGAATTGGAATCCCAGAGACAGTACCACTGTTAATGATGTATTTCGCAGCCCAGCCCAACTCGATGATCCAGTTCACTCTAACGTGCAACTCAAAAGAGAAAATGTGGCCAGGGCCCGAGATCTCTTCGATTCCAAAGTTAGATTTTAGATAAGAGTTTGAAGATAACAGTATCGGAATTTGAAGGTGTTGAGAGTGTACCCTGGTTTCTGGCAAGATAGACCCTATTTATATGCGCTTTCACGTTAAGTATAGTAGTGGCCAATGACATTTTAGCAACATCATCCGTTCGTCACTTCATCAATAATGGCCTAGTTCCTCCCGTCCTATCTAAGCCGTATTAATCTCCCTCATTAATGCTTGGCGAAGCTAGATCCCAAGTAGCAATTAATGTGGCGTGCTCTGCCCAATTACAGTAGTTAATACGACACTCCTAGACCAGCCTTGCATTTAATAAAGGACTTAGCTGGGTGACATTATATCCCATTACCTTTAATGCGAAGGAAGGAATAACGAAAGGATGTCCGGGTAGCCATCTTGTCACCCTCTCGGACCCTACGGACACTCGGGATTTCCCAAGCCCACTTCCCTGGTGGGGGGTAATGGCCAAGATTACTTGAGCTCCTCCTCCAAGCTCTTTCCCTTCGTCCCTCTGGGCTTAGACTTAGGTCGACCATAGGAACCACGAGCTTTATGTTGGGACAAGCCCACTCGAGATCTCTCTCTCAATATATATATATATATATATATATGGTTTTATTAATTATTACTTAATCATTATTTAAATACAAAAATAGATACAATCTTTGTAAATTCTAAAAAAACTCAATAAAAATTGTATTCAACCAATTTTTCAACTCTATCTATCAATTTTTATAGACTTCAATACAAAACTTATTTTTAAAAAGATATATTTAAATTTTCTCTCATTTTCCAAAACCCAATCTAAAAATATTTCTAAAAAATTTCATATATTCAACAGTTTCCATTACCAGACATGTCCACAAATTTGTCTCTGAATAAACTCGAACCACGTTTGCAGGGAGAAAATGGTAATGGCAAAGAAACTTGATCCAGGAAAAAATAGTCACCTAAACATCAGTGTCATCCTAATATCTGTAAAGACAATTCCACGCTTTATTATTTGTGATTGGCCTCCTAACCACAGATGAATATGTAACCAAGAACGTCATCGCAAAACAGAGAATCGAAACTAAACACTACACTTCGATTAACAGAACGGGTTACTAACTTAAGGCGCAAAACGTAACTGATGGACAGAATACAATACAAAAATGGGGGTGGAATCATAAAAATGCTTTAAATTAGCCTAGCATCTCATGTGAAAGTCTACCTATCACAAGCTCCACCCAGAGCCAGCCAATTTCAACGTCACGGCATATATAAGTTAACTCAGACACAAAGAAAGGACTTCATAAGGCAAGTATAATGTAATCACTCTAAAGAAGGGGGAAAAACTTCAATAAAGGACTCCACCACCCACAATGACTCCAAAAATCTCCTCTCCTTTAAAAAATGGCGTCTCCTTCAACATCTAGATTTTCTACTTTCTTCCATTGTATTGAAATATATGTGGGGCAATAAAAGACTCTGCAATTATTCATTATAATAGATTTCACTGCCAAACGACCCATAAATGTAGACTTTTATGTCAAACCTCGTAAATTTATGTCTCTCTTTTATTTACATTTTGCATATTATTTACTGCCATTGATGAACGACCATAACATTGTATTTCCGCCCGAATCCAAATCATGAGCTGAGGATGGACTCATGCTCTCATTCTAGCCTATTGTGCAAATTTATGCATTAACATTGATAGTCAATATCAATATTGGGGAAGCATTCACCAACAAAGATATATTGTAAAAGTAACAGGTAGTTGAAAGATGAGGGAATGAAAACGTCAAGTTCAGCAAATGAAAACTTGGTAATGTCTAGGAGTACACGCACAAGACCTTATCAAAGCTCCAACATTTCGAATTCTGTCATCTTCATCAATATTGAAGTACATAAAACTATAAATGTAGTCTAAAAAAGCAGAGCATATATGTTTATGCTATGGTCATCTGGAGGATCAACACACATCAAGGGTCATCATCTCAAGCAAAGTAACAGAAGAGCAGTTTAAAAGCAATGGATGTCTTTCCACTACTCATCTTTTCTTAAAACCATATTTCTTGCGTTCATAAAATAGGTCTGTTTTAGCACTCCCTAAATTAACAATTTTTGGACATCCATCCCTATCTTTCTCCTGTTGCGTACACTCCTTGCAATAGTAGGCATCCGAAATTCCCACTCCTCCACAAATAACACAGCGACCCTGAAAGGACCCATAGTTGCATTCATCACAAACTCGAACCAATGTGCAAGGGCGCACGTAGGAGTCACAGATTACACACTTCCCGTCACATTTCTCACAAAGGCGTCCAATGGCAATTCCCGGCTGCTTTCGGCACATAATCAAATCTGGATGATGCTTGGCCATACTTTCTGCAACAAGCTCTTAGTTCTTGAATATGAATAAGCAAAGAGCAGACAAAAATCCCTGCATTGAATTTTTTAGTATAATTATATAATCAGAAAGAAAATATCAAATACAAACAAAAAAGAAAAACATTGCAAATATTAATGTTTTAATCAACATCTCAGTTTCTAAATAGAAAAGACAGTATGTCCTCCAGAAAACAAATCCTTGCATATTAACATGTAGCATTGAATTTGTTCTCGGACAGCCGGTGCCAATAAAAAAAACATGTAACATTATACACGCATTGAGCAACATCAACTGCTTGGATAGACAGCTGACAAACATCTGATGCCATAGCTCAATATAAATCTTCTAACTTTCCCCCCAATGATCCAATCAAGCCACAGTTTGCGATGGAAAATAAGTAGGGAACAATTAGAGGTCAAAAAGTCCAACTGTAATTCACAGGACGCTAAAAATGGTATGGGTAAACAAAACCAAGGCTCTTCACCAAGCAATTTCCTTATGGATTTTTTTTTTTTTTTGTCAATGAGTGTGTTCCTTCAGAATTCTACTGCCATTCAGCAGTAAACTCAATGCTTTCCAAAAGGAAAAGGGAAAGAAAAAGAGAATATGGCGGGCTCAGATTAGTGCCACTATTTTTACCTACAAATGCAAGTGAATCAATTGAATCATCTCTTGCTTCAGTGTGATGTGCTTAGAGCTTTGTGGCGTTCAATGTTCATAGAGTGGCTTATGCCTCATAGGAAGGCAGAATTAATGGCTTGCCTGAAATGGCAGAAAAGTACTGTTTTTGTTATAAAAAAAAAATTTGGAGAATGATTCCATTATACTTAATGTGGCATCTCAAGGAGGAATGCAATGTCCAGTGTTATGATGATGGGAGATGATGGTGTCAGAGCTGGAAAAACTACATTTAAATGCCAGTATGTTTGGATGGTGGCACATCACAATCTTCACTTTCCTAACCTTGTAGATCTTATGGATGAGTATTTTCCTTATTTCCCTCAAGATGACTGCCATCTCTTGTAACTTACTGTGTTATCGGGCTGGGCCCCTCCATGAGATTAATAGAATAATAATTACTTATAAACAAAAATTAACCACATACATTGATCGGCATGGTCCAAGACAGAATTCCTATCACACAAAACCTATATGAGGTATGGAGGAAAAAAACTATCTTTCCTTCTTCTATAGGGCCGATAACAAAAATTGAAAAATAGGATCTTCTTAGGTCCTCAAGTTCAAAGCATTCAATGAACTTGAATGCTGTCTTATTATATCTTATTACTAATCAAAAAAAGAACCTGATGGTTCTATCTAAAATATGATTAAATGGAAACCCAGTTTATATTATTTTCTTTTGGTTAACCACGTCCAATACAGGACAATGGGTGTAAAAAATAAAACAATTATACAACCTTAAAAGTACATGAACAACAATCAGTAGTAGCAAATCATTGTGGGGAAAGACATTAGTGTCACTGCTATGAAAATGATCCCCTTGTGTTTATCTTGGTGTTTATGGATCGAAAGAAACGGCAGATGTTTTGAAAACTGTAAACGTTCATTTGGGGAAATGGAGATGATTGTACTGTTCTGTTCTAGTCTTCCAGTCTCAGCTTGTAATTAGGTGTTCCCAAATGTATTCTCCCTGTGTACTTGGCAATGCCCTAATAAAATTTCTCTTATTACTTAAAAAAAAAAACTTTCGACAGCTTGTATAACGCCCTTGATTTTTGGAATTAGACTGTAAGGAATCCTATAAACCTAAGTTCTAAGACGTCATGCCACAACGTCCCAAAAGCTCCGCTCAACCCCTAACACTCTTTATCAGTTTCTTCCCCTATTGTGCTCAACACCACTTGGCACTCAATACGCCCAGTCTAGTTCCTCACATTTTGTTTCAGAATAACCTAAACACAACCATATCTTACCTCAAACCTTCAATGCGGCAGTTCATCAAACACTTGTTGCGTATCATACACCTTCTGCTTTATAGAAAAATTTATCACTCCGACGCAATAATATTTGATATCCTCCAACTAAAGTGAAAATATTTAAGCAGTACTGATCAACTCTAACAATGATATTTAACAGGCATACACAAGCACAATACGTAATTAAAAACGTTCGTATGTGTCTGCAGGACACGCACAGCATACAAGTGTTTGCATATACCTACAGATTCTACTGGGTTTCATGAGCTCCGTAAATATTTTTATGATGATAGTCAGCTAGTTTCTCTGATTCAAACATCAATGTGCAATTTCAATGCGTAATTTCTAGGATTGTGATCTCAAAAGCTCAATATCTCCTGAGTACTAAGAAAACGAGACATCATATTGAGAAAGAGACAAAAGAATCATATTCATTATACACAACGTACCTGCGACGACGACGAGTCTCTGACGTGCGGCGAGGAAGAATGACGCTGTTCAGCTCTTTCGTCAGTAATATAGAAGCAGCTGCGGAGTGCGGAAAGTAGAAAAAATGTCGAATGTGGCAGAACAATCAAGCGTATGGGCCGGGCTATTTCTGGGCTCAGCCCTAAATAAAAATTGTACCTTGGATTCTTTCTGCAGTCCAATTCCTTTTTATATCATCCATTCTAGAAGATTAATATGGGGAAAAACTTTTTTCTAGATATAAAAATAATGGGAAAACAAATTATTGAACGTTGGTTAGTTGAAGTCAAATCATGGGTATGTCTATCAACGCCCTTCCTGATAAATATCTCAACCGACAAAAAGATTTATAGCTCTTTTTTTTTTTTTTTTTTTTAGACAAAGTGAATTCACTGAAATAGAACCTATGAGTTTTAGGTTTCTGGTTATATAAAAATGAATTAAATTACTTAATGACGTATTAAAGGTAATATGTTTATTATTAGTTTTCTTAATACATTCAACTAATCATACATATCGTATATAGAGAATGTTACTATGCCGCTCTAGTTAGATTGCTCACTTTACCCTATTGACCGATCGACATAGCACGGAATCACATGGTTTATTAAAAAATAAAAAAATAAAAAAATAAAAAAATATAAAAGTAAATAAAAATACAAATATAAAAGAGGTAGATAGAACTTAATATTTTCAGTAGGCCTATTCATTTGGATCAGGTTGTACCTGGCCCGGTTTGAAATTTTAATATATTTTTTAATATTTTAATTTTTTATATATATAAAGATTGAAAAAAAAAATTAAATCCGGATTCCGGATTTGGAAATCCGGAACCCGGATGATCACTCATAATTTTCAATTATTTTTTTGTATTTTCAAACATCATTTTACTTTAAACATATTTTTTTATTTTTTAGTAAATCATGGTACCAAGTGATGGTGCTACACTTTGTGAAATAAATAAAGCGAACAAAAGCATTTTTTTATTAAATAAAAATAATGCTAGATATAATTAAAAGATGTGCAAATTTCATATTGTACTTCATTTCATTTGAAAGAAATTAGGTCTATTAAAAAATTGATTTTCATGTCAACCTTGTTTGGATTGAAAAATCCTTTCAATTGATTTTATTAATTATTATAAATTTTTCAAACTTTTAAATAAAACATTATCAACAACTCAATTTTTTCAAATCTTAAAATAAAAATAAGATTAAAAATAATATTTTATTCAATTTTAATCTCATTTTATTTCAAATCATTTCAACTCATCTCAGCTTACTATTCAAACATTTCAAGAATTACCTACTATTTTCAAACAAAATGCCCAAAACAACAAACTTGCACTCTAAGACTACAAAATTGCAAATATCATTTATGGTCAAAGGATGCTGTCCCAAAATCTTCCATCCAAGGATCCCCTTTCCCTTTTCAAAATTCCCTTAAGTATCCCCCACTTGCGCGCAGCAGTCATGCATATAGGTATCAATAAACTTGACCTTCTTTGTATGTGCTATGTGATCCCTTCCCTTGGTACCAATATTCTTAGATGTTCTGGGTTGAAAGAGTTTTGCAGAATGAAAATTGAAAAACATGTCTGAATTATATGATTCTGCCGAAGTTAACTTTGAGTCTTACCTGCCTATCTTTCGCCGGTGGCCAGAGAGCCAAACCCAGAACTTTGACACCGGCGCCATTGCTGATCATGCTATCAACAACAACGACATCCCAGACTCCAATCCCATACCTGTCATTGATCTCCAATGCTTAAACCTTGACAAACTCGAACAAGCTTGCAAAGATTGAGGTCTTTTTGGTTTAGTCAAACATGGGACTCGTGCTGCTCTTTTGAGCCAACTTCAAGACCATGCCAACAAGTTTTTTTTTCCTCTTTCATTCGAATTAAAGCAAATCAGTATCTTTAGCTGCCCTTTGTTGTACTTTTGGGGTACCCCTGCCCTTACCCATCAGGTGCAGCCCTACTTTTGAGAGGCCCCTAGAAGAGTATTAGCTGGGTTGAAGGGTTCGATGTTCCTCTTGGTTAGGGGTAGACAAAAATTTCGACTTTCGACTTCCGAACAACTTCCGCTCCGATTCCAACTCCGATCGGAATCGAAATTCGGAGTCGGAGTCGGAAGTCTTCCGACTTTGAAATTGGAGTTCGGAATCGGAGTCGGAGCACACGATTGCTCTGAACTCCGACTCCGAACTCTGATCTTTTTAAATATATATATATATGCAAAACGACGTCATTTTGCATCTGGGTTATTTTTTTTAAATGTCGTTCCAATTAATGAGGAACGATGCCGTTTTGGTATTATTTATCTCCCCCCCCCCCCCCCGATTCCCTCTTCTCTTTCTCTCCTCTTCTTTCTTCTTTCTTTTTTCTTCTTTCTTCCGCTTCGCATTCGGTTTCTCTGAGTCTGCGCAGCTGTTTCTCCAGCTTCATCTTCGATTCTTCTCCTGTCTTCGAGGCTCGAGCAACCGTTTCTCCAACCGCGACACCGCCGTCTGAATTTCGCTCTGCCACTGCCGAGGAGATCCGAGAAATTAGAAATCCCCCTTTGCAAATTGGTATTTTTTAGGGTTTCAAAATAGGAATTTATTTTTAATTTTAATCTGAGAAATTGAGTTTGGATTGTGTTAATTATTTTCTATTGTATTAATTTTGTAAGGTAATTGAGGATTCGAAATTATAGTGTTTAATTTCTTTATTTCTTCAAATTTCAAGCCTCTGCCCGTTGCCGTCAGCCGTGGCCCGTGACGCCGTCGCAGTCTGCCCTCTGGCTCTAGGGTTTCGAAAATTTTTTGGTAGCAAATTAAAGAATTCTCTGCTTGTATATGGTTTTGATTGTATTGCATATAGTTTATTTAAGAGAAAAATTATCCATGTTTTGATAAAATGTTGAGATGCTCACTGCCCACTAGGTGTTTATAGAATGCTCAGTCCGAACTCCTTATGATGTGTTGGCACTTGGCAGCAAGCTGTAGAAAGGGAGAACACCAAATAGAGATCAGTTCCATCTCTTGACCTGAGATGTCCTCAATGGTTTAGGATCCCTAGTTTGTTGGGTTGAAAGAATGGGGAAGAACATCACATTATGGCTAACTGTTAGCAGGACATGTACTAAGTTTGTTCATGGTAATTGGTAACAACTATAGGATACCAGTTATTTCTCTAGGGTCTCGTTGTTATTACATTCTACTTGATCTAAATTTTTTTATAGAAGCCAGAGATGAAATGTTGGTGTACAGCTAACTCAATGCTTATTTGTTTGTAATTTGTTTTATACAAGTTCTTTTAAATTCAGTCTGCTAACAATTAACATTAGTAATGTGATATTTGGTGTTATTTTTAAACAACCATGAGTCATTTAGAGCCTTTTGTGTACTTAGTGGGTCGCTACCCACTTTTTCATTACCAATCACGTACATCTAGCTTGGTGATTTTAGTAATTCAATACACTTTCTTTGTGATTTTAATAAAACTATAGGATACTAGTTTGTTGTTTTTTCTTTCTATTATGGCACTGGTAAATCTAGAACTCGTTGGGATTATATAAGGAAATCATTACCCATGCCTAGGTCTATGTATAGAATTTTCTGGTTGGGTTCTACCCACTTATTCCATCATTATGATTGATAAGGGCATTTAAACTAAATTCATATAGTTAGTGTCTTTGCATCAAGTTTACAAAAATCATTAACATATATATATATATAAAATTTTCCCACAATCAAGGCGCTAATAGTTTAAACACATGAGTCATCTCTGAGCATGATATATGTATTACATGTTTATATATATATATATATAGTACAATCAATGATTCAATAGTGTATGATGAGGCTATGAGCTATAAGAAAATCAAATGGGTATAATTTTTTTTTCTTTTCTAAAGTTTATGTGATGAGATCAACTTCAACATCCTTCCACTTTGTCCCTTCTATTCCCCTCTTCTTCTTTTTTTTTCTTTTTCATTTGAATAACTTTTGTATTGAGATGTCATAGGCCTGGCTAGCTACATCTAATTTAAGTGATATGAGAAATGAGAAAACAACAACTGATCCTTTTCAGTTTTTCTATAATCATGGAACAAAATAATGTTATTTCAAATATGTATTTTAATGTTGATTTTGATTTGAAGTATTTAAATATTAAAAAATATTATTTTATTGATAAGTTGTAAAATTGTAAATAAATTGTAATTGGGGTAGTCATTCCATCATAGCTCTAATGATATATTATGTAGTGAAAGGTATTTGAGTGAAATATAGTATGGCTGATTATACATACTATACAAGCGATGCTTAGTGTGATTGTTCTTCAGGAATCACTTCTATGATAAATGGGCGGATTGTAGAGGGTTCCCAACTTCCCATCTTTTGCCTTGAGCCATTACTTTTTTCACAGTAAAGGAATATATTCAATATAATGCCAGCCGCCACGGTCCATACCAAACACCTAATATCTAAAGAGTTACTATTGGTATAAAAAATGGTGGATAATAATCGACACAAGACCTATATATAAATTATAATATATAAATTATAATAATATAAAAAAATGATAAACTAGTATGATCTTTGACTCCTTTACATGATTTCTATATTAGGTTATTTAATCAAACATATATAGCTAGCGGCATGAGTTGGGTGATGTTTTATAAGCATATATATAAACTTATATATAAGTCAAACATATATAACATTTTTTATATTGTTATACTTGAATTTCAGGTCTACTTAACAGATGGATCCCTCACGCTCACATAGTGTTAGTGAGACTCCGACTCCATATAAGACTCCGGATGCCAGAACTCTATCGGCATCCCAAGCAGCAGTACCGAGTCGGACTCGGAGTCGATTACCTAGCTCCACTCGAGCACAAACCTCATGTGCTAGTAGTGGATTTCCACTTCCAGTCAACATAGAATTAGAAGCGGGAGATTTCGACCAGTTTATAGAGGATGAGGATATGGGTCTTGGGGACGATCTGGTTTAGGATCCGGATATACTAGTACACTCTACAGCTATAAGGCCACCTTGTCCACGATCAAATAAAAAAAGATCGTAGATATGGGAACATTTCACGAAAATTGATGGTGGCGATCCCGAGAAGCTACGGGCTAAATGCAACCATTGTGACTCTCAAGTTGGGTGTCATTCAAAAAGACAAGGCACTGCTTATCTATCATCACATCTCAATGGTTGCCAACGATACCAAATAGCGAAGGGGCTGGCGTTAAGAGGTTAGTATTTTATTAATTTCATAGGGCCATATGTATTATGTATACTAATTGATTTATTCATTTAATCCCATTTAATTTAAACTTAAAAGCTTAAAACTAATATTGGGCCATAAATTATTATATGTAGTCGCTGGTGGCTCTCAAACTAATCTTAACTACGAGACCTCTACAGCAACTAATGGGACAGGAAACCAGATGAGAAATCTAGTGGTCCCTCAATACAATGAGAAGGTGTACCGTGAGGCACTTGCAGAGATGGTTATAGAGGATGAGTTGACATTTAACATTGTTGAAAAGAAAGGGTTCCGCAAGTTTGTGGAGCTGCTTGAGCCAAAATTTCCACTGTCATCCCGTTATACAGCAATGCGTGATTGCATGAAGAGGCATATGAGGGAGAAGACAGAGATGAAGAAGATGTTCATCACCACTAGCCAGAGAGTGTCATTTACGACTGACACATGGACGTATATATAGAATACGTCGTACATTTGTATCACAGCACACTATATTGACAGTGAGTTAAATCTTAAAAAGAGAATTATTGGATTTAAAGAAATAGTTGACCATAAGGGTGCATTAATAGGGGCAGAGATGGATGATTGTCTAGTAGACTGGGGCATCTAAAAGATGTTATGCATTACAGTTGATAATGCTAGTGTTAATGAGACTGTCATCGAGTGGTTTTTGCAGAATACGAGGGCAAGATACGATGTGATTAAAAATCATCAGTATATCCACATTCGATGCACTGCTCACATACTCAACCTTATTGTTGGTGAGCCTTTCTGGTTTTGGTTTTGTATTTTATATTTTAATATTTTTATGATTAATAATTTTGAAAATAGTATCATTTTTTAATAATGAAACAGTTAAGGGGATGGAAAATGTGAACGACTCCATCAAGAAAGTCCGTAACATTGTGCAGTACTCGAAAGCTTCTCCCCAAAAGTTGCCGAAGTTCAAGGCAATAGTAGAACAGGTTGGGGTTGAGTCTTCAAAAATGTTGTGTTTGGATATTCCCACTCGATGGAACTCTACATATCTGATGTTGGATGTGGCACTAAAGTACCAGAAGGCATTTAAGTGGTTAGACATTGATGATGGAGGTCTGAGGTATGCCCTACTGGAGCCTAATGGAACAGGGCTTAGTCTGCGAGACAGTATGGATTGGCAAGCTATATCCGAGTTTGTCAACTTTTTACATATTTTCTATGATATTACTAAACAGGTATCTGGATTCGCATATGTGACAGCAAACATGTGGTTCAGAGAGATCTCAATGGAACACCACCACTTGAAAGAAGGTTGTGCTGACCCAAGCGGACTGTTGTCTGGTATGGCATTATAGATGCAGTCGAAATATGATAAATATTGGGGACAAGTTGAGAAAATAAATCGATTGTTGTTCATAGCATCGATCATCGATCCTCGATTGAAGTTGGCGATGATAAAATGGTGGGCAATTAAAGTTCTCGGGGCAGTGAAGACAACTGCATTTATCACAACACTTAAGGTAAATCTGAACAACTTATACAGCCGCTACAGTATTAATAGCCAACCTTCATCCTCAACAACTGCAGGTAGCTCACATTTGAGCTCGAGGTCAGGACCTCATTCAGATGCCTGTACCCGTCAGGCTAGTGTAGACAGTGTCAGTCGATCCCGAGACTTCAACGTTATGACATCATTTCACACACGGTCAACGAGAAATCTACTGCAGCGTACGAATGAGGTTGAGCGGTATTTATTGGCAGAGGTCGATGAGCCTACTGATGAGTTTCAAATCTTGATATGGTGGAGGGCTAATTCTTCCAAGTACCCAATCATCTCCCGTATTGCTCGAGATGTACTAGCCGTTCCTATCACTACAGTTGCATCTAAGTCGGCGTTTAGCACCGGAGGTCGAGTGTTGGACGCTTATCGGAGTTCATTGGCACCGTCAACTGTGGAGACCCTCATTTGCATGCAGAATTGTATTAGTGATATTCCTTTTGGACTAGAGAGTATTGACATCAATGCTATTAGCTATAGGATTGAGTCAAGTAAAATTAAATTAATTTATTTATTTGTTTTTTTATGATTAAAATAACAAAGTGTATATAATTATTTCAATAACTATTTTTTATGATTTCATAAATCTATCTAACTTAAATTGTCTATAATTTCACATATCTACATATCAATCCTGACATAATTGCCGATGACTGATGATTCGATGAACCACATTACGATGAAGCGGTTGCATATATTTTTTCTCTACTTTACATCGAGTGGTTTTGTAGTTTGTACTATTATTTGTATTATTTGGTTGTCATATTTTTTGTATTAGCCTTAGCAGTTAGCATTAACAATTAGCATTGTAAATTATAATAATATAATTTGTATAATTGTATTATTTGTTTATCAAATATCAACTATTCAACGGTAGATTATTTAACACTAATTTACTAATTTATTATTTATATGTAAAACAGATAAAATATATAAAAAAAAATTGGCTCCTTTGAGCCAAGTAGAATAAAAAATGGGCCAAAAAATTTGCCCATTTAAGTCAGAAGTCGGAATGGAAATCGGAGTTTTGACTTCTGATCAGAACTCTGATCGAACTCCGATCGAAATTCGAAATTCCGAACTTCGATCGAAGTCGGACTCCGATTCCATTTCGTAGTCAGAGTCGGAAGTTATTTTTGACTCTGACTAAAGTCGGAGTCAGAGTTGGAAACTCCGAACTCTGACTCCATCGGAGTTGGAGCCCACCCCTACTCTTGGTCCAGTACTCTCGCACCTGGAACCTGAAGATCATCCCATACTTGCTTCTTTCATACTGTAAATGGTCATTGCATGGGAAATATGGCTATAATCGATCTGAGCCGAGTCAAACTTTTAAGTTATCGAATCGAACTGGACTCAAATAACTCGAGCTCAAGCTCAAGTTGATAATTTGCCGAGTCAAGCCAAGTTTGAGCGGATTAAACACGATCTCGAGCCGAGTCGAGTTATTATTTGAGTTTTATTTATACTCATATATATTCTTTGAATAAATTAAAAAATTAAAAAACCAAATTATAAAATATAATATTAAATATAATAAAAACTTAATTAATATATAAACTTTATATTAAACCATAAAGTTATAACATCTTTATGAATATATTTTTTATATATTTACACATTATAGTATATAATGAAATCACTAGTCTTATATACTAACTATTACACATTATACATATACTATAGTTATTCACTTAAGTACTTAATTAACTAATATATCATTATAAATTATATTCAATATATAGGTATAAATGATTAGACATAAGTAAGTGTGTTATATACTACATACTTAATTTTCAAGATAACTATATTTATGTTATTAAATTTAATATGCATAGAAGTATGTGTGTGTGTAAAAATACTAATATATAGAAAAAAAATTATATATATTCATGACTTATGGACGAGTTCTAATCGAGTCGAGCTAATGAACCGAGTCGAGTTTGAATTAGCGAGTCTTAATGAGCCTTAATCAATTCGAGTCGAGTTTAATCGGATATGTATTATTTACTAATCGAGCGGGTTTCTGTTTTCACGATCGAGTTTTCTTTTTTACGAGTCGAACTCAATCCAAGTTTAGTCGAGCGAGTATCGGGCGAGCAATTGAATAGTCTGATTCATTTACAGTCCTAATGAAAAATATATTGATGGACAATAAAATAGAAGAGGAAATGATACTTGCAATAATAGGTATGTTAGTGTCGTACAATTATTTTGAAAAACAAAAAGATAAGGATTCTGTTAGGGGTTTTGTTTTTGTGTCCCACTCCCATTTTTTTTTTAATGATTAAGAAAATATTGTTTAAAGATATTGTAAATTTTTTTTAAAATTATTTAAGAGTGTTAAAAAGAGATGTAAAAACAAAACAAGAAAAAAATAAACTAATGGGGCACAAAAAGGGACTCCAACGGAATCTCTAGCCGTGTCTTTTTCAAAAAATTGACTAAATACGAAATTCAAATAAAAAAAAGAACTAATTTTTTAATAATATATTTTGTTTTATTATAAATTAATTATATAACATTTACAATCTTCATAACCATACGCTATTAATCACCATTGCCATTGCCTAACCATCTGAATTTAGAAGAAGTCAAGTCCATTCTATCGAATCCACAGGATATGTACGTATTTACCGCTACCCACTGCACTCCTAACACTACATGGGGCCTAGATGGCCACAAGGATAGCTCAGTCGTGTCCATTTTGAGCCAATACGAAGTGGGTAGATTTGAAGTCTTCAAAGATATTAGGTCGTATTTGAACGTTGAAATGAATTAATTTGAATTGAATTATTTATAAATAATAATGAATTAAAATGATTGAGTGAATTTAGTAAAATTTATTTATATGAATTTAAAATATGTTTAAATAATTAGATAAATTTATGAGAAGATGTAAATTTATGAAATATTTTTTTATAGGAAAATGTACTACAGAAGATGTGTGGAAAAAAAATTAATTTTAGTTTCCCTAAGTTGACAATGATGCCGAGAGAGAGAGAGAGAGAGAAAGAGAGAGAATCGAAAAAAAAACATGGATGAACCGTCAATGCTGTCTAAATTTGTTTAAAAAATCAAAACTTTTTCCTCCGGGCATGTGTCATCATTGTGGGCCAAGTTCGCTTGAGTTTAATTGAAAGTAGACCGAATTTGTGTATTTGGATGCCAAATTCATTTTAAAGTGAGATGAACTTAGTATAACTTATGTTCCAAAAGAGGCCTAAATGGCTCCAACTTAAACCTTTGTCCAACACTTTACTAGTCAATCTTGAAGATATAATGTAAGTTCTTAACATCATGGCTAAGATAACATGAAATTAAATCGATTTGTGAGATTTGTTTATGGTTAAAATATATATTTCTTATCACAAAACAAAATGCATTCATTTATGATTCATTGGATTAATTGTTTTTTTGGTTGCTGATGACATTTGATTATAGGCAATAAGCAACGCGGAGTACAAGAGTGTGGAGACTATATAAACAGAAAGAGAGGATCTCAATCTGCTACTTTGTGTTCCCAGATGAAGGCAGTGTGATTCGGGGTTCCAAGTACAAGAAGAATTGAAGAATTGAAGACCCTTGGGTTTTAAGTTGGGCTCAGGAATTTCAAGCTTACTCAGGCCTCTTAAGCCCAATGGAGTTACAAACAATGTTAGTTTGAGGAATCCCACAGTCTGCTTTTTGCTTGTCTCTCCTTCCTTTTACCCAAACGAAAAATAGTTTATTTTCTTTTTGTTTTTGGGTAATATGCATATGAAGGTTTTACTAAAAAATGGTTCAAGATCTGTTACATTTGGTATTTTATGGATTCTAATCACAGTAATATTTTGAAGAGAAGTGCTAGATTTACAAATTAATCTTATAAAAATAATTTTATAAATTGACATGAGTTAATATCATACGTCAAATCTATTTTACATTAAAAAAAAGTATTTAATAATTTATTATATTTTATATCGAGCTATTTAGTTATAAGCTTTTGTATTAAGTTTATAAATCTATAATATAGATTACCATTATATAAAAATAAAAAATAAAGGTCACAATAAAATAATATGTGCAATATTGGAAGCGTGGCGGGAGTTTAGACTATTCAGTACATGTGGCATATCAGGAATGGAATTCTAGTCTTTTTGTCATAGGTGGCAGTCGTGCCTGCACCGAGATTTCTTATGGAAGAATTATCCCGACATATATATATTTTTTATGTATTTTCTAAATCGTCTTAAATAATTTTTGTAAAAGAAAATTTACATTATTATTAAAAAAATTTAAGATTTTCATATAAAATATAATAAAAAATTTAATATTAAAAAATATATAAAATAATAATAAATTATTTAATAAATTTGAAAAAATATAAATTTACATTATTTAATAAAATATTTTTTTTATAATGTATTTTACATTTTTTTTAAAATTATTATATTTAAGACGATTAAATAATGTAAATTTATTTAGATATTATTATATTTTTTATATGAAAATTAAAAAATGTACAATATCTAAATCGTCTTAAATAATTTTTTTTAAAATTTTCATATAAAATATAATAAAAAATTTAATTTTTTCAAATTTCAAAATTATTTTTTCAAATCCTAAAATAAAATTAATATTAAAAAATATATATATATATCATAATAATATTTTATTTTTTAAAATTTTTATTTTATTTCGCCTCATATTATCTCTAAAAACGTCAAATCAAAACTAAACAAAAGTGCGCTAATATAAAAGGAATTATTTTTTTTATGATCAGCTAGCCCTTCTCTATCACTTGGATATGCAGATGAAGGGTTTCTGATCATTGGCAATTGGTACAAATTAATGTGATTTATTTTATCTTAATTTACATTATTTTTACACACAAACAAATGAATCAGTTGGTGGGAATTAGTTATAAAAGGAATCGTCGTTTAGCATTCATATGTAGCACATGTTGGTGTTTATCTTATGCAAATACAGAAGTAGAGCTGAGCATGCAGGCCTCATGAGAATATTGGCCAGTTATTGAACATAGCACTGTTGTCCGTACGTCCCCAATGAAAAATCTCTTTTTTTTTTCCCCCTTTTTTTATTATTATTTTTTTTTTATGTAATCTTTCGGCGAATAAATTGTTTTTTTAGGTGGAAAATGAAACATATATACATAATATTTTAGAGTATTCTCAATGGCTCATTTATTTTGCAAATGCACATAAAAAAAATGAATATTTATAATAAATTATTTATGATAAAGATAAATATTTACGATAAAAACATACTTATTTTAATAAAGAATAATTAATAACGGTTAAACAATTTTTTTGTGGTGATTTATGTAAAATGATGAATTATATGTCAAGATAATGTAAATTACATATGAGCTAAAGTGCTTATCTACATTTAACATCCACTATTCATCTATGTTATAAGCATTTTTCTATTTATTTTAAATTTATTTTTCATAATTTTTCTCTATAATTTTTACATTTACACTTTTATTTATAAACATAATAAAATTACAGTATTATTAGAATATTTTATTTTAGTAAAAAGAAGTATACCCGTATTAGCAAGTAGCAATTTTGCAAAACGTGATAATTTAAAAAAAAATAGAAATAATATTTAAATGATGTAGAGAAATACCCTTAAAAAATGATGTAGAGAAATAATAAATAAGTTGAAGTATGGTGAATTACAAAAAATAGTTAGTTAATTCTTTTTAAAGAAATATGTGTTTTTGATTAGTTATTTTATATAGAAATTTAAATAGTACTCATTTTCCAATCTTCATAATTTCTCCTTTCTTTTCTGCCACATCTGCTAAGTTAATGGACTTGACCTGCGAAAATTATAAAGTTACTGTAACAAACGAATTGTACATAATTATGTGAAAAATAATCTTATTTTAAATTAAATATAATAAAAAATTAACGTTTATTTCTAGGTTATTCTACAGCCACTGGGATCGAATTTGGTTACCGACAAATGTGAAATAATTTTTTTTTTATTATTTTTTTTCATACATTTTAAAAATATTCTTAAATATTTAAAAAAATAATAAATTCATAATATTAATAAAAAAAATAATAAATTCATAATATAATAAAAAAATATTTACTTAATTACTAAGTAAAGAAATTTTAAAATAAAAAATATCAAAAGATATACTCAAAATCCGGATCAAGCATTACGGGATCCAAGCATTCGGTTTATTACTAACCGAACTCGAAGCACGTGTTTGACTTTGGAATTTTGAGTATCATTTTTTACGCCTAAATAGGCTCTGACCAGTCAATTTGAGAACTTTTCAAAAACTTATTAGGAAAGAATGAAAATGTACGAATTATATATATATATTTATAATAGACTTTATCGGATTAGCATGACTATATATATATATTTAAAAAATGTTTTTATATTGTTAATTTTTTTTATTTACAATAAAATTAAAAAATATTTCTTTAATCATTAATAAAATTAGATTATTTATGTAAACAATTTTATTTATACAATAATAAAAATATAAAAATGCGATATGTACTCATAAAAAATGTACGAAAACTTAGATCTTCTATCTTTTCACCCTTTTTTTTTCTTATGTTTTATTTTATTACAGTGAAAATAATGTATAAATGAAAAAATCACAAGTGAGTTCAATTAGTATGGCCATAAAAAAAAATAAAAAAAATAAATAAAAATACCACGTTATCCATATCCAGACTTAGAAAATATTTATTTATAATTATATTTAAGAATAACATGGATTGACATGTGTCGTCTCTTCAGAGTAGCAGATGTAAAGAATAAAGGGTCATCCACATTGGACATAGATTTAGAAGTCATGTCTAGTGATCCAATAATGATTGAACGTCAAAATATAGTAAGGATGGGTTTGTTAGTTCATGGAAATATTATCAACTTTTGAATAAAAAATTTTAAAATTATAAAACATTTCTTTTTTAAAATAATATTTTTTTATTTATTAATGAGACTGTTCATGCAGTTTTTTATTCAAATTATAAATCGAATTTTTTTAAAAAATAAAGAAAATTAGATTTCGTTTGAATTTGAAGATGAAATAAATTTAGATGAATTTAGTTTATTTTTTAATATTATTTTTATTTTAAAATCTGAAAATGTTGAATTGAGATTTTAAAAATGTGTATTAGAATTTAAAAAAGTTATATTAAAATTTATATTTTATACAAAAAATTAAAAAAAAATATAATAAAAAAATAAAAAAAAATTAAACTCATCTTTAAATTTAAACCGGACCTTATTCTAATTTGCTAAAGTCCAAAAGAAATCCAGAAATGAGCAAAAGACGAGACTTTATAATCGGCTAATCATCACAAGACACATGAGATCTTCCAAGAGCAAAACAATATTTTTATATATCAAACTTTAGGCCAATAATTTGCATCGGACTGCACATCCTAATATATAATTTCTCTTTGTAGAATGTTCTATTTTTTTTTTCTCATAAATTATTTAGAACGATCCAAATCATTTGTCTTTATACTAGTCCTGAATATGTCCTCAATTTATAAATTATTGAAATGGGGTCCACAAATTTCTGTGTCAGGCTAACAGAAATACGCACTCCCCACCCACAAAGTCCATATGAAAATAAAAGATTCAGTACGTGTTTTCTTCGACGCCCATCGACTGCCCATCGGCGATCTCTCCGTCGACGCCCAGCGGCAACCTCCTCCTCCACTGCCCATTAACAAACATCGGTTTGGTTCTCTATTTTAACAACTTTCCTTTTTGATTTGATCAAATGAAAACATCAAATCTATTGGTTTGATTCGGAATATTGTTTGGAGTGAAAAAAGAAAGCATCCACACCGTGTTGATTCGGAATGTTGCTTCTTTTATTCATCTTAAGAGTTGAATAAAAAACTGTGTCAATGAAATTGTTTCAGGTTTGCATTTCTTTTTCTTGAGAGGACGAAGACGCACATAACCTGGGAACCCACTTACATGGAAAAATAGAAGAGATCGAATCTGAAACGTTCGAGTAATTTGAAGCCAATTACGATGAAGCTGAGATTGTGTTTTCTTACCTGAGGAAGGAAGGTATTTCTGTGAGAAGGCAGGCGTCCTTCTTATTATTCTGTTTTTATTTTTATAAAACGCTCAGTTTCATTAAAATTAAAAGACACGAGGCCTGCAAAGCAGTCCCCAAATGGGGACTGCAATTAGAATTTTTCATACAATTGAAGTTTCTGATTTTCTCTCTCTCTCCTTAGAAGTACTGTAAACTTTGGTTTACACGTCAATGGCAATACCGGCGGACACTCGAAAATTCGGTAGAAAGAGAAAGCGAAAGAGATCGGCCACCGAAAGAAAGCTCACTGTTGGTGAAAGAGTGGAGGTGATACAATGCTGCCTTTGTTTGAGCCATTCTTCCTTTCCTTCATTGTTTTTCGTTAGCAATTCATGGGTTGTGATTTTTTAGTATAATTTTTGTGAGAATAATTATAGCTTTACATCCCTTTAACTATCCTTCTACCACTCTCTTTAATTTTTTAATTTTTGAAAAAAAAATTATTTTACTTAATTTTTTAATTTTTAATTTTTCATGGAAATGATTTTTAAGAAAATTATATATTTTTTAATTTTTTTTTCTTAATAATTAAGAATATTAAAAAATATATTTAAAAGAAAATATAAAAAAATAAATATATTATAAATGATAAAAAAGTAATAAAGTGATGATAAACCTATCATTATATACTACATCGATTCATTTTAGTCGTAGTTTGATTATTTGATTTTTCTTATAATATTCTTGTCCATATGTGGCCAGTTTGTGGTTTGTTTGGCATTCATGAAAACCTTCAGTCGAGGCTCTGTTTTGGGGAAGAAAGAGTGGACTTGTTTTTTTTGGGGAGTAGTCCTACCCATCATCCCAATTCTTATCATTTTCTTATCATTCCATCATATAACATTAGATGATTGGAGATTATTTATTAAATTTTACTTGTAAATCTATCACCTAGTAAGATATCATGAAATGATGAGAGAATGATGATAAAATGAATGATGAATAAATTCTTTACTTTTCTTTTTTTGGGTGGGGGGGTGTTTCTGGATTTAGTTTTGTTTGAGCCACACCCTTTGTCAAAATTTCTATACGTATAGATTAGTTGAGAATTTCAGGTATTATGTTAAAAAAAAGATGTAAACTTTTGCAGGTAAGGAGCGAGGAAGAAGGGTTTCAAGGCTCATGGCACCCTGGGAGTGTCATTGCATGTTATAAACAAGGTCGTCGTGTAAAGTACGACCATCTCCTATGCAATGATAAGTCTGATAATCTTAAGGATGTCGTGCATATTTCACGTTCATTGGATGGCATTGGTTCTGCTGATGCGAACAGCTGCAATTATCGTGGATGTATAAGGCCAACGCCACCTCAAGTGGAGTTTAATAAATGGGTCCTTTCCTATGGTCTATGTGTGGATGTGTATTACCAGGAGGCTTGGTGGGAAGGTGTGATTTTTGATCATGATAACGGTTTTGATGAGAGAAGGATTTTCTTTCCTGATTTGGGTGATGAATTAAAGACAGGAACTAACATGTTGAGAATTACTCAGGACTGGAGTGAGGCTACAGATAATTGGCAGCCTCGGGGAACCTGGTCATTTCTCAAGTTGATTGAGGAATATGAGCAAGAAGGATACCTTGGTGTTTCAGTAAAGCAAATTTGGTATGACTTGCGGGGAAAAAAAGGTTTTGATGAGATTGAAGAGTGGACTTGTAACAGGGAAGACTTGTGGAAAGAGTTAATGTTGGAGGTCATTGACGATAACTTGAGTATTATCCTAAAAGATGTGTTTCGGGTTTTTGATCGTTCCATTAGCCCGTTACAAGAAACCAGTGGAGGATTGAAATCAGCTAGAACTCATGTTGACACTGATACAAGCCCCGAATCAAATTTGGATAATTCTTATGCCATCGTCCCTGTTGAGGAGCTGTGCAGTGATTCATTTATTGATCAAGAGAAGCCTCCTATGGATGAATTATTCTCTGCTTTTGATGCTGATGAGGTAGATATGAATCTTTTGGCTGACTCAGATGTATCCTACCACAATAGAGCGGTGTCTTTGATACCTGAGAGTTTGTTGGCATTACCTTCTAAATCAGGTAAAATTTCTAGCACCAACTTAGTGACCATTGGTGAAGAACTATCTAGTATTAATCCAATTAAGGTAAAGGGGAAGCCCAAATGTCTTACACGCAAAAGAAATTGGCTACCTGCTGGGCCTAACGTGCTTCCTGAACCTGCATTCTGCCCGCATGCTGTTACCGAGTATGCACTTTTGAGAATGAATCATAGAAAGCCGGCGAATTCTTTAGCCACAGATGTGCGGAGGCATCTTTCATTCCTGGGCTGGAAGATTGAGTTTATTAGATATAAGGGTGAGAATAGACTACGCTATACGTCACCTATTGGGAGATGTTACTATTCACTTCTCCAGATCTGTCAAGAAATGGGGGGATTCACCACAGAGACAATCTCTTCATTCTCGGAAAGTCGGAGAAATTTTCATGTATCTCAAGATGATACACCTTTCTTGCTCCTAGAACAACCTCAAGCAAATCAGGATCTTTATTTTTGTCCTCAAACTGTGGCACAGTCTGATAAACTTGGAGAGAAACCAAAACTTTGTCATCAAGCTGTTGTGGATAATGAGATGCATGGACAAGTTAAGAGATCCAAAAAATTAAAAAGAAGAAAGGGTTCTAGACCATTGCAAAATTTGAGTGATGATCTAGGAAGTATTCGTCCAACTCGTATGCTGCTATCAAGAAAAAGAGTACAGGAGGTGGTTACTCCTAGATCCTCACATCACAATCCTCGAACTGTACTCTCTTGGTTGATAGACAACAGTGTGGTGTTGCCAAGAGCAAAAGTACGCTATTATAGCAGAAAGAACCACCGTTCATTGGCTGAAGGGCAGATAACTCGTGATGGGATTAAGTGCAGTTGTTGTGAGAAGGTGTTTACTCTTTATAACTTCGAAGTTCATGCTGGAGGCAAAAACCACAGACCAGCTGCTAGTATTTTTCTGGAAGATGGACGGTCTCTGTTAGATTGCCAAATGCAACTGATACATGCTAAGAAGTTTAAAAACTTCACAAGAAAACCACATGTTAGAATGAAGAGAAGTTCTCGTCAAGGCAAGAATGACAGCATTTGTACTGTTTGTCACTATGGAGGTGAATTGATATTATGTGATAAATGTCCGTCTGCATTCCATAAGATTTGTATCAATTTGAAGGTAGAGTTTTTCTCCTGAATTCTCCACTCAATATCACCTTGTTGTCTGATTCGTCTTACTTCTTTATCCCAAAGGCATTTATCAGGAATTATATGATTGAGGTCTTTCTTTTATTGGACTACCATATAGGATGTTCCAGATGGTGATTGGTTCTGCCCATCATGTTGTTGTGGAATTTGTGGACAGAAGAATTTCGGAGGCAACAGTGAATGTCGAGTTGATGATATTGTTCTCACATGCTATCAGTGTGAGCATAAATGTAGGATAACTTTAATCTATCTGTAGCTCAATTGCCTATAACTTAAGGGTTTTCAAATGCATAATCTGGCATTCTTCTAATACCCTTTTTGTCAATTTGATCTAGATCACATTTATTGCTTACAAAATAGAGGGGCTGATGGGATGGAAATTTTTCCTGAAGAAAGATGGTTTTGCTGCAAAAAGTGTGAGCAGGTTTTAAACCCACTTTTTTCTAATACTAATATTTTGTGTCGGCAAGTGTTGGTTTTGAATTTTTTTTTTCTTTTGTTTTGCAGTTCATCTCTTAATTCATATATAAAAATATAATATAATCGCGTTGCCTTTATTGGTTCATGTGAACTAATATTAGCTTTCTCAGGATAATTTTCTACAAATTGCAACCTGGCATTGCATGCCAAAATTAACGTGAAAGACTTACTCTTCTGTATGTTTTCTCTTATGGCTTCTGTTTTCATGTCAAATTTGAAGTTTAAGCCTCAAATCGAAGGAGTTATTACTCGGGGAAAAGAAAACTAAAGAATTGGATCATTCCAAGCTGGCAAAGTAATTATAGGGCTACAACTCTATATTGATAGGCTTGAAGAGTCCATTCAAAACCAAATGTAAAAGGTAGAACTAAACAATAATCCAAATTGGTGTTTTACAAGTTTTAGTTGTTCCTCTAGCATGTGTGCCAGAGTTTATGAAGCAATGGAAGATTAGAGGTCTTGGTTCCTTTGCAGTTTCTTCTCCATGTTCGTAATTTCTATTTTTTTGAAAAATTAAGTTTATGATATCATTAATGTAATCTGAATGTGTAGAAATATTCATTACAGAGATATCTCAGTTCATAAAAATATTAAAAGAGCAATTGAGTGTGCATAAGTGGCCTTTATTTTTAATGTGGAATGGGATGCAAATCATGCATGATTTGAATTTCATGCTCATTTTATTCTTTCAGTAGCTTGTGTGGATAGTGTGTTATTCATGAGGAAGATTATTTTCACAAATGCTTTATCATGTTAAATCACATAATACACTGGTTTTAAGATCGTATTGTTTTTGCAGATATTTTTGGGCCTCCAAAATATTTTAGGCAAACCAATTCCAGTGGGTGAGGACAATCTGACTTGGACGTTGTTAAAGCCTATGACACCTGATAGTCATGATTTAGAGGCCTTTTCAGATAATTACAGCAAGCTGAATGTTGCTCTTGGTGTGATGCATGAGTGTTTCATACCAATGAAGGAACCTCGCACTCGCAGAGATCTTGTTGAAGATGTTATTTTCAGTAGAGAGTAAGAACTTTCTTCTGCTTTTGTTGTGTTCATAGTATTCCTTCATGTTGGAACTGGTAGAACCATATTGCACTCAGTATTATTTCATAGTTATTTTATTTTATAGTAACACATTTGTCTTCTTAATTTATGGCCCCATCTAACATCGATATCATTTACTGTTACATTGATTTAAATAATGAATGCAAATTTGTGAGAGAATTATTGTTACTGAATCTGGACTCTAAAAATTATGCTCAAATGCAAAAAGCACTAAAATCTTAAAACTTAGATCTTTGTGGCAGTTGTGCCTCTATGAAACTGCCGATATGCTGCTCCCTTCCCCTCATTTATTTTCAGTACAGAAGCATGATTTTTGTGATGCAAAACATTGCAGGTCAGAGCTTAATCGTTTGAACTTTCGAGGGTTCTACACAGTTCTTTTGGAGAGAAATGATGAGATGATTGCTGTGGCTACTGTGCGGTGAGTCTAAAATCCCTTAGTTTTTGCTTGATCAAAGTGTGGCATACTGAATAGTTGTTTTTCTTTTATAGGATCTATGGAGAGAAGGTGGCAGAAATGCCTCTTGTTGGTACAAGGTTCCGATATCGTCGACGTGGGATGTGTCGCATATTGATGAATGAGCTGGAAAAGGCAACTTATGTTTTTCTCAGTTTTTTTTTTTCTTTTGGTGGGATGGGGGGTTTACAATCAATATCATGTTGCAACTATTATCACCCTTCCCTAAATTTTGACTTGCATCTCTCTCACATATTGCACTCATGATGTGATCTATTTTATTTCATCCCAATCATTAGAAACTATTTTGAAAATTACTTTTTTCCTCAATTTGAAATTCAAAGCAATATTCTCTTTCATCAGGCCCCATACCACTTTTACAGAAATATATATATTTTTATCATTTTTTAAGTTTAACGTTTAAATCTTTTGAGCATTAGCAGCAGTCTGCTTGTAGTGGTAGTGATTTGTCATTGTTGATTACTGATTTCCTTCACGTGGTACATTCGTCATAATATAGATCTTTGTTTTCTGACCTATTTTTTCTCAGCTAATGATTTTTATGAATTGAAATTAGATGGTTGGATAATTTTTTCCAGTAGAATGCCAGCAATTAGATGGAAGGACCATGATAATACATTCTCTCTCTCTCTCTCTCCCCCCCCCCCAAAAAAAAAAAAATCCTTTTTATCTTCTTGTGTCAATAAAAGGCCAGGCTTTTGACTTTATTAGTGATTTTGATTTTTTTTTTCTTTTCTTCAGAGGCTCAAGGAATTAGAAGTTGAGAGGCTTCTTTTGCCTGCAATTCCTAGTGTTCTGAACACGTGGACGACTTCTTTTGGGTTTACAAAGATGACAGAAGTTGAGAGATTTGAATTTTTGGATTCTACTTTCTTGGATTTCCCAGACACTATTATGTGCCAGAAACTCTTAAGAAATAACCTTCTGACTGATTCAAGACCATCGAAAGGTAAATTTAACCTTCATGTATATTGCATTCAAAGGGAAGCAATTTATTAGATTACTATAAATACTTTATTTTGCAGGAACGGAGCATGATCTTGTCTGTGGAAACAGGGATAGCAGTGATTTGGATCTGTCTGGTCCCATCTCTGAAGTATATCAATCAGAAAAAGTTAATGAAAGCAGAGCTTTGGACCAGAGATTGGCGGTGTATGTCTAAGCTCTCACTTCCTCTTTAAATGAAATAAATGTAGGATTCTATCTTCAAAGACAATTACACTAGGTCCTAGCATCTTAAATTGGATTAAGAAAATTAATTAAAAAACATTTGTTCTGCTCTAGTATAAAAATATTATTCTAATTGGTTACCTATTATATGATGCTGCAACCAGCTTCACAATTTTAACTATGCTTACAGATGAAGCTTTTACTGCTCTCTATATTATTATAACTTTAGAACGGGTTGCAGATATATATATATATATATATATACATTATACATATATATTGTTTTTCTTTTTGTACTAGAAACGGGTTGCTGATATATATGTATATATATATATTATTAACCATGGTGCATTGCATGGATTAATTGTCCATCCTGATGTTTGGTTGCCTACTTTTTTATCTAGTTGATGGGGATAGTTTCATTCTCTCTGGGTAATTTCTGCTCTGGAAATCATAAACTTTGCTCCTATACGATTGATCGTTTCTTTCCTCGTGCATTTCTCGAATGAAAACTAGGAATTGTTGTTGAATTCTCTGTTGTATTTATATATGTGGTGGTGCTGGTTGTGTGCTGACCATGCTAATTTTTTGTCATTACTGCAGGCACCAACAGATATGATGGCAACAAGCCAGTTGATACGGCTGGTTGTCATGATATCTTACCCTGAAAACAAATCTGTTCATCCATCATTTCGTCCTATTCTGGAATTTATAAATTTTCCACGAAAATAGGATTTTTTTGAACATCCAAACAGGGAAGTTAAGATTTTAGTTAAGATATTTTATTGAGTTTCGAGAAATAAAAGAGAAACAAATGAATAAAAATGTTTCTAACATGGATAAAACGTTATTACGTATTCAGAGGATTAGCATTGGATTGCTTGAATGTATCAATTCCTTCTTTCTTCTTTTGTCAAAGAGAGATAATAAGCCAAATGCCTCTCATCATCACATCAATTCCTTGAGGGGCAGGGGCATTATTTTGTTTGAACTTTATTGAAACTAGCAATCACCATTTGAATAACATATGAGTACATAGCTGATCATCTAAAGACCTGAAGTGAATGATTTGTGCAAGTGAAACCCCCATCAACCATTAGATTAGCCCCACTGACATACCTTGCTTCCTCTGTTGCTAAGAAGAGCACTGCATTATACACATCATCGGCAGTCAATTCCACCCCCTGCAAGTTAGCATTCATACCGAGAAAGCATGAAAACCGGCAATGGCATCCTCAGTTCTCTCCTCCGGCAATTAGCTTAAAGCCAACCCTGTCTGGAACCACGTAAGGCGAAACACAGTTGACACGAATCCCATATTGTCCCAATTCAGCTGCAACACTCTTGATGAGTCCCAAAACAGCATGCTTGGACCCTGTGTAGGCATGTGGACCTATAGCCCCCATGGCACTTGAAACACGACACACAGAGATTATTGAGCCCATCTTTAGAGGGATCATTATCCGAGCTGCATGTTTCATTCCATGGAAGACTTCCTTCGCATTTACATCAAATATCTTCTTGAATTCTCACATGTCTGCATTGCGAATATCAGGACATTGTGAGCCTAATACACCATCATTGTTGACCATGACATCAATTATCAAGTGTGCCCAATTTACTGACAGTGAAGTCCACATTTTATATGTTTAAGGTCCTGTTTAGTTGTTAGACTCAATTAAGACCAACTTAACTCATTCTAATTTTAAGTTGAGTCTAACATCTAAACATTCAACTCTCACATATATTCATTTATATATTTATCACATATACTAGTATATTTATGTTGTTAAGTTCAATAATATACTAGTATGAACTAATTATTATAAAATAATATACTTATACTATAATGTAAATAAATTAATATAAGTTTAGTATATGTAAACATCATAGTATTACTACCATACATAATCAAGTATAGAAATAAGTTAGACATTATTATTGAAATAAGCCTAGTATAATAAGATAATAACACAAAATACTAATTTACTAAAGGATAATAACTTGTAATTAGAAACTAGAAAATATAGTATATGATTAAGTTAGAAAGTGGCATTTTTTTTCTTTTTTTTTTTGGAAAATATATTTCTCTTGTTTCCTCTCTCTCAATAATTCTTTCTAATCTACGGCTACAATTCTTCCAAATTAATGCTATTTGATTTTGAGCAGTACACCCACACGGGTCCCAATGAGATTTTTTTTTCATTTTTTTTGAATATTAAGTATTTTTAAAAAAATCTCAACATCATTAAAATAATATTTCTTTAATCACTAAATAAAAATAAAATTAAAAAGAATTATTGGAACTCAATAAGACCCAACAACAAGTGAGAGTGGATTTAATGACATTTACTTTTTTTAATCTTTAGAGCGCTCTCATTAGATTGGCTAAATGTCACGTCTTGATATCCATCTATTATTTAGCCAATAAATCTTAAAATACTGGATTTAGTTATAGTATTGTCAAAGTTTTCTTCATCTTTGACAATCACTTTACATTAGCTAAATGTCTATTATATTAATTTCTTCTTCTCTTAGAATCTTATTCTTACAAATTCCTATTTTATCAATTTTTTTGGCATGGAGCAAATGTTTATTTTATTAAGTAGATTTTTTTAATTATTAATTATCATTAATTTATTTTAAATAGAATATGATTGCTAATTAATTTTTTAACCCATAATTTAATTAGAATATGATTATTAACTAATATATAATAGGTAGAATGATAAAATATGATAAAATAAAACAAATTAATAATTACAAAATTGTAAATATCCTCTTAGTTATTAATTAATTATTATTATATAATGAATAAATGGATAATCCACTATAAAGATTTGATGTGAATAATTAAAATCAAATTATTTTATTATTATATAATGAAAAAATAAATAATCTAATATAGAAACTTATGTAAATAAAATAGTGAAAAATCAAATTCTTTTTTTATTAGTTAAAATTGTCCTTTTAACTTTGGACAAATAACAATCCTCTTAATTAGTGGTAGAGAAATGTTACTTCTTTTTTTTTTTTTTTTTTGAGCAGAGAAATGTTACTTGAAATGCCGGTACTGTACTTGTTCACATTTCTTTTGAAAAAAATAAGTAAATTTGAAATATATATATATATATAATTAGTAATGGATATTATTATTTTTAAAGAGAGTATACGAAATTTATGCATCTTAAAAATTGTACCTAACATTATTAATAATGGACATTATTATTTTTAAAGAGAGTACACGAAATTTAGACATCTTAAAAATTGTACCTAACATTATTTTTTCATTTAAGAAAAATCTAGAATTTACAAATATATATATAGCTGCCAAAATAAATACCTGAATATTATTTTATTTTAAAATTATTGTAGATTTAGTCTTAGAATGTATACGTATATTTTCTTTAAAAAATAGACCTAATATGTAAAAGTAAAAAATTTCTTGTGTATCTCCCATTTTTTTTTCTTCTTCTTTTAAATAAAGTGTGCAATTTGCAAACTTTAAGACTATATAAATCATTTTCCTTAATTTATAATATAGATAAAGTCCTTTTATTTAAAAACAAATTATCTGTAACTTGGAGCCAATTTCGCTTGCTATTTCACTTTTTTGTTTTTTAAATGCAGTACTTATCTCAAAACAGAACTTCTAATATTTTTAAATGCTATTGCGTGCAAGTCTTGTACACTCTTTTTTTTTTTAATTAATAAATATAAAACTCATTAATAAAATTATTTCACCTCTTTACACGGATTTATAATCATTTTCAAGTTTTTATAAATATATTTTAATTTATTTTAATATTTAAATACATCTAAACCCATCTTAAAGAAATTGTAAAAAAACTCACTTTATTATCTCAATTCACTATTATTTATAAAAAATTCAACTCAGATCATCATCCAAACATAGTCTGGTATTTCTTCACAATCCTAGCATGAATTTACAGGGATTTATCTAGAGACTGCAAAAGGGAGCGCCTTAAGTTTGTATCATTGGAGGTTGATGACGATGATGATGCAATACTTCCAGCAGGGTTTATTCAAAAGAAGAGGGACAGAGAATGATGTTCTATGCATGTGGGTGAAGGAAAGCAAAGAACATTTGCTTTGAGCAATTTCCTTTACTGATAGAAAGGGGGAAAGAAAACAAAAAACCCTGCTGATACACGTATTCTTCTTTTGCCTCCTTTTCGTACTGCTTGACGAGGGTTGGGAATCAAACTTTTAAACAATGGATTACTACTTTTTTTTTTTTCTCTTAATCATAATTTTTAATTTCTTATCATATCAATTAATATGGTTGAAATATGTCATGCCGGCTATTAAGGAATAAGTTCCACATTTCTTATAAATAAGGTCTTAAACATACTTATAAATAATGTGCAAATATCTCTTATTAGACCGATTTTATAAGATGAGTTAGGTTCATAAATTTTTACATATTATCAGAGCCTGTCACAGAACAAATGTGGGCCTACACTACTTATCATGTGACAAAAATCAGAAAAATTACTAGCCTGCACGTGAGGGAGGGTGTTGATAAATAAATTCCATATTACCTGTAGACAAGATTTTGGACATACTTATAAGTAATGTACAAACCTCTCTCATTGGACCAGTTTTATGAGATGAGTTAGACCTATAAATTTCTACACCGGCCAATAATTCGATACAAAAATACTGTTGTTTTATTGCGGTAGATATTTCAACCGTATCAACTAATATTTCAACTGTACTAGTCAATATTTCGACCTATCAGATTTTAATTTTTTCTTTCATTTTTTGCTATTTTTTTTCTCAAATTCAGACTAAAATATTTACATATATATTTATATATATAATTTTTTTTACTATTATTTTAATATATAATTTATATACGTAGATTATTTTGAAATTATATACGAAACGATATCGATACTGAAATATTTTGTTATAGTACCTTAACCGACATGTCTATCAATATAATATTCAAAACATTGCTTTTAAGTCTCCAACCATTTCTACAATTTGAGAGATAATAGATACAAGTTTTAGCATCCGAGTCTACTAATCTTGAGATTTTAAACAATCCAGACAGTCTTAAATGTTGCGAAATCTACAAAATGCATTAATATTTGTTAATTAAACAAAGGAAGATAGATTAGAAATTTGTCATGACCTCACGCGGCAGCCATAGCTTTAACAAGGGTCAACATCCTTGGCCCCATCTCCCCACTGGCTTCCCCTTCATGCTCTAGTTTCTTGACCTTTTTGCTCAACACTGTTTCACTTTTCCAAAAAAATATCTAGCCTATACTAGTAAAAGTAAAGAGAAATGTTAGGGATGAGCATGCATACTGTACACTCAGGTTTTTTTTTTTTAATCTTTTTTTAACAAATGCATAAGGGGCATTTCAGTCATTTACTTATGTGTTTTTTTTTTTTTTTAATCAAATGCAGATGAGGACATTTCAATCATTTTATAAGTGTTATTAATGGTGTGTTGGAGGCTGATCCCAAATAGGGCTGATGCGAATCATTTCTGAAAGTAAAACCAGACTCAACTCGGGTATCTTATTTAAACCTCTTCTTACCAATAGAATCATGCATTAAGGGAGATATCGATTACCATTTTGTTAGGATATAGAGCTGATCTCAATCAGGGTCGGCTCAATAGGCTAGAGGTTAAAAAATTTATCTGAGACTTTTTTTTAAAAGTAAAATTAAATAAACTTATTTTAATTTTAATTTTTATATTAGATTTTTATTTAAAAATAATTCCTATTATTTTCTAAGTAAATTATTGCTTAAGATTTTGTATTGTCTTTTCAACTAATATTTTTAATTAATAATAAAATATATGATATCTATTTGATATTTTTTATATTCCTTTATTGAGTTAATTAATATCTTTAATTGGATATTTTGTTTTTTTTAAAAAATCTATTTTAGACTTTTTCTTTTAATTTTTTTTTTAGACTCTAGACAATTACTTAAGTTGTCTAATGGAAAAGCCGACATTGATCTCAACTCATTTAAACTCAATAATTTTACTACTATTTACAAATCATCACTTATCTCATCTTACTTAAGTTGCCTGATTTGGATTAGAAATTCTTCTCAACTTATCTCAACTTATTTTCATTTAATTATTACATTTTTATAATTTTGTATACAAAATATAAATTTTTATATACTTTTTTTAAATTGCAATACATATTTTTTAAATTTCAAATTAATAATAATATTAAAAAATAAATTAAATTTATTTTAACTCATCTCGCCGCTAAATCCAAACGAGGCTACTCATTTGTTTACTCAATCACTCTGGGTTTTGCTGTTGTAAATGTTTATTTCAAATCATAAGTTTTGGGAATCCCCAACATATATTATTAATCTACATATAAGAATCTGGAGCACAGAATTATCTTACTGCAGAAGTTATGGACGGACTAATCAATGCATACAAGTTTTCCCCCTTTTTGAGGCTCCTGTATTCTACAATCTTTACCATTGGGGAGTCCCACTTTACTACTTGCATTCATATCAACATTAGTACAATTGATCAACTTAACCTATTTCGTTAGATATAGAGACATGATTTTATCTTATTTTATTATTATAATTTTTTTAATATAAAATATAATAAATAACTTAATTTTTTTAAATTTCAAAATAATAATAATATTATTATTATTAAAAAAATAATATTTTATTTAACTTTTAATTTTTATGTAAAATTATTCAATCTCATTCTCTATTTAGATTCGAAGACGTGATGAATTAAGTTTATTTTTTAATATTATTATTATTTTGAAATTTGAAAAAATTAATGTAAAAATTGAAAAAATTTATATTAAAATTTTAAAAAATTATATTAAAAATTATATTTTATATAAAAATATAAAAAAATATAATAATAAATTTAAAATAAATTAAACAAACTTATCTCATCTTCAAATACAAAACGGGGCAATCGGTGAATGGGCAAGATGTATCATTTTTTGTTAAAAAGAGTAGAGCTTTCCTTCTCTCCTGGCCTTTTTATAGCGAGCGGTACCCTCTCCCTCTCTCTCTTTTTGGTTTGCTTTCCCATCCCTGCCAAATAGCGGCCCTCCAGAATGGCTCTTTCCTGTCAATATTCTTGCTGTCTTTTTGTGTCATGTTTAACCATTCTTTCTCTACTTTTGGTTCAACCCCATGTAGCTTTCTCAGCTCTCCTATTCCGCCTTAGAAACCACCATAACCACAAGCACCACCTCACACTACCCAGGCTCCAATCCAACCAAACCAATTGTGCTTTGTTTGCTGGCACCTGGGTTCGTGATGACACATACCCAATTTACCAATCTTCTAACTGTCCAATCATAGACCCCGAGTTCAACTGCCAAATGTACGGTCGGCCGGACTCCGATTACCTCAAATATCGATGGCAGCCCCTCAACTGTGACCTTCCAAGGTAAAAAAAAGCAGTAACTTTTACAAGTAACAAAGGGATGATTGGTGTTTCCATTGTTGTACATTGTTTATGACTGTTGTTGTAGCATATACATGTTAGATTCAATGGGTATGAGTTTTTGCTGAAAATGAGAGGGAAGACAGTGATGTTTGTGGGTGACTCACTTGGTCGGAATCAATGGGAGTCTTTGATTTGCATGGTTTCGGCTGCAGCTCCTTCAACCCCAACACAAATCTTCAGAGACGACACTCTCTCAACCTTTAAGTTCTTGGTTAGTCTCAGTATTGATATTCCTCTCTGTTTTGATTCTGTAATTTTTCAACTTCTTTATCATTTACTTTTTGGACTTTGATAATTTGCAAGAGATAAAGTTGAAAAGAAAAAAATAACTAATGATTTTCTGGTGGCCATGACCCACGAGTCATTTTTGTCACGACTCACGTCTCCTTGAATTAAGGCCAGAGAGAGACGATATGGTATTATGTTTTTCGTATAGGCCAAAAACCAGTAGGTAAAATTTCTTGGGGGACTAAAAAAAGCTGTCACCATTGTCTTTGGCTAGTGATGCTAACTTCTGTTACAAAAGAGGGCTGTTTTACCAACTTTTTTAACCTTCATACATTAATATTTTTTTTATTTTTTAATATTTTTATTTTAAATTTATTCTTTTTAAAATATTTTTATTTATTTTTATTTTTTTTATTCATTATTCATATATTAAATATTTAATAAAAATAAAACAATATAAAATATAGTGTGTAAAAATTATATAAATAATAAGAAATTATATAAATTTTTTCTATAAAAGAATAGCAAACGGAAGAGAGATTTTTTTTTTTATAGACGACTGTTAATCTATTTTTTAAATAAATATTATTTTTTACGTACGAAATTAAATTTTATAAAAAAAAAATTGATAAGTTAATCTTAAGATATAATATTATTTATATAATGTGCAAATTATAAACACTAATCTAAAAACAAACAGATATAATAATAGCAATTGATAATCCATTTAAATTTAAATAAATGGTTTCTATCGTAAAGGTGTGAAATAATTGTCATTGTGTCTAAAGCGTGCTTAGGTGTGATTGGTGCTTTAGGTGACATTATTATTGTGTATATATCTTTATATTTTAATTTATATCTTGTGAAACTCATTCACTTAAACCATTAAAACTAAAAGTTTGCTCGTCCTTCCAATGTGAAACTGAAAAAAAATCGCATTGGAGAAAAACTTGAAAAGAATTCAAAGTTAAATTAAGGAAATTTTTGAAAGAATCCAAAAACTGCACCACACTAGGCCTTTCCTCTCGCGCACCCCGCCCATCCAGGCTCCGGACCTTTTTTGGCACAAAATTGTAGTATATGAAATAAACCATAATCTGGTTTTGCTAAAACATTATTGCAGGACTACGGTTTGACCATATCATTTTACCGAGCTCCATATCTGGTCGACATAGAGATAGAACATGGAAAGAGAGTTCTAAAGCTGGAGAAAATCTCCGGTAACAGCAACATGTGGCGGGGCGTTGATGTTCTGTCGTTCAACACCGGTCACTGGTGGAGCCACGAAGGGTCCCTCCAAGGGTTGGCAATTCTTACCATTGTTTGATCTTAAAACAAATTTCTGCAATTGTATGATCTGTATGTATATATATATATATATATATATGTCATGACATGTATATTAAAGGGTTTAATTAGTTTAATTAAAGGTTATGAGGTGATACTTTGCAGGTGGGAATACATGGAATTAGGAGGGAAATATTACAAAGACATGGATCGCTTGGCTGCTTTGGACGTGGCACTTAAAACATGGGCCAATTGGGTAGACACCAATATTGACAGCACCATAACCCAAGTCTTCTTTCAGTCCATCTCTCCCACACACTACGAGTGACTCTCTCTCTCTCTCTCTCTCTCTCTCTCTCACTCATAAATGTGTGGAGTGGAATTCTAGGCTTCATTAACTAGTTTAGACTCATGTCGTCTAATTCAAGCTTCTATTGAAGGTTCTATCTTCTCGGGTAACTAAGAAAAAACAATAAAAACGATATTAGTGTTGGAAACCATGTGATCCTTAGGGGAAGCAACTTCCAACCTCTATAATGGCTGGTTCTATTGGGAAATGGGGATATCTAAATTATTAAATTAGTAGTAGGCCTCTAATCTAGTCGAGTTATTCTATATACAATCTTCAACTGTGGACTACTCATGCAAATCTATATAATTATATTAAAAAAAATTAAAATTACAAGAATATCTTTTTGTTAAATGATATTTTTTCTCCTTTTGTACCTATATATTAATGGGACTCAAGACTACAAATAGAATTTCTCATCTAGTCGTTGTCAAGTGACATGTTTACACAATGACTTGTAAGGAGTAGAATAACTTTCAACTAGAGCTAGTTTAGGTAGTGAGTCGATTACTCTATTACTATTCATAATTTTTTTATATATTCATATACTTTTTATTACTATTCACTACTATTCAATGTTCTTTCATTTTTTTTTAAACTTTTTTACTACCATTTACAAAGTATGTGATATTATCTCATTACTTAAACTCAATCTAAAACTGCTTACATTAGGTTTAAGGGGTCGATACACGAAAGTGATAATAGTCATTATCTATATTGAATTAGTTCTACTTCTTTTTGTTTCATAAATTCTAGTAGTAAAAGTTGAGGTTCCCCAATGTTGCTCCTCAGCTACTTAAACATCTGTTGTGTGGGTGAATGAATTTTTGACAGCACAAGTGAATGGAATTTGGGTGCTGCAACAACAACAACAACAACAACAGCAACAACAACAAAGAATTGTTATGGAGAAACGACACCAATTAGTGGAACATCTTATGGGGGTACATACCCTGAACAAATGAGGGTGGTGGACAGTGTGCTTAGGGACATGGAAAACCCTGTATACTTACTGGACATAACCATGCTGTCGGAGCTGAGGAAGGACGGCCACCCTTCCGTCTATGGAGGTGATTTGAACCCCCAACAACGAGCCGACCCGGCCCGGTCTGCAGATTGTAGCCATTGGTGCCTTCCTGGATTGCCTGATACATGGAACCAGTTGTTATATACTGCTTTGTTCTTCTAAGCATGTGTTTGCTATTAGGCTATGGCATTTAAATTTTATGATACGCCTGATTTAGAGGGGCAAAAAATCTCCCCTTTCTTAGCTTAAATTTGCATTTAAGGCCATACAATATGGATGACTTCACTCATTAAGATTATGACTGATAAGTTGTAGGTGCATGAATTTTGGCTTCACGATCTCATGCTCAGGGCAGCTCACGATAAAATAAAAATAAATTACGATGGAATCTAAAATTTTTAAAATCACTGGCCCAACTTTTTAAACTCTGTTTTATCAAAAAAAAAAATGAAAATCTATTCTTCCCTCCACCATTTTAACAGACCATCCACGCTATCATTTGAAAAGACGAAAAAAAAAACCTACAAAATTTTGAATGGACAAAAAAGTTCTAAGGTTTAATGCATTATTATTGTACATATTAAATAGTGTATATTAAATAGTGTGCAAGGCCACAGTCAGGATTTTGTATTTGAGAAACGATCGATAACATGTGGTATGTGTAAATTTTAAGAAAAGCTCATCAATAATAAAAGTATTACATTTTGTTGTTATCGAGTTCCCTAAACATTTTATTCTTCAAATTGTCCAAGTTTATTTTAAAGAAAAATAATCATTTATTCTTGACTTGCTCATATTTTTCTTTGATTTAAAAAAAATCATAAATCAAGAATAAACCTAAGAAGTTTTAATACCTAATGATATAGCGCGGTTAGATTTTTTATTTTTAGTGAACTATATCTTAAAACCATATAAGATAGAGGGTGATTATATAAGTGAATATAATCAATTAATTTTTACAATCATATAAATTTATAATCAAATTTTTTATTAGAGTTAGACGGTTAAAGTAACTATAAGACTAGGTGAATTGAAATTTGAATTTTAAAAAAAGTTAATAGTTAGAATAGAACTATATGTATATTGAGATCCAGAAGAATAATTTTAATAAAAATTTGAGATGATAATTTTTATTTTTTTATAATTTGAGGGGTAATTTAGTTATATGTATATAAAAATATGTATATATTTATATAGTAGATGATTATAGAACAGTGTCGTTATTTTTTTCTTGAATTTACTGCTGTGAATGTATGAAAATGGGCATGCTGATTTAAGTTAAAGTATAATAACGAAGAAAGGGATGCCAAACAAGTGGCTGTAGTTTAGTGGTAAGAATTCCACGTTGTGGCCGTGGAGACCTGGGCTCGAATCCCAGCAGCCACAGTTTTGCTTTTTCCGCTGGTTTACAAACAAACAACTTCAAAAAAACAGCATGTTGATTTATGTTATATTAACTGGGTTTTGCTGTTTTCTCTCAGAAAGATGCTTCATTTGTTTATTGCAAAGAAAAATGCTTCAATTAACTAAAGCATATACATAAGAATCCTTCGGGAAACCGTTTCTGCCAAATGGTTATCAGCATTGCCAATCATATCAGACTTCAAATTGTATTTGAAGGTGGAGAACCTTCTCCCTGATACGCTCCAACATAAATTACCATCTACCTTAGCAAGTGGAAATAAAGAAGAAAGGTTTTCCATTTTTCTTAAAATAACTCAAATAAACAACTTCAAAAAAACAGCATGATGGTTTATGTTATATTAACTGGGTTTTGCTGTTTTCTCTCAGAAAGATGCTTCATTTGTTTATTGCAAAGAAAAATGCTTCAATTAACTAAGCATATACATAAGAATCCTTCGGTAAACCGTTTCTGCCAAATGGTTATCAGCATTGCCAATCATATCAGACTTCAAATTGTATTTGAAGGTGGAGAACCTTCTCCCTGATACGCTCCAACATAAATTACCATCTACCTTAGCAAGTGGAAATAAAGAAGAAAGGTTTTCCATTTTTCTTAAAATAACTCAAATACATTGATAGCAGTCTTGAAAACTATTTATAAGGAAAAGTACAATATATATATATAGATGATACATCATCTTGGGAACACCATAATTGTTCTTTCTTAATATTATACATTCCTCCACAGCCCTACTAGCTTTGGATCGTAACTCCCAGATGGTTAACTTCCATCTTCAGAGGCACATTATCGATAATTTTGGGTATGCTAGGGCTGACAGAGGAGACCTGCCTGTCATAAGCAGAAAGATGGACTCCTAAAGCAGCCCTGCCCGAAGGATCAAGATTCTTGGACCATGAAGCATCCCACTCAACAGCTTCAGCTGTACTGCAAGCTACACTTGCTCCGCCAGGGACACTAAGCCTGGCCGAGTTCTGCAAAACCAATTAGTAGTGGAAAGTAAGCAAACCAAGTTATTTCTTACTTCTGTGTCATTGATGATTAATGTCTGCTGGTTAAATTAGACTTGCTTTGATTACCTGTGGGAAGAACCTCTCAAAAATGGTCCTGTAGTAATAGGCTTCTTTTGTGGTGGGTGTGTTGTGTGGGAAAATGCAAGCAGCATTAACCATCATCTTTTCAGTCACCTGAGATGAGAGAACGAGTTGAGCACCAATTATCATCAGTCTTGGCACTCATATAACATCATGAGAAATGATATCTATAGTCATGGAATTCATTAGCCCTGCACACTCTTTTTGAAAGACATTAGTAAATATGATATATATAAAAAATATATTTTTTTAATAATAAATCTCACTCATTTTCAAAAAGAGTGCACGATACTTGCACAACTCACGATTGTATCTAGCATTGCTCTAACATCATTAGCTTCCAATTGAAATGAAAACAGAAAGCAAATAGTTTAATATAATTACATGCTGAGCAGTATGGGCTTTGAGACCATCAATCCAGCTATAGCCAACTCCATCACTAAATTGTTCTTTCTGCCTGTACAAAATGTGCTGCAGGGCATCAAACAAGACATGTTAGCCATGCTATCACCTTACTGATAAGCAAGCTTAAACTTACTTATGCAATACCTTAGGCAGATAAGGATGCTCCTCATCATCGAATGCCTTCCTCAGAACCCATTTCTCAATGCATCCTTCTTCGTGTTTTATCTGAGAAATGAAAAATATGGTGAGGTTCCACACCTTTTGGGTTGGTAATTTATTGGTTTTGGGTGACAATCCAAAAGACCAAGAAAATCCGATATCTTAACTCCATACCATCTTGTACTGAGGATCAATATCCATGGCAATATTAATGAATTCCTTGTCTAGAAAGGGGACTCGAGCTTCCAAACCCCATGCAAATGATGATTTATTGGCTCTAAGGCAATCATACTGGTGGAGGGCCTTGATCTACATATTACAAGAACAGAATATTACATATATTTGCTTAAGGAAATCTATTTGTTTTAAGGAAATGAAAGATTATGGTACCTTTCGGCATGTTTCTCGGTGGAACTCTTCCTTGTTGGGTGCTTTGTGGAAGTACAAATACCCCCCAAAAATTTCATCAGAACCTTCACCAGAAATCACCATCTTCACCCCTAGTGATTTAATTTTACGCGCCATGAGAAACATAGGGGTACTTGCTCTTATTGTTGTAACATCATAGGTTTCAACATGGTAGATAACCTCTTCAATGGCATCAATTCCATCCTGTCACAAAACAAAGATGAAAAGTCACTTTTTTTTTGGATAATAATGAAAACAAGGCCAAGTTCTTGAGCTTAAAATACTAAATTTGTCTTAACACCTGAACAGTAAAGTGAAATTCATGATGAACTGTGCCTAAATAATCTGCAACTTCTTTTGCAGCCTTCAAATCTGGAGAACCCTGCTTATCAGAAACACTAGTTTTAGGCTAAAAGGAGCTTCACCAACATCTGCAGTATAATTTCTTTCTCCGAAGTTTAGAACTCACCTCTAAGCCCACACAAAATGAGTGGAGTTGTGCTCCCATTTGCCTTGCAGCTTTGGTCGTGGCCAAATGGCGGGCAGTGATGGAGGCAACCAAAGATGAGTCAAGGCCCCCAGACAGCAGAACACCGAAAGGCACATCGGTCATCAGCCGTTTGATTACAGCCTGCACATGAATATTAAACTCAGCACATGAGCAAAAATCATGAATGTCTCTATGAGTTCGAGGTTTGTAATCTAAAGTGTCTCTTTGAGTTCAAGCTCTATTTGGTTACAGATTTTTAACTAGAGCAATTATACATATACTATCAATTTACAATGATTTTACAACTCATTAGTGCATTTGAATTTTTTTATTTTTTATCATTTTATTTTAATTTTTTTTAACATTCTTAATTATTAAGAAAAAATTAAAAAATATATATATAATTTTATTAATATTCATTCTTAATCACTAAATAAAATTAAAAATTAAAAAAAAATTAAATATACAAAAAGTTATAAAATAATTATAAAATAGTAGTATATGTATCATTTCTCATAAAACTATCTCATCTTTATTTGTAGGTTTTATGATTTTGGATATCTAAATACCAAAAAGTCATCTTCATTTTATCTCTCTTTCATTTATAAATTTTCAAACTTATATCCAACATTTTCTTACATAAACAGTAACAAACAGTAAAAAGTCATTTCATCTCTATTTCATTTATGAATTTTCAAACTCATCCCATTAATTTATAACATAAACATTGTTCAAACAGTAAAAAATATACATCTCATCAAAAAGTCAAGTGAAACTCACCTATTCATCAAATCCTAAAGAGTCAAAACTATCACATCCCATCTCATCTAAAAAAATCTCACTACTATTCAAATCATTTCATTTCATTTTATCTAAACTACATAACCAAATAGGCCCTTATTCTCCACCTTAAATTTTAGCATAGGCTTTTTATTTTTTGACTTGTAGTACAATGATTTAAAAACATTTGACATACATCAGTTGGTGTGAAGAGATTTAGTAACTCACTCTTTCAAAAGCATGTCTCAGCGCAAGAGGATCATATGGGGTTGATGGAATAGCCTCAGAGAACCAAGGAGGATTGTACCATTGCCTAAGTCCAGCTTGTTTGCTGGAGTACAAGTGACCAGGAGGAAAGCTCTCAAAATGTTCACATTCATCATTAAAACCTTTAAGTTCTGATGATATCCAAATGGAGCCTGAGTACAAACAGAATAAGGTTATCAAATTATCAACACCAAGTTCAGAAACATATATAGCCATGATTGCACTAAAAAACAACAGGATTCTCTCTATAACATTACCATCAAGACCCCAACCAATATAGAGGGAATTGACCCCTATAGCATCACGAGCTACCATGAAACTGTTGTCTCGGGCATCCAATAAAACAAAAGTAAACACACCGTCCAACATGCCCACAAAATTCTCCCCATATTCTTCGTACTACACAGAGATTAAGCAATATTGTCAGTCATAGATTAATCAAGAACAAATTGTTCTATATTTTCTTCTAAGCAAGTAAAATATTCATAAATAAACTAGCACATTAGAAGATACAAGTTTTAATATCTAGAGCCAAAAATTTGGCTTCCTTCCATTTTCCACCAAGAGAGACCGCTTGAGACAGTTTTAATATAGTCTGATAAATAGACTATAAAAACTATGGCGAGAAACTGCAATAAAGAGTTATGTTCTGCATTTTATTAGTCTAAACGGGCTAGAAGTGACTCTTACGTCCATTTTTACTTGATTGTTAATTAGAAAAAGAGATAACAAATAATAAATAAATAAATAAAACTCTTCTTTATTATATGTTCTATAGTACCATTTGAATCTAATATTTGTAAAGACAAATATTAGTACTGTCCTCTTCGAAAAAGAATTGTTCATAAAATAAGCTAAATTCCAGGTTATAGCAACAAGCTTAATTCGTTTCAATTGGTGACAAAGAAATGCTAAGGTGACCCACCAGGTGGGTAATAACTTCACAATCACTGCCAGTTCGAAACTTGTGATTCGACAGATGCTTCCTTAGATCTTCATGATTGTAAATCTCTCCATTTACCTGCGTTTTTCATCACAAAATTCTCCATCAATTTTGCAAATATAACAATAAAGTTTAAAGGGGGCAAAAAACATTCTTGGACTAAGACCAGATGTTATCTTCTTGTCCTGCTGTACACTACTACTTATGCAAACAAAAGTAAAAGCCCCTCATGAACTGAATGAAAGAAGTGCATAGTACCGTGACAACAATTGACTTGTCCTCATTGAACAGAGGTTGATCCCCAGAAGCTGGATCAACAATTGCCAAACGTTGGTGGGACAAAAAGCAATCCCCATGCTGGTGCAGCCCGCTCCAATCTGGACCACGGTGCTTCAATCTGTAAAACGGCAAAATAAATACCAATTTAAATCATTAATCTTAATATATGATATTAATAATTAAATCTATCTTTATTTCTCGGCATATATTTTTAGAACAAGCTGGTTTTGTATTAAAATAAGGTTAGGTCGAAATGTTGAGAAATATTAAGAAGAGTTGTGAATAATAATAAAAAGTAAGTAAAAAGTAATAATAAATTATAGAATAATAGTAAAAATAATAATAGGTAAAAAATAATAATAAAATAATAAAATATTTTAAAAATATTTGAAAAATTATTGCTACCCAAATGTAGCCTTAAGCCTTGGGTTCAATCCTTACCGTTCACTCACTAATTATTTATATAAATAGGCCAATTTTCTTTTTCCTTTTTTTGTTTTAATCGAAAACCCCATTAACGGAAGGATTATTCATGGTCCTACAACCCACGTGCGTACAATGAAAGATGCTTATTCTCCCAAAACTTTAACGTCATTTGTCCTCGTAATTTTAGTCATTTCAAAAATGATGGAGAGAAGTCACAAGAGTACTCACTCACATGAACAGTGACATAAACAATACATATCACATATAAAAATAAATTACGTTTAGATCTTAATTAATGCCAATGGAGTATGAACTTTGTTGATTACTAAAATTGCGTTTAGATCTTAAGTTGAGTTGAATTTTTTTATAAATAATAATAAATTAAAATAGTAAAATAAATTTTATAAAATTGATTTAAATGAGTTTAAATATGTTTAGATGTTAAAATAAATTTAAATATATTTATAAAAAATTAAAAAATATTATAAATCTCGCATATAAAAAATTATTAAATTAAAAAAATTCAGATTTATAAAGAGATTTTTAGATTAAGATGAGTTTAATAATTTGATAATTGAGTAAATATTAGATTTAACTTAAAATTAAATTTAGAGTGAATTGATTCCAATTAATTCTAACAATCAAACAAGTTTTAAAATACTTAATTATTCTACGAGTACTCTCATTAGATTGATGAAAAGATATCTTTTAAAAAGTGTACTTTTACACAAACATCAAAAAATAAATATCACAATTAATTAAATATGACAATAAAATATGTGAGAAAAAATTCAAAAAGTATTTGATATAAATAGTACAACTAAAATAATTATCAAAAAATTAAAATATTCGTCAAATTTGACAATTAGTTTAGTATTTTTACTATTATTTTAATTTTATTAACAAAAAGTGTTTTTTGTTTTTTTTTCCACATACTTCAATGTTATAATTGATTAAATATAATATTTATTTTTTAATATTTATATAAATATTTATTTTTTAAAAAATAATTTTTAATCAATCTAATAAAGTGCTTTGATTAAGAACGACTTAACTCTCTTGTAAACGTGGGACCAAACGTCAACATGGTCAGAAAGAGACATGGATGGGAAAATATTACTCCCCACAAAGTAAAATCACTGCATAAAGAGGTTAGATAATGATGGTTTCATTTCAAAAAATAAAATAAAAAAAGATAATGATGGTTTATTCCTTTTTTTTTTTTTTTTGATAAATGGTTTCTTCTTCAAACTATGAAATAAATAAACGTTGGAGCAACTTCAAACTAAGAAAATAGCAATTAATCACTTCCTGCTTCAAACAAAGTTCACATTTTTCTCCGGAAAAGACGTTGCTGGAAAAACCTACTGCTTCTTCTGGAAAGACCTCAAATATTAAAAAATATTGTTTAGCAATTAAAAATACTTAAAAAAATAACATGTTTAATAATTATATAAAAATATTTTAATCAGTTAAAAAAATTAAAAAAATCTATTTTTTCAAAAAGTGTCAAAAAATTATTGCAGATAATTAAAAAAATGCTGTAATTATTTTAAAGTATTTAAAATATATCTTTACCAAAGAGTAAAAATTTTTGAATTATAAAATTTATTATTTAAGTTATAAATTATAAACTTTAAAGTTATAAGAGTACTGACATTGAATTAGTCAAAAAAAAATTTGAAAAAGTATAAATTTACACCCATATTAAAAAAAAATTGATCATATTTAATCAAATGAGAAGAAGAAAATAAAAACATATTTTATTTTTAAAAGTAAATAATAACTCTTCAAATTTGAAGAATTTTCAAGTTTTATTATTCATTTTTGAAAATAATTTATACTTTTATTCCTTTTTTTATTTATCTCTTCATATTTGATTAAATAAGATTAAAAAAATTTTAATATGTGTGTAAATTTATATTTTTTGAAAAACGTTTTTGACTAAATTAATGTTAATGCTTTAAAATATATTTTTTTATCACTATTTTAAATAGAGCACTTCTACAGATCTTCCTAATTTTCATACATTATCCTTTTTTATTTTTTCTTTAATTTTTTAATTTTTTTAATATTTTTTTTGAATTTGTGATTTTTAAATTAATTTAATTTTTTTATTCATTATTTATATATTAAATATTTAATTAAAAATAAAATAAAATAAAATAATGTGTAGTATGTACAGATTGTATGAATAGTAAGAAGATGAATATATTTTTTTTTTTAAATATTCCCTTGATGTGATATTAAGAAAACAAAAGTAGAGAGAGAAAGAGAAAAAGAAAGAGAGAGAAGGGTTAAGGAATGAAAATTGCCTGCGGGAAAGCTCGAGGACGCGAACCCTTTTGGCGAGAGAGTCATCGGAGCAGCCAAGAACAGCAAGTATTCCACACATTTTGAGTCAAACAACGTCAAGAACAACAACGAGGAAGAGAAAACACGTACGTGTTAATATATCGTTATGGTACGAAAGGAGCAAGTTCTCCGCTACTCAGCGGCCACTTCTATTTATAGTTCAAGGAGTGAAAATAAACCGAAAACGACACCGTTTCGATCATCGGTTCCCTCCACTCATAATGCGTGTCCATGTGGCATCTAGTGGTTCGCTGTGGTTTTCAATTTTTCTGAACTTTCAAAGTTTCTCTTTCATCGTGTGGCTTATCCGTTTGGAAGTTTTAGCGCCCTTAGTATGTGAGATTCAACTCATTTTAATTTATTTTTATTTTATTATTATATTTTTATAATTTTTTATATAAAATACAAATTTTTATATAAATTTTTTAAATTTTAATACATACTTTTTAAATCTTAAAATAATAATATTAAAAAATAAATTAAATTTATCTCAACTTATCTCATCTTTAAATCCAAATAAGACTAACAACTCTTGAATTTGGAGACGAGTTTTAAGTTTTATTTATTTTTGATCGTAAGATTGAGATGAAATAAGTTAAATTAAAATGAAAATTAAAAATTAAATAAAATATATTTTTAATATATTTTTTTAATATAATTTTTGTTTTGAGATTTGAAAGAAGTATAATGATTAGATAAGATTATATGAAATGAGTTTGAAAAACAAATATGACTTTAAATTTATCATTTATACTTTTTTAAATTTTTAAATAAAATATAAATTTTAATATGATTTTTTTAATCTTAATACAGTATTTTAAATTATAATTTAATTTTTTTAATTTTAAAATAATAATAATAATATTTTATTTAATTTTTAAAATTAACCTCAACACCAAATTCAAACTTACTGAGTCAGCACTATCTCGTCAATTTTATTCCTTGAAAAGTAAAACCAGATTGTAAAAGTCATATAATTATTAATATAATGGCGTTCCACACTATATTTTCAACTATACACGTATCGGTTACTATATGGTAGGACCCCCATATTTAGTCCGGTTCTGATGTTTCCTTTATAGAGTACTTCTGACATAATAGAAATCATATTTATAATAGTAAAATGTGTAAATATTGTATAATTTTTTATTTATATAAAAAATATTAATTTTTTAATAATAAACTCTTCTTAAAACAATTACTCAACACTTACTCATTATACAATTATATTCCTCTTGGCTCATGCAATGAATAATGGCACACTTACAAAGTTACAATTATTTTTTTATAATATTTATATAATTATATGTTAAATTGAGGGTACTTATATAAATAAATGTTATTTTTATTAATTGTTTTATAGAAATATTTCTCATTTAACACATAAATGTAAAAAAATTTAAAAAAAAATGATATTTGTATCATCTTTCCATGGCAAATGGTATGAAAAAACTGCAAATATGTAAAGAGTTTAAAAAAATCGTAAGTTTTTTTAATGATTGGTGACGGATTATAACATGTTATTTAAAAATAATTTTATTTGATTTATTTGAGTAATTTATTAAACTCATGATGTTGGAGGATAAGATATTAATAAAATAAATGATGACAATATAGGGGAAAAATAATTACCAAAAATAACTTTTGCAAATAATAATGATCATCTGATCCATTTTTTTCTTGCTGATTACTATTTGGCCGATTATAAAATTTTTGTCTTGCTGCTGAAATTATATTTGATGTGGGAACGCATGAAAAAGGTTCTGATACCGATGTTACAAAAAATAAAAATAAAAAAGAGCTCGGATATTTATGACATCAAATTAATTGGATGGTTAAGCGGTGTCTCTTTTTTTTTTTTAAATAATGATAGATAGTGTAAGAAGAATTTTTTTTCAATAATTTTAGGTTTTATTTGAATTTAGAGATGAGATAAATTATAAAAATTAAATAAATATTATTAAAATATTATTTTTTAAATATTATTATTATTTTGAGATTTAAATAAATTATATTAGAATTTAAAAAAGTTATATTGAAATTTGAAAATTTTGAATTAAAATTTAAAAATGTAATGATAAGTTTAAAATGAGTTAAGATAAGTTGAATATGAGTCCAAACCACATCCTAAGAGTTAAGATCTAATCTAAGCGAAATGATGAAGTTGAAATTAAGAGGCTCAAATCAAAACGGGTCGACTCCTCAACCCAACCCAAAGAGAGTTGACCTTTTAATCATAAAGGATAACGTTGCAGGAGATATTATACAGCACTATCCATGCAGATTGGGAGATAACACAAAGGATGAAACTTATCATCCTGGAACATCTTTCCAGCAGTGATAGATACTCGAGTGTCATTCATTAAGAAAATAAGAGATAAAAGAGTCTTTAATTCATTGACATGAAGATATAGATGAATAGATAAAATATTTAGAAAAAGGACACATACAAGAAAAGTATGCTGAATTAATGAAAAATATAAAGAAATCACGTCGTATTAATGGTGACATAACCCGGATTACACATTATATTAATATCGTCGTTGTAGAGACCATGCCGTATTAAAAATTTTGACAAACAAATAATATAAAAGATGAGAACCCCATAAGAACAAGCAAGCTCTATCCACCTTTAGACTCCATAGAAATGGTGGACTCTCAAATGCAAAAAAAATATTAAATATTTATCCTCAAAGCTCTTATAATACACAAACTTTTAAAACTTTTACTAAATTAAGAATGGGAGACTTTCCAATCTTTAAAGTCAGCCACCCCCATCTTTATCTTCTACATTATTTTTGCAAGTCTAAAGTCCATAATATCTAAGCTCCTAAAATCTCAAGTTATAGATGTGCAAAATACGACGGCAACATATATAGTTATAGGATTGAAAAGATTAACGTAGTTTTTTTAAAAAATGAAAAGAATTTATTATTAAACAATAATTTATTTATACTTTTTAAATTAATTCATTTAAAAAAAAGAGTGGAAGACATTTATGCGTTATAGTTATAAATATTATTTCTTTTCTTTTTAAATGCAATCATTTATTTTCAAATCAATATTTATTATTAATCTTTAATTTTCTTATTTTTTTATATATAATATCTTGACGACACATAAAGAGATGATAAAATAATAAAATTTTAAACAATTGTATATGTAAATACCAAATGTTTTGTATTTGATAATTAAGAATTTGTCCGACAGAAACAACAATTTTTTTTAATAATTTGATACTAACTAAGGGCCGGTTTGGATTCATAGATAAGACGAGCTCATCTCAACTTATCATTACATTTTTTTAAATTTTCATACAAAACATAAATTTTAATACAACTTTTTAAATCTTAATTTAACTTTTTTAAATCTTAAAATAATAACAATATTAAAGAAATAAATTAAATTATTATCAACTCATCTCATCTTTTCATTTAAACGAAGCCTAAACCCGAAAAGGGTCATTTTCTAGACAAATTGACAACCTTGGAAAAACAAATCCGAGCAAGTTCTTGCATTATGTCTTAGATAATATATAAATGATGTCTCACTTTTATTATGGACTTAGCACACCTAACAATATTCTCTGGTCGTCTTCGAATCACCTCAATTTATCCAGGCATTTTCCATGATCACGATTTCGATTGACAAATGCTTTTAAGTAAATTTATAAATTAATATGACTTGTTTTGATATAGTAAAATATATAAAATTATTTTTATTATAAAATAAATTTAACTTATTATATATATATATATATATATAATTATAACAAATTGTGAGTTTACTTTTAAGAAAATTAGTTATAGTTACAAGTACCTCCCATCTTAATTACATGATGCATTAACGTTTGCATGACCGTCCACATCATTATTTCTTTTTTCTGTCTTGAAAGATCAGCACATTATTTATCGGGGAAGTAATGACCAAGGTCGGCTCTTCTATTAAGTTACTTAAGTAATTATTTAAGGCTTCTTAATAGAAGAAGGCCTCAAAAAAAAAAGTCTCAAATATACTTTTTTTTTAAAATATCTAATTAAAAATATTAATTAATTCAATAAGAGAACATCAAAAATATTAAATAGATATTACATATATATGACTTTATTAATTAAAAATATTAGTTTACAATGTAGTTTAAAATCTTAAATAATAATTTACTTGATAAATTATAAGAATTATATTTAAATAAAAATTTCATGTAAAAATAAAAATACAAAAAAATTTATTTAATTTTACTTAAAAAATAGATCCCAATCAAAATTTAAATCTTAGATTTTCTAATCTATTGAGTCGACCTGGTAATGACAAATTACTTTTCTTAAGAAAAAAACATTGCTAGAAGTATTCAAGATCCCACATTTTACCCCTTTTGTCTGAATTATTAAATTCGAAGTAACAAATAAATAATTCATTAGGAAAAAAAAATCCGAAAAAACAAAAGGTTTCGCAAAAAGTGGGTGTGATCATGTTAACGACATATCTATAGCTTTCTCTTTTCCCTAATCAGCCAATTTACAAAGAGAATTAGGTATTAAATATTGTGGTTTTATATGTTATTGTCTGTACTAAAAGCATCATAGACATGTTAAGAATATGATATTAGAGAAATCTTGCAAATCGGTCGGGCTTATGTTAGCCAAATAGCAGTCCATCAATAATGTAATGACATGTAGGTTGTCTACCAAAATAATGTTATGGATGCATCGCACCGAACTTGTCTTTTCCATTTTGCAGAAATCTGTCACAAACCAAACGAAACCTCACATCCTACAATTTTGCACATTTTCCTTTTGCACTACTCTCTCTCAGGCTTTGCACGGAACTGGAGTCCCCCTCCCACAGCCTTCGATTGTAGTATCTTTGTTCTTTTCTTCATGAAACAAAAGAACAAGTAGCTAGAGCTCTGACTTTTGACACCCTAAATGTTTGTGATTTACTAACCAAGTACAATGGCTTCAGATCCTTTCATTATTTGCAAATGCTTGCAAGAATCAACAAAAATCTGCACAATTACAAAACCAAAATTTTAGTATTATATTCCTTTATTTAAGATCAATATCTCTTTCACATATTATTACTCAAATATGAGAGAAATAGACTTATAAAATGATTCTTACTCTTACAAGATGTTGTAAAGAATTGCGAGAGAAAGAGAGGACGGAAGAAAAAGGTGAGAATCATTGAACTAGAGGATTAATTTAGTATTGAAAGTTTTTGGTGTAAAAATGAGTAACATTTTAGGGGTGGATCATTGCAACAAATACAGCATGATTAATTTCAATGAGACTGAATTGCGTCTTGAATTTACTCGACAGAGGTATTGGAAATGATATTGTCGATGCAAACAAGAACAGTTTGAAAAGAGGGTTTTTAGAAATTGTTGATTTGAAGATTAATCTTTCCTCCAAAGAGTCTTCCACAGCTAAGAAAGAAGTTGAAAAGATAGAATTGTGGCTTTCAATTGAGAGGTGTCGGCGTCGAAATGAGAGGAATCGCGCTTGTGAGCTAGACTTCGACAAGGAGAAAAAAAAAATTTAGAGGGTATGTCCTAGTTTGTGATTCTCTATGTATATATTTATTCTTTGTTATTTGTTATGTATAAAATATGATGTGGCAATTAATTTGTGAAGGGTTACTTTCATTAAAAAAGCAGTTGGACCGGCTAACAGCATCTTCCTCTACTTTTTACTAGATGTATAAAAAAAGGGAATGATGTCGCTAACACAGTTATGGCAATGTTTAGGGCAATGAACATGCCGAAATCCCCCCTCCCTCCCTCCCTCCCTCCCTCTTCCTATCTTTCCCTACTAGTAGTCCTAAGCTCAGTTGGACTTCTATGCACCACTTTTGGTGAAAATGAGTCTCAAGTCAAAAACAAGACCTACGAACTAAGAGGTAGGCGTCGGAATGATACTTGTCGGGATTGAAAAGAGACGAACTAAGGTGGGTGTCAAAATCACGATTGTGAGCTCTATTTCGAAAGAGAGAATAATCTCGAAAGGGATTGACTTAGTTTGTGATTTTCTGTGGGTGTATCCATTATCTGTTTTGTGAATGTCTAATATAGTAATTGATTAGTAGATGATTGCTTTTATAGAAAAAGCAGTCAAACTGGTTAGAAGTGTCTCTCATGATATAAATTATTTTATTTTATTAATTTAATTTAAGTTTTTTAAATACACACTAATTTCGGTCGAGATCATCACGTACTTTTATGTACGTACGTATATGTCACACGTAGATTGTCGATCTTTTTGCCGCATGCAAGTATACGATACTTGTGGCGATGATATCGGAATTAATTTGCGACAGAAATAATGGAAAGAAAAAAACAATAAATACAAAAAGATAAAAGCAAAAAGCAAAAAACAAGATTTTGCATTTTTTCTAACGTCTCTACGTGAGTTTATTAGTGGCGCAATATTTAACACATATCTTATAACCTCGCGTGTCCGTAGTTTTCAACTCAATTAAATAAAGTTATTCTATTCAACAATTTTACACCACAAGTTTGCTGAGTAGAAGATTTTTTTGTTTTTTTTTTGTTTTTAGCATATCATGTGTGTTGTAGAACTGCCAAATAATTTTTTTTTTTTAAATATAAAAATTAAATAATATCAACCAAAATATATGGTCATTCTCTAACTTCCAACTTGCTGATTTAATACTGATGTTACTAATTAGATTATATCAAAAAACCAAAAGTTTAAGAAAAGCTGTATGATAGGCTGATAGCTACAAGGTATCCAAATTCCAAAAGCTTTCTTTTTACATGAGCGGTTTCGGTTTTAGACTCTTACGCATGCTTCAATCGACTTTTGGCATATTGAAAATCATGCTGCTTGGAGTTTTCACTCTCTGTATCGATCATGAAAATTGACATTATTAAATTTTACTTGTAAGATAAATATTTTAAATATAATCTAAATATAATCTTAAGATATATAAGTCTCATATATTTTCTATTAAAAAAATGTACTGGAATTCACTCTTTAAAAATATATATTTTTTAATATATAAATTTTAAGACCTGGTTTATTTTCATAAATCATCTCATTATTATTATTTTTCTAAATTTTTATACAAAATAAAATAAAATAATCTAAATTTTTAAATCTAAAAATAATTTTTTATTTCAAATTCTAAAACAAAACGTCTAATATTAAAAGAAATATATTATAATAATATTTTATTTAATTTTTAATTTTATTTTATCTTATCTTATTTTATTTATAAAAACAAATCATTCCTAAATGTACTCAATTTTATAAAAATGAATGCGCAAGACTTTCACGCTAATAGATCGCAAATATCATTTAGTCATGCTCAGTGATGTGGTACATCTCAGTTGTGAATATTTGTATTAATCCATTAAATTGCAAATAATGTGTCGTGCTGCCGGCATCATCTAATCTGATTGGGCGGCTTTCGATATTTACTCTACTTTGTTATTTTCATTTTCATGCCAATGTTGTGCGCGCTTTCTCCGTACCGTCATTACTGGCGATCATCCTTTTTTAATGTATCAGTTCTTTTCTTACTTGCGCTTTCTCTAACTTAAAATCTAGACAAAGTAGACATGGATATCTCCTACAAACAAATCGATTCAATATAATGCAGCGCATCTATTATTACTATGATTTTTTATCGCAGTTCAAGAATCTATTTTTTAAATTATTTTAAAATTGCTTTAGGCGACATTCCTTCATTGAGATTAGTGAGAGTTGCACTTGTGACTTTGAAACTATTTTTTTTTTAAATATCTATTATGTATTTGTTAGAATAAGATAATTGTTGAGAACTCTCATTTATTGAATTTAGTATTCTTGTAATCATTTAATTATCTTTATAATAAAGCTTGCTTTTAGAGAGGGAAAAAAAAAAGAATATAATAATATTTAAGACGAAGGAGAGCATTATTAATAATACATGATTTGTCATCTTGTGATTGCGCATGACAACGCTTGCAGAATACGAAACATTGAAGGTTTTGATATTTTAATTAATATTTTAATTAAAATATTAAACTTTTAACTTACGTGTATAATTTATTGACTAAATATAAAATTCATGTATTATTAAAATCATCACGTTAATTCATAAATTTAATTAGATAACACATCAAGCATATGCATGTTAGATTATGATGATCATAATAGTGCGTATTATCACTCTCAAATTAATTAAATATGAATAATGAGTTGTTTTATTTTGAGATTGATATGATGCAATAAGATTTGATTTGTAATATTTAAAATCTTAAAATCTCCTTTTCATATCAAGTTATTTTATTAAGCATTTTATCATGTGCGTGCTGATCTACAATGTATATATATACCAACTTAACAATATAATTTTTCTTGATTAAGATGCAATTGTTATGAAACTTAAAGAAAGGAAACTACTATTGTAAAAGAGAAATAAGAAATTCTCTCTAGAACTCTTAAAAACTGAAACTTTCTTTCTCTCTCTATATTTTCTTATGAATTTCATTACAACTGAAGTACCTATTTATAGGTTTTGAAATTACTATGTAAGTCACTATGCAAGTCACTATGCAGAATTTAAAATAATAGTGGTGGGGTCATTCACATAATTTTAGTGGTGGGACAGGGGGCGGCTGCCGTTTCGTTCGTTCATTACACTCCCCCTTGAATGACCGCCAATAAGGAATCTGTCTCGTTAAAATCTTGCAAAGTAAAAACCCAGTGGGAAGAAAAACCAATGGCGAAGGAAAAATAGTACAGTCTTCTTATGTATCCACAAGTGCTTTAAGATTGCCTCATTAAAACCTTGCAGAGGAAAACCGAGTGGGACAAAACCTCAGCGAAGGAAAAAGAGTACAACCAGCACATTTACTCCTCCTGAAAAGTGCATGACAAAAGATTTTTGAGTTTTCGCATTCCAATGTTATGCACAATCTTCTTGAATGTGGAAGTTGGTAACGCTTTTGTTTATAAATCTGCCAGATTATCACTAGATCGTATCTGCTTGACATTAATTTCACATTTCTCTTGAAGTTAATGAGTATAAAAGAATTTAGGTGAAATATGTTTGGTTCTGTCACCTTTGATATATCCTCCTCTGATTTGAGTGATACAAGCAGTATTATCTTCATATAAGATTGTTCGGCTATTATTGATCATAGGAAGTCCACACTTTTTCTGGATATGTTGAATAACTGATCTCAACCAAATATACTCTCGACTTGCTTTATGAATAGCAATGATCTCTGAGTGATTTAAAGAAGTAGCAGATAGTGTCTGCTTAACAGATCTCCATGATATGGCAGTATCTCCATAAGTAAATAAATATCCAGTTTGAGATCTACCTCTGTGTGGGTCTGAAAGATAATCTGCATCTGCATACCCAATCAATTCTGGACTTGAACCACGTTGATAAAATAATCACATATCAACCGTACCATGAAGGTAACGAAGGACATGTTTAATGCCAATCCAATGCCTTCGAGTTGGTGCAGAACTATATCTTGCAAGCAGATTAACTGAGAATGTAATATTTGGTCGAGTGCAATTTGCAAGATACATCAAAGTTCCAATTGCACTGAGATATGGTACTTCAGGACCAAGAATTTCTTCATCGTCATCACAAGGACGGAATGGATCATTCTTCACATCAAGTGTTCGAACAATCATTGGAGTACTCAAGGGATGAGATTTGTCCATATAAAAATGTTTTAGGACTTTCTCAGTATACATGGACTCATGAATAAAAATTCCATTTTGCAAGTGCTCGAGCTGCAAGCCGAGACAAAGTTTTGTTTTGTTAAGATCTTTCATTTCAAATTCATTCTTTAAATATATAGCGGTTTTTTAGATCTCTTCAGGAGTTCCCACAATATTTAAATCAACAACATAAACCGCAATAATGACAAATCCAGATTCTGATTTCTTAATAAAAACACATGGGCATATAAGATTATTCTCAAATCCTTCTTTCAATAGATATTCGCTTAAGCGATTATACCACATGCGTCCGGATTGCTTCAACCCATATAAAGATCTTTGTAGTCTGATTGAGTACATATTTCTAGATGTACTTGTAGATACTTCAGGCATCTTATATCTTTCAGGGATTTTCATATATATATATATATATATATGTCATGGTTTAAGGATCCATATAAATATGCAGTGACCACATCCATGAACCGCATTTCCAATCCTTTTGTAACAACCAGACTAATCAAAAATCTAAATGTGATTGCATCCATAACGGGAGAGTATGTTTCTTCATAATCAATCTCGGGTTTCTATAGGAAACCTTGTGCAACAAGCCGTGCTTTGTATCGCACAATTTCATTTTTCTCATTACGTTTTCGTACAAATACCCACTTATATCCAACAGGCATCACACACTTTGGTGTTTGGACAACAGGTCCAAATACTTCTCGTTTTGCTAGCGAATTTAATTCAGTTTCAATAGCTGTGTTCCATTTTGACCAATCATTTCTACGTCGACATTCTTCGACGCTTTTTGGCTCACTTTCTTCATTACTTCTGGTAATGTCAAGGGCCATTTTATATGAAAATATGTTGTCAACAACAGTTTTATTTCTATCCAGAATTTCTCCAGTTTTCATGAAATGTATTGAGATCTCATTATTTTCAGGTACCTGTTCCTCTTCAGGGGAAAACATTTCATGACACACCTCTTCAGGAGGTCCCTTTTTAGGAGATTTATACTCTTCAAAAGTTTCCTCTTCAGGAGGTTCTGGAATAGAAGATTTGAGCTCTTTAGGAGCACCAATTATATTTATAGTCTGTATTGTGGGTACGTGTTCTTCAGGAACACTAAATTCATTTTGTATTCTTTTCCTTCTGGGAATTTTGTCTTTTGCACCAATAGGTCTTCCACGCTTCAGGCGTATTTTAGATTCACCTATTGCTGCTTTGACAATTTGTCTTTCAGGGACTTCAATCCTTGCTGGAGTATTAATTGCAGGAATATAAGATTTTACTATACCTTTAGTGTCAGTAAATACATCCGGTAACTGATTTGCAACATTTTGCAAATGAATAATCCTTTGAACTTCCCGTTTACATTCATTTATAGGAGGATCAAAATGAGACAGGGTCTTATTATCTCAAGTAATATCTTATCGTGCTTCAGGCACCGACTTTTCTTTACCCATTAACGGAAAATTTGATTCGTCAAAATGACAATCCTCAAAACGTGCTTTAAACATATCTCCTGTAAGGGGTTCAAGGTATCTAATAATGGATGGAGAATCAAAATCAACATATATCTCAAGTCTACGTTGAGAGCCCATTTTTATACGTTGTGGAGGTGCAATTGGAACATATACAGCACATCCAAAAGTACGAAGATGAGAAATATTTGATTGTTGACCAAATGCAAACTGTAATGGAGAATATTTATGATATGTAGATGGTCTAATACGAATTAGAGATGTTGCATGAAGTATAGCATGTCCCCAAGCAAAAACGGGTAGTCTTGATTTCATAAGTAAAGGTCTAGCGATTAGTTGAAGCCTTTTGATCAAAAATTCTGCTAAACCGTTTTGTGTGTGTGTATGGGCAACAGGATGTTCAACATCTATTCCTATTGACATGCAATAATCATAAAAAACTTGAGATGAAAATTCACCTGCATTATCCAATCGAATGGTCTTAATCGGATACTCAGGAAATTGTGCTCGTAGTTTAATTATCTGAGCAAGAAGTCTAGCAAATGCAACATTTCTAGTGGAAAGAAGACAAACATGTGACCATCGACTAGATGCATCAATTAGAACCATAAAATATCTAAATGGTCCACTTGATAGATGAATAGACCCACATATATCTCCGTGAATCCTTTGTAAAAAGGATGGAGATTCAACAATGATTTTTGAGGGAGATGGTCTAATAATTAACTTACCTTGAGAACATGCAGAGTACGGAGATTCATTGGGTAGAAATATCTTTTGATTCTTTAAGGGATGCCCATGCGAATTTTCAATAATTCGTCTCATCATTATAGAACCCGGATGTCCAAGGCAATCATGCCAAGTTATAAATACTTTAGGGTCAATGCACTTCTGGTACATTACTACATATGATTCAATTGTTCTCATTTTTGTATAATACAATCCAGAACATAGAGCATGCAATTTTTCTAATACGAGCTTCTGGCCCGATATTGTTTTAGTAATAAAAAGATACTCTTTACTGCCTTAATTGGTCGTTTCAATATGGTAATCATTACGACGTATATCTTTGAAACTCAATAAATTTCTTCTGAATTGTGAAGAGAATAGAGCATCATCAATACAAAATTTGGTGCAATTAGGCAACACAATATAAGCTCTTCCGGAGCCCTCAATTAAATCCGATGAACCTGATATGGTATGAACATAGGCTTTACTTAGTGTTAGATTTTGAAAATATTTCTTTTCTTTGATAATTGTGTGAGTTGTAGCACTATCAGCCAGACATATATCTTTATCATTCAATTCAGAGATAAAAAGCTCATCAATGTGATCCATGATTCTACAAAATATACAAAACTTTTATTACTGATAGAAAAAAAATACATTAATTGAGTGGAACATTTCCATCTCTAATTAAGTATTCAATACTACCTTCAGGATGATTAAAGAAATCAGATATATCAAGATGAGTAACGTTTACATCTACTGAATCTAATAAATCATCTGATGGTTCTACTAAATTTGTTTCATGCACTTTATTCTTTCCTTTAATAGAAGCTTGATATAAATCAGATAAGTGTCTGGCCGTACGACAGGTACGTGACCAATGTCCAGTCATTCTACATCTATGGCACACCTCTTCACTTTTCTTTGAAAATTATTTTGAGGATTTTTACCCCTTTTTAAATTGTACCACTTCTGGTGATATGGTATATTATTATCCCTTTTGATGTTGTCATTTCTGAGACCAACATTTCTATAATTTCTCTTACCACGTCCACGCCTCCGATTTCTTCTAAAGGATGCACTATTCACTTCTGGGAATGATGCAAACCTATTACCATTCACTTCAGGAAATGATATTGAGCCAGTAGGGCGTGACTGGTGGCTTTCTAATAAGAGCTCATTATTCTGCTCAGCTACTAGAAGACATGATATAAGTTCAGAATATTTCTTGAACTTTCTCTCTCGATACTGCTGCTGCAGGAGCACATTCGAGACATAAAATGTAGTAAAAGTCTTGTCTAGCATATCATCATCGGTGATTTTCTCACCGCATAATTTTAATACTGAGCTTATTTTAAAAAGTGCCGAATTATACTCACTAACACTTTTATAATCTTGCAACCTCAGGTGCAACCATTGAGAACGAGCTCTTGGGAGGATGACAGTCTTCTGGTGTTCATACATCTCCCTTAAATTGTTCCACAAAATATAGGGATATTTTACTGTGAGATATTCAGTTTTCAATTCTTCATGAAGATGGTGGCGAAGGAAAATCATTGTTTTAGCACGTTCCTGCAGGGATGCTTGATTTCCTTCTTTAATAGTTTCTCCCAGGTTCATTGCATCAAGATGTATTTCAGCATCAAGTATCCAGGATAAATAATTTTTCCCAGATATATCAAAAGTAACAAATTCCAATTTTGTAAGATTTGTCATTTTCTACACATATAAATAATGAAATAAATGTGTATCTCATATTTATAAATTCACACAGATAATCATCAATAAAATATATTAAAGATTTCAAATAATATATTAAAAAACTTACAGAGGAATAAGGTCACTAGTTTCAGAATTAGTAGAACCGTCGTGCTGATAACGTGTTATGAAACTTAAAAAAAGGAAACTACTATTACAAAAGAGAAATTAGAAATTCTCTCTAGAACTCTTAAGAACTGAAACTTTATTTCTCTCTCTATATTTTATTATGAATTTCATTACAACTAAAATCTCTATTTATAGGCTTTGAAGTTACTATGCAAGTCACTATACAGAATTTAAAATAATAATGGTGGGATCATTCGCATAATTTTAATGATAGAATAGGAAGCAGCTACCCTTTCATTCGTTCATTACAGTAATAAATTAATTGTTAGCCATGGGCCATTACACTTAAGACAACAAAGAATGGGAAAGCAACAAATAAGCTAGCTGCAGTACTCTCCGTAAAATTAGTTAGTGTTCGAGAAAATATACGAAGTCCATATATGGGACCATATCTCATCTCGGAAGATGCATTTTTTATTTAGTAGATCGTGGCAAATAATAGTATGATAGACGCAAAATATAAAAGATAAGATTTCTGGAGGGGGGGAATAAGATAAAAGATTCCCACATAGGCCTCGTTTGGAGAGTAGAATATGAGATAGGAATAGTTTTATACAAAATTAAAAGTTTAATAAAATCAGCTTATAAAAAAATTATTTTTTAATATTATTATTATTATAAAATTTTAAAAAAATTAAATTATTTCTCATATTTTATATAAAAATTAAAATATATATATAATAATAAAATAAGATGAAATTATTTCTATACTAAAAATAAGGGATATAACATTAAAAATTAAAGGGTGATAATTGCTGCACCGACAGAAATTTCTTACCAAAAGTCATCACCGAAAGGCATTTTTGTTTTAAAAATAATTAAACACTTTAAATATTTTTAAAAAGTACAAAAAGAAATACAAATTTATTATAAATTAATGACTTCTTTAACTATTAAGTAAAAAAATAAATAATAAATAAACAATCGGTAAATAATAAGTATTGAGAGTAGTGTTTTTTAGAACGATTTGATTTATTTTTAGATATGAGATAAAATAAGATAAAATAATAATTAAAAAAATAATAATATATTTTTTTAATATTAATTTTATTTTAGGATTTGAAAATTTGTTTTAATATTTAAAAAAATTGAATTATTTATTTTATTTTATATAAAAATTTAAAATAAATATAATAATAAATTTAAAATAAAATAAAATAAAATAATTTCTATAAACAAACCAGGCCTAAGGTAATCAAAATATATAAGATAATTTACTCAAAGAAATTCAGATAATTTAGAGTACCATCACCATCAACAACAACTTGAGCTTATCTTGTCCATAAATCTAGACATTGTAAAGGAGAGATGGCACGGTTCGATTGGTGGATGGTGATCAATAATTTGGCTGCGGAAGCAGTACATGATTATCATGGGTATATAAAAGAATCTGGGAAATCAAACGTGGACCCTTAACTTCTGAGGATACCTAGATCAGGTACTGCATGCCAAGTATCGATAATGTTGAGCATCTGAGCTTATCTTTTGTCAGATGTGTGGACAAAATATACAAGATAAGTCATACGGACGTATAGTATCCACTCCAAATTAATTAATTACAGATTTGATTTGCTAAAATCTTTCAATATATATGACGATCCTTTCACGAATATGTGGACCAAAGTCAAAGATTTGTTTCTATAATATATATATATATATGTATATTATATATATATATTAATTATAATAAATAATATTTACAATTTTAAAGCATGCAAATATTGGTTATTTTAAAAAATAATAATAAATCAATATAAAATTCACATATTTATTTTTTAAATAATGGACTCAAACTTTTTTAAGAGAATGTGCAAGAGTACTTATATATATACCTGCGTCTAGTATTACTCACTAATTATTTGGGCCAATTTTCTCGTTCGATCTGGTTGTCGTCAGGAGTTTTTTAGTATTCGGTGAGGCGCGTGATCTTCACTTACGAGGTCCAAATAGTTGGATCTTGCCTCTGATAGATCATTTCAAGCCGACGGAAAGGATTTGGGGTGTTAGTGCCTCCCAGGCCTACGGTGCTGCAAATCGAGAGTAGCACGTGCTGTTCACGCGCCACCGTAAAAAGTCTCTATCGATTGTGTTTTATGTTCCGTTGCTTGTATTTTTGTTGTTGTTATGTTGTATATTTTATCTATATAGTAAAAATTATATAGTAAAAATGTAAAGATGAAAAATAGTCTCTCGAACTATAGTTTGTTAGGAGTTTAGTTTTCTCATTCGAAAGAAATTTGGTAACTGCCTTCGTTGGAGATAATATTTGATTCTCTTAAATTTTTGAGAAATATATAAATTATTTATTTATATATAATTAGTTGATCAGTTAATTACGTTATAAATTTCTTATATAATTAGTTTTAATGGAAGAAACTATTTCTCCAAAAAAAAAATTATTTGAGCCGACACAAATTTATGGAAGCTATTTTCAAATTTGAACAGGATATGATCTGACATCATGTCCATTTCATTGAATTCTTAGAATAGTTCATAATTTCAAGGAAATGAATATGACAAGATCGTGGGTACGTAGATTATGTTTCGTAATTTTCGGCATGTTTGTTAAAATTGCTATGCTCATGTCATTAAAAAGTATGAGCAATATTCTTTACTGTATAACGCACATGACGTTTAACATATATATAAACACTTCACTGACTTGATATCTCAAAGAAAAAATATGGCTTCAAACATAATTCTATTATATAAAATTATTTTTATGTATTTTTTATATACTCTACTTACGTACTCGACCAAAATAATTGTTTTATATTAAAAAAATTATACAATCAATTACATTAATATAGTACATAAAAAATATACATAAATAACTGCATATAATATAACCTTATAATATGGCACAAAGTACTCTATAGAAAATACTCTATAGAAAATAACCTTATAATATAGTATTAACAGGATAACTAAGATAACGAATTAGTTCCCTACACATTTCTTGCTTCAGTTGGTGCCATAATTTTAATTAAGTTTGTCCTCGCATCACTTTGCCATCAAATAACGTCTCCTAAATGTAATTGATTATGCATTCAGGTCTCTTTGTCACCGACTGGACCATCTATACTATGATATATCACATAATTCTCAGTCGTTCAAGTAGCGAACAAATTTATAAGCGTCTTTAATTATTGACATACCAAACAAATCATTGATTTAATAGCACACTAAATTAGCTTCAATTATATAGATTGAAATGAGTTGATATATATATATATATATATATATATATATGAAATGAGATGATTTATAAATAGTAGTAAAATAATTTGTAAAAAATAGTGGAATGATTTGAATTGAGATGCTTAATGAGATTTTGGAAAAAGAAAGATATAAATATTATAAGAATAAAATATTCTTAAACAATAATTTTTAATATAATTTTTTTTTTAATATTTAAAAAAGTTGTGTTATTTTTATATTTTATTTGAAAGTTTAAAAAAATTATAATAATTTATAAGGTAATAATTAAATGAAAAGGTTGAAAATTTGAAACTGTAAAGTGTTTGTATTTGAAATTGCGGTATGAAATACATCTTATAATTTTAGAATTTAGAATTTAAAATTTAAATAATAAGTTATATATTTCAAAAATTATTTATTGTTTGATAAAAATTTGTTTAAATTATTTTAAAAATTAGTTATAATAATTTTTTTAAAAATATATAATTGTTTGTATGAATATTTTTATAAAAGTTATAATTTTCGTTTTTTAAAAAAGCTAATTTTTAAGTTTTTTTAATTAATTAAAATATTTTTTATAAAATTGTCGAATATATAAATTTTTTTAAAATTTTTTTTTAACTAAATTAATCACATTTCAAGTTTTAAAATATAATATCAAACAGGTTTGTTGTACTTGAAATATTTAAATATTAAAATTGAAGAGATAAAATGAGATGACAGATCTTTTCAAACTATGTCAGAGCTCGCGTGTTATGTATGTACTGTCATCAATCTTATCGCCATGACGTTTGATCGGGACAAAGATGGTTTGCAACTTTGCATAAGAAAGATTCCATTATTTTAGGAAATATATACATATTATATACATACATATGGATGACGTGGAGAATGTGATGTCGTGGTTCATGACCACATGCCTGATGCCACATTTACCATATATACATCTTGCTTTCGCTGAAATAGAAATAAAGAAGTTGATGGATGAGTAAGCTCCAATAGAATGGCACTGAAATGAGACTAATTGGAACACAATGCCGCTAGCTAGTTGGACCTTCTTCTTTAATAACAGTACTACTGCACATTGCTCAGCGCGCAATGGCGTGTGGCGACACGATGAAGTTGCGTCTGCATGCAGCAACCGGCCCCGCTTATTGACCGGGAAAAACTGCACCGACAAACCTTATCCAAAAAGTACACTTGAGAACGTTATCCATGTACGTAGAAAATAAACTATGATAGAAAAAAACGTGGCAGAACGGGAAAGAAAGAGAGTTTGAACTTTGAATTTTGAAGTCTACTTTGCTATTGTCAATTATTTTTAAGAAATTTTATTTGCAACTTCTAATTAGAGACAGCATATATACGAGAATAAGACACAAAAAAAAATTATATAAAATAATTTATTAACTAATATAATTTGCAATAATGCATCAGATATTATTCATAGTTAGGTTTCCTTCCTCTTTTTACGAAAACTCTAAAACTCTATAAAAAATTCATCATAAATTATTTAAAGTATGAACTCTTAATTTTATTGAATACATACTTTGATTAGAAGAAGAAATTATCACATCTAATGATTCCAACAATTGATATCAGATCATCCTTCCTATTTTTCATGATTGTGTTCCTTTTATTTTTTTCATTTACTGTTATGATAACTTTCATCCACGAGACTTCTGCTTCTTTTACTTGTGGAGTTACTTCTATACTTTTTGTTCAATCAATGTATAGAGATTGCAAAAATAACTTGCCTTGCGATTTTGTTTTCAACATGAGTGCCATGGGGTTTTTTGTACATTTGAACGCATATTATTTTTCATATAACCATATGCTAATAGTCGGATAAGGAAAAGTTTTTCCTTTTAAGTGTTGCTATGTCCGTAATGATCCAATGGTGGTCATTTGCTATTTAGTTTAACCCTTCTTTTTGCCTTTTACTCTATGTACGTAATGGGTATAAGATGCCATTTTTTTTTTTTTTGGCTATTCGGGTCTAAATGCTTGATGGCCCTAAGTTTAGGCCTTGATTAAAATGGGCTATGAGTTAAGACCTTTTTGGATGAGATTTGGGAATAAAAAGAGTTGTTAATTTTATTTATTATAAATAAATATATTGTATTGCAAAATTCTTCCTTTTTTCATGTATTAATGAATCTTTTGTGATATTGCTCCATTTTTTTATTAATGGAGAAAATGAATGAATAATCTCTTTTGAGATAAATAGATATTTTATTCCGAATTTCCTTATTTTATTGTGATACCAATGATTTGGAGTAGCTATGTACCCACTTCTCATGGGACTGGTCATGAAAAATTATCGGAGTTGTTGTATTGGTCATGCTTATGTTTTATGATATTTTACTAAAATCCATACGGATGGTGAATTTGTCCCATCGATAAGCCATTATTTAGTAGGATGCTTAGGACAATAAAGATAATAATTAAGTGTTTGGCACATTGTGGCCTAGTTCTATCCTCTCGGTAGAGGGTCATTTTAAGTCATTGCATTTAATTATTTTCTTTTATCATGCGTAAGAGTCATTTGGCTCCAGCATAGTGCGTAAGAGTATATTTCTGAATAAGGCTCTAACATGAATATAAGATTGTCTAATGGAGATATTTATGGGTGCATGTTCCTTGTTTTACGTGCATAAAGTTTGATATATTCTCCTCAGTTTATGGCAATACGACTCTGTCTCTCTCTCTTTGTCTGCTATCAAAAGTTTAATGGGAACCAATTATGAGGATTGATATTAGTCTCTCACTATCAATTTGACCATCATGAATTTGGATTTGGCCTTGAAGGTTGATGCGCCAGTTGAACCCACTGGTGAAAGTTCTGCAACTGAAAGAACTCATTATGAGCAGTGGGTGCATTCCAATAGGATTTGTCTACTGATTATGAAATATACTTTTGACAAATCCATCAGGTAAAGTATATTTGATATAGATAATGCTAAGGTATATCTCGATGTCGTTGGAAAGAAATTTACTAAATTTGATAAGGCAGAAAAGAGAAGTCTGATGAAACTTCTTACTACCACAGCTTATGATGGGGTTAATGGAGTACGAGAGCACATAATGAAACTTATTCATTTCTTTAATAAGCTTAAAGGAATTAAAGTTGAGTTAGCAGATAACTTTCTTGTATGACAAGTGCTTGAATTTTTGTCACCTCAGTTTGATGCACTCAAGGCCACTTATAATGCTCAGAAAGAAGAATGGAGGTTGAGTGAAATAACTGCTATTGTAACTCAAGAGGAGGGGATGATGAAAAAGGGTAAGTCTCATGCTACTTTCATAGTAAATGTTGATAAAAGGAAGAATAAGTTTTTCAAGGGAAATAGCAGCAACTCCCACAAGATGAAGAAATCTGAGAGGCTTCCTCAGCAAACTAGTGCGAGTGTTCCATATAAGCCTAAAAATGAAGGTTTTAAGGGAAGATGCAATTTCTGTCATTTCTCTGGACACAAGAAAGTTGATTGTAGAAAGTTTAAGGCTTGGTTAGACAAGAAAAGTACACATTCGTTACTAGTGTGTTTTGAGTCTAATCTAATCGATGTGCCTTCTGATACTTGGTGGTTAGATACTGGTATAACCATTCATACTACAGATTTTTTGCAGGAATTAAGGAAGTGCAGAAGACCGATTGATATAGAGTTAGTAGTAAATATGGGCAATGGGGTAAAATTTAAAGTTGAGCATATTGGTGCAGTCAAACTTATTTTGGCTTCTAAACATGTTTTGAACTTGTTTGATATCGTCTTTATACCTTCTATTAGAATAAATCTTATCTCTGTTTCTGTTTTGGACAAATGTGGATATGTTTTTCATTTTGAAAATAGAAAGGCTACAATCTTTTATGACTTTATTATAGTTGCTACTGCCACGTTATATGATGGTTTGTATAAAATTGACTTATTTCCTGCTTTAGATCCTGCTTCTTCTAGTAACTCTGTTGTGAATGCTATAATTAGTTTAAACGTACTAGATCCAATAAAACTCTTCCATGTTATGGCAAAAAATGTTAGGTCACATTTTTAGAGAAAGAATGGAGAGGTTGATTTGAATTTTTATGATTTTGAAACTTGTGTTGCTTATATCAAAGGGAAGATTCCAGTGAAAACTAGAAAGTAGAAGATTAGCAGAAGCTAGGATATACTAGCAGAAGCTAGTAGAAGATCATCTGCTGCTTTGGAAAATTGTAGATACTTTATTACCTTTATTGATGATTATTCTCGCTATGGTTGTATTGAGCTCATTCTAGAAAAATCAAACTCATTAGAAGCTTTCAAGGCTTTCAAGGATTTTAAGGCTGCTGTAGATCTCCAAAAAAATAAGAAAATCAAAGCGGTAAGTTCAGATAAAGGGGGTGAATTTTATGGGAGATATGATGAAACTAGTAGAAATCCTGAACCTTTTACTAGATTTCTTAAGGCATGTGGTATTGAGGCTTAGTACACAATGTCTAGAACTCTTAAACAAAATGGTATTGCAGAAAGAATGAATCGTACTCTTATGGATATGGTGCAGTATATGCTTAGTCATTCCACCTTGCCTGAATTTTTGTAGGGTGGACTTTAAAGACCGCTACATATATTTTGAATCAAGTATCAAATAAGTCGGTTCGTAAAACTCCTTATGAGTTATGGATAGATAGGAGGCCTAATTTACATCATTTTCGTGTTTTGGGTTGCAAAATGGAAATAATGCCTTATAATCCTTAGCAGAAAAAACTTGACCCTAAAACCATTACTGGTTATTATGTTGGTTATTGCGTGGGATCAAGAGGCTCTAGATTCTATTATTCTCTAATGTTACTAGAGTTATTGAATCTGATAGAGTCATTTTCTTTGAAAATGTTAGTGACAGTGGAAGTTTCGCGCCACGTGAAGTTGTATTTAGGGATGAGCGTGTTGTTATACCTGTTTAGGTTACTCCTCCGTCAGTGGCTACACCACCATTGATAGAAGGAACTAGTATTGTTATCCAAGACCCTATTGTTGACACTACGATCGACGTTAATGTGAGGACTAATGATATTATTTTAAGGAGATCACAGAGAAGTCGTAGACCAACAATTTTTGATGATTATATTGTCTATTTGCAGGAGCATGAGTTTAATACTGGTATGTCTCTTGATCCAGCCTCTTTTAAGGAGGCCATTGATAGTCCTCAGTTTTCATGTTGGATGGATGTTATGCATGATGAGATAGTATCGATGTGTCAAAATGATGTATGAGATTTGGTTAAACTACCATGTGGCTATAAGTCGATTGGTTGCAAATGGGTCTTTAAGACTAAGTATAGTTCTGAAGGTCAAGTAGAAGGGTATAAAGCTAGACTTGTTGCTAAGGGTTTTAACTAAAGAGAAGACGTTAATTATAAAGACATTTTCTCGCTTGTTTCTACCAATAATTCATTTCGTATTATCGTGGCATTAGTAGCTCATTTTGATCTCGAGTTTTATCAAATAGATGTCAAGATAGCTTTCCTTAATGGCCATCTATTTGAGAATGTGTACATGATGCAACCAGATGGTTTCCAAGTGGAAGGAAATGAACACATGGTATGCAAGCTTAACAAGTCTATTTATGGGCTTAAGCAGACATCGAGACAATGGTATCTAAAGTTTCATGAGATTGTTACCTCTTGTGATTTCATGGTGAACCTTATTGATCAATGCATATATTTAAGAATCAGCGGGAGTAAGTATATCTTTCTTGTTCTTTATGTTGATGATATATTACTCGTCGCAAATGACATTGAATTTCTGTTTGAGACAAAACCCATGTTGTCATTTCATTTTGATACGAAGGATCTTGGTGAGGCCTCTTATGTTTTGGGCATCTAGATTCTTCGTGAAAGACCTAGAGGTATTCTTGATTTGTCTCAGAAAACCTACATTGATCGAGTTTTGAATAGGTTTAATGTGCATTCTTGTTCTCTTGGAAAGGCACCTGCTAGAAAAGGTAATAAATTTTCTAAGTCTCAATGCCCCGAGGATGATAGTGAGAGAACTCAAATGCAAACGGTTCCATATTCATCAATTATGGGTAGCTTGATGTACGCTCAAGTATAGACACGACCTGATATTGCTTATATTGTTGGTGTATTTGAGAGATGCTTGAGTGATCCTGGTCTGGCTCACTGGAAAGCTATAAAAAAAATATTTAGGTACTTGCAAGGCACTAAAGATCTAGTACTTACATATCGACTATCTGACATTCTTGATATGGTTGGATATTCTAATGTCGATTGTGTAAGTTCTTCAAATGACAGGAAATCCACTTCTAGTTATATTTTTATGATGGTAGGATGAGTTGTTTCTTGGAAAAGTGTCAAACAGACACTTACAGCTTTCTATACATTGGAGGCAGAGTATGTAGCTTTTTATGAGGCTACGTGTCAGGCCATATGATTGCGGAATTTTATCTTGAGGTTAAGTGTTGTGAACACCATTTTGAGGTCTCTGAAGATATTTTATGATAATTTTGAAGAAGTTGCTTTCTCTCGAAACACTAGGAGTTCTTCTCACTCCAAGAATATTGATATAAAATATTTGTTTGTTAGAGAGAAAATAGCCAAGTCATGTATTTGTATTGAACACATTTTCACAGAGCATATGTTTGTCGACCCACTAACTAAAGATTTAGCTTCAAAACTGTTTCAGGAGCATGTGACTCATTTGGTATTGTTAGAGTCTTCTATTGTATTTAGTTAGTGGGAGTTGTATAATTATTGACTGTTTGATTATATTATTTATGCTCATATTCTGATTTAAATATAACCATGTCAATAAAAGCTTGGGTTACGCGCATTTTAGACAATGCGTACTTTATGCATTGAGACATCTTAATTAATCTCATATATGGGTCACGCGCATTATGGATAAGGTGATTATTTATCAATGAGACATTATATTTGGTCTCATGTCTGAGTCATACGCATTCTGGATAAGACATATTTTATGTATTGAGACATATTGATCAGTCTCGTGCCTAAGTGATTACGCCCAAAGAATAACGCGGTAATTGTAGTGTAGCTTTAAAATATTGATTCCACAAATAGATAAATTAAAAGAATAGCATAATGGCAAAAAAATAAAAAAATATATATTAAATGATTAATAGGAAAATAAAAATTGATTTTGAATGCAAATTAAAATTAAACTAAAGAATTAACGGAAAAAGTAATCAAAGTTAACGAACAGTAAAATGTCAGAAATCCTTTACACATATCCAGTATTTTAATTATTTTTAATTTACTGATAACTCAATTGAGAAAATATAACTCTCTAAAAAATCACTCCTTACTTTTAAATAAATTATTATCTACATTGAGAAAACTCAACGACGACAATATACTCAGGAAACGATATTAGAGCAGAAAATTAAATCAATACAGATAATCAATTGATCTAAACATAATCAAAAAACCAATCCATTCAATAGAAAAAGAATGACTGAATCCATAAACGAAATAAATTCTAAAATTATTTGAAAAAGAAAACACCATTAATATATTGAGAATAACAAAATAAAGAGTTTTAATAATTGAAAATCAAATACATGAATTAAAAAGAAATTAAAAATATCATCTAGTATATAAATTCATCCTTAATCCTATTTAAGAATTTAATTATCCATACACATGAACAACATAAATTCCAAGAAAATTAATGAAACAATCGGCGGCATATGGCTTGAACGTTCGTTCGTGTACGCACTCACGTTCGTGTTTCGTTCCAGCTCCAAGTCTGCTTCCCTTCTTCCGTGCTGCTAATCTATCCTTTTATATGTTGCTCATCCTTGCCCTTTTCAAGTGTCAAGACCTATTCGAAATCCATCTTAGTCAAAATGCTGAGTTAAATGTTGCAAGCCCTAATGATTTGTTCATTGTCGTCAACCCATTAAATTGAGGTATGGAGTGTGGGTCATATGAATTGGAAAGGAGATGTGCAAGCTAGCCCACGTATTACGTGAACTGCACTTGCTAATTGAGGCCATGTGATGCGTTGAAGTGTATGGCCATTCTTCTTTTTGAAAGCAGGTATCTTGTATTGGGCCATGACCAATTGATGTACATAGAGCCCATTCTTAAATTAATAGTCATGCAACTCATGTAATCATTTTCACTTCTTCAAATACTAACAGAGAAATAAATAAAACAATTAAATAGAAACAAAATAGAATGAATTAAAATAAAACAAAATAAATAAAAGAAGATAGATAATACTTAAAGACATCTCAATGTAAATAAAAATTAAATACAATAAAAGAAATCATATCTCATCATTTTTATTCATACTCTAGCATTTTTTTTTATAAGTAACCTTCCTACAGTCAATTATTCATACTCTAGTATTTTAATCCAATATTAGGTCAATTAGAGTGTACTTTCACACACTTATTATTAGGTCATGTGCATTATGGACAAGACGATTGTTTATCAATGAGACATTATTTTTGGTCTCATGTCTGAGTCACGTGCATTCTGGATAAATGGTATTTTATGTATTGAGACATTTTTATTAGTCTCGTGCATGTGCCACGCGTATTATGGACAATGCGGATTACCTATAAGAGACGATCTGTTTTAATCTATGCCTAAGTCAAATGGTTATGAGTATATGTTTGGTGTCATATATCATGTCAGTATAGTTACTAGACTAAGTGCTGCAACTACATTTTAGACAAGGCATATTGCTTTGCTGACATTCAGATTTATCTCTAGGGCTTCTTATGGAAATGAGTGTTTATCAGTCTTTTGATAATTTTCATATTGCACTTTTATCTCATCGGCTTGAGGTACGTGATTGCAAGTATTGGTTATGTGTTATACACCCTGTCAGTGTATCGTTCACTAGCTTGTACTTGAAGGCACATTTTGAACAAGACCTTTGATTTTTGGATGCTTATTTGTATTTATGTTGCAATTAAATGTAATATTGTCCAAGTGGAATATTGTTGTATTTATTTATTTATGGGCTACCATTACATTTAGTGATTGAGCCCATAATGGGATGGGCCACTTTAAGAGACACATATGGAGGCATATGCTCTCATCCTCTCTATAAATAGAGTTAGCCTACTGAGCTTTATTCACTTTTACACTTTCTCTCATTTGTATCTTGGGAAAGAAAAAAAAAAGAAAAGGTAGAAAGGGTAGAGAGTAATTCTTTCCATAGCTAGGTTTTCTTCATCCTTTTTTAGAAACCCTAAAGCTCTATGGAAAATCCATCACAAACTATTGGAAGTGTGAACTCTTAATTTTATTGAACATATGCTTTGATTGTAAGAAAAAATTATCACATCTAGTAATTCTAACATCAGATTATAAATTTATTTTTATTATAAAATAAATTTATCAGATCAAATTCCATAAAATCAATTCAATCTGATTTTTCTCCAAGATTCCTGTTCTATTTGTAGGTTGACTGAGTACGTTACATGCTGTTGAACGCAAGGTTTTAAATCTCGTATCTACATATAGATTTTGATGATAACAAATAAATTCAAAAATTCAAACTCAAGTTATCTACGCATGATGTGAGCTAAACACATCAAAAAATCAAGTAAGAGTAAGAAGAAGAATAAGTCTACAAATGAAACTTATAGAGTAATTTCGTACATCTCTTGATAAAATTTGAAATTGGATTAACGTTCAAATTTAATATTTTCTCATTAAATATAAGATTGCATTTTTCACATGTGTATGACATCATTAAAAGTTTTAATTTCAAAAATTATATTTTACATGTGCATGACATGTGCATGACATATGCATGACATCATTAAAAGTTTTAATTTTGAAAATTATATTTTACATGTGCATGACATATGCAACGATTTCATCAAAAGGTTTAAATTCAAAAATTATATTTCAAATGTGCTTGACATAATCAAAATTTGAATTTTAAATTTGGAAGATGATTGAGTATCATCTTTTGACATGTGCATGTGTTGTTTGAATATTTTGAAATATGAATGATGTTGTCTTGAAAATAGATGCTTTTATTTGAATATTTTGAAATATGAATTATGTTTTCACATTTGCTAAAATTTGAAATTGAAGACTCATTTTGTTTATAAATAGCTCACTTGAATTTTACAAAATCACAATAACAAAAACCTATACATCAATTACAAAATTTTACATCATTTTTTCAAAACCTTCATTTTCTTTTCTCTAAATTTTGTGCCTTAATTCTTATTCATTTTGAAAAAGATATAGGTTACGCTGTATAATTTTTATTTCACTCATTGATGAGTGTACTTTTATAATCTATCCACTATTAGCTATTGTATCAGTAAAATGGTGCGTATATCGCTTGTGTGTGTAGAATGTGTTCTATACAGGGAATAGTTGAATCACAAAGTGTAAAGTAATTGCAAGTGTAGAGGGTATTCTACACGAATTTTTTGTAGTAGTGTTGTTCAAAAGTGTAATAAATTTATATCTCCACCTGAAAGAGATTGAATAGTGAATTTGAGAATTCTCAAGGGGTAGCTTGAGGCGAGAACGTAGACAATGGAGCTGAACCTCGTTAAAATACTGATTTTGCTTCTTCTTTCTCTTACTCTTTATATTTCTTGTTGCTTCGTATTTTATTTATATTTTATATTATGTATTTAGTTTATAAGTGTTAATTTTTAATATAACCCAATTTACTCATTCTCCTCTTGTGTTAGTCACCTGAGCAACAATTGGTATTAGAGTAATGACTCTATTATAAGATATTTATCTGTTGAGTTAAGATTATATGACTAACATTACAACTATATTCACTGAAGGTCAATCCAGTAGTTGGCCTCCGTTATTTTGTGAAGATAATTATACTTTCTGGAAAACTAAAATGAGAATATTTCTTCAGTCTCAAGGTCAAAAAATCTGGAAATGTATTGTAAATAAACCTTATATTCCAACAAAAATTGTTGATAGAGTAAAAGTCAACAAGGAAGAAGAAGAGTTTGATCATGAAGATGATAGATTTTATACAGTGAATGTAGTGGTTATAAATTTTATGTATAATACTTTCAATGACAATGAATTTAACAGAATAATGACTTGCAGGTCAGCAAAAAAAATCTAGGACAACTTGAAAATAACTTATGAAAGAATTTCACAAGTCAAATAATCAAAAATTTATATTATTACACATGAATATAAAATGTTTAAAATGAATTATGATGAACATATTTTTTCTATGTATACTCGTTTCACTAATATTATAAATAACTTGACAACTTTTGGTAAAACTTATTCTAGTTTGGAGATTGTGAGGAAAATTCTCAACTCTCTGCCAAAATGTTGGAAATCAAAAGTGACGGCGATTCTTGAAATTAGGGATCTTAAAAAACTCGAAATAAATGAACTCATTGGGTCACTTATTACTCATGAGTACACATTGAAAAGAGGAGAATAAGAAAGAAAGCAAAAGAAGAGCTTTGCACTTAAAATTGTTCTCCATGAAAGTGAAAGCGATGAAGATGAGGAAAGCGATAACAAATATGAAGAAATTGCAATAATCACAAAAAAATTTAAAAGATTTTTAAAAAATAAAACTCCTCCAAAAAAATCTTCCAACAAAGATACAGGTAAAAATGATTCATTAATTTGTTATAAATGTAAAAAGTCTGGACATATCAAAACAAATTGTCTCCTACTAAAGAAAGATCGATATAAAGGCAAGAAATCAATAAAAACTACGTGGAATGATGATTCAAATAGTTCAAACAGTAACACAAACAATAAAAAATCTACAAATTTTTGTCTTATGGTTAAAAATGATCTTGAAATAACAAATTTTGAAAATATTGAAAATTCTTCTTATGAAAGATTGTAAATATTTAATAAAAAATATATAAAAAATTTGAAAAATTGGGTATTAAGTATACCGTTTTGAAAAAGAAAAATTCTTGTTTAACAAATGAAATTGATGTTTTAAGAAAAAATATATATTTTCAAAAGATAAAAATGATGAGCTGAAAAAAAAAGTAGCTGATTTAGAAAAAATTGTTAAAAACTTTACAAATGAAAAAATAAATTTTGAAAGACTTTTTGGTAGTAAAAAATGTGTCTTTTATAAGGTAGGTTTGGGATACTTACCAAAAGAAAACCCAAACCTTATAAATTTTTTTTTAATAAACCGACTAAATCAAAATCAGATTTTCAAAATTTTTTTCATAAAAATAAATTTTCTAAAGAAAAAAATTATTACAATCACTCACGTTTTTCAATTATATCACATATTATTTGTAATTTTTTTTTAATAGAAATGATCATAACTATCATACTTGTCCGATTAGAAGAAAATATACAATGACTATTAGGGTTATATGGGTATCAAAGAATCTTGTTTCTTCTAATACTATTAAATAAATGATCCAAAAAACTTAGGTACCAAAAAAAATTATTTTAATTTCTTTTGTAAGTATGCATGAAATCCTCCATAGGTAAAATTAAATAGTTTTTAGATAACGAATGCTCAAGACACGTGATAGGAGACAAAAATAAATTCATTGACCTCACTTCTAAAAAAGAATAACACGTGACATTTGGAGAAAATTCAAAAAGAAAGATCATGAGAATAGGTAAAGTTGGTAATGAGTTTTCTCTCATAATTAAAAATGTTCTATTTGTTAATGGTTTAAAGTATAATCATTTGAGTATAAGTCAATTATATGATAAAAGATTTACAGTTACTTTCAAAAATGATAAGTGCATTATTTTGAATAATCATGATTGTAATGTTTGTTTTATTACTTTTAGAAATAATAATATTTATACAATTGAATTTGAAGAAATTGCCTTATAAGATATTTTTTGTTTATCAGCTCAACATGAAAATAGTTGGTTATGGCATAGAAGGTTAGGTCATGCAAACAAGGAATTTATTTTTAAATTTTCAAAAAATGATCTTGTAAAAGATTTGCCAAAAGCAAATTTTTTTAAGGACAAAATCTGTGATGAATGCAAATTTGGTAAACAAACAAAAAGTTCTTCCAAAATCAAGAAATATATTTCTACTATTAGACCATTGCAACTAATACACATAGACTTTTTTGGACAAAATAGAATTGCAAGTCTTTGAGGAAAATATTATTCATTTGTTATTATTGATAATTTTTCTACATATACTTAGGTCATTTTTCTCGCTCATAAAGATGAGGTACATAATATATTTACCAAATTATGCAAGAGAATTCAAAATGAAAATGGTTATTCTATTTCAAACATCCAAAGTGACAGGGAGAAAGAGTTTATCAATAAAGATATTGAATCTTTTTGTGATGAAACTGATTTTCTGCATAATTTCTCTACTCTTCGAACTCCTTAACAAAATGGGATAGTAGAGAGGAAGAATAAATCTCTTCAAGAAATGGCAAAAACAGTATTTAATAAAAATAATTTACCTAATTATTTTTTAACCGAAGCGGTAAGTACTGCATGTTATATTATAAATAGAGTTATGTTAAGGTTTAAATTAGATAAAACCCTTTATGAGTTTTGGAATGAGAAAAAGTCCAACATTAGTTACTTTCATATATTTGGATATAAATTTTTTATTCTCAAGGACAAGGATAATTTATGAAAGTTTGATACAAAATCTGATTAAGGTATCTTTCTTGGGTATTCAACAAATAGTAAAACTTATAGAGTATTCAATAAAAAGATTTTGACTGTACAAGAATTTATGCATGTAGTATTTGATGAATCTAACTATTTACTCTCCAAGAAATCTATTGATGAAGAACCAGAATGTATAAATAACACAAATAATCTCAATCTCAACAAAGAAAATACAATGGAAAAAAAAACAAATATGGAGACATCAGGAAAGATCATCAAAACTTAGTACAAGATGCAACCAAACAGTAGAAACATGTGAAAGATCATCCAGTGGAACAAATTTTATGATAACTTTCAGGAGGTGTAAGTACTTGATTATCTCTTAGAAATATTTGCAATCACACTGCTTTTCTTTCTCAAATTGAACTCAAAAATATTGATGAAATACTTATTGATAAATTATGGATTCTATCTATGCAATAAAAGTTAAATCAATTTGAAAGAAATGATATTTGGATACTTGTTCCTAAATCTAAAAATTATGTTGTTATTGGAATAAAATGGATTTTTAGAAATAAGAAAAATGAGTTTGGAATTATCATTAGAAACAAGGCTCGACTTGTAGCCCAAGGTTTCAACCAAGAGGAAGGAATCGATTATGATAAGACGTATGCACATGTCGTAAGATTAAAAACTATTCAAATGTTACTTGCACATGCATGTTATAAATATTTCAAGGTTTTTCAAATAGATATTAAAAGTACTTTCTTAAATGGTTTTAATGAAGAGGTATATATTAAAAAACCTCTAGATTTTGAAAATCATATATTTTCTAATCATGTTTTTAAGCTCACAAAAGTATTATATGAACTCAAACAAGCTCCTAGAGCTTGGAATGAGAGGCTTAGTGATTTTTTGATTAAAAATATTTTTCAAGATGAAAGATCGATATAACTCTTTTCATCAAATATAAACAAGATGATATTCTTCTGATTCAAATTTATATGGATGATATAATATTTGGTACTACTAATGAAAACATGTGTTAAGATCTTACTAAGAGTATGCAGGAAGAATTTAAAATGAACATGATGGGAGAATTTAATTTCTTTCTTGAATTGCAAACCAAGCAAGCAAAAAATGGAACATTCATTAATCAGCAAAAATACGTCAAAGAGTTACACAAAAAATTTGATATGGAAAGTGCAAAAGTAATTGGAACACCAATGAGTCCAACCACCAAACTTGATAAAGACGAAAGCGATAAGTCAGTTGACTCAAATATATATCGAGATATGATTGGTAGTTCATTATATTTGATAGTTAGTAGACCTGATATGTTTATGTACACGTTTTCAGTCATCTCTAAAGTAATTTCATTTGATTGCAGTCAAGCATATTCTTAGATATCTTGCAGGTACCATTGACCTAAGGTTATGGTATCCTAAGTACATTTTTTTCGATCTTATCAGTTATTCAGATGTAGATTATGTTGGTTGCAAAATTGATCGAAAAAGTACTAGTGGAACATGTCATTTCTTAAGTCATGCACTTGTTTCATAGTTTAGTAAAAAGTAAAATTTTGTTGCATTATCTACTGCTGAGGCAGAACATATTGCTGTAGGCAGCTGTTGTACTCAAGTTCTTTACGTGAAACAACAATTTGAGGATTTTAAACTTATGTACAATCACATTCCAATTAAATGTGATAATACAAGTGCTATACATCTTTTAAAGAATTTAATACAATATTCTGAGACTAAGCATATTAAAATTAGATATCATTTTCTTAAAAATCATGTGCAGAAGGGTGATATTGTACTAGAATTCACAAACACACATGATCAATTGACAGACAGTTTCACAAAACTCCTTCTAGAAGATAGATTATATATGATTATAAGAGAAATATGAATGATGCATACCATGAATATCTGTTGAATAATTTTATTCCATTATCTCAAATAACTCCCAAAAATTTGAGACTTCTAGCCTCATCTTTCAACTGCATTTGCTCTTCATAGATCGACATATTATTCTCGTCTAAAGGATTAGACAGTCGAAATGAAGAGGCAAGCAATGCTTTTAAATCCTTATTCTATTGTTTTAACTCTACTATTTTTCTGTTTGACTCATAAACAAATCGTTGAAATATAAAGACCGTTTCGCTAAACTTCTCAATTTCACGAGTTTTGAACTACAACCGAGTGGAAAAACCAACAATCGATAATGAGTATCGAGTTTCGAGATCCACAAGTTCATAAAAGCGTCATGATTTGATTTATTAACCAAATCAGTTTCTTTTTGTTTCATGGCATCTACGACAAATGCAGAAATAGATTGATCATGAGAAGTACTGAAGGAAAATTGATGAGCCATTAAAAATTTGTAGAGTGAGAATGCAGGTGAATTGCAAAGATGAGAAAAATATTTGATGCGAATTCATTAAAGTTAAGGATTGCTCTTATAGAGATAAAAATCAGAACACGACGCATTACTATCTCTTCAAATCTTACTTAGTCAAACTTACAAGATATGTTGAATGAGATAGTTGAGATGACTGATTGAGACGGTTCTTGGTTCAAATCCAGAAGATTCTCAGAATAAACTTTTTTCGTTATTTTATCGTTTTGAATAAACAGATACTGGATTAATGAAAAATGTAAGATTTTTCTTTGAGTATCTGATGGGTGAAAATGGTCATTTAAACAACAACTCAAAAAATTCAAATTTCGGTAATATCTAATTTGTCAACAACATCAAGTGAATTTCAAATCTCTGCACCGAGACGATAAAGTTAAATCTCAGCCTTTGCAGTTTTTGTCGGGCACGAGTGTCTCTAATTATTCAACTCTCTATAATTTTTACTAACATACCGTTTTATTTGATTATTAATTATTGCAGGAAGAAATCTGACTGAATCCAATTGCGGTTCCTTTTTATGATGCCAAAAGGGAGAAAAGTCGTATACTAGTATTATACTACCTTGTTATATATGCTATAATCATATTTATATTTTATTTAAAAAACTAACGCATATTTTCAATGGGAGTTTAAGTATTACTGCAGGTCGCATATTTCTACTAAATATTTGTCATCATAAAAAATGGGGAGATTGTTGAACGCAAGATTTCAAGTCTCGTATATACGTATAGATTTTGATGATAACAAATAAATTTAAAAATTCAAGTTCAAGTTGTTTACGCATGAAGAGAGCTAATCACATCAAGAAATCAAGTATGAGCAAGAAGAAGAACAAGTCTATAAATGAAACTCATAGAGTAATTTTGTACATCTCTTGATAAAATTTGAAATTAGATTAAGATCCAAAATTAATTTTTTCTCATAAAATATCAAATTATATTTTTCACATATGTATGACATCATTAAAAGTTTTAATTTCAAAAATTATATTTATATGTGCATGACATATGCATGACATCATTAAAAGTTTTAATTTCAAAAATTATACTTTAAATGTGTATGACATATGAAATGATTTCATCAAAATGTTTAAATTCAAAAATTATATTTTACATGTTCTTGACATATGCAACGATATCATCAAAATTTGAATTTTGAATTTAGAAGATGATTGAGTGTCATCTTTTGACACGTGCATGTGTTGTTTGAATATTTTGAAATATGAATGATATTGTCTTAAAAATATATGCTTTTATTTGAATATTTTGAAATATGAATTATGTTTTCACATTTGCTAAAATTTGAAATTGAAGACTCATTTTACCTATAAATAGCTCATTTGAGTTTTGAAAAATCACAACAATAAGAGCCTACACATCCATTGCAAAATTTTACATTATTTTTTCCAAGCCTTCATTCTCTCTTCTCTAAGTTTTGTGTCTTAATCCTTATTTATTTTGAGAGAGATATAGGTTATGCTGTATTGTTCTTATTTCACTCATTAAGGAGTGTACTCTGATAATCTACCTATTATCAACTTTTGTATCAGTAAGAGGGTGCGTATAACCCTTGTGTGTATAGAAAGTGTTTTACACAAAAAATAGTTGAATCACCAAGTATAAGGTGATTACAAGTATAGAGAGAGTTCTACACGAATTCTTTATAACGGTGTTACTCAAAAATGTAATAGGTTTCTATCTCTACTTGAATGAGATTGAATAGTAAATTTGAGAATTCTCAAAAAGTAACTTGAGATGAGGACGTAGGCAGTGAGGCCGAATCTCGTTAAAATACTGAGTTTGCTTTTTCTTACTCTTACTTTTTATATTTTCTGCTGTTTTGTATTTTGTTTATATTTTATATTGTGTATTTGGTTTATAAGAGTTAATTTTTAATATAACTCAATTTATTCCTTGTTTTATGTTAATTTTCTAGGCAACACATTTATAGTTAGAATTGCATTAACAATTTTAATAGACAATTTCAATAATAAAATTGTGACATCAAGTAATCAGGACGTGCGTCATCTAATTTTGAACATATCTAATAATCTTTTAAAAAGAATTATTTGATGCAATGAGAATGAAAACCGTCTTTGGCTTTCTCAGATGACTTTAAGTGAGTAAATGCAGATTTGAAATTATGGCAAGAAATATTATTTTTAATTTAATATTTATAATTTAAAAGTTTAATATAATAAATTTTATTATTAAAAAAGTATTTATTATTTACGATCTATATGTCTAAAATGTTTTTAGAGTTAATTACGATATTTTTTTTAAATATATATAATTATCTACATGAGTTTTTTAATTAAAAAAAATCAATTTAGTGCTTTTTAAAAAAATTGATTTTCAACTTTTTTTTGATCGACTAAATTTTTTTATAAAATTATTAAATATGTTATTTTTTCTGTAAGAGTGTTTTTTATCTGTTTAAAAATATTTTTTAACTCTTTAAATTTAATTTTAAACAGGCTATAATTCTTTAATTTTCGAGGTGTGAGCATGGTTGGAAAGAGATTGTCCTAGATAGTGTTAGAACTTGGCAGAATTACTGTTATAAAAAAATTGGATGCAGGTAAGTTGGTGCATACACTTGTGCATACCCTTATATGAGATATGGTTTAATTAATGGGTGAAAAAGGTTGGATCCATTAGAAATTAATATTAAAATTAATTGATTTATCGGTAAAGAAATAGTCGAAAAAAATCTCTATGTTAACTTCTTACACAAATTCTTATACGTAAATACTGTACGTAACAGTGCTCGTCTGTCACTGGAGACTTTGTTATTTGTAACAATCCATGGATCAATCATCATCCTGCTTTAACCGTGTAGAACTCTATGATCTTGGTCCTCACTTGTTTGCAACCAGAGATAAGTAAGGGGCATATTAGTCATGAGAATCTTTTATGGGCCCCCAAACGCATGGAAAAATGTGGGTAGGCCATTTTTTGTCAATTGTTGGTAAGTCCGTTAGTTGGTACAGTGATGGGCTTTCCTCAATCGTGAATTCAGTCAGTATTAGGCCTAACTAGGGAAGTACAAGAGTACTTGCAATATCAGCCGCTCACTCATAGAGCACACATATCAACCGCCCGATCTAACCTCACCCTCCTATAAAATCAACTGCCCTAAATCCTAACACCAGTCTACGAGTCAGTTCGCCTCCTTTCTCTCCTCTGGTTGATGGGTAATTAGGGTTTCTCCATTTTCTTCGGTTCTGTAAGATCTCTGTAACAGAAACAATTTTTTTACGAAGCTCTCTTTTCAAGTCCTTCTCTCTTTTATGTTGTTTTTCTTTGGAAACGCTTCATCATCTGGTCAGTGCGGATTAATCAAATTCCCTCATGACTCGTTCCCTTGAAGCGATATTGATTGTGTTGCTGCGTTTTTTGAGAATCTCTCCCTCAGTTCTTTGCTTCTTTGGGAGAACAATGGAGCAACTAGATTTTTTTTAATGTAAAATGGGTTTTCATTTTTTTTAGGGGAAACTGTTGTATGTTTCAACGATGATGAGCCATACAGACCTGTAATGATTGCGGTGATGATCGCAACTCTTTATAGAACATCTAAGGGACTGAGTTACATACAGTTTCAGTACTCCTCTGTATATTTTGTTTTTCTTTTTCTTCTTCTTCGTAATCTGATTTTTCATTTCAATTTCTTGCTTGTGGGCTTCGATTCTTCAAGCAATTTGCTTGATTTTGGCTTACACTAGGAAACTTTTTCTGTTTGTGTTTTGGCTATATGAAACTGAAGCCCAGAATTATGTTCTCCTCGCTATCCAGTGCTCCATTCATGCTGCATTAGGACGTTGGAGAACTACATTCATTTTTACCTTCAAAGTCATCGTAATCCGTTGAAATAATTTGAATTGTAATCGAATGGTTTGAACATGGTTTAAGTTGTCGAAACTGTTATTTTGATTTTGCGTTCCAAATCCAAATAGATTGGCAGATTTTTAGTAGCTCAGAATTATCTTCCTACGAAATCAAGAAGCAATTTTTTAGAACAGAGTTGACGACATTGTGGATAGAGAATTTGCTAATCTCCTGAAATAGAACCAGAAGGAATATTTAAAGCATATATTATATTGGTAATGCGATTTTTTTTTTTTTTGATGAAAAAGAATTTATTTCATTTGGAAGATATATTTGTGACTTTTATGGAAAAATTCTAAAATACAAGTTAAACTGTAGAGGCACAAATATTTTGATTTCGTTTCGTTTTGACTTTTTATTTCGGCATAGTTATTATATGAATAAATTATTTATATATTAATTTTATTCTAAAATAAACATTAATAATATCATACAAATATTAGAAGCATACATGTTTGATAAAATTAATAATATTTTTTAACGGTCATTAAACATATATTTTGAAATATAACACAATATCATAAGTTATCCGTCATTTGTCATTTTATATAGGGATTTTTTTACATAATTTTACATCACATTGCATGTGCTTGGTCCCATGCTAGATCTTCTGATCTAATAAGAGTAAGTGTCATAGATGTAGCACTATTTGATTGACAACTAGATATTTAAAATTTTATCTGCCCTTACATAATTATAAAAATTAGATCAATTTTATTTCAAGCACCAACAGTAACAAAACACCAAATGGATAATTTATGTACTAATAGTCTAATACAAATGGAGAAACTATCAAGTCAAGAACCAATGCTAGAACCAAGTTAGTCTACTATGGTATCCATTAAGAAAAAATTTTTAACTTTCAAAAATAAATATACAGAACACATTATGCCAAAGAATAAATTTCCTTAATATACGGTAACATGAATAAATAATATGAATAAATTTACTCAAGAATTCAAGTCAATGGCTTCTAAAATTACCAAATAATTTTTTTTATAAAAAATATAAAATTATGCCAAAGAATCAATAATATCTAAAAGAATTTATAAAATAAAATAATGTGAATTTATTTACTCATAGGCAAACGGGCAAAGGGGAAAGCAGATCGAGTCATCGACTAACCCCGTGGAGTTGTGAACCAATCTTCTCCTTGATTTTCGGTGATTGGCGTCTTGACGTCGGCGATCAAAGGCTCCGAAGCAGCTAAGGATGGAGGCAGCGCAACAAAAGAGAGAGTTTTGGGCCGTAGGTGTGGCTCGGCAGTGGGCGATGGAGAAGGCACCGGAAGTGAATCGGGAAGCCACAAAGGCGTGGGCGTCGACGACCGCAATGGGCGTCGGTGATGAAATCGTTGACGAGGTTAGGGGCGTACAACGTACTGGACCATTGGCTTAGGGTTGAGAAATGAAAACATTCACACGGGGCTTGACGTCGAAATGAAGACTACGAAAATAAGAAAATTAATAAAATAAAAAAAGAAGTACATATAATTACACAATTGCCAATAATAATATTCCGATCTGGAATATCTTATTCCGCCCAAAATCTGGAATATATATAATTCGGTGCGAGCGAAACGGTGAATTCTGAAACAGTGAATTCCGACCGTTCCGACCAGAGCGAAACGGAATTCAAAATTTTGCTACAAAGTCCTTTTCCTGGGGGGAAAGGGGTAGAATCAAGAGGAGGGAGGTAAAATCTAGTCACTTCTTTCAAAAGGGGGGGAGTGATTGCTTGCCCACATTCTCCAAAACAGGAAAGGGTAACTAAATGAATATCTAATTCCAAGTTATTAAACCTAAAAAATTAAAAATAGAAAGACAAATACAAACCAATATAGAAAAATCGAAATATATTTATAAGCTTAATTTTGATTTTCAATATTGGAGGAATCATAAAATTAATAGAGAAAAAAACTAAAAAACTAAAAAAACTATCAAAAAGATAGGTTGATGCGGTGCATGAAGGATCTGTACTATCCAAAGGAAAGTCGGCACATCAACCCTACAATTATCGACGTACAACATGTGGAGGCGGTAGACCTCGAGAGGGTGGTGGCGTTTGAAAAAAACGTGTGTACTTTAACCCGCACATGAGAGTTATGCTCTGTTGCCCTTGGTGCACCTTTTATAGGTCTGATAGATTGACAGTTGGCGAATCTCATAGTGGTCAAAGGCCATCGAAAAATTGTTCCATTGTTCCAACATCGTTTTTCTATTTGCCCTAAAAAAATACATATAAAAATGAAAAATGCTTATTGCAGTTCACTATTAAACGTAAGTGAAACACTTCGTTTCATTTAGTGGAGATAAACCAGTTTTTTTTTTCTCAAAAGAGTGGAGATAAACCAATTAAATCCATGACTGTAAACCGGTGGAAACGAGGGACATAAATATGGTTACAAATTAAAAGATAAAAAATTTTAATAAGTGCCTTTTTTCTTACGATTTAACGCTAATTTAGCGTAAAATAACAATTAAATATGAACTTTCCCATGATTAACTGCTCCCTTTACTTTATAGTTTGGAAAGAAATTACAATATTTTGATTATGAAAATTCATGACTTGGCATTCTAGACCATGCTTCGCATCCCGATGGAGAATTTACATGAAAAACATATTAAAAGCAACTTGGAATAGAAAAAGAAAAAAAATATTTATGCCATGAATTTCTTATCCAGATATCACCAAACAAAGAATAAACACAACCATTCATTTTTAGGTAAAACAAATACACAATTTCAAAAATGGTGAATAAACAAATAGTCTGGGGGTGTGGCTTCTCAAAGCGTTATTTTATATTATTTCAAATTATTTCTCATTTACCTGAAAGGATTACCTTAGAAATAACGCAATAGCAGAGGATGTTTGGTCTGGGGGCACAACAATATGCAGAGGCGCAAATAGATTTCAATTCAATTCTATTGATTTAAGTTGAAGATGACTAGGGATAATTCAGTCATTTCTCTAATAAAATAGGAGATTATATGGTAATTTAGGTAGACTATATATAGCAGTACTCATAGGAAAGAGAGGAAAGGGATGAAGAGATGGAGGAAGGGGGGAGGGAGGAGCCAAAGTGCCTACCCCCTCAAGAGAGAAACCTTATTATTTTCTTAGAGAGAGGCGAGAAGATTTGTTTTAGAGAGAGAAATATTTAACTTTACCTTGAGGGTGCTGTTAGGTAAGATTCAATAATGCAATTTACTTGTTCTGATTTGCATCACTGCATTACTCTGTGATCATAGATCATCATGGATTATCACGATTGCTTGGAGACCAAAATAAGAGGGTAAATTTCAAATCTAAAAATTGGGAAAAGTTCAGTGTCCCAGCACCATCAGAAAGTTCTCATCCATGTATAATCTCTACAACATAGTCCGTTGAGAGAATTTTTAGCGAGTTTGTTTTCATCACTAGCAAATGGACTCAAATTAGAGGAGATATAGAGGTGGTCAAGAATTCAAAGATGTATTTATATATGATATTTTAGGGTTACCTCCGAATAGAGAAGTCAAGTTCTTAATAGACCTCATTTTAAGTACCACACTAATATTTAAAGCACATTATCAAATGGTTGAAATTGAATTAAAGGAACTCCATGACTAGTTATGGAGAAGGATTTCATATGCCCCAGTGTTTTCCCATCGGATGCTCCAGTACTTTTTATGAAAAAGAAGGATGGGCCATGCGATTATGTATTGATTAACATAGAGTTAAATAAGGTGACAGTTAAGAATAGATATCTTTTATCTTAGATGGATGAATGATGATCTATTTGACATTCATGTCTTTTTCAAGACAGACTTGAGATTTGGGTTTCATCAATTGAAAATTAAGAATTTTTCAAGAATTTGCAAATATTTCTAAGAGATGATCCGGTGCTTACACCTCGTGGAGGTTCTCCCAGAATTTGTTCTACTGGATGATCTTTCACAAATTTCCACTGTTTGGTTGCATCTTGTATTAAATTTTGATGATCTTTCCTGAAGTCTCCATGTTGGACTTCCTCTATTGTGTTCTCTTTGTTGAGATTGAGACTTGTCGTATTATTTATACCTCCTGTTTCTTCATCAATAGATTTCTTGGAGAGTAGAGAATTAGATTCATCAAATACTACATCCATAGATTCTTGTACAGTCAAAGTCTTTTTATTGAATACTCTATAAGCTTTACTATTAGTAGAATACCCGAGAAAGATACCTTCATCAGATTTTGCATCAAACTTTCCTAAATTATCCCTGTCATTTAAAATAAAACATTTGCATCCAAATACATGAAAGTAACCAATGTTGGACTTTTTCTCATTCCAAAGCTCATAGGGGGTTTTATCTAATTTGGACCTTAGCATAACTCTATTTATAACATAACATGCAGTACTTACTGCTTCGGCCCAAAAATAACTAGGCAAGTTATTCTCATTGAGCATTGTTCTTGCCATCTCTTGAAGAGATCTATTTTTCCTCTCTACTATCCCATTTTGTTGAGGAGTTCGAGAAGTAGAAAAATTATGTACAAAACCATTTTCATCACAAAATGTTTCAATATTTTTATTAACAAACTCTTTTCTCCTATCATTTCGAATACTTGAAATAGTATAACTCTTTTCATTTTGAATTCTCTTGCATAACTTGGTAAAGGTATTATGTGCCTCATCTTTATGAGCAAGAAAGATGACCCAAGTATATCTAGAAAAATCATCAACAATAACAAATGCATAATATTTTCCTCCTAAACTTGCAACTCTATTTGGTCCAAAAAGATCTATGTGTATCAGTTGCAGTGGTCTAGTAGTGGAAATATGTTTTTTGGTTTTAAAAGAAGTTTTTGTTTGTTTACCAAATTGGCATGCATCACAAATTTTGTTTTTAAGAAAATTTACCTTTGGTAAACCTCTCACAAGATTATTTTTTGAAAGTTTGGAAATAAGTTCCATGTTGGCATGACCTAGTCTTCTATGCCATAACCAATTAGTTTTATTTTGAACTGAAAAATAAATGGCATCTTGTGAGGTAATTTCTTCAAAATCAATTGTATAAACATTGTTACTTCTAAAAGCAATAAAACAAATATTACAATCATAATCATTCAAAATAATGCACTTATCCATTTTGAAAGTAACTGTAAATCTTTTATCACATAATTGATTTATGCTTAAAAGATTATGTTTTAAACTTTCAACAAGTAGAACATCTTCAATTATGAGAGAAGACTTATTACCAATTTTACCTATTCCCACGATCTTCCCTTTCGAGTTGTCTCCAAATGTCACGTGTCTTTCTTCTTTAGATCTAAGATCAAAGAACTTAGTCTTGTCTCCCGTCATGTGTCTTGAACATCCACTATCTAAAAACCATTTATTTTTGTTCGTGGAAGACTTCATGCAAACCTATAAAAACAATTAAAATGATTTTTCTTAGTACCCAAGTTCTTTGGGTCCTTTATTTATTAGTATTAGAAGAAATAAGATTTTTAGGTACCCATATGGCCCTAATAGTCATTATATGTTTTCTTCTAATAGGACAAACAAAATAATTATAACCATTTCTATTACAAAAATTGCAAATAACATGTGACATATATGAAGAACTTGAGTGATTATAATAGTATCCTTTTTTAACAAAATTATTTTTATGAAAAGAATTTTGAATATTGGACTTTGATGTCAAAAGATTATCAAAGAAGTTTTTATAAGGTTTGTATTTTTGTTTTGGCATATATCCCAAACCTGCCTTGTCAAAAACACATATTTGACTACCAAAAAGTTTTTCAAAATTTCTTTTTCCATTCGTAAAGTTTTCAATAATATTTTCTAAATCAGTTTTCTTTTTCTTCAACTCAAAATTTTCATCTTTCAAAACAATACTTTCTTTTCTTAAAATATCAATTTTGTTTGTTAAAGAAGAATTTTTTTTTTCAAAACAGTATACTTGATACCCAATTTTTCAAATTCCTCATATACCTCTTCTAAAACATTTTACAATTTTTCATATGAAGGATCTTCAATATTATCAAGATTTGTTACCTCAATGTCATTTTTAGCCATAAGACAAAGATTTGTTGATTCTCCATTACTTGCTTCACTATCTGAACTACTTGAATCATCATCCCATGTAGCTTTTATTGCCTTTTTACCTTTGTTTCGATCTTTCTTTAGCAGAGGACAATCTGACTTGATATGACCAGATTTATTGCATTTATAACAAATTAAAATGTCATTTTTACCTGAATTTTTTTTGGAAAACTTTTTGAAGGATTTCCTTGGAGGAGTTTTATTTTTCTTTAAGAACCTCTGAATTTTTCTTGTTATCATCACAACTTCTTCATCTTTGTCGTCATTTTCCTCATCTTCATCACTTTCACTTTCATGTGGAACAACTTTAAGTGCCAAGCTCTTCTTTGACTTTCCTTCTTCTTCTCCTCTTTTCAATGTGTACTCATGGGTGATAAGTGATCCGATGAGTTCATTTACTTCGAGCTTCTTGAGATCTCTAACTTCAAGAATCGCTGTCACTTTTGATTCCCAACGTTTTGGTAGAGAGTTGAGAATTTTTCTTACTATCTTCACTTTGGAATAAATTTTGCCAAGAGCTGTCAAGCTGTTTATGATGTTAGTAAAACGAGTGTACATACTAGAAATAGATTCATCATCTTTCATCTTAAACATTTCATATTCATGAGTAAGAATATAAATTTTTGATTCCTTAACTTGAGAAGTTCCTTCATAAGTAACTTCCAAGTTATCCCAAATTTTTTTTTGCTGTAACACAAGTCATTACTCTATTAAATTCATTACCATTGAGAGCATTATATAATAAATTCATAACAGTTAAATTCAAAGTATAAAGTCTATCGTCTTCACGATCAAACTCTTTTTCTTCATTTTTGACCTTTACTCCATCAACTACTTTTGTTGGAATATAAGGTCCATTTACAATGCATTTCCAGATTTCTCGACCTTGAGTTTGAAGGAATATTCTCATTCTTACTTTCCAGAATGAGTAATTGTCTCCGTAAAAGAGTGGAGGCCGACTGCTAGATTGACCTTCACCAAATGAAGCTGCAATGTTAGCCATAAGATCTTAACTCAAAAGATAGTTAATCTTATAACAGAGCTCTAACTCTGATACCAATTGTTACTGATCATAGGCCGCACCTATGTCACCTAACAACTGTACCTACCAGACTAGCCGGCCACCGTCTCTACCGGTGCACCGTCACCCATGGTCGGAGAGTTTTGCTTCGGTGACACAGTCACAAGCGAGAGTTCCCATGAGTGATCTGCCTGTATGAACAGTACAGGTCAACTAGCTCTGATACCAATTGTTGCCCAGATGACTAATACAAGAGGGGGGATGAATTGAGTTGTATTTAAAAAAAATAACAATTATAAATCAAATAGATAATATAATATATAAATAAAATATGAAACAACAATAAATATAAAGAGTAAGGGTAAGAGAGAAGCAAACTCAGTATGTTAACGAGGTTCGGCCCCACTGCCTACGTCCTCGCCTCAAGCTACCCCTTGAGGATCCTCAAATCCACTATTCAATCTCCTTTAGGTGGAGATAGAAATCTATTACACCTTTGAGTAGCACCGCTTCAAAGAATCCGTGTAGAACACCTTCTACACTTCCAATCACTTCACGCTTGGTGATTTAACTATTCCCCGTGTAGAACACCCTCTACACTTCCAATCACCTCACACTTGGTGATTTAACTATTCCCCGTGTAGAACACCTTCTACACACACAAGGGTTATACACACCCTTTTACTGATACAAGAATTGATAGTGGGTAGGCTATCAGAAAACACTACTCAATGAGTGAAATAAAAACAATACAGCGCAAATTATATCTCTCAAAATGAATAAGAGTTAAGGCTCAATGCTTAAAGAATAGAGAATGAAAACTTTGAATGAATGTTGTATGCTCTTGGTGTTGTAAATGTGAAGCTCTCAAATGATCTATTTATAGGCATATGAGACTTCATATTCAAATTTAAAAAGATTCACATGTCAAAGACATCATCATTCACTTTTTAAAAATTTTAAACCTAATCTTTTTACTTTTTGCATGTGACAAAAGGAGCACACTTTACTTTTCAAAAAATTCAAATCTAATCTTTTACTTTTTACATATGACAAAAGGAGCACACTTTACTTTTCAAAATTTTCAAACAAAAAATCTACCTTTTGCATAAGTCAAGAAAAGCATCCATCACTTTTGAAAATATTCAAATAAAACATGCACATGTGAAAGATGACAATCAATCATTTTAATATTTTCAAAGTTCAAACTTTTAATCATATCACGCACATGTGAAAGATGACAATCAATCATCTTAATATTTTCAAAATTCAAACCTTTAATCATGTCATGCACATGTGAAAGATGACAATCAATCATCTTTCAAAATTTTCAAAATTCAAACATTTAATCATGTCATGCACATGTGAAAGATGAAAATCAATCATCTTTCAAAATTTTTAATTTTCAAAAAATTCATGCACATGTGGAAAATGTATTTTAATGCTTTATGATAAAATATTAATTTTGAGCCTTAATCCTAATTTCGAATTTTTAAGAGATTTACAATATTATTCTATGATTTTAACGTGAACTTGTTCCCTTCTTGCTCATACTTGCTTCCATGATGTGCTTGATTCTATTGTGTGGACAACTTGAGCTTGAGACTCCTTTATTCTTTGAATTCATTTGTTATCATCAAAATTCATGTGTAGATTTACACGAAACTTGAAACTTTGAGTTCAACATAAAGAAATCAACTTACTGACAGAGATCAACTGAGAGAGAGTTTTGGCCTTGAGTGTGTCCTCTGTTCGAGGTGAGAGAAACTGAGGCAGCTTGAGGAAGGAGAGAGAGCGTAGACCAATGTTCGAGGTTCAGCTTGAGAGAGAGAAAGGTCATGATTTTTCTTTATATGAGAAAGAGGAAAAAAGAGGATAAAAAGAAATGGAGAGATGGAAAAACAAAAAATCCTAACATGCGAAAGTTTGAGGAGAAATGATGTATTTTAATTGAATGAGGTCGATTATATCTTATTCTCCATGAAACTCTAATGTGATAGCTATTTATTGGATGTTAAAAGAGAGTCTTTATGCCATTACCTATTTGAAGTTAAACTCTATTGGGAAATAGAGTTGGTGCCAAAGTTTTTAATTTCATTTTGTATTAATGAGTATAGTTGAAATATGTCATACCAACTTATTGTTCGGCACAGGATGCATCCCAGTTTCGCCTTGGCCGATATAAGATCTCAATCGAAATATCGGCCAGGACCGGCCGATATATGTGTCTTCGTCATACCAAATTTTGATATATTGTCATTTTTTCCATTTCTTGCTATTTTTTTCCTTCGATTTATACCAAACTATTTATAATTTATATAGATATGTATAATTTATTCATACATAGACAAATATTTTGAAATATAATTTATATATATTTATATACATAATTTGTTCATGTATTGTCTATTTAGAAATGATATCTAAAACAGTAATAATATCGAAATATCTCATTTTATTGCCTTGATCAAAATGGCTACCAAAACAGTATTCAATATATTGGTCAAAACTCCTCCTTCCGCCCTAGCATTACTCTCTAACGGAAGGCAAAACAAATTTTGGAGATCTTTTGAGGAAACGATTTTTATCAATGTTATACATTATCCTTTACAATAATCATTGGCCTTGTAACAATGTTGCTACATTGGGTTAGTCACAACAACAAAGCTAAAATATTTTGTTTAGTCAAATGTGAGATATTTTTTGCTCTAAAATTTGGGCTAAGTAAGAAAAATGATAAAAATATAACTACTTTACAAATACTGTACAACTCTATTTGAAATAGAGGGTGATTGTGTCAATTAATAACTTCTTTTAAAAAAGTAGCGCATGTTATAAAACTAAAAATAAAACTACTACTATTGCAAAAGAAATATAAAAAAAACTCTCTGAAACTTTCTTCCTTCTATATATTTTCTTATGAATTTCATAACAACTGAAACCCATATTTATAGGCATTGAAATTACTATACAAGTTACTATACAAGTAACTATACAAGTAACTATACAAGTCACTATGCAAGATTTAAAATAATAGTGGTAGAGTCATTCACATAATTTTGGTAGTAGGACAGGGGTGGCAACCGTCCTTCCACTCTTGTTTCATTACACTTTCTATTGAATAATCACCCATAAAAAATCTGTTTCGTTAAAATCTTGCCAAGGAAAAATCCAGTAGGAAGAAAAACCAATGGTGAAGGAAAAAGAGTACAATCTTCTTATATATCCACAAATGCTTTAAGATTATCTCATTAAAACCTTGTAAAGGAAAACCCAGTGGGACAAAACTTTAGCGAAGGAAAAAGAGTACAATCAACACAAGTTTTCAGGACATTTACTCTCCTTGAAAAGTGCACGTCGATAGATTTTTGAGTTTTTGCATTCCAATGTTTTGCACAATCTTCTTGAATGTTGCAGTTGGTAATGCTTTCGTAAATAAATCTGTAAGATTATTACTTGATCGTATTTTTGATATATCATCCTCATATATAAACAGTATTATCTTCATATAAAATTGTTGGACTATCATTGATAATGAAAGACCACACTTTTTTTAAATATATTAAATCACTGATCTTAGTTAAATACACTCTCGACTTGTTTTATGAATTGCAATAATGTCTGAGTGATTTGAAGATGTGGCATATGCAGGCAGCTCTATATCCCTATCCGATATTGTTCGCTTTGGCACTTCAGGGTCTTATAGGTTTAAACTACGTCGGACAAGGTAGAATGAACCTCATATATAAGGCACTTGACAGACTTAGTAGACTTGCAGTAATACTTAAACTTCCATTGAAAATATGCGTCAGTTTTTCAAGTAATAAACAAATATGATTTCAGTATATATAACAGGTTAATAATTCAAACATGTTTTTCATCTAAATAATACATTAGAGAGAACATGATAATATTTTCACCAAAAATCTTCTCCCCTTCATTCGGCGTTATTAGGGAAAATTTGTTTATATACGGCAGAAATAGCATTGAAAACCATCCATGTATGATAAAAGCTGTAAAAACTTGAGATTTAATATTATTGGTTCAGCGGAAAATCAAATCCGTTTAATATTGTTGACAAACGAGATCTTAAATAAATTTGAAAGTTTCGGGTTGTTATTTAAATATAACCAGTTTTACCATTGGTTTATTCCAGCAAAAAGATCTCATATTCTTCATAGATTCAGTTGTTGTTCATCTAGAACGATATTATGTCTAATAGAAATTCTAATGTCCCAAATTTGAACCATGAACCTTTTATACCTCAACCACTCATATTTTCTCCTAAGATTGTAAACACTATGATAGGAGCAGAGATATATCTTTCTAGTAAAACTGATCCTGAAATTGTTGCAGTATCAAGAACCTCCAGTGCTTAATATGCTGCCTCTCTTACAACTATGTCTCAGATGCTACTGGCCAAAACGAGTGAGGTTGATCATCTTAAAAATCAAATATCTGAGTTGCATCAAACGCTTGCAACTAAAAATAGAAAAAATAAAGATTTAAGATAAGAAAACAAGAAGCTGAAGAAATTTGTAAACTGGTATTCTCGTGACTTGAAAACATGAGTAGAAAAGCTGGAACGAGAGAGAGCTCAAATATAAAGTCAACAATAGCAGCTAACGGCAGATGTTTAGCATTTACAAGAAAATAGGGATAGTTGTAATTAATTTTACTGGCTTTTGAAATTATGCATCCAACATATCTTGTAAAGTGAAAATTTGAAGAGATGATGGTTTGTTTTGTTCTTATTTTCATTTCTATAATAACCATATTTAGCTTCATTTAGTACGCATCAAATCTTCTTCTTATATCTATAATTTATCTGTATTTGCATTCTTATTTTACAAATTTCCAATGGCTTATTAATTTCCTTTCAATATTTCTCATGATCAACATATGAGGTATCATTCAACTTAATTACAAGTTGTTCCTACATCTTCCGCATGTGCCATGTTGCAGCAAGCGAATGATCTGGCTAATAAGTCTGATCGTGAAACCGTTTATGAGCTGGTGACTCTCGATACTCCTCTTTTATTGTCGGATTTTCCAACTGATTACAATCCAAAAATCGTAAGATTGAGGAGCTTAACGAGAATTTTTCCATACTTCAATGACTCGTTCAAAAGTTTGACAAAAAAATTGCAAACTTAAAATAAGAGAATAAGGATTTAAAATTCTTACTTGCCTTTTTATTTCGACTGTCTAATCCTTTAAATAAGGATGTCTCAAATTCTTATAACTCATCTATCAATTGAATAATAAGATCTTTCCTTTTCAGATGCATTTCTTGAATTTATAGCATCCATTGTGATCTTTTCAGGAGTTCTAACAAGATAAATCATTAACGTAAACTACAATAATGACAAATCCGAGTTCTGATAAAACACATGGGCATATAGGATTATTCTCAAATCATTCTTTCAATAGATACTCGTCGATTTGATTTTACTACATGCGTCCGGATTGCTTTAACCCATATAAAGATCTTTGAAGTTTTATAAAGTACATACGCCTAAATATACTTGAACTAGATGCTTCAAGTATCATATATCTTTATATATATGATGATCTAATGATCCTTATAAATATGCAATGACCACATTCATTAACTGCATATCTAATCTTTTTGTAATAACCAAATTGATTAAAAATATGAACGTGATTGTATTCATAATAAGAAAATATGTTTCCTCATAACTACTCTTGGGTTTCTGCAGGAAATCTTGTGAGACAAATTGTACCGCATAATTTCATTTCTCATTATGCTTTCGTATAAATACTCACTTATATCTTATGGGCATTACACTCTTTGCTATTTGGACAATATGTCTAAATACCTTTCGCTTTACTGGCGATTTTAATTCAGTTTCAATAGCTGTTTTTCATTTTGGCCAATCATTTCTACGTCGACATTCTTCGACAATTCTTAATTCACTTTCTTCATTACTTTTGGTAATGTCAAGTGTTATCATATATGTTGTCGACAACAGTTTTATTTCTATCCATAAATTTTTCATTACTCATAAAATGTATTAAGATCTCATTGTTCCTCTCTAAGGGAAAACATTTCATGAAATACCTCTATAGAAGGTTCCTCTTCAGGAGATTTGTACTCTTCAGGAATTTTCTCTTTAGGAGTTATACTTTTTAGGAGTTACTTCTTTATGAGGTTTTCTCTTTAGGATGATTATATTTTATACAGAAAGTACGGTCTCTTCAAAAGCACCGTTTTTTTTTTCTCTTTTGCACTAATAGGTTTTCAACGTTTCAGGCGTATCTTAAACTCATCTATTGCTGTTTTAACAACTCGTCCTTCAGGAATTTCAATTCTTGCTTAAGCATTAACAATAGTAATATATGATTTTACAACACTTTTAGTATCAATAAATACATTCTGTAACTGATTTGCAACACTTTGAAAATAGGTAATTCTCTGAACTTCTGGTTCATATTCATTTATAAGAGGATCAAATTTAGACAGAGTTTTATTGTCCCAAGTAATTTCTTATCGTGCTTCAGGTACTGACTTTTTGTTATTTCAAAACACGATAAAACTTTACTATAATGTATAAAAACTCAGTATAAGTAAATCAAGTGTTTGGCCGTATAACAGGTACGTGACCATTGTTCAATCATACCACATCTATGACAAATATTTTCATCTTTTTATGAAAAATTATTCGGAGGGCTTTTACCCTTATCTGAGTTGGATCACTTCTGATGATACGGTATATTTTTATTATCTTTAGTGTTGTCGCTTTTAGGACCAACACTTTTATAATTTTTCTACCACGTCTACGCCCTTGATTTCTTTGAAATGATACACCATTCAATTCTGGGAATGATGTAAATTCAATATCATTAATAAGACCTAACTGGTGATTTATTAACAAAAATTTATTATTTAGCTCAATCACTGGAAAATAAAATAAAAATTCAGAATATTTGTTTAACTTTCACTCTCGATATTGTCACTGCAGGAGCACATTTGAAATATGAAAAATAATATATGTCTTCTTTTAAATATTATTATGAGTGACATTTTCACTACATAATTTTAATATTGAGCTGATTTTAAAAAGTGTAGAATATTTAATACCACTTTTAAAATCTTATAACTTCAGATGCAATAAGTCATAATGATATTTTGAGAAAATTACATCTTCTAGTACTCATATCACTCTCTTAATTCATTTCATACAGTAAGATGATTTTTCATCATGAGATACACAACACGATTTTTCAGGGATACATGATTTTCTTCTATGATTGTATCTCTCAAGTTCAATATCATATCCAAATGGATCTCATCAAGGATCCTGAATAAATAACTTTTTCCAAAAATGTCACTAGTAATAAATCTCAATATTTGACATTATATATATAAATTACAAAAATAAATCTGTATATTTAAGAAATATATTCATATAATCATGAGAATAAAAGTAGAATTTTATCAAGTAATATTTAGCAATATTACATTTAATATTTATCTTGAGGATTGCAAATAATATATTGAAAATTTTATTTAAAGTAGAAGACCACTAACTTTAATATCGATAGAGTCTCGTGCTGATAACGTGGTATAAAACTAAAAATAAAACTACTACTATTGCAAGAGAAATATAAAAGAAAATTTTAAGAAACTCTCTGAAATTTTATTCCTTTTATATATTTTTTTATGAATTTCATAACAACTGAAACCCATATTTATAGGTCTTGAAATTACTATACAAGTTATTGTGCAAGTCACTATGCAAGTTTTAAAATAATAGTGGTGTGGTCATTCACATAATTTTAGTGATGGAACAGGAACAGCAATCGTCCCTCCACTCTCGTTTCATTACAGCGCAATGATATTACTTAATTGTAAAACTATTGTAGGCATTTTATCACTCATATGTTGATGACACGTGGTTTAGTATGGATAATGTCAAATAATATTTTTTATGTTTTCTTTACTATTACTTTACTACTTAGTTATTTTTGAAATTTCAAAACATGATTTTTTATATAATCTAAAACAAAACAAACTTCAAACAACCAACATAATTATATCATGTATGAAGCTTATGTTTTGAGATTTTTAATCCATATTCAAATAATAAAAGAAAAAAATTTGGATAATAAATTGGTAGTAAAAATAATCAATATTTAAAACATATTAATTTTATTCATATTTGCTGATAAAGGGTTCTAACCATAGGCTTTTGTGTTCAAATCTAGGTGATTACTATTTTTTCTTGAAAAAAATTGTAAAAATATGTGAATATTGTGACCATATGCTGTGCATGAATTGACGTGGTGTGCTACACAAAACCGTGTGGCACACCGCATCAATTAAATTGGTTTACTTTGGTAAATGATTTGCCAAGAATCAAATGCTTACATAGCTTGCCACTCGATTAGGAGTGTAAAAATAAATCGAAAAATTGGTTAGGATTGATCCGGATCTTGAAATCAGTTCGGTTTTGATCAACTGGTCCGGTCCGAAATTGCTTCTCTTAGTTTCAAAATTGATTGGTATAGGTGTGGTTCCAATTTTATCATTTTTGAGACTATACCGGACCGGTTTAGATATATTATAAATGAATATCTTTATATTATATATAATATATAATATTATAATTATATTTAAGATAACATTATTGTAATTTTTTAACATAATATTTTAATCTTAAACATGAATATTTATTTGGTTATTTGGTGATATGCTTTAAATATAAAATATATATTAATAACATTTATGGACTAATATATTCTCAATATATTCATTTTGGCAAGAATATTAGTAAGTTAGTAATACTAATATACATTAGTATATAATGTATATTGATTATAATTTATAATTTATGGTCTAATATTAATAGTCAAATACTATATTACTATTAGTAATATATATTAAATCTATATATAAGTACTATATAAATCACTATAGTATTAGTTATACTAAATAAAAATATATGAAATAATAATATAATAATACTAATACGGTATTACAATTTTATTTTATTTTATTATTATTTTGTATTGCAGATTTTTCTTTTCAGTTTTTATAACGTTTATAGCAGATTTTTTTATAGCATTTACATAACAGATTTTTTTTTATAAAACATATTTTTATAACAGATTTTGATAAATAGGTTTTTTTTCTTCTTACATATCTTTAATAGAACGGTTTTTTTAAGCTGTTTTTTTATAAACATTTATTTTTTATGACATATTATCTCTTTATTAGAATCGAAAAATCGGCCTAGACCATAATTGATAAAACTAAAAGTATTAGTTTAAGAGGATAACTAATACGAGATCGATTTTTAAAACCGATATTACCAATTTGATATTAAATTTTGTCCAAAATTAAACTACACTCGACTAATTACATTCTTAAACAACACTATCACACTAGCACATTGTTCTTTTGTGTACGTGCAGTGCCATTTATCACGCTATGTCAATATTGACAGTCTATGATCGACATTCAAATATGTCCAAGTCAATTCATATGTCAATATTGACAGTCTATGATCGACATTCAAATATGTCCAAGTCAATTCATAAATTTGTGTCCGTGTCCCTAACAATACTCTTTTTAAAATATATATATATATTTCAAATGAAACAACCTTAACAATACTCTTAAAATGGTGGGAAATTCCCTAAAACTGAAAATAAAAAACGATAACTTATGCTGAAAACAATAAAATTTAAACACCGGCAAATAAAAACCCCTTAAAATGTTATAGTCAACTTCCCACGGACGATGGTAAATAACTAAGATAAATCCTACTCCCACAAATGGATTCTTTATTGGAGGAGTTTTAATTTTTTATAATGTTATAGATTTTAATTTCTTTTAACATTTAAAAGTGATAAAAAAAATCAAGAAAAGAAAAAAAAAATATTTTTTTAAGTAGGCGGATCCCAGTTGGGACTTGTTGTATGCAAGAGTAGAACCACTCAATAATTAAATATGATCATATGTTATGATCGTACTCTTGAGAAATAATATTTATAGTCGTGAAATATATAAATATTGTGTAATTATTTTGAAAAAAGTTAGTAAATACGGGCCTATATTAAAAAAAAAAACCTTATTTTTTAATAGTAAACCTTATTTTTTTCAAAACGATTATGTTATATTTACATACTCCATACAATTATAAGTAGTATTGTTGTTTAATTTCAACCAAAATGTTATACTTCCCTTTTTTTTTCTTCTAGTATTTAAATTATTAAGATATTGATATCAGCCTCTTTATAAATAACTTTAAATTATTAAGAGTTTTAAATTTTTTATTTTAAATTACGATAAGTGACATATTATTCTCAAACAAAAATTTGGAATGTACACATCTCATGAAAATCTGACCATCACAAGATTTTAATTATAGATTGTAAGAGCATTCACAATTCACTTGCTAAACTTTAATCAAATTTTGGCTTAAAATTTCATTTTTATAAATTTTAGTTAGCCGCTTTTTACAACATCAAATAACGGGTTTAATAAATTAATAGTTATTTTATTAAAATATTAATTTCAAAAGTAATTTAGAAACTATCAAGAGAGCAATGAGAGAAAAAAACTATATTAATTTAGTCTCAAAAGTAATTAGCTTTCTTTTTCTTCTAACTAAATTTAGAGTGCAATAAGAGAAAAAATTAAATTTATTTTAATTTTAGAGAACTTGTTGAAGCATATTTTTAATTTTTTTTAATCAAAATTTAATTAGAGGGTGGATTGTGAATGCTCTAACTAGTATAATTAGACAATACATTTGTGCGTCAGTTTTAGAAGTTTAAGATTCCAATGCCCCAACTCCAAGCATAGTCCCGAAATTTGGGCTGGACTATTATATACTACCTAGCATTGGGCTAAGTTTTGGACCGCCAACCCACAAGTAAGGAGATAAGGCCCGTTTGGTTTTCAAATCATATTCAGTGTGATCTACTTTAAACTCATTTAATAATTCAAACGCACCAATTTAACTCAGTTGCAGAGAACTTGATGAACTTAAGTTCTATAAAGCACTATAGACGATGAGACACATACTCAAGCTTTTGGTCAAATCTCTCTCCTTAGTCTCTTTACCACTGCCATGCTTCAGTCAGATTTCACTCTCTCTTCAGATTTTTTTACACCATCTATCTCTCTGTCACTCATACTTAGTAAGAGCCGAAATTTTTTTTTTTTCATTACTCCTCTATAGTGCATGGGAAAAGTAATTAAGTAGGTCCCACAAATTTACATATTTTTATAAATATATTTAAACTCATCTAAATATTCAAACATATTTTAAACTCATTTAAGTGAGTTTTACAAAACTCACTCAACTCATTATTATTTATACATAACTCAGATCAACTCAACTCATATTAATATTTAAATGCAACCTAAATTATCAATCCCGATTCTAAGATTAATTGATCCAATCTCATCTTTAACTAGTTTGGTAGTCTCTATCTCTAACTCTATATCTCTTGTCTCTTTGTTAAGAGCACACTTTTAATGACTTAGTCAAATTTAAAATACACTTTTAATTATTATGAAATTAATTTAACTTTAGTTATTCTCGTCCATATATTGCAGTATCTATTTTTTTTATTATATAACAATAAAATAATATGAAATATATTTAGTTTTTCTTATTCTATTCACATTAGATCTCTCACATTGAATGATGTATTTATTCATTATATAATAATAAAATAATATTAATATAAAACTATTTAATTAGTTAATTATCAATTTATTTAATTCTATCATATTTTATCATTCTATCTATTATATTTTAATTAATAATTATATTATAATTAAATTATAGATTAAAAAATTATATTATTTCAATTGTCATTTAATGTTAATAACCACAAACGTCTAATTAAAAAATATTAACTCTAAATTAATAGGTTATTGATAGCAAAATAAATTCACGATGCATGTACAGTAACAAAATGCATGGGGTGAGAAGATGAAGAAGAAAGAGAAAGAACAATAAATTATCAATTTGATGTATTTATAATAATCATCAACTTTGAAATTATTTTAGAAGTTATTGTACTTAAAGTCTGATTTTTTAAATTTTAGTTAATCCATTGTACTTGATTTTTGTTGTCTAATAATCAAATATTTAATAGATTGTTTTTTAGTTAATCTATTGAGAATACTTTAAAGTTCATAATTTGGGAGAAATATTTTAATTAAAAAATTTCATAAAAATAAATTTATATTTATATGATTTAATGTGGTACGTTTAAATTATAAAATTAATATAAAGTTATGAAATTACTTTATCTTTTTATAACTACAATACTTTTTGTAATTTTGTATATGCCAACGAGACATTTTGAAGGGCTGTCTAGGCCCTTCAAAGAACTAATAATATGTTTAATTTATTTTGAATATATATCATTTTGGCTATTTGTGCACACAGTTGCGATAGCTATTTATCATTTATGTGCTTTCAAAATACATTATATTTTACTAAAATACATAATATCTTTTAATTTTCAAAATTTCATTTTTTAATTTAATCATCATCTAATTATTATCTATAAAGAAAAATGTCATAAATACAAAAAAACTCATAAAAATAAATTTACAAGCTGATATAATCAGTCACAAAACTACACTAGTTTGCAATATTAATTTTCTATAAACTTTTTGTGCCTAAAATATTTATATTTCTTAAAATTTAATAAAATATCTTCAAATCATTTTATTATTATTTACAAATTATTTATTAGTATTTAAAAAATTATGAAATATTTCAAAGTGTTGAAACTTGCCCTTGGAGGGTTCGATTCGTAAATACATATTTTTTCCCCAATGCAAATTCATAGTTAATAGAAGATCTAAAATCTTATTTTTAATAGCTTAATAACATATCCAATAATAATAAAATAAAAAACATATTGTGTTGTGTTTGTTTGGCTGTAAAACTTAAAATGTGTTAGTTATGGTGTAACGATTAGAAGCTGCCCTTGTGTTAAGTATGTTGTTTGGCCTTGACATTGACGATTGAACAAATATTTGAATAAAAAACGTACAACCTCTTCGTAGCGTCATTTCCCAAATTCTCTTCAAGAAATCACGCAGAAAAGCCACTTCCACCGCACGGCCCTCCCTCTCCTTCTCCTCCTTCCTAGATCTGCATCTCTCTCTCTCTCTGTGAGGGTCATTCCCACCGATCTACGCCGCCATGGCTACCCCCATGCCGGCCGGCAATGCCCCCATCACCATGAAAGAGACCTTAACGGTAAAGCCCCCCGTGCCATCAACTCTTAGATCCTCTTGTGCTTCCTCGGACCGAGTCTGTGAGTGGGGGATTCGACTGAACTTTGATTTATTTTTTGTTTTCGTGGTTGTTGCAGTTACCGAGCATTGGGATTAACCCGCAGTTCATCACGTTCACGCACGTGACCATGGAGTCGGACAAGTACATCTGCGTGAGGGAGACGGCGCCGCAGAACAGCGTGGTGATCGTCGACATGAACATGCCCATGCAGCCCTTGAGACGACCCATTACCGCCGACTCCGCATTGATGAACCCCGATTCCCGAATTCTCGCTCTTAAAGGTGCGGAAATATGTTCTCCCTGAATTTTGAATTGTGAATTCCGTTTTCTCATTTACATTTTATTTTCTTTATTGTTATTTTAGTGTACTGGCACTGAAGATTACGTTCCCGCGGTAAACTTTGTAGTATTGAGACAATGCAGAAATTGTAGAGCAATACTTTGCGTAAAGTTTGCTTGTTTGTTAGATGTCAACTTCTGGAGTGCAGATCGGAATTGACTGTTGCACTCGTGTTTTTTAGTTGATCAGATCTGCCATTATTCGGCGGGGTATTAAAATCTTATTAATTATTCTAAATTAATGGTTCTAAAGTTGATAAGTAAACGCAATAGAAAAAATTATGAATCTTCCAATGGTACTTGCTAATAACGTAGAATTTTAACCATAATGTCGTAATTTACGAAAAGACTGTTTGAACTTTAAGAACCCCAACGTGGAGTAGTCCTAGAAAATCTAGAGCTTATCCTTGTCAAGTTAGAAAGATAACATTGAGTTGTACTATTCTACTGAAGCTTATTATACTTTTTGACATTCTGAGTTGTATTAAAATACTGTGTTGAAAATGAGTGTCCATATAAAAAATTTAAGGCTCATTGAAATGAATAGATTTTATACAAACAGCCTATATGTAATGAGGCGCTTGTGGTAGATGAATCTTAATATTATTTATTTTACCATTAAAACACTGGTTTTGTTAAACAGAAGCTAACCTGAGTTTTGTCATTAAAGATATGATTTATCTTCATAGTGATATCTCGTGCATTGTGCATTGAAATAACAATCATTTTATTAATCGGTTGTTGACACAATTGGATTTTATTTTGCCCAGTGCAAACTTGAGATTATTGTACAGATTGATGTTATTGCTGGGGTTTAGTGTTCTTTGTTTGGAAAGGGGTAGCAATATGTGAATTCTGTATGGTTCATTTTCTGTTTAAAACTTGTCCCATAAATGAGTGCTGGATCCAGTTCTACGAAGTAGTAATAACAATGTTTGGCTAATGAATAACAATATTTGATTGAAGCTCAAGTTGCGGGAACTACTCAGGATCATTTACAAATATTCAACATTGAACTAAAAGCAAAGGTCAAGTCACATCAGATGCCTGAGCAGGTGACGATTTTGTTCTGTTCAAGCATATTCCAAGTGTTTGACATCACTTTTTAACCTGCACTGTGCGTTGACTTTGAATTTGCTAAACAGTATTAAGTCATGTGGTTTCCTCTTTGAATGAATAGATAGTCTTTTGGAAATGGATCACCCCCAAGATGCTAGGTCTCGTGACACAGACCTCAGTATATCATTGGTCGATTGAAGGCAAGACATTTAACTCTTCTCAATCACGTTGTTTACCTATTTTTTGGCTTTATTTTAATGATTTCCCCTCCACGTGTGCTCTCTCGCTGTGGCTATTGTTCCATATATCATTCTTGATGCAATCTGGTATTTTAGGTGATTCTGAGCCCTTGAAGATGTTTGAGCGAACTGCTAATTTGGCAAACAATCAAATAATCAACTATCGATGTGATCCTACAGAAAAGTGGTTGATTTTGATTGGAATTGCTCCTGGTTCACAGGAGGTAAGCTGTCCTATCCTTATTTGTTGTCTATGTTATGTATTGTCAATGTTTCTTGTTTATATGCATGCGTGTTCTTATCTTTGTATTCTGTGCTCTTCACTTACAAGAGTTATGCAGTTTACCTGTTTATATTATATTTCTTTAAAATGTGGAGTCACACATACTGTGCTTATCTCAAGTTGTTGCTTAAATGGTCAAACATGGTCATAATTTTGCATTTTATTCTTTGTAATTGGCTTTTGCCCATTCATTTATTATTAATACAATTTTATGTATAAAAAAAAAAATTTGTATTTTATTCTCTTATGATAGATAAAAAATTTGTTCCTACTATAGCAGTTTTCCCTTTAGTGTATTGTTTTATGCCAAGTGGCAGTGTTGTGTGTGCTTTATATTGCACGTACCTGTGAGAAAACTACCAGTCAGGCAATATCATCAGCATTGATACATTTCCTATTTTCAAAATGTTGTTCATAGAGGCCACAACTGGTTAAAGGAAGTATGCAGCTTTTCTCTGTGGATCAGCAACGTAGTCAAGCTCTAGAAGCACATGCTGCATCGTTTGCCACATTTAAAGTATGATTCTCCTTTGTTTTCATATGGGCTTTATTATTAATATTCATTTATGGTGTTATGGTGCTTATTGGTACTGCAAAATATTCATTTTTTTTTATGTTATATACAGGTTGCAGGGAATGAAAATCCTTCAATTCTAATTTGTTTTGCCTCAAAGACCTTGAATGCTGGACAGGTTACGTCAAAGCTGCATATTATTGAACTCGGTGCACAGTCAGGTTCGTGAGATATTTCTCAATCTGCCTTGAACTACTTAATTATTTAATGCAGATAGCTTTTTTGTTACTACTACGAGTGGTTTATCAGATGTATCAGATGCATGCTTTGCATGCCATATAAAACTACAAGCACTCACGTTTGTTGTTTCTGTTACACCCTTGGCCGTCTATCATGCCTTCCTGTACTGATTATGGATTTGTGTCCTCAGGAAAACCGTCATTTACCAAGAAACAAGCAGATCTATTTTTTCCTCCAGACTTCGCTGACGACTTTCCTGTGTCAATGCAGGTCAGTAGTGTCTCTTACTAAATTTCTTAGTCCTGTGTTGGCATATCAGAAACTAAGCTGCTATCCTTTGTGTGGCAGATATCACAAAAATATGGTTTAATATACGTGATCACGAAGCTTGGACTTCTTTTCGTGTATGACCTAGAGACAGCTGCTGCAGTGTATAGAAATCGAATTAGTCCGGATCCTATATTTTTGACAACAGAAGCTTCATCAGTTGGGGGTTTTTATGCCATCAATAGACGAGGACAGGTGTTGCTTGCCACTGTAAATGAACAAACCATTGTAGAATTTGTCAGTGAATCGGTATGCTTATAAATTTTCCCTCTTTTGGCTGCCAGAACAAAAGAATATTGTATTTTGAGCTATTGTTTTTGAGGTTTGCAGTTGAAAAATTTGGAACTTGCTGTTAATCTTGCAAAAAGAGGAAACCTTCCGGGTGCAGACAAGATGGTAAATTAACATTTATTTTGATTTCATTTATTGTAATTGTTTGCTATTGAGCTGTCATGGGGGTAGTGTGCTTGGAGCAAAAGCTGGTAAATTAAGGGTGGTTGTGATTTAATTTTTTGATACTGGTTTTGCTTTTGAGCTATCATTGGTGATACTACTGAGGTCTGAGCTCTGCATTACTTGACTTTTTGTTTGGTTCATTATGCTCAGGTTATTCAGCGGTTTCAGGAGTTGTTCACTCAGACCAAGTATAAGGAGGCTGCAGAGCTTGCTGCAGAATCTCCTCAGGGAATACTCCGTACCCCTGATACTGTTGCTAAATTTCAGGTGTGTATTTCAGTTTGGCATGTTTGGTCAGATTTTGCATAATTCTCACTGCTGATAAGTTCCTGAGAGCAAGATGCTTCTTCTTCTGTAAGATTTGGTTGTGACTGTGGCATGGTTTTAATGTGCTTGTACACAGTCATTGTTTTAATGTGCTTGTGTTCATTTGTTGTAGAGTGTTCCTGTGCAAGCAGGGCAAACACCGCCATTGTTGCAGTACTTTGGAACCCTGTTAACGAGAGGAAAACTCAATGCTTTTGAGTCATTGGAGTTGTCACGTCTTGTTGTAAATCAGAATAAGAAGAATCTTTTAGAGAATTGGTTGGCAGAGGACAAGCTGGAATGTAGTGAGGAACTTGGAGATCTTGTGAAGGTTTGTATGAAACTTTTTTTTAGTCTCTTTTCTGTAACACCCTATATGTTGCGGCTTGTTTACAAGTTTTCAAGAATTATTCAAGCTGACAAAGCTTGTATGCTCGCTCATTGACTAGGCTAGGTTAGGATTCATGGTTTTTATAGGAACATTTTAAATTTTGAAATCACATTAGTATTTTCACTTATAAATGGAAGTTGTCTCCTTGGATCTTTTGCAGTTTGCCTGTTTAGTTTGGTCTTTTTAGTAATCTATTTATATTTTTTTATAGTTTTAATATCTTTAAATGGTTCATTTTGCAGACTGTGGATAACGATCTTGCGCTGAAGATATATATAAAAGCTAGGGCAACTCCAAAAGTTGTTGCTGCATTTGCCGAGAGACGGGAGTTTGACAAGATTTTAATATATTCAAAGCAGGTGATTTCAAAATCAGAATTTTCAAATATTATTTCAGGAATAGTTACCATTTGTAAACTGATACCTTTATGGTATGACTTTTATCATATCATTGTTGTACAATTTGTAAATCAGTACATGTTGATGGTCATCATACTGATAGTTTTCCTTACCAATGCAGGTTGGGTACACACCTGATTATTTATTCCTTCTACAAACAATTTTGCGATCTGACCCCCAGGTGTGTGGATTATTTTGCAAAGAAAATCCGAGGCTTTTTTGTTTTACCTATATTTTTAAGTTGGGTGCACTTTTTTTTTTTTTTTAATATCTATCCAACATTATTTTTAAGTTAGGTTCAACATATTTTTGTAAGTGTTACACCCAACTTAACAATAACATCCTAATTAGGAAAACAAAAAGATTTGAAGCCAACAGTATCTTTCTGTTCTTGTAGAGATATATCTCATTCCCTTATGACTCAAAGCACAGTTTTGTTTTTGTCACAACTCTAGCAAATAGCAAGTCTTGTTTAAAAAATGTTGAACATGTAGTTGTGGGTAGCTGCCTGATCTTTTCTTTGTTTTTTTATATTAGATGATGTGCAACTTTCTTGTTTGCAGGGGGCTGTTAATTTTGCATTGATGATGTCTCAAATGGAGGGAGGCTGCCCAATTGACTATAACACGATAACTGACCTGTTTCTTCAGGTTCAATTAGGGTTTTCCTCATTTTTCATTTTAATAGTTTATGATTCTATGTTTATCTTTCCAAGATAAAAATATATAATTGAATATGAAGGGAGAGAAAGAAGGCTATTTTCCTATTCTTCAAATTTTTAATCTCAGTTTGGCATGATCAGATTTTCTACCATGAAAAATTTATTGTATTATCATTGTTGATTTAAACTAGGAATTATCAACCTTAGACTTTTAATTACTGAGGATTCTGTTGTTCAGAGGAACTTAATCCGCGAGGCAACAGCTTTCTTGTTGGATGTGCTGAAGCCCAATCTACCTGAACATGGACACCTTCAAACAAAGGTTCAGTTTTCCCTATTGTAATTGATTTCTTAATAGCTTAGTTTGTTGTTTTATAATTTCTTTCATGTCTTTGCTCATATCAGTTTTATCTTCTATTCTTTTCAGGTTCTGGAAATTAATCTTGTGACATTTCCAAATGTTGCAGATGCTATACTAGCGAATGGCATGTTCAGTCATTATGACCGCCCACGTATTGCGCAGCTTTGTGAAAAAGGTGGTTTATATTTGCGGGCTCTACAGGTACAACCCCTCTTGAACTTTGATAACAAATTCTTCAATGATAATGAATTCTTTCTAGTTCTGATTTTTTTTTCATTGTGCAGCACTATACTGAGTTGCCTGATATTAAACGTGTCATTGTGAACACACATGCAATTGAACCACAGGTTTGGTCTCAAGTGCTCATGCTTGGTCAAAAGTGAGTATTTGAAATTGTCTAATCACTTGGTGCTTTACAGTCTCTTGTTGAGTTCTTTGGAACTCTTTCCAAAGAATGGGCTCTTGAGTGCATGAAAGATCTTCTGGTGGTCAATCTTAGAGGCAATCTTCAGATAATTGTGCAGGTGAACTAGTGTTGCTTTCAGCAAGTATTGCTGTAACTGACGTTTCTAAGAATGAGGCTTACCGGAATACTTTCTATGCAGACGGCCAAAGAATATGCTGAGCAGTTGGGTGTTGAGGCATGCATAAAACTTTTTGATCAATTCAAGTCTTATGAAGGATTGTATTTTTTCTTAGGCTCATACTTGAGCTCCAGGTAATAACCTCTTTATTTTTTTATAGGTAGGTAATAACCTCTTTATGCTGAAAGAAAAGAGAAATACTGAACTTAGGTGCCTATATATGTGGGCTGCAATTTTTTCTTTACTTTTCATTTCTTTTGCTATAGTGAGGATCCTGATATCCACTTCAAGTACATTGAAGCTGCTGCAAAAACTGGCCAAATTAAGGAGGTAGAACGTGTGACTCGGGAATCTAACTTTTATGATGCTGAAAAGACAAAGAACTTTCTGATGGAAGCCAAGCTTCCAGATGCACGTCCTCTGATTAATGTCTGTGATCGATTTGGTTTTGTTCCGGATCTCACCCATTACCTGTACACCAATAACATGCTTCGATATATTGAAGGTTATGTTCAAAAGGTAAATATTTGACAAGTTCGTGTTACACACACATGGACACACGTGTATGCATATTTTCTGGGACTTCTATTTTTGTTATTTCTTATAAAGCTGAGTCAATATCAAGGAGAGAATTATAGTCCTTGGTCTGCTTGATAGGTCAATCCAGGCAATGCTCCTCTAGTTGTCGGGCAGCTGTTAGATGACGAGTGCCCTGAAGATTTCATCAAAGGTCTAATTCTTTCTGTTCGTTCTCTTCTTCCTGTTGAACCCCTAGTGGAGGAATGTGAGAAGAGGTGCGCTGTTTCCTCATTCATGCCCTGTTTTCATAATCATTTTGATTTTGTTTAACCGTTGATTTTCCTTTTTGGTAGGAACCGTCTCCGCTTGCTGACTCAGTTCTTAGAGCATCTTGTGAGTGAGGGAAGCCAAGATGTACATGTTCACAATGCTCTGGGTAAAATCATCATAGACAGCAACAATAACCCAGAGCATTTTCTTACCACCAACCCATACTATGATTCTCGTGTTGTGGGAAAATATTGTGAGAAAAGGGATCCAACTCTTGCGGTTGTTGCATACCGCAGAGGGCAATGTGATGACGAACTTATAAACGTCACAAATAAAAACTCCTTATTTAAACTGCAGGCCAGGTTTGTTCATTGTTACTAGATATGTCCTACATCCTAGAACTTCTATTCAGCATGCTTGTTACATTTATCTACTGTTTTGTCCATTAGATATGTGGTGGAAAGGATGGATGGTGAGCTCTGGGAGAAAGTTCTTGATCCTGAAAATGAGTACAGAAGACAGATAATTGACCAAGTTGTGTCTACTGCTTTGCCTGAAAGCAATAGTCCTGAGCAAGTGTCAGCAGCTGTAAAGGCTTTTATGACAGCAGATCTTCCACATGAACTAATTGAGCTTCTTGAGAAGATTGTGCTCCAAAATTCTGCATTCAGTGGCAACTTTAATCTTCAGAATCTGCTGATCCTCACTGCCATAAAAGCTGACCCAACAAGAGTTATGGATTATATTAACAGGTTGGACAATTTTGATGGACCTGCTGTTGGGGAGGTGGCTGTGGAAGCTCAATTGTATGAAGAAGCATTTGCCATCTTTAAAAAGTTCAATTTGAATGTTCAGGCTGTGAATGTTCTCTTGGATAATATTCGTGGCATTGAAAGAGCTGTAGAGTTTGCATTCCGGGTAGAAGAAGATGCTGTTTGGAGCCAAGTGGCCAAGGCTCAACTAAGAGAGGGGTTAGTGAGTGATGCTATCGAGTCATTTATCCGTGCAGATGATGCCACTGAATTTTTAGATGTCATAAGGGCTGCTGAGGATGTAAGCGTATACCCTGACTTGGTAAGATACCTTCTAATGGTTAGACAAAAGACCAAAGAGCCCAAGGTGGACAGCGAACTCATTTATGCTTATGCTAAGATTGATCGACTAAGTGACATTGAAGAGTTCATTCTCATGCCAAATGTTGCCAATCTCCAGAATGTTGGAGACCGCTTATATGATGAAGCCCTCTATGAGGCAGCAAAGATCATCTATGCATTTATTTCTAACTGGGCTAAGCTGGCAGTTACTCTGGTGAAACTAAAACAGTTTCAAAGTGCTGTGGATGCAGCTCGGAAAGCCAACAGCTCTAAAACATGGAAAGAAGTTTGCTTTGCCTGTGTTGATGCTGAGGAATTCCGCTTGGCTCAGATATGTGGTCTGAACATCATCATACAGGTGCCATTCATGTTTGGAGTACATATAATGTTTATGTTTTCTTGTCTATAATAGTCATTACATGGTTTTGTATGAGCGTTTGGCCACACTGGTGCAAATCTTTGAACAACTTTGGTACAAGGTGTTCACAAAATTGAGGGACATCTGCAGGTAATTTGCACTGTAGTTATGTCCTACTACATGATGCAATTTCCAGACCCCCTTTCTCTCTCTTCTGTGATTGAATACAGCTTTGGTCCTTGTGGACCCCCAAGATGTGCATATTAATGGGCTGGCACCTCTACTTTTGGTCCACTGTTGTAGAATATAACTAGTTGGTTGCTCATTTTAGAATTCTGTTTTTTGTTTTACTACTTAATTATGTGTTTTTATTTTATTTTATTTAAGGTGGATGATTTGGAAGAGGTAAGTGAGTATTACCAGAACCGGGGATGCTTTAATGAGCTCATTTCTCTCATGGAGAGTGGACTTGGGTTGGAACGTGCACATATGGGTATCTTCACTGAATTGGGAGTTCTATATGCAAGATATCTTCATGAAAAGCTTATGGAGCACATCAAATTGTTCTCAACCCGTCTGAACATTCCAAAGCTCATACGAGCTTGTGATGAACAGCAGCATTGGAAGGAGTTAACTTATTTGTATATACAGTATGATGAGTTTGACAATGCTGCAACCACCATAATGAACCACTCCCCAGAAGCATGGGACCACATGCAATTCAAGGATGTGACAGTCAAAGTTGCAAGTGTTGAGCTCTACTATAGGGCTGTGCATTTCTACTTGCAAGAACATCCTGATCTTATCAATGACCTTCTCAATGTCCTTGCGCTTCGTGTGGACCACACCCGTGTAGTGGATATAATGCGGAAGGTATGAATATTGCTTTTGATGTCATTACTAATACTAACAACCCACCCCCCCCCCCCCCCCCCCCAGTCCCTTGCCCCCTCTTCGTAGGGAGGTGAGTTTTAGTTGGGAAATGCTGTCTATAATATCTTCTTCTGTTTGGTATCCTTTTGGGTGTCAGGCTGGTCACCTTCGTCTTGTAAAGCCATACATGGTTGCAGTTCAGAGCAACAATGTTGCTGCTGTAAATGAAGCTTTGAATGAGATTTATATGGAGGAGGAAGACTATGACAGATTACGTGAATCAATCGATCTGCATGATAATTTTGATCAGATAGGCCTTGCACAGAAGGTGAGGTTAAAATCTTTTAATTGCTGGAACTTTTGATGGTGGAATTAACACTAACCCATTTTAATGAGAAAATTGTGCAGACTGAGAAACATGAGCTTCTTGAGATGAGGCGTGTTGCTGCTTATATTTATAAGAAAGCAGGAAGATGGAAGCAGTCTATTGCATTGTCAAAGAAAGATAATCTTTACAAGGACGCCATGGAAACATGTTCACAGTCTGGTGACCGTGAACTTTCAGAGGAGTTGCTTGTATATTTCATTGAGCAGGTTTGTCCTAAAACTTTATCGGTACATGGTTCTAAAAAAAGCAAGGAGTCAATTACATGCCCACATACCATTGACACATGCTTGGTCTCCTCACCTACCTTCTGGATTTTTCTTTTTCTAGATTTTGATGTTGGGATTAGAATATTGAAAAATTATGAGCTGTAGTCAACCTTTTTAAATATCTGGAATGAATGTTCCCTTTGCTCTTGCTGTCTTTTACCTTCTTTTTGCTTGGTTACATCACTTACATCATATCTTTGTTTTAGGATGACTTGCGGGCTTGGGGGGTGTTTTTCTTGGGAAGGGGGGCGAATCTTCTTCTACTTTCTGTTTTATGTGTTTTTCTAGATGCGTTTACTTGAAGTTTAGGTTCATCTTTGAAAACTGCTATGTTCTTTATGTAATATGTATCCTTATGTGTATATGCAGGGGAAGAAAGAGTGTTTTGCATCCTGCCTCTTTGTTTGCTATGATTTAATTCGGCCAGATGTTGCTCTTGAGCTTGCATGGATGAACAATATGATTGATTTTGCCTTTCCATACCTCTTGCAGGTAACCTTTCTATGTCTGACACCGTTTTTTCTTCTTGTTCTTTTAAGTGTTTGCTTTTCCTAACATCCAATTTTATAATTATTTTTTTAAAGTTTATTCGAGAGTATACAAGCAAGGTAGATGATCTTGTCAAGTACAAACTTGAAGCTTTAAATGAGGTGAAGGCTAAAGAGGAGGAGGAGAAGGACATGGTTGCCCAGCAGGTATGGTTATTCACCATCCTTTTGTGTCATCAAGGAGCACTGTTCTATGCCTAATTGTGGTTGGGTAGGGGTGCTCATCAGGTTTGCCCAAACTGACTGACCCAAACAGACTTAGTTGGAAGGCTTTTCCTCTCTTCTAGTCATTGGTTAAGGGAACCCAACATTATTGGCTCAAGTGTCTGGTTTAGGGGGTTGGTAACTTGGTATACCTGAAATATCCCACATGACGGACCAGCATAATTGGAGGATGCCATCAAAGAATTCTTTCATGTTTTTGGTTATCAAGAAATTCTGAAGGTGGTGGTGGTGATGTATCATTGGTTTCTGTTTCCTTTATTTATTTATTTTTTTTGTACAAGAGGGAAGATAAGACTTTTGGGTTTTTTGTTGTTATTCTGTGTTGTATTTTTCTCTAGGTGGCTTGGCTGTTCAGTATCCTGACTGTTGACCTATCGAATGGGTTTGCTTTGATAGCGGACCCCTAAGTAGAAAAGACTGTCCCAGGTCGGTGCTCAGCTCTACTTGGGCACCTTTTGTTCTGTGACTCAACATCTTGGCCTAGAGTTTGTCCTGATCAGAAAAAACAAAGACTTATTTATTACCTTGATGGTTTTTATAAATTTGACATCTCTTTGTAAAAAGCACCTCCTGGTGGTGGGCGGGCTTTGGCTGCCTTGATCTGATTGTAGGACCACTTTTTAGGCCTTGTCAATGTATGAAATTGACAGGAATTAGTTAAATACTCGGTATTTAAGTTGTCCTGAATTATTCTGCTATTTGACAATTAATATGAATGCTACCATTGCTTAGATATAATAATACTTTAGTCGTACCTGAGTCGAACAATGATAATAGCAATGAAAAGGCTTATTTTCTGTTTTCATCATCTGCAGAACATGTATGCCCAGTTGCTGCCTCTTGCTTTGCCGGCACCACCAATGCCTGGAATGGGTGGAGGTTTTGCTCCACCGCCACCAATGGGCGGGATGGGGATGCCTCCGATGCCAGCTTTCGGTATGCCGCCAATGGGCCCCACTTACTGATATCTGTGTTGCTGAAGATAAATGTGAGTACCACTTGTGGTAGCCAGTTGGGGATTTCCTGTTTACTGTTACCCGTTCTAGAAACGGTAGAAACTTATGGCCGTCGTGCCGGTTGGATACTCTTTCCCTCTTGCCAATACATCTTTTATGTGGTTTTCGATCTTTTGAAGATTCTTTGGGTTGCATAAACAAAAGCTCCATTCCTGTATGGGTGTGACCAAGCAAATGCTTTGGTGTGCCAAGCCTGCCTCGTGTATAGGTTTGTCCCCTCTCTTCAACGGTATCTTTGTTTTAAAGACCTGCATTTCGGGTCCCAATTAGGGCTTAGAAAATTTTGTAGGCACCACTTCCTTGTAGTAAAGCTTATTTTTTTAAATTGAATTTCATTATTGATTTCCCGTTTCTATTTTTTAACTCTAGGCATTTCTTTCTCGAATAACCAATTTTCGCAAAATTATAAATAAATATGAATATGTGAGTAGAGGAAAGACAGAAAATGGGTGCCTCGTGGCAGAGAAAAATTGCCTCTCCACTAATGTCATGTTGGGCAGAACCCCAGTCAAATTTCCAATTAAAATCACTGAAATTTCAAACTTTGACGCAACCCTAATCGTTCATTTTCTAATAAATGAATCTAGTTAGGGGAAAAAAAAGATGACTGTAAAATTAAAAAAAGGAGTTGTCGTTATCCTCCCTGTAAATAATTTATAAAGGGCAAACTTCCACTAATTTAGAGAAGAAAGGAATATTTCAAATAAAGAAATTTAAATTAAATTAATGTACTTTTCACATTCAAATCTTCATAGGTTTGACATTCACGATTTCTAATAAAAAATTACATTTTATACGTTCCAAGATTCTATATTATGTTATGAAACTAAAAAAAGAAACTACTATTACAAAAGAGAAATAAGAAACTCTCTCTGAAACTCTTAAGAACTGAAACTTTCTTTTTCTCTCTATATTTTTTTATGAATTTCATTACAACTGAAACTCTTATTTATATGCTTTGAAATTACTATACAAGTTACTATACAAGTCACTATATAGAATTTAAAATAATAGTAGTTGGGTCATTCACATAATTTTAGTGGTGGGACAAGGGGCGGTTGCCATTGTTTCGTTCTGCTTCGTTCATTACACTCCCCATTGAATGACCCCCCATAAGGAATCTGTCTCGTTAAAATCTTGCCAAGTAAAAACCCAGTGGAAAGAAAAACCAATGGCGAAGGAAAAAGAGTATAGTCTTCTTATGTATCCACAAGTGGTTTAAGATTGTCTCATTAAAACCTTGCAGAGGAAAACCCAGTGGGACAAAACCCCAGCGAAGGAAAAAAAGTACAATCAGCACATTTACTCCCCTGAAGAGTGCATGACAAAAGATCTTTGAGTCTTCGCATTCCAATGTTATGCATAATCTTCTTAAATGTGGAAGTTGGTAACGCCTTTGTGAATAAATCTGCCAGATTATCACTAAATCGTATCTGCTTGACATCAATTTCACATTTCTCTTGAAATTCATGAGTATAAAAGAATTTAGGTGAAATATATTTGGTTCTGTCACCTTTGATATATCCTCTTCTGATTTGAGTGATACAAGCAGTATTATCTTCATATAAGATTGTTGGGCTATTATTGATCATGGGAAGTCCACACTTTTCTTGGATATGTTGAATAATTGATCTCAACCAAATACACTCTCGACTTGCTTCATGAATAGTAATGATCTCTGAGTGATTTGAAGAAGTAGCAGATAGTGTCTGTTTAACAGATCTCCATGATATGACAGTATCTCCATAAGTAAATAAATATCAAGTTTGAGATCTACCTCTATGTGGGTCTGAAAGATAACCTGCATCTGCATACCCAATCAATTCTGGACTTGAACTACGTTGATAAAATAATCCCATATCAATCGTACCATGAAGGTAACGAAGGACATGTTTAATGCCATTCCAATGCCTTCGAGTTGGTGCAAAACTATATCTTGCAAGCAGATTAACTGAGAATGTAATATCTGGTCGAGTGCAATTTGAAAGATACATCAAAGCTCCAATTGCACTGAGATATGGTACTTTAGGACCAAGAATTTCTTTATCGTCATCACAAGGACGAAATGGATCATTTTTCACATCAAGTGTTCGAACAATCATTAGAGTACTCAGGGGATGAGATTTGTCCATATAAAAATATTTTAGGACTTTCTCAGTATACATGGACTGATAAATAAAAATTCCATTTGTCAAGTGCTCGAGCTGTAGGCCGAGACAAAGTTTTGTTTTGCCAAGATCTTTCATTTCAAATTCATTCTTTAAATATATAGCGGTTTTTGAGATTTCTTCAGGAGTTCCTACAATATTTAAATCATCAACATAAACCGCAATAATGACAAATCCGGTATCTGATTTCTTAATAAAAACACATGGGCATATAAGATTATTCTCAAATCCTTTTTTCAATAGATATTCGCTTAAGCGATTATACCACATGCGTCCAAATTGCTTCAATCCATATAAAGATCTTTGTAATCTTATTGAGTACATATTTCTAGATGTACTTGTAGATGTTTCAGGCATCTTATATTCTTCAGGGATTTTCATATATATGTCATGGTCTAAGGATCCATATAAATATGCAGTGACCACATCCATCAACCGCATTTCCAATACTTTTGTAACAACCAGACTAATCAAAAATCTAAATATGATTGCATCCATAACGGGAGAGTATGTTTCTTCATAATCAATCCCGGGTTTTTGCAGGAAACCTTATGCGATAAGCCGTACTTTGTACCGCACAATTTTATTTTTCTTATTACGTTTTCGTACAAATACCCACTTATATCCAACAGGCATTACACCCTTTGGTGTTTGGATAACAGGTCCAAATACTTCTCGGTTTGCTAGCGAAATTAATTCATCTTCAATAGCTGTTTTCTATTTTTGCCAATCATTTCTACGTCGACATTTTTCGACGCTTTTTGGCTCACTTTCTTCATTATTTCTGATAATGTCAAGGACCATTTTATATGAAAATATGTTGTCGACAATAGTTTTATTTCTATCCATAATTTCTCCAGTTTTCATGAAATGTATTGAGATCTCATTATTTTCAGGTACCTGTTCCTCTTCAGGGGAAAACATTTCATGATACACCTCTTCAGGAGGTCCCTTTTTAGGAAATTTATACTCTTCAGGAGTTTCCTTTTCAGGAGGTTCTGGAATAGAAGATTTGAACTCTTTAGGAGCACCAATTATATTTGTAGCCTGTATTGTGGGTACGTGTTCTTCAGAAACACCAAATTCATTTTGTATTCTTTTCCTTCTGGGAATTTTGTCTTTTGCACCAATAGGTCTTCTACGCTTTAGGCGTATTTTAGATTCACCTATTACTGATTTGACAATTTGTCTTTTAGGAACTACAATCCTTGCTGGAGTATTAACAGCAGGAATATAAGATTTTACTACATCTTTAGTGTCAATAAATACATCCGGTAACTGATTTGCAACATTTTACAAATGAATAATCCTTTGAACTTCCCGTTTACATTCATTTGTAGAAGGATCAAAATGAGACAGGGTCTTATTATCCCAAGTAATATCTTGTCGTACTTCAGGCACTGACTTTTCTTTACCCATTAACGGAAAATTGGATTCGTCAAAATGACAATTCTCAAAACGTGCTTTAAACATATCCCCTGTAAGGGGTTCAAGGTATCTAATAATAGATGGAGAATCAAAACTAACATATATCCCAAGTCTACATTGATGGCCCATTTTTATACGTTGCGGAGGTGCAATTGGAACATATACAGCACATCCAAAAGTACGAAGATGAAAAATATTTGGTTGTTGACCAAATGCAAGCTGTAATGGAGAATATTTATGATATGCAAATGGTCTAATGCGAATTAGAGATGTTGCATAAAGTATAGCATGTCCCCAAGCAGAAACAAGTAGTCTTGATTTCATAAGTAAATGTCTAGCGATTAGTTGAAGCCTTTTGATCAAAAACTCAGCTAAACCGTTTTGTGTGTGTGTGTGGGCAACAGGATGTTCAATATTTATTCCTATTGACATGCAATAATCATCAAAAACTTGAGATGAAAATTCACCTGCATTATCCAATTGAATGATCTTAATTGAATATTCAGGAAATTATGCTCGTAGTTTAATTATCTGAGCAAGAAGTCTAGCAAATGCAACATTTCTAGTGGAAAGAAGACAAACATGTGACCATCGACTAGATGTATCAATTAGAACCATAAAATATCTAAATGGTCTACTTGATGGATGAATAGGCCCACATATATCTCCGTGAATCTTTTGTAAAAAGGATGGAGATTCAACAATGACTTTTGAGAGAGATGGTCTAATAATCAACTTACCTTGAGAATATGCAGAACACGGAGATTCATTGGGTAGAAATATCTTTTGATTCTTTAAGGGATACCCATGCGAATTTTCAATAATTCGTCTCATCATTATAGAACCCGGATGTTCAAGGCGATCATGCCAAGTCATAAATACTTTAGGGTTAATGCACTTCTGATGTATTACCACATATGATTCAATTGTTCTCATTTTTGTATAATACAATCCAGAACATAGAGCAGGTAGTTTTTCTAATACGAGTTTCTGGCCTGATATTATTTTAATAATAAGAAGATGCTCTATACTACCTTTATTGGTCATTTCAATATGGTAATCATTACGACGTATATTTTTGAAACTCAATAAATTTCTTCTGGATTGTGAAGAGAATAGAGCATCATCAATACAAAATTTGATGTCATTAGGTAACACAATATAAGCTCTTTCGGAGCTCTCAATTAAATCCGATGAACTTGATATGGTATGGACATATGCTTTATTTAGTGTTAGATTTTGAAAATATTTCTTTTCTTTGAGAATTGTGTGAGTTGTAGCACTGTCAGCTAGACATATATCTTTATCATTCAATTCAGAGATAAAAAGTTCATCAATGTGATCCATGGTTCTACAAAATATATAAAACTTTTATTACAGATAGAAAGAAAATACATTAATTGAGTGGAACACTTCCATCTCCAATTAAGTGCTCAATACTATTTTCAGGATGATTAAAGAAGTCAGATACATCAAGATGAGTAACGTCTACATCTACTGAATCTAATAAATCATCTGATGGTTCTACTAAATTTGTTTCATGCACTTTATTCTTTCCTTTAATAGAAGCTTGATATAAATCAGCTAAGTGCCTGGCTGTACGACATGTACGTGACCAATGTCCAGTCATTCCACATCTATGGCACACATTTTCACTTTTCTTTGAAGAATTATTCTGAGAATTTTTACCCTTTTCTGAATTGTACCACTTCTGGTGATATGGTATATTATTATCCCTTTTAATATTGTCATTCCTGTGACCAACATTTCTATAATTTCTCCTACCACGTCCACGCCTCCGATTTCTTCTAAAGGATGCACCATTCACTCCTGGGAATGATACAAACCTATTACCATTCACTTCAGGGAATGATATTGAACCAGTAGGGCGTGACTGTTGGTTTTCTAATAAGCGCTCATTATTCTGCTCAGCTACTAGAAGACATGATATAAGTTCAGAATATTTCTTAAACTTTCTCTTTCGATACTGCTGCTGCAGGAGCACATTTGAGGCATGAAATGTAGTATAAGTCTTCTCTAGCATATCATCATCGGTGATTTTCTCACCTCATAATTTTAATACTGAGCTTATTTTAAAAAGTGCGAAATTATATTTACTAACACTTTTATAATCTTGTAACCTCAGGTACAACCATTGAGAACGAGCTCTTGGGAGGATGACAGTTTTCTAGTGTTCATACCTCTCCCTTAAATTGTTCCATAAAAAAATATGGATCTTTTACTGTGAGATATTCAGTTTTCAATTTTTTATGAAGATGGTGGCGAAGGAAAATCATTGCTTTAGCACGAACCTGCAGGGATGCTTGATTTCCTTCTTTAATAGTTTCTCCCAGGTTCATTGCATCAAGATGAATTTCAGCATCAAGTATCTAGGATAAATAATTTTTCCCAGATATATCAAGAGCAACAAATTCCAATTTTATAAGACTTGTCATTTTAGAGGAATAAGACTACTAGTTTCAGAATTGGTAGAACCGTCGTGCTGATAACGTGTTATGAAACTAAAGAAAGAAATTACTATTACAAAAGAGAAATAAGAAACTCCATCTGAAACTCTTAAGAATTGAAATTTTCTTTCTCTCTCTATATTTTCTTATGAATTTCATTACAACTGAAGTCCTTATTTATAGGGTTTGAAATTATTATGCAAGTTACTATACAAGTCACTATGCAGAATTTAAAATAATAGTAGTAGGGTCATTCACATAATTTTAGTGGTAGGACAGGGGGCGGTTGCCGTTGTTTCGTTCTGCTTCGTTCATTACATATTAAAGATTGTGTTACATTATCTGTTTTATATTCGTATTAAATGTAAGAATTGGGTAAATATGAGGAGTGTAAATATTCGATAATTGAATTAGATTGCGCAATATATATTTTAGTTTTGATAAGAGGAAATGCAAGATGCAAAAGTTTCGACAATTTAAGAGAAGTGATATTTATAATCAATGTATGAAGTGTCATGTATTCTTTTTAAAAAAATTGGTAAATATAAGATTGAGATAAAAAAAAAAAATCAATGATGATTCTGACTTTTTTAAAATGGGTGTGCAACATTTGTATAATTCATATTATATTTAGCATTATTTTATGTAATTTCATAGACTAATTAGAGTATGATTGTGTTTGGATATAGAAACGGTTTTATTTTATTTTGTCTATCTCATTATTATAATTTTATTTAATTTTTTTTTATATAAAATATAATAAATAATTCAATATTTTTAAATTTTGAAATGATAATAATATCAAAAATAATATTTTAATAATATCTTACTCAATTTTTAATTTTTATTTAAAACTATCTTATCTCACTATTTAAATTAGACATATTTAAAACTATCTTATTTCACTATTTAAATGATAAAATATGAAGAAAATTGAAATAATATTTGCAATAATGAAGTGTATAAACGCCATTAATTATTTTGAAAAAAGTTAATAAATATAAGATTTATATAAAAAAGTATTTTTTTAATAATAATTACACAGCACTTGCATATTTTATAATTATGTATTAAACGGATAAATTTGTGTCATACATATATAATTCTATTTCAAAAATTTTAAACCACGTATCATTAATACAATTTAACAAAAAAAAAATAATTTTAATTATTACAAATTAAAAAGTGTCGAAATAATATACAATTACTCTTTTCATAAGAGTGATGATTAGACGTATAATTATTTTTACAGTTTTTTTTATAAATTATTAGTATAATAGTTTTTTTAGTTTATTATTATTTTCTTTTAAATATTTTTAATTATTAAGAAAAATAAAATTTTATTAATATTTATATTCTTAATTGTTAAATAAAAAAGAATTTATAAAAAAAATTATAAATTGATAGTATTGTATCATTTCTCTTTTTATAAAGCGTAAACCTGACGCTTTTATGCGCTCATTCAGGTATAAAACCTCTCTAATTCCTTTGCCAGCGGCCGAATTCCCAGCCCCCTTCTCTCTCATTTTCTAGAAGAAAGCAAGAAAGAAGATGGCCAGTACCGAACCCGAGCACGAGCACAGAGAGGACGAGGAAGCTCCCGCCAACGAGGATGAGGACACCGGCGCTCAGGTCGCCCCGATCGTCAAGCTCGAGGAGGTCGCAGTCTCCACCGGAGAGGAGAACGAAGACCCCATCCTGGATCTGTACGATTTTCATTTTATATATCCTCCCTTGTTCTTCCAACTCTAGGGTCTTTTTTTTTTCTGTACTTTTGATTCCGTTCTTGATTTAATTTCGGTGATGTGTTTCTTAAAATCTTCTTTAGGAAATCGAAGCTCTACCGTTTCGATAAAGATGGTAACCAGTGGAAGGAGAGAGGCGCTGGTACCGTCAAGCTCCTCAAGCATAAGGAGAGCGGAAAGGTTCGCCTTGTTATGAGACAGTCCAAGACTCTCAAGATCTGCGCCAACCATCTCGGTCTGTTACCTTTCTTTATTTTTGAGCTAGGGTTAGATTTTTTTTCTTTCAGCCTGACGCGGGCTTCTTTACTTTTTCTTCCAGTTCTTCCGACAATGTCGGTGCAGGAACACGCCGGAAACGAGAAGTCGTGTGTCTGGCACGCCACTGATTTTGCCGATGGTGAATTGAAGGACGAGCTTTTCTGCATTAGATTTGCTTCTATTGAGAGTAAGTCTTGATCTCCTTAACTGAGCGACAGACTACATTATATTTCACTTTTGTGAGTGTTGAAGATTTTTGGTCAGTATAAGTTAGTTCTAGTAATTTGAATGAATTCACATAATGCCGTATGATTTATGTAGGCGTCAGAAACAGTTTTTTGATAGGTAGTCTAGCTGACAAAAAACATCAGGAAACAATTTTGAGCTGTAAACTTTCACTTCATTATGTTAGTGTTGCACAAGTGATCAATGAAGTTAGAGATATTGACTCTTCCAAGAAATGACGTGGAATGAAATTATGATTTCAAGTGTCTGAATTGTAATTTGTCACTATCACACCCTGTTTTCCTTTTATTTAGCCAATATCATATCAAATTGCTTGAGGGTTATGTTATTGAAATAGAAGCCTCATTTCTAAGATTGTATTTGAGTTGGGTTTCAAATTAAGGGTTAAGTTTCATATTGGTTTGTATTCATAAAAAAAGTTACAATATTTGCTTTATGTCTCTGATTGTATTTTACACTTAGCATGGATTGATTTTCTGAAAATTTTGGTGGTTAAGTAATGCTGATGAAGTGACAAAGTAGTTTGGGGAGCAATGTTTTCGATATTACTTGTTGGCTAAACAAGGCTAAGAACTGCCTGCTGTAAATTCATACTTGTGATTGGTGTGTCTGGACTCAGATTGTAAAGCATGAAAGTAAATCCACTGTATTGGAGAACTTGTTAAGCCTATGAAGACCCAGCAATATAAGAAACATTGGCACATTGAAATGAATAATATAACTCATTAGATCTCTTTTCATTTTTTTATTTTGGTGATGCAAGGAAGGAAGGATACAGGAATGAATGTTCTGTCCTCTAGATAGGATAATTACAAAAAATTGATTTGAAATTCCAAATGAAGATAAAAATCTGAAGGTTAATCATCCTCAAAAACTTTTTTTTTTTAAATCTCCCAAACTTATTTATTATTCTTATTCTTATTTGTTGCATAAAATGACATCTCTTTGTACTTGAAACCATGTGTGCGAGAAAATGGTTCGTTTCCTGCAGATTCGTAGTTGTACTAGATTTGAGAAAGTATTAAAACTTATTTACAGATGACCAATTCTGAATGTTCGGTAGAGTACTGCTTTAGCCAACTAGTATGTTCTTCAGTCCACTTGCATTCATGATAATTTCCTGCAACAATCTCATGCTAAAGTAGATTTTTGTTCAAAAATTCCCTGCCTTCCATTGGCTGTTGGTAGGTGCCCTGATCACTGTGAATCTCATGTGTAGTAAAAATAAAGTATATAGTCTGTTGTGCCCCTTTTTATTGTCTTTATTAAGTTCTCTTGATGACTAAATCTGTTTTAAGGAAAAACTTCACTTAGACTATGTTTTATTTGTATTAGATTGCAAATCCTTCATGGAGAAGTTTCAAGAAGTTGCTGAATCCCAAAAGCAAACAGAGGAAAACAAAGATGCATCTGCAGCTGCTGGGCTTCTTGAGAAGTTGAGCGTTGAAGAAAAGAAAACTGAGGATAAAGCTGAGGAAGAGGTGCCCATTGCAGCCGAAAAGGAAACTAAAAGTGATTTAGAAAAAACTGAGAAGAAAGATGAGGAGCCTGCTTCCTCCACTTGAAGAGGATGTGATTTTGATGACATTAATACCTGGCAATATGATGAGGTTGGTTGTTTGACCATTTTCCCATCCATGTATTAAACGATGCAATTTATTGGATTGTGATTTATGGGGCATGATTTGGTTCATTCTGTGTGTCCTTCAGTTGGAGTCCCTTGCAACATTTGGTCGAACTTTTTTTCTTGATTGCTTATTTGAGGGATGTGTTTTTGCGATTTGGGTGTTGTCTGAGTTTATCGTAGGGTTTTTCTACACTTTATCTACGTTGCATGCTGCTCCTGGTCATTAAGCTCAAGAGCTGCTGTAGGAAAGAGCTATTATAAACATTGAGAGTTTTGTTGGGGTATAATCTCTTGTTTTGTTCAGAGTCTGGAGTTGTCATCTTCTCAATTTATAAACTAAAGATTGTCTTGTTCAATTTTCTTAAAGTTTTAGTTCATTTACTTGTGACCAAAGCTACAACCCATTTCTACCAGAAATTGTAGAAAGTCTATTATAATTTGGACAAACGTTCTGTAAGGCTTGTAACCCAAAAGAAACTGCAGGTTTGTTCGACAGTGTCATTGATTGCCACTGAAAGCTCAACATGCTTAGAATGGATGGATTACAATTAGAAAATTGATAATCAAATATTGCTGCAAATGAAAAAAAATGAGAACAGATAACACCCCAATTCAATTCCTATGGTGTTTTGGCTATTTGCAATAATCTATTATGTTATGATTGAACTAGTCGGGCGATATTGGTAAAATTAGTTTTATTTGTAATTTTGTATTTGATTGTGTTAAGTTGTTTATACTCGACTATTTTTTATTATTAGTTTTAATGAAGTATATATAAATGAAAGATGGTGAAACGCTACAAATAAAGGTAGTGTTTTGACTTCTAAAATTTCATGTCCTTTCAAATAATTTTTAAAGTTTTGGTCACTTAGTGGATGATGAGAAGAAAATAGATAATGTGTGGGGATAGGGATGATAATTAGAATTTTTTAAATGAAAAAGGACGGAGTGAAATGTTTAAAAAATTATATAGGTCATAGATAAATGCTGAATGGTAGATTGAAAAAGACTTGGATATAGATAGAGATCATGAGATGCATGAGGAGAGGAGAAAAGCAAACTGGATGGTAGATTGAAAAGCTTAATACCTGGATAGAGATGAGATGCATCCTTGAGAGGGAGGAGCAAGAGGTTGGGAGTTTAAATAAATCAAATAGAATAGAAAATGAAGGGTCTTTTGTCAATAAGAGTAAAAAGTAATAACTTGCTTGTAACTAAAAAAATGCTTTTAAGATTATTTAAAAAAGAGAAATGATATTTGTAGTCTTGAACTGTGCAAGTGCTGTGTAATTGGTTAGAAAAAAGTGAGTAAAACACTAGACTTATATGGGGAAAAAAATTGTAGTGGACTCCATTTTTTAAAGTGATTAAGTGATGTTTACGTACTTAAGTACTATGTAGTATTACTTTTTAAAATATATGTTCAATTAGAAGAACAATGAAATGGCTTAATAAAAAACAAAGAAATTATTTGGAAAATTATAATAATAATGATATTAGAGATAATGAGAAGTTTTATTTTTAATAGGGCTTGAAGTCAAGGTAGCTGAGTTTTATTGAATGTTCAACTTTTGCTTGTTAGTAGTCGTGACAAAATTATTAATTTTCATTTTGTTTCTCTCTTTATTGTAGAGTTTTCTAAATTTGGGTTTCTTCTATTATTTTGTGTAAAAATATAGATATATGGGAAAGATGACAAAGTTGAGGAAATAATTATATATATATATATATAAGCTGACAAATTGTTCCATACGATTAGTTTGAACTTTTAAAACTCTTTTAAACTTAATTGAATTGATTAATATGTTAGGAATCCGTCACTGTTGATGACATTGTCTGCTTGGTGTGTAATCTGGGTTAACGGAAATGCAAGCAAACGATGGAAGCAACCCATACAAGAAATGCACAGCAGGTGTTTGATGAAAATACTGAGATAGAATGGTTTGTCAAAACATCGATCCCACTCGGCAAACCAAACAACTTCCTTCTTTAGAGTACTCAAGTACTAAGGTTTCAGAAGTTTTGTTGTCTTTGATTCACTCGATCGGATGCGGTGTGGACTTTACCAATTCCCTCTCCCTCATGAGTGGGTGTGATTTTTGCCACAGTTGTTATATATGGATCTCTTGGTTGTATCTATATATATACACACACACATAAATATTTAATATATATGATGTTTAAAGGTTTTTTTTATTCAAAACATGAATTTTGTCTTCCATCGAGCAGTTTCAATCAGAAAATAGAAGCTAGCAAAATATTATTGTTGTGAGGAAACACATCATGAATTCAGCACAAAGTAGAAACAATTAATTAAAGCTTTATTTAGATAACAAGATACTTTCATCTCATCCGATCTCTTATCAATATATATCAAAACACTACAAATACAAACACTTCTTAACTTTAAATCTTCGTTTTTTTTATCTAATGAATACTTAATCAGTATAAACTTTCTCGAACTTCTAAACAAAACATAAAGAATAATTTAGTTTTTTTTTTAAATTTCAAAACAAAAATATTATTAAAAATTTATAGTACAACAATATTTTAACTTTGTAATAATCTTTTTCAACCTTTTCTCTAAACTTTCTCAAAATCTCATAAACATCTTAATTCAAACTATAAATTTCACTACTATTTCACTAAGTTCACATATTATCTCACTATATATCCAAATTCCAAACCAGGTAGCTTTTCTTGAATTTCTGGTGATCATTGTATTTGCACTGTTTGAGAAGTACTAAAACTTTTTTTTTTATTGTTAGGTTATTGTGCAAACCACTCCCTCGAATTTGTTCTTAAAATTTATTATCTTCAAAAAACTTCATATATCTCATTTTCTATCCTTTCTGTACTCTATTAAACTAATATTCTTCTATTCTTTTTTTATTATTTTTTCTACTACTTTATTTCACATATATATATTTATTTAATTATTCCCAATAAATCTTATATAAAAATTGGTTTAGGGAATGAATAATGACTCTCCAAATATAGGGAGTTACAATTGAATAATGATAGTTTTCTTTTTCCTTAATGATTAAGAAAATAATTATTAATTATATTGCATATATTTTTTTAAAAATTTAATGATTAAGGATGTTAAAAAAATAATAAAAAACAAATACACTAATAATAGTAAAAAAGTGGTAAAGGAATGTCAAGTGTATCATTACTCATTACTATTCACATCCTAAACGTATACCCTAAAATAGAGAATCAGATCTGGGCTATTTTTGGAGATAAATCCTAAATTATAGGAAGTAGAGGCCTTTAGGCGTCCAATGTGATGCTTTAAGAGTATTGACATTGGTCTTGTTAATTATTTATTTATTTTTTTAAATTTTGAAGAAAAATATAAATTTGATGAAAAGTTAACACTTAAAATAATCTTATATTAGACTCATAATTTTATTTTTTCATATTTGATGGAAAAGAAAGGAAAGAAAATTGAGAGAATAAAACAAATTAAAGAATTAATTTGGCTTGTGAATATTAAGTAATAACCCTTTAAATATAAATGATGATGTTAAAAGTACAATAACTTAAAGTTTGGGTTTTTGACTTGTAATGAAGGCAATATTAATGCTCTTACCAATGCACATGAATTTTTTTTTATTGATTTTTCATCAAATTTTGAAATTTTTTTTTGATGAAGGCAATATTAGTAGATTGTAGGTCATAATTACACCTATATATATAGCTATATCTATATAATCACGTTAGAGCATTAGCATTAGTCTTTGAGGATTCTAAATTTTGCAGCGAAGGGTAATGTCCACATCCCACAAGCTGGTTCCTGCAAGATGATCATCACATGGGAGTTCCGTATTAAATCCTTCCACCTCAGTTTTCTGAATTGAATTACTTCCGAATTTAAATTGTACCCCCTTTTATTTCAGTACCTAATCCCAAATTTTTTCAATTCCGCACTCATCCTCCTCCCTATTTCAAACACAATTCATGATATTATCATGATATTATATATATATATATATAATATCATTCTTTCAATTCCTCACTCATTCTCCTCCCTATTTCAAACACAATTCATCTCCTCGTCTATCTAAATGAGCTAAAATCCTTACCAAATTTTGAACCTTTTGTCATTCCATTATTAAATAGGTACCCACTCAGTCCTATCATGATATATATTATCCACACTTACTCCAATTGAATCAATCAATCATGCACGTTATAGCTTTATTTCGTTTGACTGCTAATTAGACGTGAGTACTGGTTTGATGATACTATAATGAGATCAAGGGGGTATGTATGCAGGTGCATGCTTTAATGATATATATATATATATATATATATCAACCCCCAACAGTACAAACGAGAAAGTACTATAAGAAAAATAGATATATATGATCAATTATTTATGACGAGAAAAATTATTTATGACAAGAATATACTTATTTTAATTAAAAACAGTCATTTTACTAAAAATAATTAGTCATAAATAAATAATTTTCTGACTTCGAACTCTTTTATGATACTATGCATGGCCGACTCGACTTCTTTTGCTTCCACTCAATCAGGGATGATGAAGAGGCAATTATAAATTAAAGCTTGTGGTCTAAAAACTCCCGACTGGTATCGATCAGTGGCAAAATGTTATCCCATATGCATCTAGACAAGGCCTATTATGTGTGTTAAAGGTCAAAATGTCAACCATTTACCTGAAAGTCACCTGTTGAAGCTGACAGCCAATCAAACAAAGACACACATTTCTGATGCTGAGGTGGAAAAGAGAGAAGAAGTTGTTGGTTGCTTTGCACGTGCTTATAACTCTATGTATAAATAGTAAATGGGCTGTTGTAATATTTACTTTTACTTCACACTTTTCTGGAGAGAATCATCACATGGGAAAACAGAGGACTTAAGTAACGTTTGGGTGTTGAAAAGTATGGTAAATAATAATAAAATATTAAATAACAATAAATAGTAATAATTAGTATTACGGACACATTAAAATACCTATTGTGGCAAAAAAACATTGCTGGTAGAGAGCTTGGTTAAAATTGCGGCGTAAGAAATTCGCCGCCATAGAGTGAGGCGAGAGCTTTCCAATTTAATACACTTATTATGGTGATCACAGTCACCATAATAAGACAACGAAACTTTACGGCGATTGTGATCGCCACAATCTTTAACAAAGTCGCTGCACCAAGTGCCAACAACAAATTTATGGGAAAAGTAGACGGCGAAATTAAAATCGCTGAAAATATCTTGATTTCACGGAGAATAACTTTCCAATGAGCATATAATCGTTGGGGAAATCTGATTGCCTTGTAGTGTAAAAATTAGGTAAAAAATAATAATAAAATAATAAATAATAGTAAAAAATAAGTAAAAATTAGTAATAAAATAATAAATAATAATACAATATTATGAAAATACTTAAAATATTTTCATACCCAAACGTAGCCTTAAGGTTCAATAAGAGAAAGAGGGTTTTGCACTTTCATGTTCATAAAGCCTATAACCGAAATGTATAACCATTGTAATGCTCTATTGTTTATGATTGATCTCCAATAAAAGAAACTTTCAAGCTGTTCTTGTCGTGGATGTAGATCATTAAAATTGAACCACGTTGTAAATTTCTAGTATTCTTGTTTACATTCTTTACTTTTCTTTTGTTTCAATTTACTGCTTGCTATTAACATGTTCTATTCTGTGCTCTTGCAAATTTCTTGACTAATCTTTATTTCTGAGTTGTAAAACCTAAGTGGGAACTCAAGATTTCCAACAATATGCATATAGATGAACCATGCATGCATTCACTACCCAAATCCTCTTATTTAGGTCAATGGCATGAAAATCAAGAATATAATTCTTAATTGGAGCCAAAGCATCATGATCTGCCGTATGCATCAAAAATCCGGTGAAAACAATATTCAAAGGTTTAAAAATGACTTGAGTTCATGGTTATTTTGTAGTTTGATCTTGGAAATAATACTGTCCATTTTTCTTGTCTTATTATTAAGTGGGGGTTGGGTTAGATTTTAATTTGCCTTTTTAATCATCTAGGAGAGGTAACTACAATCTTGGTTTCTAGTATTTTACAATGGCCAAAGATTCTAATGTAATCGAGGTATTCCTCCAGGCACAGTAAGCGAAGACAGATGAATAAAATTACGGCCGGAATATTGTTTTTGTTTTTAACAATATATCTAATTTATTTATTGATTCTTTTTTATAAAAATCAAAATTTTATTTATGAAAGGAAAACGAATTACAGGCGCTTATCAAGTCAAATGGCTTGAGAGATACCGTCCGAAATACATTCTTACCATAAAGCAATACTATTATACCATCTAACTTTGAAGCATAATGTGCCAACTTATAAGCAACCAAATCACCCTCTCAGTAGATATGTGAAAACTGAAATGTGGGATTGCAATATTTTGAATATCGTATTGGAAACAGTATTGATCAAGATACTAAAATGAAATATTTCAGTATCAGTATTATTTTGTGTACTATTTTAAAATAGTTTATATATGAATAAATTATATACAAAAGTATCAGGGATTAAACGCCAGGGACAAACGTCAACTAATAACATGTGTTATTTAGTATCTGCTGTGTATTGCACAATATTTATGAGTTGAGAAATGAAGAAATTGATCATATATATATACATGAATAAACTACAAAATATAAAATTGCTATTCATTTTGTGGTTCATACAAACAAAATATACATTTTATATATACAAAAAGGTAAAAAAAATACAAATATACTTAAAAAATACTTTAAAAAAAATGTCTGCCGAAATTCGATACCTACCAAAATCTAATATTTCGATTGATATTGACTGAAACGGCCAAAAAATGGGACAAAATGAAACACAACATTTTGTCTACCGGCTATATGGTCGGTATGGCACATTTCTGGAATTTTAGTCGAAACGGTATGATATTTAAAACTATAGGTGGGAGGCCTAAATAATTCTTATGTTGTTGAATATCGCAATTAGACTACGGATTTTTAATAATATCTCTATTGGCAGTATTCACATTTCAACTAAACACAATACCAGTCTTTTTTTGTTGATCCTTTGACTCGAGACAACTTCATATTGTGCTAACAAAGTCTGTAATTTTTTATTCTCATTAACACCAGCTTTACAGAAAATAAGACTATAATTGGAAAATAATAAATGAGTGATTTGGGGGGCCCTTCTACAGATTTTTAGACCTAAAATCTCCTTCTTCAAACTAGTAGTAGTCAACAAATATATCACACCCTTCATACATAATAAAAAGAGATAATGACAGAATGAATCCCCTTGTCTCAATTTTTTAGACGGTAGAATGGGACCTCTAGGCTCTCCATTCACTAGCACAGAGAAGGACACAGAGTGAACACTAAACATAATCAACCCAACAAAGTTAGGATGAAACCCCATTTTCCTTATAACAGACTCCAGAAAACCTCATTCAACCTGGTCATAGGCTTTACCCATATATAAGTTTTACAGACATAAAACCTCGTTTTCCTTTCCTTTTATGTTTGAGATGATGAACCAACTCATATGCAATTAATATATTATCAGAAATGAGTTGGCCTGAGACAAATGCACTTTAACTTTCACTTATGACACACGACAATACACTTTTTAGTCTATTGGAAATGACTTTTGCAATAAGTTTATAACCCGCATTACATACACTAATGGGCCTATATTAATCACTCATTTTATGGGTTCATACCAATTTTGACTACACTAATATCTGCATCTCAAATATTACAGTATTAATTAGGGAAGACAATATGTGAAATAATTTGTGAATTCAATACCACACGAAATAAATTAGAAAGTTTGAATTTAATCTTAATAAGTTCGGATCAAAACAAGTTGACATGTTAAGACACAACTTATAGACAGGTTAGCCCGTTTAATCTATAAATTGTGTCTTAACAGGTCAACTTGTTTAATCCTAAATCAATATGTTTTACCCATTTAGATTTTATTCCAAAATCACAATTTTATTATTGTTGAAATTATAATATTAATTTATTATATGTTAAAATTTGAAAACTATTGATACTTTTTGTTAGTAGATAGTCTTTTTCTTTAATATATTACGGATGTTAATTGTGAGACTATGTTAATAATTAAGTTAAATAAGATATATGTGTTAGTTCAATCAAAATATAACATGAAATGAGTTTAAATAGGTCGTGTTGTCATATTGACCTATTTTTATTTAATTATTAAAAAGATTACAACATATAACATCATATAATCCATTATCTAAATAGGTTGAATTAAGATTTGACACATTTAACTTAACACATTGGATTCAAATTGATGCAATTGCTCAAATATTCATAATTTGATACGTCAATACTATCCCAAAACATGAATTAATGTCATCCCTATTTGCGACACATTGCTGATATTCTCATATTATTTTTTGCTAGAAAATTCAGAAAATTTGTGCAGATTGCGTGACTAAGAAAATTAACCATCTACAATTTTTCGCGCAGAACTATTAATTGACAAGAAGTTTTTCTTAAGTAACTCAAATAATTATTAAGAAAACCCACATTAATTACCTTATTTGGAGATTGCTTCTTTCCCAAGAATTAAATCTCATAGATGTGATTGCCTTCTTTCACGCTTAACCAGCTATCATGAGCTATATATACATGTACTATAAGAAAAAAATGGACAAAAATAATCAATTTGTTGCATCCAAAATGGGTAGAAATAATCAAAATAATATGTTTTGGTTATTTCTATTCTTTTTAGATGCAACAGATTGATTATTTCTACTCATTTTTGTTATAGTGATGGTCAGTCTTCCAAGTACTCCATCACTTATCAGCATTCCTTCTTCCTTTAATTTTCTTTATATTTAGCATTTAATTTTCTGAGCCCCAACCCTCAATTTAGTTCTCTCTCTCTCTCTCTCTCTCTCTCTCTCTCTCTCTCTCTCTCTCTCTCTCTCTCTTTTTGATCACATGGACACCACGTTGATCATGGCCGGCATGCTAGGCTCATGCAAACCCTGTAACAACGACGTGGCTTGCTCTCCCGGCTGCCTGACTGGCACAGCCTCGATTCAAGACACTCATTCTAGTCCTCCGTTTATGGCATCCCCTCGGCCTCCACCTCACTCGCCGAATTGTTCAGATCGGCGTCGACGACATGTTCTCTGTCCCCAGTGACTTTAACCTCACTCTTCTCAATCACCTCATTGCCGAGCCTGGTCTTAACAACATTGGGTGTGTGGGGAATAAGCCAGTAAAAAAACAACAATAATCGAAGTAACACAGTGGATGCAACACAAGAGAAAATAAAACGATAGATAGAACACACAGATATAAGTGGTTCGACTCAAAATAAGCCTACGTCTACTGTGAGATCGGTCTCAAAACTTCACTATTAATCAAAGATGGAGTACAGAGATTAAATCAAAAGATTCTACAAAGTAATCACTCAGTCTCATATGTATATTCTTAACCTCACAGGTGTTTATCACTCAAGAACACTCAAATATGCAAATAACAGAAGGAGAGAACAAAAGCAGTGGTCTGGGCGTCGTTCATTCAAATGTATGTAATTTTCTTATATAAGTAACACTTGTTCAATCGAGACACTATTCCAAACGACGCACCTTAGGTCCGTAGAAAATTAGCTCGAAGCGAACCATCGAGTGAACAACTAAGGTTGCATTTCGCTCGACTGAGACCTCGAGCAAGGGTCGAGCGAAGTCACTGCCTGCACCTCGCTCGAGCTGGACATTGAGGAGGGTCTCGCGAAGTCTCTGCTTGGATTTCGCTCGAGCTGGATATCGAGCGAAAGTCGAGCGAACTTACTGGATGACCCTCGCTCGAGCTGGATGTCGAGCGAGAATACAGGGGAGATGCTTATTCAAGCCACCTCTCAACAAATCTCCACCTTGGCTTGAATACTCACAAGTCTCACTGAAATCATCAAAGGACTAACCCCATCAAAATCCCCTAAGGGATTTGGAAATCTCGAACACCGATCAAGTCCAAATAGAGTTTGAACTTGTGTACTAGAACTGGCTTTGTCATCATGTCTGTTGGATTCTCTGTAGTAGCAGTCTTCTGAATTGTTACAATACCGTTTGCAATGATATCTCTAAACAAATGATACCTGACATCAATGTGATTTGTTCTCTTATGATACATTTAATTTTTAGTCAAATGTATTGCACTCTGACTGTCATAGTGAACTGACATCCCCTCATACTGTAGATCCAAGTTACTGATCAGGCCTTTTAGCCAAATGGCTTCCTTAATAGCCTCAGCTATTACCATGTATTCTGTCTCTGTAGTTTATAAAGCAACAGTTGATTGTAGTGTTGCTTTCCAACTAATAGCAGAACCACAAAGTATAAACACATAATCTGTCAATGATCTTATTTTATCTAAATCTCTAGCATAATCAGATTCAACATATCCAACAACATTAGAATTGAAATCTACATATTTATCAAATATTAAGCCAATATGCAAAGTTCTCTTTAAATACCTCATAATCAATTTCACTGTCTGCCAGTGAGTTTTACTTAAATTAGTCATGTATCTGCTAACAACACTCACAGTTTGTGAAATATCTTGAAGGGTACAAACCATCATATACATCACACTGCCAACTACACTGGAATATGGAACACTCGCCATAGTCCATTCCTCCTCATCGGTCTGAAGAGATAGGGAAGTTGAAAGTTTGAAATGCAATACAAGTGGTATGTTTACAAGTTTGGAAGTAGACATTCCAAACCTGTTGAGAACCTTCTCAATGTATTTTCTCTGATACAAGTACAACTTACCAACTTTCTTATCGCTATGGATTTCCATACCCAAAATCTTCCTTGCCATACCTAAATCTTTCATCTCAAACTCATTCCTTGAGTTTTCATCAAATCAACATCATACATACTCTTAGCAACTATAAACATATCATTAACATAAAACAATAAGTGAATGAAAGATCTATCAAGTAATTGTCTATGGTAGACACAATTATCATAGCTACTTTTCAAATAGCCATGATCAATCATAAACAAATCAAAACGTTTATACCATTGCTTCGGAGACTGCTTCAAACCATAAAATGATTTCTTCAATCTGCATACACAGTCCTCATTGCTTGAAATGATAAATCCCTCTGGCTGATGCATATAAATTGTTTCTTCAAGTTCATCATGTAAAAACGTTGCTTTAATATCAAGCTATTGTAGCTCCAAGTCATACAATGTCGTGATGGCAAGTAAAACTCTGATTGAACTGTATTTTAACTGGAGAGAAAACCTCATTGAAGTCGTCCCTTCTCTCTAATTGTAGCCCTTAGCAACTAGGCGTGTCTTGTATTTTGTATTTGCATCATTCTGGATTCTTTCTTTTCTTTTGAAAACCCATTTGCAACCAATAGTCTTCGTCTTTGCTAATAACTTAACCAAATCCCACGTTTAATTCTTATGAAGAAACTCAATTTCTTCAATCATCGCTGAGCACCACTAAGTAGACTCTGTACTCCTCACAATCTCTGAACGATTTGAAGGCTCCTGACCAACTATAGCTTCTATTGTAGTAAGGGCGTACATCACCATGTCTGCATGAGCATATCTCTGAGGCGGTCTAATGTGCCTCCTCGATCTACTAGTAGCTATATTGTATTCCCACTCATCATGTGCCTTATTTTCTTAATCAGAATCATGCTCATCAGCAACTGCATGATTTTGGGTGTCAACTGGCATCCTCTGTGGAGCTGGTAGCTCCACTTGATTGCCTTTTTTTTGGTCTGTACCTGTCATCACATTAAACTCATTTTTAAGATTAAGCATAAACTGTTCATCAAAAATAACATCTCTACTTACCATAAACTTGGGTGATTTGGGATCAGTACACCACAATCTATATCTCTTTACCCAACTAGCATATCCCATGAATATACATTTCTTTGCCCTTGGTTCTAGCTTACCCTCATTGATATGAAAATAAGCAGGACAACCGAAAATCTTTAAATTCGAGTAATCAACAGGAGTATTAGACCATTCCTGATTTGGTGTTTTCAAACCAATAGTTGTGGCTAGTGAGTGGTTAACCAGAAAACAAGCTGTGTTGACTGTTTCCGCCCAGGAGTCTTTAGACAAGCCCGCATTAGAGAGCATACTGCGTGCTCTCTCCAACAATGTCCAGTTCATCCGTTCAGCTGTGGAGTGTGTCTAACTATACGGTGTCTGGCAATACCTTCGTTCTTGCATAATTCATCGAACTCTCCTCCGCAGAACTCCATACCATTGTCAATCCGAAACCGTTTCACTTTCTTGCCTATCTGATTCTCAATCAAAACTTTCTATTGCTTGAAATTGGTGAAAACATCACTCTTCTGCTTGAGAAAATATACCCACACCTTCCGTGAGTAATCATCAATCAACATAAGTAGGTAGTTAGATCCACCTTTCGATGGAACAGAAGACGGATCCCAAAGGTCCGAATGAATGTAGTCTACAGTACTCTTAGTTCTGTGAACTCCTGTAACAAATTGCACAGTTTCCCAAAGATGCAATGCTTGCACAAATCAAGTTTTCCAATCTTTTGATTCCCTAACAACCCCTGTTTACTGAGGATAGACATTCCCTTCTCACTCATATGGCCTAAGCACATATGCCATAGATGAGTGAGATCTAAATCTGGATTAACTGATATAGAAACTAAAACCGCACCTGTCACAGTACTACCCTAAAGAAAATACAGTCCATCAGACTTATCTCTCTTCATTACAATCATGGAGTCCTTGCTGACTTTCATCGTTCCACCTTTACCTGTGTACTTAAAGTCTAAAGAGTCAAGTACCCCCATCAAGATAAGATTCTTTTTCAAATATGGAATGTGTCGGACATTAGACAATGTCCTAACAATCTCATCATACATCCTTATCTGAACTGAGTCGAGTCCTGCAATCTTACACACCATATTATTTCCCAATAGAACGAAACTCCCGTTGACCGATTCATAAGACATGAACCAATCCCTCCTAGGACACATATGGAATATACAAGCTAAATCCATGATCCACTTATCACTGAAGCAACTGCTCCAGTCACTGATTGCCATAATAATATCTGAACCATTAGAACTATCATTTGCAACACTGATGCCATTGGAAGAATTGGTAGATTCCTCCTTATTATTTAGCTTGGTACACTCATTCTTGTAATTACCGAACTTGTGACAGTAATAACATTTCATATTTTTCTTGCTACTCTTCGACTGCGATTTACCCCTTAACTTGTCTCTACTCTTCTCTGAACTCTTCTTACTGGATCTTCCTCGGCTGGAGGAACCTTTTACAAACAAGTTGCTGGCTTGATTTTCACTACCCTTGTCACCGAACTTACTCTCATTTCCTTGAAATTCAAAGCAAATTTCACATCTGCTAAGGAAATGGCATCTCTTCCATACAGTATGAAATTTAAAAAATTTTCGAATGGCATAGGTAATGAACATAAAACAATTAAAGCTTAATCTTCTTCCTCAAGCTTAATATCTATATTTCTAAGATCCATGATAATCTTATTAAACTCATCTAGATGTTCAATAATGGACGTTCCTTCATGCATTTTAAGAGTATACAACCGTTGTTTCAAATACAAACGGTTAGTAAGAGACTTCTTCACATATAAGCTTTCTAACTTTTCCCAGAGACCAACAACGGTCTCTTTCTCAGCAATTTCTCTCAAAACACCATAAGATAATAATAAAAGAATAGTGTTGTGTACCTTATCTTCATCGTCCTTAGACGATATAGGAGAATCAGCAGACACCTTCTTTTCAAAAACCTTGTACAAACCATGCTGATGCAACAAAGACTTCATTTTTATGCGCCATAAACTGAAACTGTTCTGTTCATCAAACTTCTCTACTTTAAATATTACTGTAGCTATCCCTTCAAATCTTCACAGAGCAGATGCTCTGATACCAGTTTGTGGGAAATAAGCGGGTAAACAAACAGTCATAATTGAAGTAACACAGCGAATGCAATACAGGAGAAAATAAAACGATAGATAGAATATACAGATATAAGTGATTCGGCTTAAAATAAGCATATCTTTACTGTGAGGTCGGTCTCAAAATTTCATTATTAATCAAAGATGGAGTATAGAGATTGAATCAAAAGATTTTACAAAGTAATCACTCAGTCTCACATGTATACTCTCAACCTCACAAGTGTTTATCACTCAAGAACACTCAAATATGCAAATAACAGAAGGAGGGAGCAAAAGCAGTGGTCTAGGCGTTGTTCATTCAAATGTATGTGATTTTCTTATATAAGTGACACTTACTCAATTTCGCTCGAGCGAGACACTATTCCAAACAGCGCGCCCTAAGTCCGTAGAACATTAGCTCGAAGCAAACCATCAAGCGAACAACTAGGGTTGCATCTCACTCGACCGAGACCTCGATTGAGGGTAGGGGTGGGCTCCGACTCCGACCTTAGTCAGAGTCGAAAATAACTTCCGACTCCGACTCTGACTCTGAATCAGAATCAGAGTTCGATTCCGATCAGAGTTCGGAACTCCGAACTTGGATCAGAGTTCGATCGGAGTTCCAATCGGAAGTCGGAACTCTAATTTTCGAACCGACTTCCGACTGAAATGAGAAAATTTTTTGACCCATTTCTGATTTTACTTGGTTTAAAGGAGCCAATTTTTTGATGTATTTTATCTGTTTTATATATAAATAATAAATTAGTGAATTAGTGTTAAATAATCTACCGTTTAATAGTTGATATTTGATAAACAAATAATAAAAATTATATTATTATAATTTACAATACTAATTGTTAATGCTAACTGCTAAGGCTAATACAAAAAATAGGACAAACTGAATAATACAAATAATAGTACAAATTACAAAATCACTCGATGTAAAGTAGAGAAAAAATATATGCAACCGCTCCATCGCAATGTGGTTCATCGAATCATCAGTCATCAGCAATTATGTCAGGATTGATATGTAGATCTGTGAAATTATAGACAATATAAGTTAGATAGATTTATGAAATCATAAAAAATAGTTATTGAAATAATTATATACACTTTGTTACTTTAATCATAAAAAAACAAGTAAATAAATTAATTTAATTTTACCTGACTCAAGTCTATAGCTAATAGCATCGATGCCAATGCTCTCTAGTCTAGAAGGAATATCATTAATCCAATTCTACATGCAAATGAGGGCCTCCACAGTTGACAGTGCCAATGAACTCCGATAAGCATCCAACACTCGACCTCCGGTGCTAAACGCTGACTCAGATGCAACTGTAGTGATAGGAACGGCTAGTACATCTCGAGCAATACGGGAGAGGATTGGGTACTTGGAAGAATTAGCCCTTCACCATATCAAGATTTGAAACTCATCAGTAGGCTCCTCGACCTCTGCCAATAAATACCGATCAACCTCATTCGTAACTGTAGTAGATTTCTCGCCGACCTTGCATGAAACGACGTCATAACGTTGAAGCCTCGGCTGACACTGTCTGCACTGGCCTGACGGGTACGGGCATCTGAAGGAGGTCCTGACCTCGAACTTAAATGTGAGCTACCTGCGATTGCTGAGGATGAAGGCTGGCTATTAATGTTGTAGTGGCTGTATAAGTCGTTCAGATCAACCTTAAGTGCTGTGATAAATGCAGCTGCCTTCACTGCTCCGAGAACTTCATTTGCCCACCATTCTATCACCGCCAACTTCAATCGGGGGTCGAGAATCGATGCTATGAACAACAATCAATTTATTTTCTCAACTTGCCCCCAATATTTATCATATTTTGACTGTATCTGTAATGCCATACCAGATAACAGTCCGCTCGAGTCAGCACAACCTTCTTTCAAGTGGTGGTGTACTATTGAGATCTCGCTGAACCACATGTTTGCCGTCGCATATGCGGATCCAGATATTCGCTTAGTAATATCATAGAAAATCTGTAAAAAGTTGACAAACTCGGATATAGCTTCCAATTCGTACTGTTTGGCGGATCGAGTCCCGTTCCATTAGGTTCCAGCAGGGCATACGTCAGACCCTCATCCTCAATCTCCAACCCCGCAAATGCCTTCTGATACTTTAGTGTCACATCCAACATCAGATATGTGGAGTTCCATCGAGTGGGAACATCCAAACACAACATTTTTGAAAACTCAACCCCAACCTGTTCTGCTATTGCCTTGAACTTCCGCAACCTTTGGGGAGAAGCACTCACATACCGCACAATGTTACGAACTTTCTTGATGGAGTCGTCCACATTTTTCATCCCCTTAACTGATTCATAATTGAAAAATGATACCATTTTTAAAATTATTAATCATAAAAATATTAAAATATAAAATACAAAATCAAAACCAAAGAGGCTCACCAATAATAAGGTTGAGCATGTGAGCAGTGCATTAAACGTGGATATACTGATGATTTTTAATCACATCGTATCTTGCCCTCGTATTTCGCGAAAACCACTCAATGGCAGTCTCATTAGCACTGACATTATCAACTGTAATGCATAGCATCTTTTGGATGCCTCAATCCACCAAACAATCATCCATCTCTGCCCCTATTGATGCACCCTTATAGTCAACTATTTCTTTAAATCCAATAATTCTCTTTTTAAGATTTTACTCACTTTCAATGTAGTGTGCTGTGATACACATGTACGACGTATTATGTATAGACGTCCATGTGTCAGTCGTAAATGACATTCTCTGGCCAGTGGTGATGAACATCTTCTTCATCTCTGCCTTCTCCCTCATATGCTTCTTTATGCAATTACGCATTGCTATATAACGAGATGGTAGTGGAAATTTTGGCTCAAGCAGCTTCACAAATTTGTGGAACCTTTTCTTCTCAACAATATTAAATAGTATCTCATCCTCTATAACTATTTCTGCAAGTGCCTCACGGTACACCTTCTCACTATATTGAAGGACCACCATATTTCTCATCTGGTTTCCTGTCCCATCAGTTGCTGTAGAGGTCTCGCAGTTAAGATTAGTTTGAGACCCACCTGCGACTGCATATAATAATTTATGGTCCAATATTAGTTTTAAACTTTAAAGTTAAATGAATAAATCAATTAGCATACATAATACATATGGCCCTATGAGATTAATAAAACACTAACCTCTTGATGCCAGCCCCTTCGCTATTTGGTATCGCTGGCAACCATTGAGATATGATGATAGACAAGCGGTGCTTTGTATTTTTGAATGACACTCAACTTGAGCGCCACAATGGCTGCATTCAGCCCGTGGCTTCTCGCGATCCCCACTATTAACTTTCGTGAAATATTCTCATGTCTACGATCTTTTTTTATTTGATTGTGGACGGGGTGGCCTCATAGCTGCAGGGTGTACTAGCATATTTAGATCTTGAACCGGATCGTCCCCAAGACTCATATCCTCCTCCTCCATAAACTGATCGAAATCTCCCGCTTCTAATTCTATGTTGACTAAAAGTGGAAATCCAGTACTAGCACACGAAGTCTGTGCTCGAGTGGAGCTACGTAATCAACTCCGAGTCCGACTCGGTATTGCTGCTTGGGATGCCGACAGAGTCTTGACATTCGGAGTCTCATATGGAGTCGGAGTCCCACTGATACTATGTGAGCATGAGGGATCCATCTGTTAAGTAGATCTGAAATTCAAATTATAAAAAATGTTATATATGTTTGACTTATATATAAGTTTATATATATGCTTATAAAACATCACCCAACCCACGCCGCTAACTATATATGTTTGATTAAAAAACCTAATATAGAAATCATGTAAAGGAGTCAAAGATCATACTAGTTTATCAATTTTTTATATTATTATAATTTATATATAGGTCCTGTGTCGATCATTATCCACCACAAAATAATACCCTAACAGAGGAGCAGAGACGAGCTACATACCCATTACAACAATAGCACAAAACCTTCTAGAATAGTAGAGTAGAGAAAGTAGTTAGAATTTCCCTCAAGTTATTGTAACCAACACATATTCTTTTATTCCTTTATATTGTGTATAAATACAATCCACAATACTCAATGAAAGATAGAGAAGTTTTAGTATATTTCCTATGTGTTAACAAAAGGATGAGATGAATAAAAAAATGTCATATTGCTTCTAAGACCTTACTATATAATTACTTCGCTATTTTCACCTGGAGCTTGACCAGTACTTGATCCATCATAGTTCCACTTGGAAAGCTCAGATGGATGCTTAACAGGCTTGGACATTGTCCGAAAATTTGAAAAGAAAGCAACAAGAATACCAATGTTCAGGCATGTTGAACTATATATAAATAACTAAACAAATGAAATTAAAAAATAAAAGCATATTCCCAACAAATGTACACTTGCATTCTAACTTATCGTATAAAAAAGCACATTCTCAACAAATACACACTGTTACAATTAAATAAAGACTGTCCTCAAGGGCCAATGCCAGAATCACTTTGTTCTATTTTCACTCAGAGAAAGCAAAGTAGGGAAGAACATGTTGCTACCCTCTCTCTGTCGCTCTGTACATTTGGTATTTGTCCTTGTTATTCAAAGTGAAATATGATTCATGAGTACGACTATTTCTCTTGGAAGATGTACTTTATTGAAATTGGGTTTTCCATGGAGAATTGTTCAAAAACTTATGAGTTGCATGACCTCAACTTGGCTTAAAGAAAAGTTGTAGAAACAGGTCAGTCGCTTTCTTTTTATTTAGTTGTTTATGTATTCTATTTGGTTAGTGAGAAAAATTAAGTAAATGGAAAGGAAATAATAGAAAGTTATCAAATCATTTTTTTTCCAGCCATAGTTTGAATAAGGAATTTCATAACAAGAAAATGTACTCAACTTAATTATTCTAACATGCAGAGATTATATTTTGTTGACAACGATAACAGATTAGCGTGGGAGGAAAATAGAAAATGGTACATCCAATATGTACGAGAAAAGGCTTAATTTATCGGGTAAGTCTATATCTCAAAAAGTATACATCATTAACAAATAACAAATAATGTCTGCTGTCCACTGTATCGTATCATAATTCAGCTCTTGCACGATGCAAGCTCTATGTCTATAGCGTTAATATTTTCCTACAGTTGGCTTGCTTTTAAAAGGAAAATAATAACTTGTAGGCTGCAGCATAGGCTGTATAGGAGATATCAATTGAAGTAGACTTAAAGGCTATAAAACATTGAGGACAATGGACATCCTACGGCTACGGGACCACGAGTAGATGCTTGAAAAAAATAAAAAAATTAAACATTATAATTTCGAATCTTCAATAGTTCAATTACCTTACAAGTAACAAAATTAATACAATAGAAAATAATTAATACAATCCAAACTCAATTTCTCAAATTAAAATTAAAAATAAAATCTTATTTTGAAACCCTAAATAATACCACTTAAAAATGGGGATTTCTGATTTCTAGGCTCTTCTCGGTAGTGGCAAAGCGAAACTCAGACAGCGGTATCGCGGCTGGAGAAGCGGTTGCTCGAGTCTCGAAGATGGGAGAAGAATCGAAGATGAAGCTGGAGAAACGGCTGCGCCGACTCAGAGAAACCGAATGCGATGCGGAAGAAAGAAGAAAGAAGTAAGAAGAGGAGAGAAAGAGAATAGGGGATCCGGGGGGGGGGAGATAAAATAATTTCAAAAAGGCGTCGTTCCTCATTAATTGGAATGACGTCGTTTAATCTTTTTTAAAAAATAACCCAGATGCAAAACGACGTCGTTTTGCATCTGGATTATTTTAAAAATATCGGAGTTACGTCGTTTTGCATCTGGATTATTTTAAAAATATCGGAGTTCGAAGTCGGAGTTCGGAGCAATTGTTTTCTCTGACTCCGATTCCGAACTCCGATTTCGGAGTCGGAAGACTACCGACTCCGACTTCAACTTCCGAATTTCGATTCCGATCGGATTCGAAATCGGAGCGGGAAGTCATTCAGAAGTCGGAAGTCGGAATTTTTGTCCACCCCTAATTGAGGGTCGAGCGAAGTCACTACTTGCATCTCGCTCGAGCTGGACGTCAAGCGAGGGTCTCGCGAAATCTGTGCCTGGATCTCGCTTGAGCTGGACGTCAAGCGAGAGTCCAGTGAACTCTCATATTAAAGTCTCGCTCGAGCTGGAAGTCGAGCAAGAGTTGAACGAACTTAATAGATGACTCTTACTAAAGCGAGAGTCGAACGAGAATACAGGAGAGACGCTTATTCAAGCCACCTCTCAACAGGGTGCTACAATGAACTCAATGCTAGATATGCCGCCGATGGCTATGCTGGCCAGGGCTCGAGGGAACGGTGCATGTGTCGTCACATTCACTGTGGGCGGCCTTAGCGTTCTCAACGCCATTGCTAGAGCTTACAGTGAGAATCTTCCAGTTCTTTGTATTGTTGGTGGCTCGAATTCCAATGATTTTGGGACAAACATAATTCTTCACCATACTATTGGGTCACTGGATTTCAGCAAAGAACAGCAATGCTTCAAGCTTGTTACTTGCTTTCAGGTTATAACCAATATTTTATCCTTCAATATAAAATAGAGAAGTTTTTTCTTTTTCTGAATACTGAGTAATGATAAAAGTTTACCCTGTTATATATATATATGGCCATTTTTGTGCTATAGGCTGTAGTGTCTAACTTGGCTGGAATCCCACATTGAACTTTTAGCGTGGAGCCTATTCCATTTGCTTTGTCACCCAAGTATGTAAAAACTTGATCTGCTACCTCCCAAATTCTTTCTGTTTTGAGAACCTAGTATATGTATGGATGTATTGCAACTAATCACTTTGTTGTGAAAGAATCATGTGAGCTATAATGGATACCAACTGAGAAATGATTTGTACAATTCCTATATAGACAAGCTCGATCCATTCAAATCTTTATAAAAAAGTGGATCTCACCTAAAAAAGTATAAATGACTTATACGAGACTTATCTATTTGAAAATTATACCGTACATTAGTCATAACAACTAATGTTTGCGATTTTGTTGGAATCTATTTACATAGATTGAGTAACAAAATGGATGTAGAAGCTGCCGTCGAGGCGACAGCTGCCTTCTTGAACAAGGCGGTGAAGCCAATAATGGTGGGCAGGCCGAAACTCCGAGTGGCAAAGGCATGTGAAGCCTTTGTTGAATTGGCTGATGCTTGTGGCTATGCCATTTCCGTGTTGCCATCAGCAAAAGGGATGGTACCTGAGAACCATCCCCACTTTATTGGGACATATTGGGGTGCAATAAGCACTGCCTTTTGTGCTGAGATTGTAGAATCTGCTGATGCATACCTATTTGCTGGGCCAATCTTCAACGACTTCAGCTCTTGCGGCTATTCCCTTCTCCTCAAGAAGTAGAAATCAATCATTGTGCAGCCTGATCGTGTCATCGTCGGCAACGGCCCCACTTTCAGGTGTCTACTGATGAAGGACTTTCTTCAGGCACTCTCAACTAGGCTTAAACCCAACACGACAGCTTATGAAAACTACCACAGAATCTATATCCCAGAAGGCCTTCACTTAAATGCCAGCCTGTGAGCCTTTGAGGGTCAATATTCTGTTTAAGCATATACAGAATATGCTCTCAAGCAACACTACTGTAATTTGTGATACAGGAGATTCCTGGTTTAATTGCCAGAAACTAAAACTACCTGAAGGATGTGGGTAATTAAGCAACAAAAAACTCTAGCACTTTTGTTTAGTTTTTAATCGAGTTTTATAAACATTAATCAGAATACAAAAGTTGGTGTACATTATTGCAGGTATGAATTCCAGATGCAGTATGGTTCAATCGGGTGGTCTGTTGGTGCAACGCTTGGTTATGCTCAATCAGTGCCAAATAAACGTGTCATTTCTTGCATTGGTGATGGGAGCTTCCAGGTTAATTTATATTCATGTTTCCAATATAAATCCAAACAGGGATTTGAATGATGAAGAACAACTAAGATTTGAAATCTCGTATTACCTACAAAAATTGGGTAACTCAAACAAAAAGAAATTAATAAGAGGATTCTCTGATTATGAACTTCATAGATGACTGCACAAGAGGTCTCCACAATGATAGAATGTGGCCAAAAGAGCATCATCTTCTTAATAAACAATGGTGGATACACCATAGAAGTCAAGATCCACGGCGGGCCTTACAACGTGATCAAGAACTGGAACTACACTGGATTAGTGGATGCAATACATAATGGGAATGGAAAATGCTGGGCAAAAAAGGTTAGAATGCTTATATGAGCTGGGGCCAAGTTATTTCAACTATGATGATCTGCATGAGTAGTGAAGTTAACATTTTCAAACGAGTTTGCTTTAGTAATAAATTAGAAATAATGTCTGTTCCAATATAATCGATGTGGGATCTTTGTTTATATTTTGTGTTTGGAAAACTGGTTGACTAATCAACCATATAATGGTTGGATGAAATAGAGAGTACTGTCCTAGGATGTGACCATGAATACTAAGTTCTAACTGATCATGATTGTAATCTGCCGAGAAAATGTTTTTAATGTGCTGAGAATAAGGGGTTCTGTTATCCAACTCATGGGCTAAGTTCTTGGGGGCATGTTTGGACTACTAGTTTCTTCAAACCTAATGAAGCCTGACTTTTCACCAACCCTGTTAGGTCTATCCCATGACTTAGACCTGTCTTCTAAAACTTTTAAATATGTTTTTCTAAATTCTAGGTCCTAGAGTTCCCGAACCTATATAGAGAGAAAGACACGTACCAATATGTATCTTAAATCTCATCATTTTCAATCATATTTATTTGATATCACTTGGAACGTACTGCCATATCAACAGGTGAGAGAAAAAAAAAAGTTTTGCACTTCGGTTAATAACGACAACTCGAAAACCTTAATTTTACTCCTCCTGACCTGCCAGAAGGGAACTTCAGGTCAAGATTAGGGTGATGAACTCTCCTAACTCGATAGGGCAGCAAGAAATGATTCTATTTTCCAATTGAACAGTTTTGCCACAGAAATATCACACAATCCTACTTCTTTGAAGCCATATGGGCCTGCAAACATGTCAGGGATGCCAAAATGTGACCATATATACATATATATATATATATATATATATATTTATGTATGCGGGTTTAAAGATCATAGATGATATCCATAGAGGTTCTGAGTTTTGGCACTAGTCAAAACAAATTCCAGATCATATGTTAAAGAACATGCAATCAATAATGAAGTGGGCAATTAGGATTTGAAAGGACGGCAACCACCTTAATAAATATCACAGCCTTGCATTGTGGGATCAGGAGGATAAGAACGACTGCAAAATCGATATTGTTCTTTGATTAAATTGTGGCTGATTAGTTTCCCTTTGTCTTGGGGTATAGACCACACAACTTTCTCCTCATTCTCTCTTATTCATTCACACCCCCAACCCACCTTTTTCTCTAGGCTGTTTATGCATTTATCTATTATTATTTGTGTATTCAAATATTAAATATTAGAGGTTCTTGGCCTTTGTAATGAATTCAAATTACTCTACTCTCGTAACATAAGAGTCTAGACTTGTCTTTTCAGAGTAGATTTAGACGTAACTTAGTCTTCTCTGAACCATTACATTATTAGCCCTAAAGTTTCCCGACTCCATATTTATATTTGCATCTGCCATCATTGTACCAATTTTGACCCTTTAGCAATCAAGTTGTTAGCCTATCACATCACAAGGTTCCCTTGCCAATGGGGAATTAGTAGTAGGAGTAGTAGGAGCTAGAGACTAACAAGACCAAGGGACCTTCAAAAAGCAAGTGCATGCGAGTTTATCCCGATAAGAACAATTTTTTTTTCATTCATTTTTTTTTATTCTCAAATATTAAAAAAAAAACTCATAACATTATTAAAAAATATTTTCTTAATCACTAAATAAAATAAATCTTAAAAAAATATATGGGGAGAAAATGTGGGGTAATAGTATTGGGTGATTTGGCATTTTTGAAAAAGTAAAGGCCAAATTCCAAACCTTATGCACTAGCTCCTCACCATTTAAGACACTTTTACTTTTCATCTTTCAAAAATCAAAGAATTTAGTCTTTTGAGGTTGTGTAAAGATATATCTAAGTCCTCTAGATCCTAGTAATTGTGCCTCAAACTTATATATATAATCTTCAAGCGAAAGGAATTGAGGGGCATTGAGCAACCTCTCATTCTATGTCGTTTAGACTTCTTTACCACAATTATTTTTGTGCTGAATTCTCTTTCTGATTCAACTACCACAGAGGGCACAATTTTGCCATCAAATTAATTTTGCCGTTCATACTCAAATAATTAGCGTCCTCGTCATATTTATCACTACAATCCCACCAATAATACGTTAAACTTGTAGTGTAAAAGGTAACAACCATGTATATATTTGAGGCATTCTTAATCAACAATGATACCAAAGTATAAAACGTGGCAGAGTTTCTGAAAGTTGAGAAAATGAATAGATTAAAATGGGAGGGGCTGAGGTGTTTAGAGCAAACATCAAGCAATTGTCTCGAGGGTCTCACTCTGGAATATGGTAGGCTGTAATTGTCAGAACCTTTGTTTTCTTTTTTCTTTTACTTATCACTGTCGGCATCTGTAAATATTATTCATTTCCCAAAACCCTTTTTCTTTATTTCTCATTGCTTCACAAGCAAGGAATAGCAAAAGCCAATTAAATCCACAGAAACACCGCATCAATTCGCATAGATTGCCTTCGAAACATCATAAATAAAACAAACTGATTCCAAACAAAGGAAGTTAAATCGTTTTTTGCGAGTCTTGTTTCATTTGCTATGGGCCATAATTGAAGTAGATGGTAGGATTCTAGTAAGATACATACATATGTGGATACTACAATATTTAATGTTGTCCACATAAAATTTTCGAACATAATGAGCCCTGCTAGGCCCTATCAATTTATAATTATTTTTCCTAATCTAGACCATTATTCAGTCAGAAAATAAAAAAATAAATAAAAAATTCAATCGAACACGTAGCACCACCTACGGCGGATGATCCCATCAACGCTTCAACCTACGCCATTGCTAGGCTTACGGTTCCGTACCATGACTATTAGAAGGAAAGTTTCACACAATATTTCCAATCTTCACATACTACTATTTTTTATTTTTATTTTATTTTTTAATATTTTTATTTTGAATTTATTCTATTTAAATTAATTTAAATTTTTTATTTATTATACATATATCAAATATTTAATAAAAAATAAAATAAAATAAAAGTGTGGTGTATAAAAATTGTGTAAATAGTAAGAAATTGTGAAGATTTTTTCCTATTATAAATGACAAATAGCGGGAACAGAAAAAGAAGAGAGTTCTTCTAAAGTAAATTCCACAAAATTTTAATGCTGTACTTAATAACATCTTCCGGTCAGATTATCACTAGCAAGCGGGGGCAAGTCTCTCATCTAAACACAAATTGAAAGAACAGAAGAAAGAAAAAAGAAAAAAAAAAAAAAAGAAACCACGGGCAGCAACCAACAAAACCATAATTCTCGACATTAAAGAGGTCGTAACTTTCAAATGTCGAAAGCATCCTTAGTCTAGACTAATGTACACTAATGCCTAGAGCGCCATTACTAGAACATCCAGGGGCATTTTCATGAATATCAAGAGGTCTTTATTGAACATGAAGACCTTGCTTCAAAAGCAAGAGCATTGAGATAAAAGGGAAAAGAGACAGCAGTTGGGTACGACTCCTGTGTCTGTGCCATCCTTTGAGTTAAAGCAGAGCTGGAGAGAATGCCACAAGAGAATGATGAATCAGAGATCAACCTTCTTAAGAAAAAACTTCAAGTCTCTCTGGAAAGAATCGATTCATTGGAGAAAGAAAACCAGGAGCTTAAACAAGAGGCAAACCGTCTAAAAGTGCAAATCAGTTCCCTCAAAGCATACAACAATGAGAGGAGGACCATTCTATGGAAGAAACTGCAGAGTTCCCTGGATGGCAACAGCACAGATGCACCTCAGCACAAATCATCCATTTTTGTCAATTTATCAGAACAAAGTCCAGGAGCAGAAAAATCATGTCCCAGAACAGATTTTCCAGAATCAACTGCAGAAAAACCAATGAGGATACCAATTCCACCACCAAGGCCTTCAGTTGCTCTCTCTTCATCGAAAGAGGTCGATGGAAACAAAGCTCCATCAGCACCAGTACCACCGCCGCCACCATTGCCATCAAAGCCTCTAATTGGATCAAGAGCAGTGCGCCGTGTGCCAGAGGTGATAGAGTTGTACCGTTCACTAACCAGAAGAGATCCCCGAAAGGAGAACAGAACCAATCCCACAGGGTCTCCACTAGTTGCCTCTACTAAGAACATGATTGGGGAAATTGAAAACCGCTCAAGATATCTTTCAGCTGTAAGTATGGTTGCACCCTAATCTTAACTTTTTAGCTACCTGCCTACCCCCAAAACAATTTCCCCCTGCTAATATAATACAAACTCCTAATCAGATAAAGTCAGATGTGGAAAGACGTGGGGAATTCATCAAGTTTCTCACTAAAGAGGTAGAGTCTGCAACTTATAGAGATGTTTCCGATGTGGAGGTGTTTGTGAAATGGCTAGATGGGGAATTGTCTTCGTTGGTTGATGAAAGAGCTGTACTGAAGCATTTCCCACAATGGCCAGAACGAAAAGCAGATGCACTAAGGGAAGCAGCTTGCACCTACCGAGATCTGAAGAGCCTTGAATCTGAAGTTTCATGTTTTGTGGACAACCCAAGAGAGCCTTTGTCCCAGGCTATAAGAAGAATACATGCATTGCAAGACAGGCGAGCATGTATATAATGTTATGTTAAAAGTTTATTACTTCGTTCCACATTATACATTAATTCAACTATCTTCTTTCAATCAAAAGGTTGGAGCAAAGTATTGACAATATTGAAAGGATGCGGGAAAGCACAATCAAGAGATACAGGGATCTCCAGATACCTTGGGAGTGGATGCTGGACACAGGTCTACTTGGTCAGGTACGAATCACAAGGTTGATCTTTACCCAAAGCTTAGAGGTTTAACTGATAACAATGGTTTATCATCTCACCAACAATGGAAATAGAAGTAGAAATAGAAATATAACGACTGCAATGAAATTGTCTATTCCATCTCACCAACTATCAATCAAGCAAAGTTCTACTAATCAGAAAACTCTGGCACAATTTTGTGTGTTAAATGATGCCAAAACTTCATAGCTAAATGATCAATCTAGGATTACTTTTTTTTATTTTTTATAGGTAATCGAGCTAGGATTACTTAAAAGGCCAGCAATCTATTGAGTCTATCTCTGCATTCATTTCAATAATCTACACTAGGGTTTCCAGATCGGCCATCAGTTCATATTGGAAAATAACTCCACTTCCAGCAAAACCAACAATCATCATAGAAAAATGCAAACCCTAACTCTTTTTACTATTAGCAGATGAAACTAAGTTCACTGAAGCTCGCCAGGGAATACATGAAAAGGATAGCTAACGAACTGCAGGCTGATGAATGCTCATGTGAAGAGAATCTTAAGCTTCAAGGAGTTCGATATGCATATCGAGCACACCAGGTACAATGGACTCTAAAAAATGAATGGCACTCTTCAATATCTATCTTACTAACCATCAAAATCTTCAGTTTGCAGGTGGTTTTGACGCAGAGACCATACAAGCATTTGACAAACTCAAGAAAGCCGGATTGGATAGTGAAAAATGATTGCATGCATTGCTAAACACCCCGTACAAGTTAGAATATTGAAATTTTTTAGTGGTATATTATAAATCCACTGGCAAGTGAAGTATCCTTACTAGTTTATTCATGTTAGTTTTTCAACGATTACATATATGGGTATATATTTTAGACAAGGGTAAGTTCCATTGATTACTAACTTGAGTACCAACATAAGTTCCATTGATCACCAACCTGGGCACCAAACTCTATGATAATAATACTAGATCAATGCTATGGCAAACATCGGTAACCTTAAAGCTTGTGAAGCGAATCCTTCCTATCTTTTTGGTACACATATTACATCTGCAAAAATATTACCATTCAGTTTACATGGAATCTATTACTAATGACTCAAAATGTTAGAGATCAATTCCTTCCTTAGCTGCCTAGGGAGTCTTTAACCCCCAAAAAACAAATGAATAAATAAAATGTGTAGAAATTTTACATGGAAAGAATGAACAGAAATGCTTTCAGGAGAGAGCCAATCGAGATGTTTGTGGGCTCAACATGAAAACTCATGCCAGCCCATCAAACCTCGCGATAGGTCGAGCGAAATGGTTTCTCAAACGTGTCTCTCTCTCCGACTCTAGGGATCAAATCCGGCAAAACAAAGGCAGATATTCTAACTTTTACGCCATCACAGTTAACTAGTGAGTCAAAATACTAATAAATCATACCAATCGCATTCACAGAAACAATACCCACCAAACCTAAGCATAATAAATTAGCAACGTCAATATCACATAACCATCTCATACATGCAAAATCAAACGCTCAACAGAGTCAATCACTACGTCAGGACATATAACTTGAGAAAACTAGAACGTTACGAGATATTTCCTCAAGCAGACGTAAATGACAGCTATGAAATCAGAAAAAAGGCAGATAGTAAGATCCTAAATCTGGTAAAGAACCCGAGTAAGAAATGACCCCACTGTTGATCTGGTTCTACTTGGATCTCTGCCTCATCTTTCGGCGCTTCCTCTTCAATCTCCTCATACGCTTCTTCTTCCACTGAAAAAAAAAAAAAGCCACCGTTGTAATTTAGCGCAGTGGAAATCATTTTGAAAATGAAAATTATTTCGACATAGTTCGATTGTTACCTTGGCTCTCATGGTGAAGCAGTGAGATAGAAACCCTGCCCTCCGCCTGCCAAAACCCTAGATAACCCTGCGCAGTCGATGAAATCGAAGGCCGCGTTACAAGTAAGATTGCTGTGGCTTAGCATTATTTATATGCAAGCCCTACAAGCTTATCTGGGCCGGGTTTTAAAACGTGCGCGGACACTGAGCCCATCATTTGGTATGAATAATGTTAGATATAATTTGTTTTTTCTTTTAATAAAATATTAGATATAGTTTTAGGTATACAAATTTTTTTTGAGAAAATGAGTAATAATTCACTTAAAAATACTTTATAACTTATTTAAGCAAACAATAATATCATTTCATTTAATTAAATTTTAGTATTACAAAACTATCACTTATTATCTGTAAACTTATCAACCGTTATAAAATAGTATGAATTTGTCATTTTTCTTAAAAAAAGTAAATATAAGATTTATATAAAAAAAAAATTATTTTTTAAGAGTGACTCTCATTATTCTTTAAAGAAAATTACAAGACTTGCACACCTTATTACTCATTTTATATATATTCAGCATTATTCATTTTAAATCAAGGATTTTGTTTCATATCTTTATACTTAAAAAGTGTTTATCCCGGATTGAACAATAATGGAAAATGTTAATTATTTAACATTCATAATTCGAAATTTCCCTTTAACTAACGCACGGCAGTACCAATTTCTCCCTTAAATGCCCTTTGTATGCTCTTCGGCTAGCACAAAGCGATCCACGGCTAGATTTCATCGTTGGCCCCCGAGTCTCACCGCCATCTTAGGCACCTCCCCTATGCTCCGACGAATAACCTCTCACAATCAAAATTCATAGCCTTCAACTATCTTCAATCCACGAAACCCATAGCTCACACGTCCCCAATTTCACGAAACGCACAACGAGTTTGATCCCTGATTTCAGACCTCATCCACACTTTTTTAATTGCCTTAATCCCTGATTAGAGACCTCATTCCCGATTTTGAAATAGAGATCTCATCCCCAAAACCCAAAACCCACAATCAACGAAACCCACATATCTGATTTCTCATCTCCAAAACCCACAACCACTTTAATGCTGGATTTTAGACCTCATTCACACTTCTTTAATCATCCTCGATCTTGAAATGGAGTTCTGATTCCCGAAATCCCCAAAACCCACGAAACGGTATATGTCAAAACATTGAAATGGAAGACCCAAACCATCGTTAGAGTAGATGAGAGGAGAATCAACTTGATTAGTGATCAAGGAGGCAGAGGAGAATCAGAGATGAGGACAGATGCATGATCCGTGCGTGTTTAGGTAAGTCAAATATATATGGTGCATTTTAGTATTTATCTGATAGATGCAAAATGCACCATTTTAGTTAAGTGGTAGATGCGGTGCATTTTAATGTCTGTGATTTCTCTCTACACACCGTTTTGTTTATGCCTTATTACATAACATAATATTTCATCTATCTCACGATTCTCGTCTGCTTTCGATTTCGCACAGTAGATTTCTCATTCCTTACCAAATATTAATCTATTTTTTCGATTTCTTTAGTTCATTTCGTTGTAATCATTTTGATTTTTCTTACTTCGGTTTCGTTCATCTGGTTGTATTTACTATTTTGTGGTGTGACGTTGTCGGATGAAATGATATTTTGAACTGTTGATGGAAGCAATGGAAGACACAGTATTGTCTTCTGCTTTTTTATTATCCGTTTTAGTGCGAGATAAAGAGGAAAAAAAATTCTTGTCTGTTGTCGTGGTTGATCTTCGTTCGCTGGTATGTTTGCATAATTTTCATTCTCATTATTTTTTTATTTTCTTTCCCCGACTCATTCACATTCTTTTTGTTTGTGCATTTGTTAATTTTTTGTGATAAATGCAACTCATTGATATGTTTTCTTGATCTTTATTCTCATTTTTTTTCTTTTTCTTTTCTCAGCTCATTCTCATTCTTTTTATTTGTGTATTTATTAATTTTTTAGTGATAAATGGAGCTAATCAAACATCTGAATTACGGAGACTGATAGCGAGAGAGAAATGAGAAATTATTTATACATTTGTTTATTTTTTTTGTGATAAATATTTTATTATCCCAACTCAATCTCATTCTCATTATTTTTTTTCAAGTTTATTCTTATTATTTTTATTTCTGCATTAGTTAATTTTTTGATGATAAATGAATAAAAACATCTGACTTATGGATACTGATAGCGAGAGAGAGAAAAAATTATTTATGCATTTGTTTTTTTTTGTGATAAATATTTGTTACCCAAATGACTAACACAAGAGAAATGGTGAATTGCATTATATTAAAAAATTAATACTTATAAACCAAATATACAATATAAAATATAAACAGAATATGAAGTAGTAGGAAATATAAAGAGTAAGGGTAAGAAGAAGCAAACTCAGTATTTTAACGAGATTCAGCCTCATTGCCTACGTCCTCGCCTCAAGCTATCCATTGAGTATCTCAAATTCACTATTCAATCTCCTTCAGGTGAAAATAGAAACCTATTACATTTTTTAGCAACACCGCTATAAAGAATCCGTGTAGAACATCCTTTACACTTGCAATCACCTCACACTTGGTGATTCAACTATTCTCTATGTAGAACACTTTCTACACACACAAGCGTTATACACACTATCTCACAAATACAAGAGCTGATAGTGGGTAGATTATCAGAGTACACTCATTAATGAGTGAAATAAGAGTAATACAGCACAACTTATATCTCTCTTAAAATAAATAAGGATTGAGGCACAAAACTTAGAGAATAAAGAATGAGGATTTTGAAAAAATGATGCAAAACTTAACAATTGATGTGTAAGCTCTTGTTGTTATTTTTACAAAAATCAAGTGAGCTATTTATAGGCAAATGAGTTTTCATATTCAAATTTGAAAAGGTTCACATGTCAAATAAGACCACTATTAATTTTTCAAAAAATTCAAATAAAAATATCTCATTTTTATATTTTTCAAAAACAACTCCATTCATTTTTCAAAAAAATCAAATCTAATTTTTTTACTTTTCATACATGACAAAATGAGTATGATTTATTTTTCAAACAAAATCATCTTCTTTTGCATGTGTTAAAAAAACACACAACTACCCTTCAAAATTTTCAAACAAAATTATCTATCTTTTGCATTTGTCAAAAAAACACACAACCACCTTTCAAGATTTTCAAACAACACATACACATGTTAAAGATGACAATCAATCATCTTACAAATTCAAATCTTTATGCATATATGAAAAAAAAAATCGAAGTTAAACATTTTAATAAAGTTATGCAAATGTAAAAAATGTAATTTGATACTTTATGAGAAAAAATTAATTTTGGGTCTTAATTCAATTTCAAATTTTAAGATATGTACAAAATTATTCTATGAGCTTTATTTGTAGATTTGTTCTTCTTTTTGGTCATACTTGATTTCTTGATGTGCTTAACTCTTTTCATGCGTAGACAACTTCACCTTGATTTTTAAATTTATTTGTTATCAAATCTATATGTAGATATGAGACTTGAAATCTTGGGTTTTACAATCTCCCTATTTTTTATGATGACAAATACTTAGTAGAAATCTGTGACATAGAGTAATACTTAAACTCTCCCTGAAAATATGCGTTAGTTTTTTAAATAAAATATAAACATGATTCTAGCGTATAAAATAGGGTAGTATGATATTTGTATAAGACTTCTCTACCTTCTGGCATCATTAAAAAGGAACCACAATTGGTTTTAGTAAGATTTCTTCCCGCAATAACCAATAACCAAATAAAATGGTGCGTTAGTAGAAATTATAGAGAATTGAATCATTGGAACTACCCGTGTCTGATAAAACCTGCAAAGTCTAGAGGCCTAACTATAGCAATTTAATGCGGAAAGAGATTTTGTAGAGAGTTGAATAATTGGAGTTATCTGTGGCCGACAAAATCTACAAAGGCTGGAGGCCTAGCTCTAGCAATTCGGTGCGGAAGAAGATTGAGATCTGCTTGACGTTATTGACAAACAAGATATTGCAAAGATTTAAAGTTATGATAGTTTGTCTTGTTCTTATTCCCGTCTCTATAAGAATAATCCTTAGTTTTATCTATTTCGTATCAAATCTTCTTATCATCTTTGCATTTCGTTTGCATATTCATTCTACAAATTTGTAATGGCTCATCAATTTGTCTTCAATACTTCTCATGATCAATCTATTTCTGCATCTGTTGTAGGTGCCATGAAGCAGCAAGAGACTGATTTGGCTAATAAATCAGATCATGATGCCATTTATGAGCTTGTGGGTCTCGAGACTCGATACTTATCTTCCATTGTTGCTTTTTTCGCTCGGTTGCAGTTCAAAACTCGCGAAATTGAGAAGTTTAGCAAAACGGTCTATGCATTTCAACAATTTGTTTATGAGTCAAATAGAAAAATAGTAGAATTAAACCAACAGAATAAGTATTTAAAATTATTGCTTACCTCTTCGTTTCAACTGCATAATCCTTTAGATGAGAATAACATGTCGATATATGAAGAGCAAATGCAGTTGAAAGATGAGACTAGAAGTCTCAAGTTTTTGTAAGTCATTTGAGATAATGGAATAAAAATATTTAACAGATATTCATGACATGTATCATTCCTATTTTTCTTCTAATCATGCATAATCTATCTTCTGGTAGGAGTTTTGTGAAAATATTCGCTAATTGATCATGTATGCTTGTGAATTCTAATACAATATCACATTTCTGTATATGATCTTTAAGAAAATGATATCTAATTCCAATATGTTTAATTCTAGAATGTTGTATTGAGTTCTTTGAAAGATTTATAGCACTTGTATTATCACATTTGATTGGAATGTGATTGTACATAAGTTTAAAATTCTCAAGTTGTTATTTCATATAAAGAATTTGAGCACAACAACTATCTACAGCAATATACTCTACCTCAGCAATAGATAATGCAACAGAATTTTACTTTTTACTAAACTATGAAACGAGTGTATGACCTAAAAAATGACATGTTCCACTAATACTTTTTTGATCAATTTTGCAATCAGCATAATCTGCATCTAAATAACTAATAAGATTGAAAGAAATATGTTTAGGATACCATAACCCTAGGTCAATAGTACCGGCAAGATATCTAAAAATATGTTTAACAGCAATCAAATGAGATTGTTTTGGAGATTATTGCAAACGTGCACATAAACATACACTGAACATAATATCAGGTCTACTAGCTATCAAATATAATAAATTATCAATCATACCTCCATATATTTTTGAGTTAACTGGTTTATCGCTTTCATTTTTATCAAATTTGGTGGTTGGATTCATTGGTATTCTAATTACCTTCGCACATTCCAGCTCAAACTTTTTGAATAACTTTTTGATATATTTTGATTGATTAAAAAATGTTCTACTTTTTGCGTGCTTGATTTGCAATCCGAGAAAGAAATTAAGTTCTCCCATCATATTCATTTTAAATTCTTCATGTATACTCTTAGTAAAATCTTGATACATATTTTAATTAGTAGCACTAAATATTATATCATCCACATAAATTTGAACTAGAAGAATATCATCCTATTCATATTTGATGAAAATAGTTGTATTGATTTTTCCTCTTGAAAAACCTTTTTCAATAAAAAAATCACTGAGCCTCTCATACCAAGTTTTAGAAGTTTGTTTGAGTCCATATAATTCTTTTATGAGCTTAAAAACATGATTATGATAAATATAATTTTCAAAAACTGGAGGTTGCTCAACATATATCTCTTCATTTATAAAATCATTTAAGAAAGCACTTTTAACATCCATTTAAAAAAATTTGAAATTTTTATAATATGCATATACAAGTAACATTCGAATAGTTTTAAATCTTGTAACAGGTGCATACGTTTCATCATAATTGATTCATTCCTCTTGATTGAAATCTTGGGCTACAAGTCGAGCGTTGTTTCTAGTGATGATTCCAGACTCATCTTTCTTATTTCTAAAAACTCATTTTGTTCCAATAACAGTATGATTCTTGGGTCTAGGAATAAGTGTCCATACATTAATTCTTTCAAATTGATTTAGCTATTCTTGCATAGCTAGAGTCCATGATTCATCAATAAGTGCTTCATCAACATTTTTGGGTTCAATTTGAGATAGAAAAATAGTGTGATTACAAATATTTCTAAGAGATGATCAAGAACTCGCACCTCGTGTAGGTTCTCCTAGAATTTGTTCCATTGGATGATTTTTCACATGTTTCTACTGTTTAGTTGCATCTTGTACTAAATCTTGATGATCTTTCCTGATGTCTTCATGTTGGACTTCTTTTATTGTATTCTCTTTGTTGATATTGAGACTATTTGTGTTATTTGTACCTTCTGATTCTTTATCAATAGATTTCTTGGAGAGTAGATAATTAGATTCATCAAATACTACATGCATAGATTTTTGTACATTCAAAATCTTTTTATTGAATATTTTATAAACTTTACTATTTGTTGAATACTCAAGAAAAATATCTTAATCAGATTTTGTATCAAACTTTCCTAAATTATCTCTATCATTGAGTATAAAAGATTTGCATCCAAATACATGAAAGTAACCAATGTTGGACTTTTTATCATTCCAAAGCTTATAAGGGGTTTTATTTAATTTAAACCTTAACATAACTCTATTTATAATATAACATGCAGTACTTACCACTTCGGCCAAAAAATAACTAGGTAAATTATTTTCATTAAGTATTGTTCTTGCCATTTCTTGAAAAGATCTATTATTCCTCTCTACTACCTCATTTTGTTGAGAAGTTCAAGAAGCAGATAAATTATGCAAAAAATCATTTTCATCACAAAAAGACTTAATATCTTTATTGACAAACTCTTTCCTATGTCACTTCGGATGTTTGAAATAGTATAACCCTTTTCATTTTGAATTCTCTTACATAACTTGATAAATGCATTATGTACCTCATCTTTATGAGTGAGAAAGATAACTCAAGTATATCTAGAGAAATCATCAACAATAACAAATGCATAATATTTTCCTCCCAGACTTGCAACCCTATTTGGTCCAAAAAGGTCCATGTATATTAGTTGCAAATGTTTAGTAGTGGAAATATGTTTCTTGATTTTGAAAGAAGTTTTTGTTTGTTTACCAAATTGGCATGCATAACAGATTTTATTTTTAAAAAAGTTTTCTTTTGGCAAACCTTTCACAAGATCATTTTTTGAAAACTTGAAAATAAGTTCTATGTTTGTATGACCTAACCTTCTATGCCACAACTAACTATATTCATGTTGAGCTAATAAACAAATAACATCTTGTGAGATAATTTTTTTAAATTTGATTGTATATACATTATTATTTGTAAAAGCAATAAAATAAATATTACAATCATGATTATTCAAAATAATGTACTTATCCTTCTTGAAAGTAACTGTAAATCTTTTATCACATAATTGACTTATACTCAAAAGATTATATTTTAGACCATCAACAAGTAGAACATTTTCAATTATGAGAGAAAACGTTTTACCAACTTTACCTATTCCCATGATATTCTCTTTTAAATTGTCTCCAAATGTCACGTGTCATTCTTCTTTAGAAGTGAGGTCAATGAATTTAATTTTATCTCCTGCCATATGTCTTGAGTATCCGCTGTCTAAAAACCATTTGTTTTTACCTATGGAGGACTTCATGCATACTTGTAAAAGCAATTAAAATAATTTTTCTTAGTACCCTAGTTATTTAGGTCTTTTATTTATTAGTATTAGGAGAAACAAGATTCTTTGGTACCCATATGGCCCTAATAGTCATTGTATGTCTTCTTCTAATAAGACAAATATAATAATTATGACCATTTATATTGAAAAAATTACAAATAACATGTAACATATTTGAAAATTTTGAGTGATAGTATTTTTCTTTAAAAAAGTTATTTTTATAAAAAAAATTTAAAAATCTGATTTTTGATTTAGTCGGTTTATAGAATTTGAGTTTTTCTTTTGGCATGTATCCTAATTCTACCTTATCAAAAATACATATTTGACTACTAAGAAAAATTTCAAAATTTCTTTTTCCATTTGTAAAGTTTTCAATAATTTTTTCTAAATCAGTCATTTTTTTTTCAAATCATCATTTTCATCTTTTGAAACTATGTTTTCTTTTCTTAAAACATCAATTTTATTTGTCAAAGAAGATTTTTTTTTTCAAAGCGGTATAGTTGATACCCAGTTTTCAAGTTCCTCATATACCTCTTTCAAAACATTTTGCAACTCTTCATAAGAAGGATTTTCAATATTTTTAGAATTTGTTACTTCAAGATCATATATAGCCATGAGACAAAGATTTGCAGATTCTTCATTACTTACGTCTCTGGCTGAGCTACTTAAATCATCATTCCATGTAACTTTCATTGCTTTCTTGCCTTTGTATCGATCTTTCTTTAGCAGAGGACAATCTGTTTTGATATGTCCAGACTTTTTACATTTATAACAAATTAATAAATCATTTTTACCTGTATTTTTGTTGAAAAACTTTTTGAAAGATTTTCTTGGAGAAGTTCTATTTTTCTTTAAAAATTCTGAAATCTCCTTGTGATCATTGCAATTTCTTCATTTTTGTTATCGCTTTCCTCATTTTTATCACTTTCACTTTCATGGGGAACATCTTTGAGTGCCAAGCTCTTCTTTTACTTTTCTTCTTCTTCTTCTTCTCTTTTCAATGTATACTCGTGGGTAATAAGTGACCCGATGAGTTCATTTACTTCGAGTTTTTTGAGATCTTTAACTTCAAGAATCGCCGTCACTTTTGATTCCCAACGTTTTGACAGAAAATTGAGAATTTTTCTTATTATCTCCAAACTAGAATAAACTTTTCCAAGAGCTGTCAAGCTATTTATAATGTTAGTAAAATGAGTATATATAGAGGAGATAGATTTATCATCAATCATTTTAAACATTTCATATTCATGTGTAAGAATATAAATTTTTGATTTTTTGACTTGCGAAATTCCTTCATAAGTTACTTCCAATTTATCCCAAACTTCTTTTACTATCCTGCAAGTCATTATTCTGTTAAATTCATTGCCATTGAGAGCATTATACAGTAAATTCATAGCCATTACATTCACTATATAAAGTCTATCATCTTCACGATCAAACTCTTTTTTTTCCTTATTGACTTTTAATCCATCAACAATTTTTATTGGAATATAAGTTCTATTTATAATACATTTCCAGATTTCTCGATTTTGAGACTGAAAAAATATTCTCATTTTAGCCTTTCAGAAAATATAATTGTCTCAACAAAATAACGGAAGCCGACTACTGGATTGACTTTCAGCGAATGTAACTGCAATATTAGTCATATAATCTTAATTCAATAGATAATTAATCTTATAATAGAATCTTTGTTCTGATACTAATTATTACTCAGATGACTAATACAAGAGGGAAGGTGAATTGGATTATATTAAAAAATTAATACTTATAAATCAAATATACAATATAAAATATAAACATAATATGAAACAGCATGAAATATAAAGAGTAAGGGTAAGAAGAAGTAAATTTAGTATTTTAACGAGATTCAGCCCCACTGTCTACATACTCGCCTCAAGTTATCCCTTGAAAATTCTAAATTTACTATTCAATCTCCTTCAGGTAGAGATAGAAACCTATTACACTTTTAAAAAACACTGCTACAAAGAATTCGTGTAGAACACCCTATACACTTGTAATCATCTCACACTTGGTGATTCAACTATTTCCTGTTTAGAACACCTTCTACACACATAAGGGTTATACGCACCCTCTCACAAATACAAGAGTTGATAGTGGGTAGATTATCAGAGTACACTCCTCAATGAGTGAAATAAGAACAATACAACACAACATGTATCTCTCAAAATGAACAAGAATTAAGATACAAAATTTAGAGAAGAAAGAATGAGAAGTTTGAGAAAATAATGTAAAACTTAGCAATTGATGTGCAAGCTTTTGTTGTTATTTTTACAAAACTTAAGTGAGCTAGTTATAGGCAAATGAGTTTTCAAATTCAAATTTAAAAAGATTCACATGTTAAATAAGAATACTATTTACTTTTTAAAAGATTAAAATAAAAACATATCCTTTTTATATTTGTCAAAAACAACTCCATTCATTTTTCAAAAAAATCAAATCAAATCTTTTACTTTTCATACATGACAAAATGAACATGATTTATTTTTCAAACAAAATTATCTTTTTTTGCATATGTAAAAAAAAAAACATAACCACTGTTCAAAATTTTCAAATAAAATCATTTATCTTTTACATTTGTAAAAAAAAACATACATCCACCCTTCAAAATTTTCAAACAGCACATGCACATGTTAAATATGATAATCAATCATTTTACAAATTCAAATCTTTATGCATATGTGAAAAAAAAATTTAAAATTAAATATTTTAATAAAGTTATGCAAATGTAAAAAGTGTAATTTGATACTTTATGAGAAAAGATTAATTTTGAGTCTAAATTCAATTTCAAATTTTAAGAGATTTACAAAATTATTCTATGAGTTTCATTTGTAGACTTGTTCTTCTTTTTACTCATATTTGATTTATTGATGTGTTTAGCTCTCTATATGCATACACAACTTGAGTTTGAGTTTTGAATTTATTTGTTATCATCAAAATCTATACGTAGATATGAGACTTGAAATCTTGGGTCCTACAATATTTGATTATCCATTATAGTGCGAGAGAGAAAGGAAAAAAAAATTCTCATTTGTTGCTGTGGTTGATCTCCACTGGTATGTTTTCGTGATCTTCATTCTCATTATTTTTTTTTTTTTCCTAACTCATTCTCATTCTTTTTATTTGTGCATTTGTTAATTTTTTGGTAATAAGTGAAGCTAACAAAAAATTTGACTTACGGAGACTGATAGCGAGAGAGAAAGGAAAAATTATTTATGTATTTGTTTGTTTTTTGGTGATAAATATTTTATTCTCCATTGCAGTACGAGAAAGAAAGGAAAGAAAATCTCATCTGTTGTCGTGGTTGATCTTTGCTGGTATGTTTCCGTGATTTTCATTTTCATTATTTTTTTTTATTTTTTTCAGCTCATTCTCGATTTTTTTATTTGTGCATTTGTTATTTCTTTGGTAATAAATAGAGTAATAAAATATCTGGCTTATGGAGATTGATAGCGAGAGAGTGAGAAAAAAAAATATTTATGCATTTGTTTTTTTTTTTTTTTTTGTATTTTCTTTGTGTTTATATTCTAAAGAATTTCTTGCCAAGAGTTCCAGAAATTGGTAGGTGACTTTGTTGGCTTTGTAGTTCCGAAGATGGCATCAATAAATAGCCAGATCAAAATTGGGTTTTTTTTTATAATTAGAATGGGATTAGTAAAGTTTGTCTTATTTTATGAGTTATTTATAATTGACTTTCAAAGTTGAGTCCACATTGTTTCCCGGTTTTGGGAGAAAGGTGTTCTTTCTTGGTCCATTGTTTGGCAAGCTTGAGAAGTCTTGATATGATGTTTCTTCTCTGCTTTTGCTTCTGCTTCTGCTTCATAAACATTTATTGCACTATGTCAGAGTTATAAATTTGCTAAGTTTTGAATGATGTCCTGAATTTTAGATTTGTTAGGTTATCCTATGTTCATCCTGTAGTTTCTATCAATCTTTTTATCCTCTTCTTGTTCTTTGGCGATTCTTAATCTTAACTTCTTTCAAATCAGTTGCTGTCGTTTATTGCTCTTTTAATAAGTCTCTTTGTACTTAATAAGTCTCTTTTAATAAGTCTCTTTTGCTTCCAGTTTCTGCTTTCCTCACATTTTCTTTGTAATTGCTCTTTTAATAAGTCTTTTTGTACTTATAACTTCTTTATTAAATTTACTCATTTTTTATTTGTTGTCTTGATGTCTTCAGAGAATTTTATTATTTTGCATTGATTTGACTTTGTTCGTAATTAAATAAGATATAAATTCCACCCAATCTCCTTTTCTTCTTTAATAGTTATTGTTAATAGTGAAGATTGCATTTCTTTGAAATAAATCACTCTGTGGTTTGTACAAAAATCTTGTACGCAAACCTTGAATATGGATCAGCATCCTTAAAATCTAAAGTGGCATGAGTCAGTTTAAAAAACTCTTTCTAGGATATGAGGATATTTTGAATGATTGTAATCAATAAAAAATGTGGAAAATTTAATAAAGATGCTATCCAAAAATAAAACAAAAAAATTAAAAGGGAAAAAAAGTGGATTTTATCAGTGTAGTTTCAAAAACTAGCATGTGTGCGAGTGAAGAAAAATCAGGTAAATTAGATGAGAGTTTGGCAAGGAATGGGCTACTTAAACCATGATCTTCCTAGTTTAGTGTTGTTGTACATATTTTCTGTAAAGTTTAGAGATGTTTTTTTCTGCTTGAATAATGGTAAGTAGAACAAATGTCAGACTTCAGAGTAGAAAAGTGGTAATCAACATGTGTAGAGTTTGTGTTGTTGTATCATTCCTTTTTTTTTTTTCTTCTCAGCTCCTTCTCTTTTTTAATTAATTTATTTCTTTATGCATTTCTTTATTTTTAGGTGATGAAATAATTTGAATTGATGTGAACTTCCCTTAAAGATATATATGGATGTGGTGATTTAATTTTTTCATCACACAAGAATTTTACGTTAGTATTTTAAATATATGGCAATAAGAAAACAAGTTTTTTGTTCTGTTTAGTCTTAAACTTTTTTTTTTCCTATCATTATCATTCCTTTTTTTTTTCAACTCATTTTCATTCTTTTTATTCTTGTATTGGAAATGTTTTGGATTGATGTGCAATTCCCTAAGGGATATATATGGTTGTGGTGATTTGATTTTTATCACACAAGAATTTTATGTTAGTATTTCAAATCTATGGCATTAAGCAAACAAATTTTTTATTCTATTTAGTCTTAAACTTTTGTTTTCCTATCATTATCATTCTTTTTTTTTTCTCAACTCATTCTCATTTTTTTTATTCTTGTATTGGAAATGATTTGAATTGATGTGCAATTCTCTAAGCGAGATATATGGCTGTGATGATTTGATTTTTTCATCACACAAGATTTTTAATTTAGTATTTCAAATATATGACATTAAACGAGTTTTTGGTTCTATTTGGTCTTAAACTTTTCTTTTTATTATTATAGTTCTTTTTTTTTTTCCTTAGCTCATTCTTATTCTTTTTATTTATGTATTTGTTTATTTTTTGGTGAGGAAATTATTTGAATTGATGTGCAGTTCTTTGAGGGAAATATATGACTATAATGATTTGATTTTTTCATAACACAAGATTTTTACGTTAGTATTTCAAATGTATGGCATTTAGAAAATAAGTTTTGGGTTCTATTTAGCCTTAAACTTCTTTTTCCTATCATTCTCTTTTTTTTTTTAGCTCATTCCCATTTTTTTTTTTTTTTTGTGTTTGTTTATTTTTTGGTGATAAATATTCATTTATGATAGCATTTGTTTTTGTGATTTTTTCTTTATGCATTTGTTTATTTCTTATTTATGTTCTTCTGGTTTAGCATTTGTTTCATTTGTGCTTTTGGGCATTGAGACCTTTTTACATCTATTTATTTATCCATTTGTTTATTTGGGAATAGCATTTTAAAATGGATAAATAAATAGTAAAGATTGGCTAAAGATGCACAATATTTTTTTTAAAGAAATAATTTCATTCATTGAAACAAAAAGTACATGAAGCCTATAATGTGACTAAATGGTCAACTAATTACATATTGACGTACAGTTTCTAAATCTCTCAGACAAAGTTTGAGAGAACTATCACTGTCTCCCTAGTAGGCATTTACTAAGTTTTTTTCAAAAAGGAGAAAACTAAAGATGCACAATAATTAGATTGGCTAAGGATGCATAATAATTAGATTGCTTGTTTATCTTCTTTAACTTTTTTCCTTATATTTTATATATTGCTTGTAAAAATTATTCCACATGTATTTTTAGAGTAAATACAATCTCTTACTAAGACTTCATATTATTTATAGCCATTTAAAAACATGTGTTTCTTCTAAATTTAATGCAAAAGGCAAGATTTTGGATTAAGGCAAATATTCTCATTATTGATCTCTACTAAGATTTCTACTATATGTCTTGTACTAAATGTAAGAAAGTGACAGGATATGAACGAAATGAACAATTTAAGTATTATCATTACAAGAATATGAGTATTCCACAACCATAGTATGTATGCGTATTCATATTTTTGGTCATTATATCAAATATCATAAATTTAAATTACTATTTAATTATTTAAACTCATAAATATAGTTTGTTTATATAGCTCTTGAGTCTATGTTAAAGTCGATGATGGCAGTGGACAACTACTAGCTGTCATGTTTGTTGAAATTGCAGAATAAGTTCTGGGTTGCACAACAATTGATTTGATGGAGCACGCAGGAGAGATAACCAATTTGTATATACATCTTGATTGCCTACTACTCTAAAATTTATTTGCTTAAAATTTATAGAGAATACAAGAACTACTACTAGTTAGCTAGAAGTTGTAGAATTCATAAATCTTATATCATAATATTATATTTTTTTGGCTTATTTAATGACTCAAGTGTTTGTTGCATGCTTTGAAATATGTTTGTTTCTTTTTACTGTTACACTTTATCAGGAAAACGAGTTGTCTGCTTACTTGATAAGAAAAACAGGAAATAGAGTGAATTAATATTTAATCTTATAATTTTTTTTAGGCCTGGAAATTTATATAAAGTGGTTGGATTCATTTTATCCCACTTTGATGTTTAAACAAATAAAAAGCAAACTCTTACCATACTAATATAAATGCCTACTATTTATTTTCTTTATTATAAATCTTCAACTTATGATTGAAAGGCAATAGTAATTTTTTTTTAAGGATTATTTTTAGGGGGCTACTCCTTTTTTCCTTTTTTTCCTTAATTATTGTCTATATGACTTGTTTACAGAACTCAAACAAAAATAAATAAATAAATAAAAACCTATATATAATAGGCATGATTTAAAAATTTATACAACATATTTTAATTTTACTTGCAAGTATAGATAACTCATAAGTTAAGAGTTCTATCAGATGTTTGGCTGCCTATAATTCATTAAAAGGTCTAGAAAGAACAGTTTATGTGAGGTTTGTTAGATTGGAGAAGTAATAAGAGTAATTAGCAGCCACCAAACCTAGAAAACATCCTATTTTGGGATGCATCTCTACCTAGGAAGCATAAGGGGTGTGGGTATGTGTGTGACGAACTACCCATATGTAACTCAATAATCACATAAAAATTGGTAACAAAAATTTAAGAGCACAAGCTATAAAGATATGTATTAAAAAAATTTAATTACTCAGCTTGACAATTTACAATATGATTTTTTTTCTTTTTATGTGTGACTTTAGACATATGTACATGTCAAGACAATTTATAAGAAGATGGTAGATGAAAATATGTATGACTTAACTAGATAGCTACCAACAAGCATTAATATACAAATTATACTATTTTTCTAGAAGAATATGAAGCATCAAAATGACTCATCTAAAATCTTATTCCACATATAGTTATTAAATTTCTATTAAAAAAATATTTTTTTTAGTTTTGAATATATCTCTTACATATAGCTAAGTACCATTATTTCTTAGCTTTTGCTTTGAAGTTTTTTAAATATATTATCATGTCATTTGAAATACATTAAATTTCCTTTTGAGTTAAGAAAGATGGTTTTCGAAGCAACATTGACCCATTAAAAGATAATTTAGAGACTTGATTCTTTCTCAAAAAGTTATATAATGATCACATGATGAAAAAACTTTCATAATTAGATCAGAAATAACTTTCATAATTAGATCATAAATTATATGATCATATAAATGGATTTCAATGGAATATTCCGTTATCTTATATATAGCTATTATATGAATTGGACACAATAATATTAAATTGTCAATAAATAATATTATAGCACTCAATTCATGATCGTTTATCTCTATTTTATTCATTACTTACATGGCTATTATAGACAAAACTATAGCATTCACTTAAAAACAAGAATTATGTCATCTAGCAAGGTAAAAAGTATTATTACAATAACTCTTTTCCTATTTGATCAAAATGAAAATATCTCATCTTCATCGATATCATTGTTGAAACTCAAAAAACTCAAGCATTAAGACACAAGCATTTTTGAGTCCTTCATGTACTTGTAAAAGAGAAAAGAAAGGCAATCCGACATGCATATAATATTTATCCAGAACCTCTTTGAGCCTACATCATTCACGAACTCATCCAATTATTATTTTTGCCCGACATACATATATATGTATATTTGAATGTATATCACACGTGTATTTACATATATGTAAAATATGTTATAATTTCAAATCTACCTGTTTAGCTCCAACCTGCATGCATTTGTCCTGAATCTCTTTGGCGACAATATTAATGAACCCACCTAATTATTCTTCTTGTATTTTGCCTAATATACACACATACATATAAATTATTATAAGCATTATATGTCCCTCATGAACCCAATATAAGAACTACTCCATTTTATGTATTGACACGATTATTATTTGATTCAAGCACTATATAGTCTACATTTATATTTGTTATTATACTTTATATGATATATATTAATATACTTCCAAATATTTGATACTCACATATCAACTTCCAGTTTTTTTCATGCAAAAACATCTATCATATGTCCAAAATATTGCAGTACTATGTTCAGACAAAAAATGGACAATATAACTGGGTACAGACGGAGATTGACTTCAAAAGTAATACTAGAAAATTTTCAATATTATTTCCATAAATGCCGTGAATGAAGAGAACATATCACCTCCAGATGTATAATCTCCAAAACTTTTTAATTGTCATTTCAATAGCAAAGAAAAACATCATATTTTGTTTTAAGAAATAAACTATAATATGGATTTCAAACATAATGTTTTATTTCCCAAAATTGCTTGGATTTATGATTTGTTTAAACTTATTACTGTTTGAACTAGTAGTTTCCAACTTGAATGAAATATGTTATTTTCATTTACTTCAAGTTTTTTTAATACTAGATGTTTATATTTTTTTAATTTATTTTATAGTGATATAGGGTAACGTGTTTTGCATGTTGCATTACTCCTACTATATATATATATATAATAATATATATATATCTATAACGTTTTCACAACTTTTGTTGGGACTTCAAGATCTTTTTTGGTCTTTAGGTTTAAGATAAAAAAAAATTAGCATGTTAAGAGTTTGATAGTCTAATGATATATGACCTGATTTTTCAAATAAAAAACTTTGATTCAAAACTTCTCACGCCCTTTTTAAAAATAATAATCTGGTCTGTTTGCCACGTCAAGGCTTTTCACTTATTGCTCAAATATACTCCTAATGCATACTCCATGGCTTCTCCTACACGCATAATGCAGAAAGGTTGAGGAATTGTAGCGAAATCGATTTTCTGAGTTGATCTTCTCTCTCGTCTGAATCTTGAGCCCTCTCTCTCCCTCCCACTTTTGTTGACCCCTCTGGCTTACTTTTATTTTTTCCGCCAGTCTCAGTACGCCATCTCTGCCTCACTTGTGTTTGCCTATTCTTCCCCAGTGCATTCGTAGCCATGAATGATTTTAGTAGGTTTGTTCAATGTGAGTTTTTGTTTCTCTTTGACGATTTCACTTCTTCGAGTTTGAAGATTTGACTGGAGCCCATTCCTTCATTTTTACCGGTATGAGAACAAAATTTATATTTTCTTCTATTTCAGTTCCTTAGGATTCGCTAGTTTGACTATTTTGGAATTTTTTTCTGTTCACATCGGATTTATATGAAAATCATGATTTGCTTTTTCTTTATAGAGATTTTGAAACAAACAATGGTTGTTGGGGTTGATGTCACAAAAATCAGTGAACAGGTCAGGGTAGGAAAATAAATCATTTCCAGCCCATTAGAGCAAGTTGGGCTTCGTCAAATGTCGTTTGGGCCTCCGGTAAGACTCTGGTGCGGCCATACGTATGCAGATAGCAGATAAATAAATATAGATTAAGAAACACAGTATTTACGTGGTTCGGCGTAAGGCCTACGTCCACGAGGGTTTGGAGAAGGGAATCCACTATAATGAATATTTTTACAGTCTCTCAGGGTTCTCACTGTAAGTGAACAAAATACATAATTCTACTGGTATGAACTATTGGGTTCATCTGAGAAGACGAAATAGGTAATCCGAGAGAAGAGATGAATTATTGTACAGCCAGAGAGTCATCCATTATTGATATTCTGATGGTTGCCTTTATATATAAGCTGGGATATGGATATTATTTCTTGCGTGTGTCAGTTGCTTGTCTTTATAGCCTGTCCCCTAGATGATTTGGTCCACTCAACTCTTCTTTACTTTTGTCTTTTAATGCACTAAATAATAGGCCTGGGCCCTACTTGGGATATTTCACCCTCACATAACCCTGCGAATTCTTACCAAAGACACTTTGGTGGGAATTCTAAAGTATCCGAAAATCGAGGAGGTGGTAGTTCGTCTTCCGAGCCTGAGGTAATAAAAACATGCAATATATATGTTATCAAGAAAATGCCGTATGGTGTGAGGGTTTATGACCCCGCAATCCACAAACGGTCATTGGCGGGAAACCAAGTGTGCGAGAGTTTACGTGCAAGCCTAGACCCAAGATTCAACCCCGCGATTCGCAAGCATCCAAGATGAGGCTTGTCGAGTATGCTTGGTGGGCGGATCGCAAGCCTCGAGCCTATCATGGATGTAAGGACTTGATGAGTGAGCTTGAGTGCTGGACCTCAAGCCTCGAGCCCTTGACGAACGAATCGTTGGACCGGTCATGGGTGGCTAGACGACCCCGTAACTAAACTTGATCCCGTATGACGAGCATGAAGCTGGTGTCACCGTGGAATGGGTGCGTCAACTTTGCGCTGCAAAAAAATTTTGTTAAATAGAAATATGAATTTTCATGCCACTAAGTCCAAGTGTTGGGTCCGAATTTGCATGTGCAGTCGAAGTATAAAATTTGTGAAAATCGATTCCGTAGTATTGCAACATTTTTAATTCCCATAATCTGAGGTGATGAGTGACCTGTCAAAATAAAATATAAAATAAGCAAGTCTCACATGGGAGACTTGCTGTATGTAAATCCCTGAATTTCTAAACAAAGGAGGCGAGTTATATGAGCTAGAAACTCAGCCTATATGTGCCAGGCGAACATGTATAGTGAGTCCCTACTATTGCAAGGGAGATGGGTGAGATGAGTTGACGAGTAACTTAACTTAACTTTTTTTTTTTAGGCGAGCATGATTGGCTAGCTGTTGGGAGTGTGAGCAAACGGTAAGTTGTTTTATAAATGAATGTGTATTGGGCGAGCGCCGTGAAGTTGGCGAGCTGAGGGAGAGTTCGTTGGCGTGTTATGCATGGTGCCCGTGAAGTGAGGGAGAAATGGCGAAGATGCATGGCGAGCATGCATGGCGAGCTGGGTTGGCGATCTGTTGGCGAGCCGTATGCTGAGATATGAGGCGTGAAGCGAACTGCTTTGGGCTAGCTGTCAAGGAGAATGTGAACTGGCTTGGCGAGCATGCATGGCGAGCTCTGAGTAGATAAATAGCAAACATGATGCCCGCCAATAAACTGGGCGAGCTGTGATGGTCTATGGCGAACGCCAGATAAATGGCGGCCCTTCATCTGTGTTGGGCGAGCTGTGAAAAGTTATGGGCGAGTGTGAGCCATGAGGTTGGCAAGGTGTGGAGTCACCGGCGAGCTGTGAGTGAGCTGTGATGGCGAGGTAAGGAGTCGCCAGCGAGTTGTGAGTGTGCTGTGACGGCGAGGTAAGGAGTCGCCGACGAGTTGTGAGTGTGCTGTGACGGCGAGCACGAGGCAAGTTGCGAGAGGTGGTCTGTGCATACATGCCTCCGGCAGGTTGATGCCCTGCCAGAGACAGAAAAATCTAGCGGTCACGGTGGTGACTGTCGGATGGTGGCCTGAGCTCACGGTGCCACGCCGTGAGCTTTGGACCCTCTCTTCCTTGACGTGCATGTACGTAGTGCATGCACGGGCATGTCTTCGGCAGGTTGATGCCCTGCCGGAGACAGAAAACTCTGGTGGTCACGGTGGTGACCGCCGGCAGCTACCCCGTGGAGTGCCCACGGGACTAAGGCCAGTCCCATGGGGCACGCCGGGCATGCATACATGCCCGTGCTTTGGGTCATGGGCACGCCATGGTGGTGGGCCCAGAAAGTTCCGACGGTCCCAATGGGACCGTCGGCGGAGCTCGACGACTTGCGGCAGAGCTCGACGACTTGCGGCGGAGCGCCACGAGTCCCTGGGCAACTGGCGCCCGTCCACGGTATTGGGCATGACACCCTGCCGCGCCTTGCATGCCTGGGCATGTCTTCGGCAGGTTGATGCCCTGTTGGAGACAGAAAACTCCGGCAGTCACAGTGGTGACTGCCGGCAGCTGCCTTGAGGTTGAGCCACAAGACTCACATGGGTCCTGTGGGTTTACGGCATGCATGCACGCTGACGTGCGTGCATGCACATTTCGTGCATGTCTCCGGCAGGGGATGTCCGGCATCCACCCTGCTGGAGATAGAAAATCCCAGTGGTCACGGTGGTGACCGCCGGTGGTTGCTCCGGGAATGGGCCACGGGACTAGCCTTAGTCTCGTGGGTGCAAGGTGGGCGTGCATGCATTGTGCATGCATGCTTGTGCCACCAGTCGCGGGCCCAGAAAATTCCGGCGGTCACAAAGGGATTGCCGGTGGAGCTCCACGACTCGTGCACGCCCATAATAAACTGGGCACGGCACCTTGCCGTGCCCATGTGCATGGCATTGTACAGTGCCATGCACATGTGACTCCACTGTGCACTTAAATGCACAATATTTTTCCAAGTTCAATGCACGTGATCCGTCTGTATGCACTGTGCTGTGAGTGTGTTCGCCTGGTTTTTATCTGGCGAGTTTGTATACATGTGCTATTTTTGTAAGACAAAAATAATAATTGGCGAGTGTAGTGTCGGTGAGAAAATATTGAGTGTTATTCATAAAAGATATGAAGATAACAAATCTTTCTTTTAAGCGAGTTATTTTCTCACATTTGCCTGATATTATACAAAAATAGCACAATTAAGAATACTCATTTAGGGACATCATTTGCATGTTTGGGAAGCCATCCAGTGTCTTAAAAAATCATCATTTTTCCATCTCTGATTTTTTGATCCCACAGATGGCCCCAATGTTGATGTCACAAAAATTGGTGAACAGGTCAGGGCAGGTAAATAAATCATTCCCAGCTCACTGGATTGAGTTGAGTTTTGTCGGGTGTCGTTTGGGGCCCCCCGGTAAGACTCCGATGCGGCCATATATACGCGGATAGTAGATAAATAAATATAGAAATACAGTATTTACGTGGTTTGGCATAAGGCCTACGTCCACGAGGGTTTGGGGAAGGGAATCCACTATAATGAATATTTTTACAGTTTCTCAAGATTCTCATTGTACACAAACAAAATATATAATTTTACTGGTATAAACTATTGGGTTCATCTGAGAAGACGAAATAGGTGATCCGAGAGAAAAGAAAAATTATTGTACAGCCAGAAAATAATCCATTATTGATATTCTGATAGTTGTCTTTATATATAAGTTAAGATCTGGATATTATTTCTTGCGTGTATCAGTTGTTTGTTTTTATAGCCTGTTCTTCATGTGATTTGGTCTACTCAACTATTCTTTACTCTTATCTTCTAGTGTACTAAATAATAGGCCTAGACTTTACTTAAAATATTTCCCCCTCATAGTTGGAAGTTGATTTTACCTCAAACTTATGAGATAAGCTAACTCCATATACTGGAGAATAGTCGTAGAAGTGATCATTATAGCATTATAGCGAGAGTTCTATTTCAACGCTCGGTGATGAAAGCTTCAGTTATGTATTGTGAGAGAATAGCGTGATTTGCTTGCATACTAAGCCATCCACCCCAAGTTTTGGGTTTTAATAACTAGAAGGCGTAGAAGATTCAACAGATCCAATTTCCATTTGCCTTCAATTAGAATGTTGTGAAGATACTAATCGGGAGGGTTGAAGATCGAGGGAGACCCACTAGAAATTCCAACACGATGATTTGGAGAAATAAATCGGGAATAGATTTCAGTAAAATACACTTTAAAAAATAAAAAATAAAAAAGCCACGTAGGCACAGTGTGTGCTGTTGGCTATAAGCCTATACATAGGCTTGAGTATAGAAGAACTCAATAAATTAATGCCATGGGATAAATTTAACCGGTCAACTAAAAAATAATATAGAACTCATACGTGCTTATAGGCCTGTTTATCCCGATGGTATTCAGTCCAGTTTAAAATTTTATTTTATTTTTGTTAACAGTTTTGATTTTTTTTTAAATATTTAAGACAATGTTGAATCCGATTTCTGGATTCTCAAATTCGAAATCCGAATGAACACCCCTACGTGTTTATTCTACTTTAAACTTAGGGCTAAATCAGTTACACAAAATTAATTATCTTATTTTATGTCATATTATCTTATATAGTTATTATAATTTTTCCCAACTTAGATATACAATATAATAAATAATTAACATTTTCAAATGATCTTAAAATAAAAGTAATATTAAAAAATATTTTATAAATTGCATAATCAAATATCTCATCTTATCTAGTATAAATTGCATAATCAAATGAAGCCTTAAATTTCAAACAAATAACTTGATTCCAATAATGCAATTATTGTGTTGTTATTTTGGAGACGGTCATTTGTCCACCATTAACAATATGTCAGGATTTATAAATTGAAAATAGCATAAGATCATCTCAATATCCAAAAAAAATTAAAATATTTTTTGAAAAAAATATACTTTTTATTGTTTTTATAATTATTCTCTCAACATTTTTTGAAATGTCATTAAATAATTTGTTCACAAGTTAAACATAATAAATAATTTTTAATTATTTAGAACCACATCGTAGAATAATGTATAAGATTAATTTAAAAAGAGATAAGCATAATATATAACTCTAATATTAAATATTATTCATAGATAGTATCAAATCTAGAATTGATAATTATATGTCAAGAATCAATTGGTCTGATACGTATAGTCTGATTCTTTAAATGGAAAATCTTGAAACGAACCTCACTGTTTATTATAAAAAAGGATAATTATAGGACATAAAGACTAAAGTGTATATCTTTTTCCAAATAAAATGAAATATATTGACAACAAATTATAAATAAATAAATAAACAATATCAGTTTGCGACGGTCATACCTAACTCACTCGCCACTTTAATCATTAATATTTTTAATTTACTTTTTTTTTTTTGTTCACTAACCAATACCAACTGATGGGTTTTACTTTTAATTGACAGGTGCACCAGTACATATATAAAATAGTTATTATATTCTTAAGCAAGATTTGAAATGATAAAATTTAATTTATAAGTTTTAAATTTCATATTCTAAATGAAGTTACAGACGTAAAAATCTTAAAATAATAGTATTCTTATAAAATATGAAGCCTCTATTCTTTTAGTAAGAACCGCCCGTGTCGGCCACTCTGAATGGCATGCCAAGCACAAATGATGGCATGTGAGTATAATATTATATTTTTATAAATTTTTATATAAAATATAATAAATTATTTAATTTTTTTAAATCTCAATTTAATATTTTCAAATCTTAAAATAATTTTAATATTAAAAAATAATATTCTAATAATATTTTATTCAATCTTTAAAATCCATCTCAATTCATTTTATTTCATTTCTCAATTCAAACCAGATTTAAGAATAAGAAAAATATTGATGACAAATCAATTGTGATTCTTCTCTACATTGTAATTTCTTATAAAATAATTAGATTAGGTATTTCAAAATAAGGCTTCCATTAGATTAGGTTAACCAATATAAAATACAAAAGATAACATGCACTATATATCTATGAAAACATTATTTATTTATTCTATTTTTTTATTTACTTGTCGCGTTTACACTTTTATTTATAAATCATGAAAAATTATAATATTATTATAGCATTTTATTATAAATAAAAAAGAGCAATTCTATAATGCCTCGGGATTGAGGCCTCTTTGCACTCTCATGAAAGTTTTTAAATAAAAAAAAAAATCACATATATTTTATCTCTATATATATATTTTTATTATTTTTGTAAAAAAAAAAATTAAATGTAAAAAAGTGTAAAAAAGTTTTACTCTACGAGGGCGCAAAGGGCCCCTATGCCGGGACTCCTTAGATTTTCTCAAAAACACCCATGTTTGCAAAATTTTCTAAACATGATAAAAGGATAAAAAAGTTCACAAAAACAGGATGACCATCTTTATTTTCTTTTAATTTATTATTGGGCTATCGATGCCATTTTTGCCAACAAAAGATATTGTTTTCACAAATAGATGAGAAATATACTGAAAAATATGAGAATATTACATATTTAATGGTAGTTAGAAAAGTACTTAAACTGAACAAGAAAAAAAAGAAAGAAATAATATTTAAATGATATATAAAAAAGATAGATAACTAAGTATTGAAAAAGTTGTTAACTAAAATACAAAAAAAAAAAAAAGAATTTTTGATAATATATATTAAACAATAAAATACAAAAATCATTGAAAGTGTTATTAGGTTTGGGACAAGCCAAAAACCCAAAGCTGACAATATCAATAATTATTAAAAATTGATAAATATATATAATTGTTTACATAAATAAATGGAATTAACCTTTGGAACTGGGGAGAGACGTCTATAACCATAGTGTAGATGCCTTCATTAAATGGTCTTCATTAGCACCATCGTGGACTTCTATGCCCATATGCTGTAGAGATCTTGACCTTTCCCTATTTAGAAGTTTCATTTTCAGAAGTATGTGAATATATCCATATAATATATCAATTTTTTTTTATTAAACTTTGGATTAAAAACTATAATAAATATGGGAAAATTGAAATATGTTATATATTACACTCTCATCTTAATTTCATTTAATTATGTTGATGTGCCAATATCCATAAACTATTTTATCAATTCCTAATTTTTAAAATAATTAATTTATGAGTTGATGAATAATATCATATCATCGCGGACTAAGATTTAAAAATGTAAAACCTAGTCTGTTTAAAATATCTCATTTCACTATTATAATTTTTTTAAATTTTTAAATAAAATATAAAATATAATATAATTTAAAAAAATTAAAATTAAAATTATATTAAAAAAAGTATATTATAATAATATTTTATTTAACTTTTAAATTTCATTTCATCTCAAACTCAATTCAATTCATTTTTTAAATTAGGACTTATAAATGTTTTTTTATTAAAAATTATATTAAAAACAAAATATTTTTCTAGAAAGTTAGAAAGAACACAATATTGAAAATCTTAAAAAAAAAAAGAAAGAAAAGATTTTGCTTTTTATTTATTTATTCATAAAATACTTATCCTTCCCTTCTATAAACTTGAGCGTTTTCATCCTCATCTCTCTCCCCCCCCCCCTTCTATCCAATACCCAAAAGAAACAGAAAATAGAAACTGAATATATTCTGAACAAGCGCGCGCGCAATACACACACACATATATACGTTTCAAAGTTGCTTCGCTTAAAACGCAGGCGACAGCAACCCAAAACAACAACTAGAAACTTTATTTTGGAGGAATCGGAATGGGAACCGGGGCGTCGAAGAGTACTGACGGCGCGTTCCATGGGGGCGAGGAGGAGCTAGAGGAGAACCTGGACCAAGCCGGCGATCAGCTCTATGTATCCTTGAAGATGGAGAATTACAATCGCAAGGGGGACCTCACTCCCCATGTCTACGGCTCTGTCCCTCTCGTTGGCTCCTGGGATTCTTCTAAAGCGGTATTTAATTTCCTCTAGATGACTATACAGCTCTCTCTCTCTCTCTCGGCTATCTTGTATTAGTTCTTCTTGTTTTCAATTCTGTTCTGTTTGATCGTAGCAACTATGGCTTTTGTAGCTGCCGATGGAACGCGAGTCGGAGTCAACGTGGGAATTGAGCTTTGTTGTTCCTCCTAATCACGGTAACCGTATTTTCGCCATAACGTCCTTATTGATTTAATCATTTTGATTTTTTTTTAAGAATTAATCACTTTGATTACTTTGGAAGTACTTATTTTATCGCTTTTCAAAGCATAAAAGTAGTCATGCTTGCTCAATAAGTGAGCAAACAGCGCTCGGTCTTTTTTTTCTTCATAGAACATAAAGGGGAAAAAAGAAGAAGAAAAAGAAATATCTCGATTGAGACGATTGGTATTTTCCTCGCCCCTCGGTTCGTTTGTTTAACACGGTCTCAAATGTTGAAAATTGAAAGAAAAAAGAAACCTAGTTGTTTCACTTTTCAAATATTGGAAACCTAGTTGTTTCACTTTTCAAATATTGCAGCAAAAAGGTCATACTACAAAATCTAGGGGTGTATTTGATTTATTTTATTTTATTTTCCGGATATAGAAACCTTGGACTTCAAGTTCCTTTTGAAGCCTGTGTACGACAATGCTCCCTGTATAGTTGAGGAGGGTCCAAATCGACTGCTTACCAGGGGAACCTTGCAAGGGGATGCAAGGCTGGCTTTGTTTAGGCTTAATGCTGACGAGGTTATTGAGTTTCGGGTATTCATTCATGCTGATAAGGTCTCTCCATTTGATCTTGCTGCTAGTTGGAGGGCTTATCAGGAGAACCTTCGGCCTTCAGCTGTTCGTGGCATTCCTGATGTTAGTATTAATTCAGTGCCAGAGTTGGAAGTTGAGGTACATTTTAACTTCCAACCATTTACCATTAATTCTTCTTTCTTTTATTTAATAAAGAGAGTTCTGATGGGAAGTAAATTTGAGAGATGTACACATGTGCAAGAAGTAATTAATTCAGTTGAATCATAATAAATAAATAAAGATGAGAGCTTGTCCCTTTTCCAACAGATTAACTTTATGAGAAGTGCTATAGCAATAAAAGATTTTACAAAAGTAAACTCACAAACTGTGTGGCTTTTGTTATCTGTTAGATTTATATTACAATAAAAGTAACTATACAATCTAATATACCACATAAATATGTAGGTTTACTTTTGCCTCTAACTTTATATAGCTGGGATAATTTTAATTTTCTTCCCAAGAAAAATTGTGAAGCTATGGATGTCTCTAATTATATTCAAAGCGGCTTAATAATTTTTTGGTTTAATATTGGGTTAAGCCATTGGTAGGCATTCTTTGCTGAAAATGTTAGTTGAGACATTTATTTTGAAATTTCTTATATAGCTCAATAAAATTTTGTTGGGTTCCATTTACTACAGAATGGCTCTTCAGCTAGTTTGGAGCTTGATCTGGAACGTTATGTTATACCAGCTCCGTCAACTTCTGCCAGTTCAGGTTTGGTTTATGCAGCAAACACCACGGAGACTCCAAGGTCATTAACTCATGCAGGGGTTTTTAACAACATGGATGGCTCAGGGAACGTTTTGCATTCCTTTGAATATGGTGGTGTTTCTGTTGATCGACCTGCATCTAAAAAGGTTCTTCTTGGAAACCCATCTTGCTATATGTAGACTGACTTTATTATTGCTTTGGAACAATAGCAAGCTGTATCATCATCATGACAGTAAATTGATATTTGGGTGTTATGTCGTCCATAATGGAAATAGAACTCACTATGTGCAGCTGGTATTTATGTTGGGCTTACTAGTGATTCAGCAGCAACGTTATATTTATTGCTTAAGATGTCAGAGAAGACACTTATGGTTGATAAACCTGTCAGACTTGCACATGCCTCCTAAATATATCTCTTCCATTAATACTATATTATCTTGGGGCTAATTTTTTGTTAGTTTTTACATAGGAGATGGAGGTGATAGTCCCTGATTCAGCCAGCACGTATTCAAGTTCTGGAATGGTTGAATCAAAGTCAGTTGGGACAATTTTCCTTTTTCAAAAGCCGGATAGTCACAGGGAGCTCCTTGTAGATAGGGGTGTCGGATCTCCTAGGCGAGGTAAATCTGCTAGTGCAAGTACTTTCACTATTGATCTCAAAATGGACACAGAAACAAAGGTTTGTAAAGGGTTTCATTTTCTCTGATTAGTGAAGATTGTGCAGGTTAAATGATTGCTTTGGTGGCGTTATTTTATGTAATAATCTTTCTTTTCTCTTTAATTGTTAGAATTCAATGCCAGCAGCTGCTGGAGCTGTTGCAGCTGCAGCTGTCGCTGATCAGATGCTTGGACCAAAGGAGGATAGACATTTGGCAATTGTCATGGTATTTCCTTGCAATATTGTTCGTCAGGACTGCTAATAAAATTAATCACTGTTCTCCCAGTTGTAAACTTCATCCATTGGAATTCAAAATGTGACCCTTGATAGCCTGAAAATTGGGGTTGGCAATAATTGTCAACATCATCAGTTTCTCTTGCTTCACAAGGAGAGGTGTGAGATTGAATAATTCTAAGTAGTTTTTTTGACTTTAGGTTGGTTTGCCCGCTCGAGGCAAGACTTTCACTGCAGCTAAACTCACCAGATATCTTCGCTGGTTGGGTCATGATACCAAACATTTCAATGTTGGGAAGGTCATTTATATTCTTACCATGACTATTCCATTTGCTTTCCAGATCTAAAAGGAGAAAACTATGAAGGTAAAGATCATTCTAATTTGTTTCTTCTATTTTATTGCAACAGTATCGGCGGCTTAAGCATGGGGTGAATCAGGTACATCACTGACCACTTTTTCCTACTGATATTTCCTTTATTAATATGAACATTTAAGTTGTCCAAAATCTGGCACGATTAATTTCATGCATGCATTTGGCTGCACAATTGATTGTAATCTGTTGAGTGGTTTCCTGGCTGTCTGATAAACATAGTTGGATATTCCTTCTCTGCCACCCTTCCTATATCTATATATTATTTTCTGAGAAAAAAGAACTGGCTACAATTTTTTACTGCTTGCTTTGTGATGCTATTTAAGTGGTCGCAGATTCACAATCTTTAATTTTGCACGATTCACGACAGTGAAAATGATACACAACACATAGATGATATCAGAAGAACTATTTTGAGAATTTTTTTTCAAAAAGCTGATTGGTGTGCATGGAAATTTCCCACAAGGTATTGATAGCTTATGATTGCACTTCTGGTCCACTTCAGTAAATTAATATATGAGTCTGTCATGATGTAATGTTGGGATCTATATTTTAAAGCAAGAGGGAATTGGGATTTGGTGGTGGGATATAAATGTGGTGGCGTCTGATTTTGTGCCCTTTTAAACAAACTAGTCTGGAAGTTTCTGCTGGAGGAACCGTTTATCGCTTTGAAATGTTATGGCCTTTATAGTTTAGGTGAGAGGGATCCCAGGCTTTTATGGGATGGTGTTGTCTTTCAAATGTCAGGGTCTTTCATAGTTTCTCATCAGGCAGAAGTTTCCTTTTTGGAATTCCTTGTAGAAGTGTCCATCTGAAGAATATTGCATTAGTTTCTTAACTCTTTGGAATGATTCTTGATGGATAACGAATATCCTTGTGCAGTCTGCAGATTTTTTCCGAGCTGACAATCCAGAAGGCTTGGAAGCACGTAATGAGGTGAATATTCACCAAAGTGATTTATTGCTTTAAGTATATCATAGGATTACCCATTTTTTCCGTGTTTTCTTTATTCTTTTTACCTCCCGGTATATTGAGCAAATTGATGCCAATTCTGTGAGTGAATTGTTTACTTGGACAGAATAATTAATTTCTTAAAAGTTTCTCTGTGGTGGCCTCTAATACTTTCTTTGTAATTTATTTTATTTTTGGCAGTTGGTAATATTAACACCATATTAACCCTCTTCTTTGTACATAACTTTAATATATCACATGCTACCAGGTAGCAGCCTTGGCTATGGAAGACATGATATATTGGATGCAAGAAGGTGGTGGCCAGGTAAATTTATGCTTTATTTTTCTATATATAGCTGTGGCTTCTGTGCAATCCATCTTTTTCACTAACCCCAATTTGGTTTTAGGTAGGGATATTTGATGCCACAAATAGTACCAAGAAACGAAGGAATATGTTGATGAAAATGGCTGAAGGAAAATGCAAGGTACCTTGATCATCGCATGGGTGAAAGTTTAGGAGTCCCATGCATGAAAAGTAGCATAAATAGTAAAGAATGTTGATAGATATTACTTTTGTTTTGATGCAGATTATTTTTCTGGAAACAATTTGCAATGATGAACGCATTATTGAAAGAAATATACGTCTTAAAATTCAACAAAGCCCTGATTATGCAGAAGAGTATGGTTGCTCTTGGAAACCAGTTACTTCTTACTTTTGATTTGTGTAACTAATAATTTTTCCTCCTGCAGGCCAGACTATGAGGCTGGATTACGAGACTTCAAGGATAGACTATCCAATTATGAAAAAGTAATTGCCTCAACCCCACTTCTATGAATTGGGCTTGGTGAGATTTGGTTATTAGACAGCTTAGCATCATGATACAATATACAATGCATTCTATTACTAGGTTTATGAGCCAGTGAAAGAAGGATCGTACATCAAAATGATCGACACCGTCAGTGGACACAGTGGACAGATACAAGTTAGTTTGCTGAATTTATTAGTTAGAAGAATCTCATGAATGTTGTTTGCCTGTTAAATGTATTTTGTCTTTTAATTGTGCACATCATTAATCTCTTAAAAAGAAAATTACTTGATGATTACTGGGAAATTTTGAATGTGGTAGAGTTGCATATTGTTTGATGCATTTACTTCCTTATATTCTTGAAGATAGCTGTGTGTGATAGTGTTCTTTATATGAACTTTTCAATTAAATTGTACTTTAGCTCATAGCATTGGCACCTCCCTGCCATGTAGGGGGACTGGGATAGGATGCTACTTGTCCTTTAAACATTTGTCATTTATTGTAAGATGTCGTTGTTTATGTTCTTTTAGATTTTTAGTTTGAAATCCTTCATTACATTATCATGCATCTCTGTAGTCTTCCTAATGTAATATAGCGTGATCTGTAAATTCCAAATTAGTGAAGATGCTTTTTATTTCTTCAGGTGAACAATATCAGTGGCTATCTTCCTGGGCGGATTGTTTTTTTCTTGGTATGTTGTCCAATGAAAGATATGGTGCTAGCATATTTTATATCTTGCTTCTTTTATTAGGCTGTTTTATCATCGTAATATATTTTTCATCTTGTTTGTTCTTTAGGATGCAATTTGGTAAACTGCATGGCAAGCTCTAATCGTAGCCATTTTATATAATGCAAAGTGACATTCACAAATTATGTAAATTTGAGACCATACTGTTAATCTTGCACAGATTAGCCTGAGGTTTTGCATTTGGACAAGGAATGTTTAATTAGCCATGGAGGATATTTACATTCATCTGCAAACTGTCATATTCTGAGTTCTAAATGGACATCTGTGTCTGTGGCTGTACCTTGTAAACAATAGGCATGCCTGTTGGTGTCCAAGGTAGATTTAGGACTTACCGGACACCATAGTTCTATATGATACATTCAATGTTTTATCTGTAATATGCGATGATCATTTGGCTTGAATAAGATGATTTTTCTGTAAGAATCTTGGCTTGAAGAAGAGCAAATTTAGAGGAATAAAAAGGGTAAAATGAGATGATTAATAGAGGAACTGCATTATCTGAAGATATACCTAACTTGTTCATAAAAGGTTCCATGCATTATCTGAAGAAATAGTAACAAGAATGCACTATGATTAAGGTTCTGCAAACTGGAACATGGTTTCCGGTGGGAGGGGGTAGGAATACAGGTAACTAGGTGCAGGTTTATTGTTTGATACAAGGTCTTTTTCTGTGTTTACTATATTGATATAACATTCTTATTCTTTTTCAGGTTAATACCCATCTCACGCCCCGCCCAATTTTTCTTACTCGGCATGGGGAGAGTAAGGACAATGTTAGAGGCAGGATTGGAGGTGACACTGGATTGAGGTATATCTTTTCATTAACATTCAAGAATAGGTTACTGGTGTTATTGTTATTCGAAGAAATTGGAAGTGTTTCTGACATAAAACACTTGCCTATGTAATATGTATCTTCTATCTTGGATAACTTAAATGTTTCAATAGTTTAGTTTTCATCCATTCACACATGCTATTCTCTTAGTATCTGAATTAACAAATCCGTTTAAATTTACCATATTACAGTAGTGTGCTGCCAGTTTTGAGGATTTGATTTATGTTTATTTATTTTTCTGGGGGAATTTGCTAACAAGGAATTAGTCTGGTGTTGACAATCTGGTGACAGACTTCACAATCTCCCCCTCTTTGTTTTCCTTTCATCTGCTAGTCATTCCACTAGGGACACACTGCAGACTTGGACACAGAAGCCATCGCATTGAAATCCTGCCAACCAACTTGAGTTTGCTGAAGATTGGTATTCATTTGATTAGAATGCCATTTTTGCAAGTACAAATTACAAAGGACTGAAATAAACCTTGTTGGCCTTCATCATAAGAGTTTTATAACGTGCCAAAAAATGAAAGGTTGATATATGCTCCCCGATTCGATGTTTGAAACGAATATTAAGTGGTAGAATTTTACAATGACATGCCAAAATTCTATATAACATTATGTTGCTTTTTTTTCTGTACCTAATTTTCTTCTAGCATAAAATTAGTTTTTTTGGATTTTTTTCCCCTGTTGTAAGTGACACGTGTAGATCTAAAGCTGGAATCATTTGTTTGATGCAGAGATATTTTTCTTTGCCCTGTCCACTTAGTCCATCCTAGTTATGCATTTTGATATACTTTCAAATTTTTCCTTCTTCAATTACAACTGGTTTTATATCATGACTGTGACTCACCCATTTATACTGCAACTTCTATGTACAGCGATCGTGGAGAAGTTTATGCTAAAAAACTTGCTAACTTTGTCGAAAAGCGACTGAAGTCGGAAAGGGCTGCTTCTGTAAGCTTCATCAATATGAATGATAGTGATGTTCAAGTTTTTGGTTTCTTTTACTGTAAGCAATTTATGTAAGTCTATTCTTTATTATAAAGGACCTTTGTGGTGATCCAAGGAAAGGGCAAGCCAAATGGACATATGCTATAAAAGGAGAAGTCAATATTACAATTGAATTTCTAGGAATCATTATAAACAGCTAGAATTTTTCTTTCACAGACATTGTAGGATTTGATTCACCACTATTTCTATACTCAACTTTTTGTATTGCATTCTCTCACACTAAAATCCCTGACATTCTCATTAGGTAGTTCCTGAGGTGACATTCTCATCAAGCCGTTCTCAAATGACACAAGGAAAATCCCAAGCCATTTAGACATAATCAAAAGTACTAGTCAAGGTTACAATAGGATCTCCTTGGAATTATTATAAACCGCAATAACTTCTCCCTCTTAGACAACATGGGATCTCATTCAATACCCATCCGATTTTCAGTTTGAGAGAGTTACGAACAATCTTTTCCTCCCCTTTTCTCTGCAAACAAAGTAGTCTATTCCAATGATTAAATCCTAACAGCTGATAGATTTGGGAAACTAACTTCCTTTGTTTAACGTTTTGAAATTTCTTTTCTTGCTTTAAGAAACAAATTGGTATCTGTTGTCTTGTCCTCAGAAGCCAGAAAGTAGTTTCAAGATGTTAAGCAAGCGGTAACAAACTGTTGAGGTCTTAGGCCAGCTTGTAAATCTTGGCTTCAGTGTTATTAAATAGGTGACAATATTGGACCCTATAGTTTTGGGCTTGTGTGTTCCAATGAATAAGACAGTTCTAGAATTAAACTTGCTACATGTCTATAATCTTTCGACCCCTTTTTTTTTGGGGGGGGGGGTAATTAGTTTACCTTTTACTGAGTCATTAATGCATCAATGGAGTCAACTTAAGATTCAGTTTTTTTATGAGTTGACTGCAAGACCTACCTGTCAAGTAGGGACAAAAGTTGGCCTTAGTGATCCGACGGTGCCAGTGGAAGGGCCATTGCTCAATGGATAAAAACGGTTCAGGTCCCGACACAAATACCAGCATTCAATATGTTACCAATATATTGATTGAATGTCAACTGCTAGTTTGTGAACAACTTTGAACTCCAGCTATTAGTTTGTGAACTTCTTTGAACTCAGGGACTTTTTGAATTTGTTATTGTCTAGATTTGGACAAGCACGTTGCAACGAACAATTTTGACAGCAAGTCCCATTGTTGGATTTCCTAAGGTTTGTATTGGTCTATGTGGAAGTCGTTGGCTTTTTTCTCTTCTTTTTTAAAAGAGCTCAAAGAGACCAATTTTATATTTATTAATCATCGGATTTGCAAATCCATTTATGTAGATATGTTTAGCTGATTTTGGTGGGTGATAGGTGTTGGAATTTATTCTAGGATACATATAGGAGTCTAATTTGTTACATATTTGGTAGATACAATGGCGTGCCCTGGATGAGATAAATGCTGGGGTTTGTGATGGAATGACCTATGAAGAGATAAATAAGAACATGCCTGAGGAATATGAGTATGTTGCAATTTTGTTATATCTTTTATTCTCTTTTTATATGGTAAAGATAAAGAATGTACACACTTCTTAACCTCTCTGGTACATTTTTTCCTGGTGTGAATAACCTGTGGTTGTTTTGAGATGTGTGCTGGATAATTTTGTCACTTACAAAATTGCAGGTCTCGCAAGAAGGACAAGCTTAGGTATCGGTATCCTCGTGGGGAGTCTTATTTGGATGTTATTCAAAGGTCTGTATTTTGAAGTCTGAAGACCCATGAATTTAGTCTCTGAATACATATTTCTGCAACAAATGTAATCGTATTGATGTCCACCCTTAATGCAGGCTAGAGCCTGTAATTATTGAGCTTGAACGACAACGAGCACCTGTTGTAGTGATATCTGATCAGGTTATATATATCATATAGAGCATCTGTGTGTATCAATAGTTGATGTCGCAAATTATGATCCATTTAAGTTCTGTATTCCTTTATTGTTGCAGGCAGTTTTGAGAGCATTATATGCTTATTTTGCTGACAGGCCTCTGAAAGAAATTCCATACATTGAGGTAATTTTCTTTCTATAGTTGAATATTGCTTGCTCCCTCCACATGCCATGCAAATATGTTGGGACATGAGGGATAAAAAAAGCTCTTTCTCCTCCACGAGAGTGTTAGGATTTCAAAGAACCATCTGTTGTATGTGATGGTAAATACTTAGAATTACAGATGCCAACCATAATTTTGTATTGTGATACTGCAAATGAGCAGTTTAGCATATATTAATCTCGGATTTTTATTTTTGTTTACTTGGTGGGTATATATTGTGGAGTTACATCCTAATAGTTTCAGCATTTTGGGTTTCAGGTGCCACTCCACACTATAATTGAGATTCAAATGGGAGTTACTGGTGTCCAAGAGAAACGATACAAACTCATGGACTAAATAAAGCTCACAAAGAACTTTGTTATCATATAAACCCAAAATGCTGAGGCAAGTTTCCATTCTTTTGATTCTCATTCGTCAACAAGATGTAGCACCAGCACATATAATGCAACATTGGGTTCACCATATCAAATAATCATCAAATCCAAAATGGTTCAAATACGTGATGTTCAGTCTTCTTCTCTGCAACGTCCAGACCCCCAAAATGGTTCCAAATCTAATATGGTTTTTGGATAGAGGAGTGTTATAACCATAAAGAAATTATTTAAAATTATTCTTATAAACTGATGTATGGTTTCATATAATACATTAGATTTGTTATTTTAAAATAAAAATAACTTTATAATCTGATAGATCGTATCAATTTGTTAGATCACTTTTATGTAATCATGGCTAGAGTATTTCTCTTTTGGACATTGGGTCTATAGATTGGTGTACCGGCCACGAGGCTACTGCTGAATCTTAAATCTGTCACATGTATGGGTGGTACATTTGACCCTGAGATAGGTCCCAGGTCACGAGACTAGAAATAAAACCTAAAGTTTGATCACTTGCCCAAAACATGCAGCAAGAAAAGGTGGAAGAAAGCTAGCAAGAGACCTACTACTGTAAGAAGAAGCAGATGCCAGATGGTCGTGGTTGTAGATTATGGGTATAACCATTTACTCAAAAAAAGGGGAAAAGAGGGTTGTGTTTGCAGAGAGTCAAAAGAAGACATTGTCTTGTTACTTGTTGGATTCACATGGGACCTCTGATCCAATATAGTCTGAGTGGGGTCCCCGCACCTCACTACCTGTGTACCACACAAGAAACACCAAAAACTAATAAAAGAAGTGTAATGTTATATCTACAAATAATTATAAAAAATAATTTTATAAATTAACGTAATTTTATTTAATTTATTAGATTTATTTAATAAGAATTTTTTTTATAATCTAATAAAATCATATTAATTTATAAAATTGTTTTTATGAAATTTTATTATGGCTGATTTATTTTTTATTAAAAAAGGAAGACCCAAAAGGAGTTGAAAAAGATAGGGGCCTCAAAGGAACCCCACCTATCTGGCATTGGGATCCGTACCTCCAACCCCCATACACTAATATATATCAAACACCGCATGAATAAAATAACCCCACCCACCCACCAACACCCTTCTGCTGCCGTCGCCTTCACGAGTCCTTCATTTCTGCCCTTTCTCTCCTCTCCCATGCATATGAGTCTCATTATCTCCTTGAATAAAGGGATTTCTTTTGACTTCAGAGTAACCCCACACCACACGAGAGAGAGAGAGAGAGAGAGAGAGAGAGAGAGAGAGTTTTTGCACAAGCTCCAAAATATAAAAAACCTTTAGCAACGACTTTATTTTCACGTAAACGTTCTCCCACGCTAAAGAAAAAGAAAGAAGAAGATTCCACTGGGTTGTATTCTTATATCCCCCACCTTCTCCGCATACAAGATTGCTCATAGACACACGATTACTGATAAACCCACCATTCTCCATTCTATTTTGCTGTGCTCATTGATCACAATGTCCAGCTCCAGCCCTCCAGAGCAAGCCACCAACACACTCAGCCACATAGTTCGGAGCATATTCTCTTACGACGGAAACATCATGCTCGCCGCCGTAATATCTCTACTCCTTGTCATCCTCTTCGTCTTACTTCTCCACATATATGCGAAATGGTTCTTAGCCCAAGCCCAGCAACGGCGGCGACGCTCCATGACTGTCTCGCACTCTCTCCGACCCTCTCGGTTCCACCATTTCCATACCTTCAACCTCGACATGACCTCTGTTTCCAGCCCTCCAACGAAAGGTCTCGACGCTTCACTTATCAATACGATCCCTCACTTTCTATACACCTCATCGGAGCACAATAATGGGTTGGAATGCGTCATTTGCTTGAGCCCATTTGAGGAAAACGAGATGGGGAGAGACTTGCCCAAATGCCACCACGGTTTTCACGTCGAGTGCATTGACATGTGGTTGAGTTCTCATACGAATTGTCCCATTTGCAGAGCTCCGGTGGTGTCCGAGGCTAAGGTCGTGACGGCGGTCGGTTCGGAAGCGAATGCCGGGACTACCGATTCAGCTGTTGATTCTTCGGAGGGAGTAGGGGTTGAGTTGGGATCAACTCTTGGCAGTGATGGGGATTCTGCAATGGAGTTTGTGATTGATATTCCGAATTGCGGAAATCAGAGTGACGATCAAAATGCAGTGATGGGAGATTCTGTATCAGTAACTTCATCATCATCTTCGTCCTTGAGTTGTTCGCTGAAGAGGATGCTGAGTAGGAACAGATCATCAGAACGCAAGGTTTTCCCATCGTCTAATGTGAATGAAGTGAATGCTTGAGACAGAGTGGAGAGAGAGAGAGAGAGAGAGAGAGATCACCGTGATTGTCAATACCCCAGCTCTTTGTTGTATAGAGATTTTCTCGGAAAGTAATCACCTTTTGCCAGATTTTTCTCATTGGACCTGTTGATGAAATATTAGTTCTTCCGGTTTTAATTCTCACCAATGGTAAGATCCAAAAATCCCTCTACTGTGTTCCTAATCACTAACTGACGATCATCTGGTCAATATTTAGAATTGGTAATTATGTTTTATGTACCCCATCTTGGCACCTTTTCATAATCCATCTCTGTCAAATGAGAAATGTTATAACAAACTAACTGAAATGATTTATATGATATATTATATTTATTTTATAATAAAAATAATTTTATAATATATTATATTACATCAAGTTATGTTGTGAGTTTGTGAATTTATTTTATAAAATTAATTAAAGCAATTCTCTCACCAAATAATTTGATTTAAAATAAAGTAAACAAAATGATTGAAAATATAATATATTTATATCTCAAGTATTGAGACAAAAGCAAGCTAGTAATTTGTTCAATGATAAGGTGGCTGCACAAACATATCTACCCGTTCAAACCAGAAAGAACATGATTGCATGAAATTGTTATCTTATAAATTCGTTATCTCCGGTGATTACGATTAAAAGTCGGATCTGATGTCGTTGACTGGAGAGTAATATGGTGGGACACTGGAGAGAAGGACAAAAAGCAGTGTTTCAGCTTTCCGTGCTTTCTGGCCAATGTTTTTGAGTCTCGTACCTGCAATTATATATGTGAATGAGAATGGTCAAACCGACTCCTATTGCGATGTTCTGCATTTAAGATCGATCATTGTCTCTTCTGCCTCTCTTTATATTATATATATAAAATAAGAAGAAGAGGAAGGAGACACGAGTTACCTTATAATTGAAGCTACTCTGTCAAATTATTGAACCCAATACGGACAATGCTAGGCTGCATGTCAAATATGCCTTTTAAATATGTATATTAATGTAACCAATTCCTTTTTAAATATTTTTTTAACATTTTTTATCATTAAAAAAAATAAAAGAAAAAAATCTATTAATAGTTAATTTCTTAATTACTAAAAAAATTTAAAAATACAAATGAATACATTCGATAGACATATTTAAAAATCATACTATTATTATTATTATTATTATTATTATTATTATTATTATTTTTAAAGGAAACATGCAAATCTTTACTAATAACAAAGATACAGAGGTTTTACAAAGATTACAAAACTGGTCAAAGACCATTTTCATTCCATCCTCAGCTAGCATACTTGATTCTTGTGCTAGACAGTGAGCAACATCATTCCCACTTCTGTAGACAAATAAAACTTTCCAAAAAACAAAGTTTGAAAGTACCTTCTTGGTATCTTGAGCTAACATACCCACACTATTCCATCGGATCTGATTGTTGTTCGGTTCTTTGACCATTTGTTGGTTGTCGTCTTCTGAAATGATTGAATTGAAACCCAGGTTCTTTGTCCATATTGCGGCCTGTAGTGCTCCCGTGGCCTTAGATAATAATGGGTCCATAAAGCCTGTTTTAGAAAGTTTTTTCGTAATCAAAGTAGTGCCCTCATGGTCTCTAGTAATCAAACCAATTCCAATCCTATTGTGGACTTTGTTCAAGGTAACATCCCTATTAATTTTAATCTGACCTGCAGGAGGGGGATGTCATGAAACCTGATTTTGAGCTTGTCCTTGATCTCTCTGTCCTCAATTAGCCTGTGCAGACCTGAACTCTTCTAGAGAATGAATTGTTGATTTCAATACTTGAGTAGGATGCATGAATGAATTTTCAAAAAGAAGCTTGTTTCTTCTGAACCATATTGCTCGAGAGATGACAGAGAAGGTTTCTAGGAGTTCTTGGTTACATATTGAACTTAGGTACTCAAAAAGCTCCATAAAAGTACTTGTATAGTTTTTCCTTTTATCCAAACCTACCGGACTTTGGCCCTAAACATCCTTTGTCGAATCACAACTCCAAAGATATAAGTGATAGATATCTCTTCCCTATTGCAAATAGGACATATGAGAGAATCTACTATTTTTTTTCTTAAATAGATTCAACCTTGTTGGAAGAGATCCCAGACAAGACCTCCAAAGGAACTAGCTACAAAGCTCAAACTCCATTACATCTGTTGCATGAAGATGCTTGGGTTGCACTAGAAACCAAACACTGGAAAGCTAAGGATAAACTCATTTGGTTTGCACAAAAGATGGGATGTTCACTGTTAAAAGTGTTTATCATAAGCAAAAAAAGAACTGCTAGAATCAAAGAAAGGTTAGCCATCAATCAAAAGTCAGAGGCAACCAGTGTGGACCAAATTCCAATATCTTGACCATTGCCTACCCTCCATTGAGCCCCTTATCAATAAGATTTCTGGCTCTGCAAAGACTTCTCCAAATTTGAGAGGGTCTCGATCCTATTTTTGCATCCATGAAGCTACCTTGAGGAAAACACTTCAGTTTGAGCACTTAAGCTGCCAAAGAATGAGGGGATTGAATTATCCTCCAACCTTATTTTGCTAATAAGATTAGGTTAAAACTCTCAAGGTTCCTAAAACCAAGTCCACCAGCCCCCTTAGCTTTTCCCATTTATACCCAATGCATTTTTTTTTTCATCATTCATATAACTCCATCAGAATTGATGTATGAGCTTGTTGATTTCACTAATCAACAATTTAAAAATTCCCGTATAATAAATAAGTAGGAATGGATTGCACCACTGTTTTTAAAAGAATTTCTTTACTTGCTTGAGATAGGACTTTTGTTTCCTAGTTGCTTATATTATCATTTTTCATTAGTTAATCCTTGAGCCAAAAAATATAATAAAATAAGTTAGTAATAGAGAGATGGAGACAAATATAGGATAGGGAGAAATATTTTTATATTATTAAAATATAAATTGAGATAAAAATTAAAAATTAAAAATTAAAAAAATATATTTTAAAAAAATATATTATTAAAAAATATATTATTATTATTATTATTTTAATATTTAAATAAGTTAATTTTTATTTTTTTATTTTTATATAAAAATCTAAAAATATTATAATAATTAAAGTAGCTGTGCACGATGGCATGCAGATTGTCCACGGGTTGGAGGCGACGGATCATCAGAAGTAATTATTTGTAGGTCTGAAGTAACGTGATATTTCTAACCTATCATACGGTGTCATGTCATTAGAAATTAATATCTACACAAGAAATTTTATTGTCATGACATGTGGTGATAGTTCAAAAATACCACGTCATCCATAAATACTTTGCTTTAAGGCTATCTGATAATTTTTAAGAGAGTAATTTTTGGATGTTGAGACGTTTTTTAGATGATTTAAGTTGATGATTTCTAAATAATAATATTATTTTGTATATATTATTAAGATGTGTTTGAATATAAATAAATGAAAATGTATTTAAATATATGAATTAAGTTGAGATAAATTTTATTTTTTTATAAGAATTTGAAAAAATAGTAGATCTTATTAATAATTAGTTTGTGATGAATTACGTTGATTTTAACGATCAAACACACCTTTAAGTAGTTGGGAGTCGGAAAAAAAAAAGGAATTAGTTTGAGGTGAGATGATGGTTGGAGTGGGCGAAAGAGATAGCAAAAATACCTTAATAGACTTCCATTATTTTGTGATAAGTGACGCATGTAAAATAAGTGATGCAAAACATATTCTACACAAATACAAACCCTACACATCTCTTAAATATCCTCCTATTTTCGTCTAGCAGCTCCTTCATCCCTCCTACTCTCTGGTCCTTTTCGAAGCTGATAGTGGATTTTTTTTACCTATTATTCTTGATGGGGCCAATTTACTGCTTTCTAACCACCTATTATTGTCACATGTCACGCCATAAGATTCTTCAATTGTTGATTTTTTGGCTTCTCTTATAATATTGTTCAAATAAGTGGTGTGTGAATCTTACGCGCAACTTATGTCATGCATGGGATCTATGTGTTGCCGTAGAACGGTGAAATTTTCATCGCCACACAATAGTAGTGGGATCAATGGTTTTAGATTTTGCAAATCAAACCAATCTCCTCTTTCCAATACCAACACGTGATCCCCATGCACCTGCACAACCACCAATGGTTGTTTGTTGATGTATTGGACCATTTTATGTTTCTGCTTTTCCTAACCAAATCGATAAGAAGAGAAATTGAGAGTTTCCTTCGACCAAGTTTGACTAACAAAGTGCTGCACAAAAGAATCTACAACGGTTTTGGTTGTAGTAGTATTGCGGTTCAATTTTTGGATTGCAACAAAACCTTTTTAGGAAAACCTCTTTAGGCAACTTCCCATCATGAGAATTTGGTGGGAGCTCCATATATATTTTTTCTTGTCTTGTATTAGTTAGTTTATGATATTTTTTAGACCGGATCAATGTTATTTTATCCACTCACTTTAACATTTCATTTTGAAATCTTATATATTTTAATATTTTAATTTTATTTTTACTTAATAGTTAAGGAAGTGATTATTAATATATTGATATATTTTTTAAAATTTTTTTCAAATAAAAAAATGAATAAAAAAATTAGGAAAAAAAAAAGAAGATGAATTTTTTATATATTTTGGGACAAGAATAGCCCATACCAATTCTTTAGACCACTTTTAGCTCAGAAATACCATCAAATATGATTTTGGCCCTAAAATTTAAATATATATTCAAACACATTAGTCTATTAAGTACTAAATAATAATCATCCCTAAAATCTAAGGTACTATGATTAAGTTATTACAAATTTACTATAATACAAATTAAGACTTAGACAACTAATAAACTATTACATAAATACAAAATTATTAATACATCTGAAAATAATAAATTCTATAAATTGTGGTATTAAGTATTAACATTATAATTTATAATTACTGCTTCTAAACTAAAAAAATCATAACATTGAAGTTAAAAGTTGTTGACAATGACCATCGACTGCTATGAGATTCAAGATGATAAACCTTGCAATAATAATAAGTTAAAAATAAATTACAAGAAACCTGCATACATATATTTTTAAATAATTTTCGATTGATGTTTGTACTAAAAAACAACTACATTATAAGAAAACACAGCACATGTATAATTAAATTTAGGATTTCGAATTCAATCCCAAACCTTAAAAAGTTTCAAACATATTCACATGCACAATCAAATCCTCCATAGCACATAAGTCATAATCTTATTTTCCTTTAATCCCATTCTCCAATCTCAATCCATATTTAACAACTAATAAAAAAAATTAGGGCAAAAGAGATTGGTGGACTTAGGGACTTACATCGACAACTCTAGAGTAGAGATATGACACAACGAAGGAGGAGTTTCTATCGGCGATGATGACGTGACCAAATTATTGGTGACGATGACCGGAGGTAATGACGATGGCAAGAAGAGGGGAATCTGGACTGACAAGGAGATAAGATAAAATTGAGGGATTTCAAAAATTGAGATAAAATGTGTGCTGGGTATGTTCTTTTTTAATATTATTTTATATAATATATATAAGTATTAAATATGTTTAGTAAAAGAGGGGGCAATGCGGGGTATTTGCGGGATAGGGGTTCACCCCATCTTGTCCCTAGCTCCGTCTTCCTCGCTCAAAGTGAGCGGGATTCCCTCACTCCCGCCATAGCGGTCGGGATGTTCTGCTCTGCCACAGTGGGGAGAAGCAGAAAGCAGGTGGGGCAGTGGGAACCGGGTACCTGCTACCCACCCTTATGTGCTGGAACTAGCGTGGCTTTTTGGGAGATAAAGAACAACAATAATACTTTTGCCATGATTTTATAATAAATAATTTAATTTTGGCATTGTTGGAAATATCTTATTTTATAATTATAACTTTTTTAAAGTCTAACACAAAATATAATAAATAATTTAATGTGTTAAATTATTAAAAAAATTAATATTAATAAATATTTTAATAATATTTTATTCATTTTTCAACTTTCATCTCATCTTAATTTCATTTCATTATCCAAATTATACCTAAATGTCGTACATTATGTTTAAAATTATTCTTATTATAAAATACATCTTAATCGTATTAAATTATATCAATTTGTAAATTTATTTTTATAAAATTTTCTTTATAATAATTTTAGTACTCTCTTCATAAAACAAAAAGATAAGTACCATAAAGTCCGTTTACTTCATATAATGTTTTATCTGTATTAGTTACTGTTTCCTTAGTAATACAATTTCGCACGCTTGCTTAGAAAAAAAATTGAATTAAACATGAGAGAAAGAAAATTTTTATTTATCATCACTACATATCACATATATTATTTTATTTATTTATTTATCAAATGTGTGGTATATAAATGTTGAGTAAAAGAACTCATTTAATTTAAGAAGAATAAAACTAAAAAATAAAAAATAATGTGTAAAGATAATGAGTAACAAAACTCAATAAAAAAATACTTGACATCATCATCCATCTAGCATGTAGAATTTTCGGCAGTCTATGCAACCTTTCCAAGAGCATGACCTGACCTAGGTTCATGTTTTAAAAAGAGTCTTTAATGGGACCTCATGTACGAAGGTAAATTTAATTTTATAAGTTGCAGTCTAGAACACACTCTACATATGATACAATTTAATTAATTTTTATAAAAATTTAATTTAAAATTATTTTTAGAAATAAAATCCTATAATATCAAATGTTAAGAACTTAGAACGGGAAAAAAATATCCATGTATATGAAATAAGAATAATATTAGATACAATTGTGTTTAAGTATCACATGATTCTTTTAAAAACGAATATATTTAATAATTAATTAATTAATTTTTTTTTTTGTAGATCTCTTATTTATTATTTTTTTTATAGGAAAATTGTGTAACACTTGCATATTTATGATTGTAAAAAATTTGGACAGACACTTTGCAAAATATTCAATAAAAACTTGTTTGGAATATAATTTTTTACAGGAACACACTAAATCTAAATGGTAAATTCCTCTCTCTCTCTCTCTCTCTCTCTCTCTCTCTATTTTTTAATCTCTCACAAATTCTTAATTTCAAACTATGTCGTGACAATCTCTCTTTCAAAATTAGCTTCTTCTTTTTTCTTTTTTGATGGAAAATTAGGGCTTTAAATTGGAAGATATCAGTATTACTGTACTATATAATAGGGGTGACAATATGTCACACGACCTATTAACCCAACACGAATACGACATAATAATAGCGGATTAGGATTTAGTCTTAAATGATTTTTGGTCAAAACATGTTGACCTGTTATGACACGATTGTTTAACGAGTTGATAGTAGGTCAACCTGTTTTGACCTGCTATGACACGTTAAGAAAGTTAAAATTACAAGTATACCCTTATATTTAAAGGTAAAATTGTTAGAATTTTAATTTCAATATTTTTATTGTTTATATTATAATTTATATTTGTAATTTGTTTTATAATTTTATAGATATTGTGATTTTAACATTTGTATAAAATTATGCTAAGTTTAATTAAGTCAAACAGATTAATTTTAAACATTTTTAAACATATTCAACACATTTATATAAACAAGTTGAAACGTATCAAATTTTGTTGTATTAATTTATTTCGTAATATTCACTTATGGATCATAACAGGTTGATACGACACGACACATTATATTAACAGGTCGTATTAAGGTTTGAGATTTTGACAGATAAGTTTAACGGGTCGGGTTAGAGTTGACTTATATAGTATAACATACATAGCTTGACAAGACATAAATACGATCTGTTAACACGATTTGACACATCTACTATATAGTAAAAAAATTATATTATGGTTTCCAAAATTATAAATTATAATAGATGTAACAAAATGATCACTCACGTCACACGTGAACATCATAATGTGTGTTTTCTCTGATCTTTCTCTCTCTGACTCTTTAGGTTTTGTGTGAATTGGGCTGGTTTTGACTCGGAATCATCAGGCCTGATCTAAAGCAAAAAGCCCATTGCAACAGTAAAACTAAAAAACCTTATAAAATATATAAGTCAATGCATATGGTCCCGGCGGGGCTCGAACCCGCGACCTTCGGCTCATAAGACCAACGCTCTAACCAACTGAGCTACGGGACCTTCACACCATATGATATCACAATCTAATATAAAAAGAATAACAATTTTACAAACCTTCATTCCCTACTCTTTTTATGCATAGAAAGAGTTATGTTATATATAATTATTTTTGTGTATTTTATTAATATGATTGATTAAAATATCTTTTATATTAAAAAAATACAAAAAATATACAAAAATGACTTTCATCATTATCATTACGCGGTTTGGCTTGTACATACAATTTGTGAACCCTTAGCTTAACTATCCTTCTCTCCCATTTTCATTTCCACGGAAAGTTTAAGATATAAATTCGTGCCTTGGAATCATAATTGAACAAAAGTGATTATTCATAACCACAAAACTCAACCCATGAGAATGCAAATTTCTGCTAAATGGATCATTCAAGGCCGGTCTTGATCCTCCATCGTTTAGAAAATGACTGCAACAATATATATATATATATATAATATTTTTGGCTCTGATCAAGTGAGCAACTACTCCACCTTATATATATATATATATATATATGCATGTGTGTGTGTGTGTGTGTTGGCTTTTAATAATAAAACAAAACAGAAAAAATAGAGGCTAAAACTCGAGAAACTTCAATTTTTTCTTCTTAGATTGATTCTGTCGTTTATTACTATTCATCCTCCATTGAACATTCTTTTATAAGCTTACATAGAGACTCACAAAATTCATTAAAGCAGAAATACAACTTCCAAAAGAGAATAATAAAGAGAGAGCTTAATATAATAAATTATAAGTAGGAACGTGAAGAGTCCCTTGGAAATAAACATCACACTTTAATGCTCCTCCTTGATGTGATTTCCAATTATACTAAGCTGTGATCTAAGAAACTAAAATTTGTTGAGAGTGCTTTTGTGAATATATCTACTAATTGCTCCTCTGACTTGCATAATTTCAAAGTAATTTCTCCATTTGATTCTACTTCACACAAGAAATGATATTCAATAGCAATGTATTTAGTTTTGTTATGTTGGATAGAATTCTTGGCAATAGCTATAGTTGATTTATTGTCACAGAAAATTTCAGTAGATCCCAATTGTTTTTCTCCCATATCTTCAAGTCTTCTTCTCAACCAAATAGCTTGGTTTGCACAGCCAGCAGCTGCCATATACTTTGATTCGGTAGTTGACTAAGCAACACTTCCTTGCTTCTTTGAACTCCAGGATAACATAGTTGATCCTAAACTAAAATAGTAGCCTGAAGTGCTTCTTAGATCGTCATTAGAGCTTGCCCAGTCACTGTCTGTAATCCCACTAATTTAGTATTTGATATTTTTCTATACCGAATACCAAAATTGACAGTTCTTTACAGGTATCTTAGAATTCTTTTGGCTGTTCCAAGATGAATTTGACTAGGACATTGCATAAATCTTGAAAGCAAACTTGTAGCATATAAGATGTCTGGTTTGGTATTGCACAAATACAGCAAGCTTCCCACAAGACTTCTACAGATTGATGCATCTACTTTCTTTCCACAATCATCTTTTTTCAACTTCTCATTAGGAATTAATGGAATTGCTACTGATTTACAACTTGTTATGTTGAACTTTCTCAAAAGATCTTCAGTATATTTTCTTTGAGAACAAAAAATTCCCTCAGCCTCTTGACTCACTTCCATGCTTAGGAAATAATGCGTATTTCCTGAGTCACTCATCTCAAAACTTGCCATCATTGCTCTTTTAAAATTCTCAATCATTTCAATATTGCTTCTTGTAAAAATCAGATCCACATAAAGAGATACAATGATCAAGTTATTATTGTGTTGAGACTTTATATACAATGTAGGCTCACTTTTGCTCCTTCGAAAATCATGATAAATGAAGTATTGATCAATTCTTCCATACTAGACCCTTGATGTCTGTTTTAATTCATACAATGCCTTTTTCAATTTATAAACTTTGCCTTCTTCCTTTTAAAACCCCTTGGGTTGATCCACAAAAACTTCTTCTTCCAACACCCCATTTAGAAATGTTGATTTCACATCCAATTGCAAGACTTTCCAACATTTTTAAGTAGCAAGAAAAACTAAAGCTCTAGTGGTGTCCATCCTTGTAACAAGAGCAAAAGTTTCATTGTAATTTATTCCATGTTGCTGCACATACCTTTTAACAATCAATCTTGCTTTATGCTTTAGTATAGAGCCATCTAGATTTAATTAGTCTTATAAATCTATTTAACTCCAATAACTTCTTTATTTGCAGGTAAGGAAACCAATTCCCATGTTTCATTTTTCTCAATCATCCTGATTTCTTTTCTCATAGCATTATGCCAAACCTTTTTTTTGGGGTTGCAGCATAATTATTTGGTTTGAGTAGCATAATTACAATGCTCATAGATTTCACTAAGAAGTCTTGTTCTTCTTATAGGAGATTCGAGATCTGTGTCTTCATCACTATGATTAGAAATCAAATGAAAATTAATATGGTTCCTTATTTCAGATTGTTGAGTATCACTTGCCTCAACTACTTCCTCTTCTCTTGTATCAGTTAATATCTCAGCTGGTACCTTGAGGCTTGACATTCTGTTGAATTACTTTCTCTGCTTCCCAACCCCAAGAGGCATGTTCATTGAACTTTACATCTCGACTTACAAAAAGTTTATTTGTTTCCAAATTAAGAATTTGAAAACCTTTTGAAACAGTACTGTAACTCACAAAAACACCTCTTTCAGCTTTCTCTTCTAGCCTAGTTCTTTTCTGGGATGGAATGTGGACATAGCATATACAACCAAACACCCTTAAAAAACTTGCAGAGGGTTTTATTTCACTCCAAACTTCATAAGGAGTCTGTTTCACCACAACTTTTGTAGGTACCCTATTTAGCAAGAATACAACAGTTTTACTGCTTCACCCCAAAATTTCTTGGGTAAATCTTTCTCATGCATCATGCTTCTAGCCATTTTCATTACAATTATATTTTTCCTATCGGATACTCCATTCTATTGTGGAGAATAAGCTACTGATAATTGATGCTCAATTCCTTCAGCCTCACAGAACTTATCAAACTCTTTGGAATTACATCCAACACCTCGATCACTTCTTAGACACTTAATTTTGTGACCAGATTGATTTTCAACTAAAAGTTTGAACTTCTTAAATGTTCCATAAACTTCAGATTTTTAATGGAGAAAATAAACCTAAATTATCTGAGTAAAATCATCTATAAAAAAAAATGAAATAACTACAATGATTGAGAGTTGGAGTTCCCATTGGCCCACATACATCTGTATGGACCAGCTGCAGTTTTTCTTTGGCTCTCCAAGTGCTTGATAAGGGAAATGACAACTTGTGTTGTTTTCCAATCATGCACCCTTCACATGCTTGAACTTCTTTTTCTAATGGAGGTAAGTCTCTCATCATCCATTTCTGATGCAATAATCTCAAAGAGTTAAGATTGTAATGCCCAAATCTCTGGTATCATAACATTAGGAAAACTCTATTAAATAGGAAAATTCATACTTCTCCCCATTTTTATTTCGGCTAACTTCACCTTATTCTTCATATATTTTGCACAAGTTATTTTCAAAACACAAAGACTACACTTTCTCCATTATTTGGCCTACACTCAATAGATTTTGATCAAGTAAAGGAACCAACAAAACATCCTTGATAAATTTAGTACCTTTCTTAGTTGAGATAGCCACAATGCCTTTGCCTTTAGTTTTAACAAGATTACCATTACCCATCTTAACTTTAGTTCTGATTGACGTGTTCAGACCAGTGAGAATAGCTTCATCAGATGCCATATGATGACTGCATCCACTGTCTATGAACCAGAGTTTCTCTTCTTAAGTGAAAGCTTGACATGCATAAAACAAGTGCTCGTTTTCTTCCTTTTTTTTTTCTGAGTAATTAGCTTGTTCATCATTCTTGTATTTGCAGTCTTTTTTCTTATGCCCAAATTTTTTTACAATTTCAACATTGTGGCTTTCTAGCATGATAATAATCTTTCACCAAATGGTTGTTTTTCTTGCAGATACCACAAGATGGAAATGCACCCATATTTTCTTTCATTTTGCTTTCTTTTTTACCATAATCAGAATTCTTCTAATTCTTTTGAGGCTTTTTCTTATAATCTTTTACTTTTTTATTCTTCAGATTCACCTTGGATTGAAATGCATGCTCCAAATAACTATTGTTGAACCCAAGGTTTCAAGTTTCATGTAAATCTACAAATGGATTTTGATGATAACAAATTAATCCAAAGAATAAAGGAGTCTCAAGCTCAAGTTGTCCACACAATATAATCAAGTACATCAAGGAAGCAAGCATGAGCAAGAAGGGAACAAATTCACATTAAAATCATAGAGTAATGTTGTAAATCTCTTAAAAATTCAAAATTACAATTAAGGCTCAAAATTAATATTTTATCATAAACCATTAAAATACATTTTCCACATATGCATGAATATTTTGAAAATTAAATTTGAAAATTTTGAAAGATGATTGATTGTCATCTTTCACATGTGCATGACATGATTAAAGGTTTGAACTTTGAAAATATTAAGATAATTGATTGTCATCTTTCACATGTGTATGTTTTATTTGAATATTTTCAAAAGTGGTGGATGCTTTTCTTGACTTATGCAAAAGGTAGATGTCTTTATTTGAAAATTTTGAAAAGTAAAGTGTGCTCCTTTTGTTATATGCAAAAAATAAAAGATTATGTTTGAAATTTTTGAAAAGTAAAGTGTGATCTTTTTATCACATGCAAAAAGTAAAAATACTAGATTTGAAATTTTTGAAAAGTGAATGATGATATTTTTGACATGGGAATCTTTTCAAATTTGAAATTGAAAACTCATTTGCTTATAAATAGCTCACTTGAGTTTTGCAAAATTCACAACAAGAGCTTACACATCTATTGCTAAGTTTTGCATCATTTCTTCAAAACTCTCATTCTCTCTTTTCTAAAGTTTTGAGCCTTAATTCTTGTTCTTGTTGAGAGAGATATAGGTTGCGCTGTATTGTTTCTATCTCACTCATTGAGGAGTGTACTTTGATAGTCTACCTACTATCAACTCTTGTATTTGTAAAAGGGTGTGTATAACCCTTGTGTGTGTAGAAGGTGTTCTACACGGGGAATAGTTAAATCACCAAGTGTGAGGTGATTGGAAGTGTAGAAGGTGTTCTACATGGGAAATAGTTAAATCACCAAGTGTAAGGTGATTGGAAGTGTAGAGGGTGTTCTACACGGATTTTTTGGAGCGGTGCTGCTCAAAGGTGTAATAGGTTTCTATCTCCACCTAAACGAGATTGAATAGTAGATTTGGGGATCCTCAAGAGGTAGTTTGAGGCGAGGACGTAGGCAGTGGGGCCGAACCTCGTTAACATACTGAGTTTGCTTCTCTCTTACTCTTTATATTTATTGTTGTTTCATATTTTGTTTATATTTTATATTATATATTTGATTTATAATTGTTATTTTTTTAAATACAACTCAATTCACCCCCCTCTTGTGTTAGTCATCTGGGCAACAATTGGTATCAGAGCTAGAGCTCTATTATAAGATTAACTATCTTTTGAGTTAAGATCTTATGGCTAATATTGCAGTTTCATTTGGTGAAGGTCAATCTAGCAGTCGGCCTCCACTCTTTTGCGGAGACAATTACTCATTCTGGAAAGTTAGAATAAGAATATTCTTTCAGTCTCAAGGTCGAGAAATCTGGAAATGCATTGTAAATGGACCTTATATTCCAACAAAAGTAGTTGATGGAGTAAAGGTCAAAAAGGAAGAAGAAGAGTTTAATCGTGAAGACGATAGACTTTATACTTTGAATTTAAATGCTATGAATTTATTATATAATACTCTCAATGGTAATGAATTTAATAGAGTAATGACTTGTGCTACAGTAAAGGAAATTTGGGATAACTTGGAAGTTACTTATGAAGGAACTTCTCAAGTTAAGGAATCAAAAATTTATATTCTTACTCATGAATATGAAATGTTTAAGATGAATGATGATGAAACTATTTCTAGTATGTACACTCGTTTTACTAACATCATAAACAGCTTGACAGCTCTTGGCAAAGTTTATTCCAAAGTGGAGATAGTAAGAAAAATTCTCAACTCTCTACCAAAACGTTGGGAATCAAAAGTGACAGCGATTCTTGAAGCTAGAGACCTCAAGAAGCTCGAAGTGAATGAACTCATCAGGTCACTTATCACCCATGAGTACACATTGAAAAGAGGAGAAGAAGAAGGAAAGTCAAAGAAGAGCTTGGCACTTAAAGCTGTTCCACATGAAAGTGAAAGTGATGAAGATGAGGAAAATGACGATAAAGATGAAAAAGTTGCGATGATAATAAGAATAATTAAGAGGTTTTTAAAGAAAAATAAATCTCCTCCGAGGAAATCCTTCAATAAGTTTTTCAAGAAAGATTCAGGTAAAAATGACACTTTAATTTGTTATAAATGCAATAAATTTGGTCATATCAAGCCAGATTGTCCTCTGCTAAGGAAAGATCGAAACAAAGGTAAAAAAGCAATGAAAGTTACGTGGAATGATGATTCAAGTAGCTCAGATAGTGAAGCAAGTAATGGAGAATCAGCAAATTTTTGTCTTATGACTAAAGATGATATTGAGGTAACAAATCTTGATAATATTGAAGATCCTTCATATGAAGAATTGCAAAATATTTTAGAAGAGGTATATGAGGAATTTGAAAAATTGGGTATCAAGTATACTACTTTGAAAAAGAAAAATTATTCTTTAACAAACGAAATTGATATTTTAAGAAAAGAAAGTATTGTTTTGAAAGATGAAAATCTTGAGTTGAAGAAAAAGAAAACTGATTTAGAAAATATTATTGAAAACTTTACGAATGGAAAAAGAAATTTTGAAAAATTTCTTGGTAGTCAAAGATGTGTTTTTGATAAGGCAGACTTGGAATATAAGCCAAAACAAAAATATAAATCTTATAAAAACTTTTTTGATAATCCTTCTATATCAAAATCCAATATTCAAAATTCTTTTCATAAAAATAATTTTTTTAAAAAAGGATACTATTATAATCACTCAAGTTCTTCATATATGTCACATGCTATTTGCAATTTTTGTAATAGAAATAGTCATAATTATTTTGCTTGTCCTATTAGAAGAAAACATTCAATGACTATTAGGGCCATATGGGTACCTAAAAATCTTATTTTTTCTAATACTAATAAATAAAGGACCCAAAGAACTTGGGTACCAGGAATTGTTTTTAATTGCTTTTGTAGGTATGCATGAAGTATTCTATAGGTAAAAATAAATTATTTTTAGATAACGGATGCTCAAGATACGTGACAGAAGACAAAACTAAATTCATTGACTTCACTTTTAAAAAAAAAGGATGTGTGATATTTGAAGACAATTCAAAAGAGAAGATCATGGAAATAAAAGGAAAGATCATCAAGACTTAGTACAAGATGCAACCAAATAGTGGAAACATGTGAAAGATCATCCAGCGGAATAAATTCTAGGAGAACCTTCGCAAGGTGTAAGTACTCGATCATCTCTTAGAAATATTTGTAATCACACACTTTTTCTATCTCAAATTGAACCCAAAATATTGATGAGACTCTTATTGATAAATCATAGATTCTATTTGTGAAAGAAGAACTAAATTAATTTGAAAGAAATAATGTATGGACATTTGTTCCTACACTTAAAAATTATGTTGTTATTGGAACAAAATGAGTCTTTAGAAATAAGAAAGATGAGTCTAAAATCATCACTAGAAATAAGGCTCGACTTGTAACCCAAGGTTTCAATCAAGAAGAAAGAATCGATTATGATGAGACATATGCACTAGTCGGAAAATTAGAAACTATTCGAATGCTACTTGCATATGCTTGTTATAAAGATTTCAAACTTTTTCAAATGGATGTTAAAAGTGTTTTCTTAAATAGTTTTTTTATTGAAAAATGTTTTTCAAGAGGAAAGATTGATATAACTCTTTCCATCAAGTATGAATAGAATGATATTCTTCTAATTCAAATTTATGTAGATGATATAATATTTGGTACTACTAATGAATATGTGTCAAGATTTTGTTAAGAATATATAGGAAGAATTTGATATGAGTATGATGGGAGAATTCAATTTCTTTCTCGGATTGCAAATCAAGCAAGTAAAAAGTGGAACATTTATTAATTAGTCAAAATATATCAAAGAGTTACTCAAAATTTGAGATGGAACGTGCGAAGGTAATTGGAACATCAATGAATCCAACCACTAAACTTGATAAAGATGAAAGCGGTAAGCCAGTTGACTCAAATGTATATCGAGGTATGATTAGTAGTTTATTATATTTGATAACTAGTAGACCTGATACTATGTTCAGTATATGTTTATATGCACATTTTCAATCATTTCCAAAATAATCTCATTTGATTGCAGTCAAATGGATTTTTTGCCAATACCATTGACTTAGAGTTATGGTATCCTAAACACACTTCTTTCGATCTTATTAGTTATTCATGTACCGATTATACTGGTTGCAAAGATGATCAAAAAAGTTTTAGTAGAACATGTCATTTCTTAGGTCATGCACTTGTTTCAGGATTTAGTAAAAAGAAAATTCTGTTGCATTATCTACTACTGAGGCAGAGTATGTTGCTGTAGGCAGTTGTTGTCCTCAAATTCTTTACATGAAGCAACAACTTGAGGATTTTAAACTTATGTACAATCACATTCCAATCAAATGTGATAAATATAAGTGCTATAAATTTTTCGAAGAATCCAATACGACATTCTCAGACCAAACATATTGAAATTAGATATCATTTTCTTAGAGATCATGTGCAGAAGAGCGATATTGTATTAGAATTCACTAGTACACATGATCAATTGGCAGAAATTTTCACAAAACCCCTACCAGAAGATAAACTATGCATGATTAGAAGATAAATAGGAATTATGCATGCCATGAATATCTGCTAGATACTTTTATTCCATTATCTCAAATGACCTACAGAAACTTGAGACGTTTAGCCTCATCATTCAAATGCATTTGCTTCTCATAAATCATCATGTCATCCTTGTCTAAAGGATTAGGCAATCGAAATGCAGAGGCGAGTAAGGACTTTAAATCCTTATTCTGTTGTTTTAAGTCTACTATTTTTTTGTTAGACTCTTGAACAAGTCGTTGAAGAATATCGATCTTCTCATTAAGTTTCTCTATCTCACGGGTTTTGGACTGCAATCGAGCGGAAAAAGTAACAATGGAAGATGAGTATCGAGTCCCGAGACCCACAAGCTCGTAAATGGCATCATGATCTGATTTATTAGCCAAATCAGTGTTTTGCTGCTTCATGACACTTACGACAGATGCAGAAATAGATTGATCACGAGAAGCACTGAGGGAGAATTGATGAGCCATTAAGATTTTGTAAAGTGAGAATGAAGATGAACTACAACAATGAAAAGAAGATTTGATGCGGATTAGATAAAACCAAGAATTGCTTTTATAAAGATGGAAATAAGTAGAAGACAAACTGTCATCTTTTCAAATCTTACTTAGTCAAGATTACAAGATATGCCAGATGCATATTGTCAAAAGTTACCGAACTAAGCTAGCGAGATTAATTATAATTATCCCTGTTTCTCTCGTGAAACGCTGCCATTATCTGTTGATGTTGATTCTGTGCTTGAACTCTTACTCGTTCCGATTCCTCTATTTGAAGTTTCAAAACACGAGCTAATTCCGTCAAATCTTTATTTTCTTGCTTTAACCTCTTATTCTTTCTGCCTTTATTTGCAAGCTTTTGATGCAGAACAGATATTTGATTGTTAAGTCAATCAACTTCATTTGCCCTCGCTAGTAATCTCCGAGACATGGTCGTAACAGAGGCAGCATATTGAGCACTGAGAGTTCTTGATGCTGCAACAACCTCAGAATCAGTTCTATTTGAAAAATGCATTTCTACTTCTATCATGGTATTGACAACCTCATGAGATAAAATGATTGGTTGAGACGGTTCCTGATTCAAATCCGGAAGATTATTAGACGAAATTTTTTTCGTCATTCTATCGTTATGAAAAAACAGAATTTAGGTCAAGAAGTGATGTTTTTTTTTGGTATCCGATAGGTGAAAATGATTTTTTATAGAAACTCAGAGCCTTCAAACCCGTTTGTCAACAACATCAGGCGATTGATTTAAATCTGCTTTCGCACCGACTGCTAGAGCTAGACCTCCAACCTTTACAGGTTTTGTTAGATACGCGTGGCTCTGCACCGAATTGCCAGAGTTAGACTTCCAACATTTGCAGGTTTTGTCAGACATGCATGGCTCCGCACCGCATTGCCAGAGCTAGGCCTGCAGCTTTTGTTGTCTTTGTCAGACACGAATAATTTTAATTATTCAACTTCAAATTTCTGGAACATCTAATTCGTCAATAACATCAAGCGGATTTAAATCTTCTTCCGCACCGAGATGATAAAATTCGGTTTCAACCTTTGTAGGTTTTGTCGGGCACGGATGGTTTCAATTATTCAGCTCTTTACAAAATCTCCTTCTGCACCGAATTACCGAAACTAGGCCTCCAGCTTTTGCAGGTTTTGTCGAACACGTGTGGCTACACACCGAATTCTCTACAGTCTCTACTAACGTAGCGTTTTATTTATCTATTGGTTATTGTAGGAATATATCTTATTGAACTAATTATGATTCCTTTTTAATGATGCCAAAAGGGGGAGAAGTTTTAGACTAGAACATTAACATTGTTTAAATTTCTAAACTTGTTATATATGCTTGGAATTATGTTTATATTTTTGCTTGAAAAGCTAACGCACATTCTCAGGGGGAGCTTAAGTATTAATACAGGATTCATGTTCTATCAAGCATTTGTCATCATCAAAAAGGGGGAGATTGTTGAACCCAAGGTTACAAGTTTCATGTAAATCTACAAATATATTTTGATGATAACAAATTAATCCAAAGAATAAAGGAGTCTCAAGCTCAAGTTGTCCACACAATATAATCAAGTACATCAAGGAAGCAAGTATGAGCAAGAAGGGAACAAATTCACATTAAAATCATAGAGTAATGTTGTAAATCTCTTAAAAATTCAAAATTAGAATTAAGGCTCAAAATTAATATTTTATCATAAACCATTAAAATACATTTTCCACATATGCATGAATATTTTGAAAATTAAATTTGAAAATTTTGAAAGATGATTGATTGTCATCTTTCACATGTGCATGACATGATTAAAGGTTTGAACTTTGAAAATATTAAGATAATTGATTGTCATCTTTCACATGTGCATGTTTTATTTGAATATTTTCAAAAGTGGTGGATGCTTTTCTTGACTTATGCAAAAGGTAGATGTCTTTATTTGAAAATTTTGAAAAGTAAAGTGTGCTCCTTTTGTTATATGCAAAAAATAAAAGATTATGTTTGAAATTTTTGAAAAGTAAAGTGTGCTCCTTTTGTCACATGCAAAAAGTAAAAATATTAGATTTGAAATTTTTGAAAAGTGAATGATGATGTTTTTGACATGGGAATCTTTTCAAATTTGAAATTGAAAACTCATTTGCCTATAAATAGCTCACTTGAGTTTTGCAAAATTCACAACAAGAGCTTACACATCTATTGCTAAGTTTTACATCATTTTTTCAAAACTTTCATTCTCTCTTTTTTAAAGTTTTGAGCCTTAATTCTTGTTCTTGTTGAGAGAGATATAGGTTGCGCTGTATTGTTTCTATCTCACTCATTGAGGAGTGTACTTTGATAGTCTACCTACTATCAACTCTTATATTTGTAAAAGGGTGTGTATAACCCTTGTGTGTGCAGAAGGTGTTCTACACGGGGAATAGTTAAATCACCAAGTGTGAGGTGATTGGAAGTGTAGAAGGTGTTCTACACGGAGAATAGTTAAATCACCAAGTGTAAGGTGATTGGAAGTGTAGAGGGTGTTTTACACGGATTCTTTGGAGCGGTGCTGCTCAAAGGTGTAATAGGTTTCTATCTCCACCTAAACGAGATTGAATAGTGGATTTGGGGATCCTCAATAGGTAGCTTGAGGCGAGGACGTAGGCAGTGGGGCCGAATCTCGTTAACATACTGAGTTTGCTTCTCTCTTACTCTTACTCTTTATATTTATTGTTGTTTCATATTTTGTTTATATTTTATATTATATATTTGATTTATAATTGTTATTTTTTTTAAATACAACTCAATTCACCCCCCTCTTGTGTTAGTCATCTGGGCAACAACTATCATTCCTTCTAGCCAATCTTTGTTCATGGACTTAAAGAGAACCCATTAATTCAGTAGCTGATAGGGTCTGCAAGTCTTTAGATTCTTCAATAGCTACTACAACATGATCATATTTCTCGGGTAAACTAATCAAAATATTTTGAACAATCATTTGATCAGTTACCTCTTCACCATGTGTACAAATTTGATTAACTAATTCAATTAATCTGAGATCATATTCTTTTATTGCTTCAGATTCTTTCATTTTTAAATTTTCAAACTCTCTTTTAAAAACTTGAAATTTGATAAGTTTTACCTTGGTATTTCTTTGAAATTCTGTCTGAGAATCTCCCATGTTGCCGTTGAAGTTTCAGCCCTCATCAATCTTGGAAAGACTGATTTAGACACAGCCTGTTGTAGGATGGACAATGCCTTTACATCTTTGGTGGTTTTTTGCTTGGATTGAGTTAAATTTGAGACTCCTATTAGTGGAATTGTCACTCCCTTTTCCACTACATCCCACAAATCTTAGAGATAAAAAATGTCTTCATTTTGATGCTCCAATAATTATGATTTTCGCTGTTGAAAGTAGGAACAGACATTGATGCTCCAAAGGTAGCTATTTTTGACCCTCAAATGAACCTGGTTTGCTTTCATATTAATTGTTGGCTTTTAATAATGAAACAAAATAGAAAAATCAGACGCCAAAACTTGAGAAACTTCAATCTTTCTTTTTATATTGATTTTGTCGTTTCTTACCATTCATCTTCCATTAAACATTTTTTTATAAACTTATATAAAGACTCACAAAATTCATTAAAGCAGAAATACAACTTTTAAAATAGAATAATAAAAAAGAAAGCTTTATAAAGCAAAATATATATAAATAGGAACGGGAAGGGTCCCTTAAAAATTAATATCACACTTTAATAATATATATATTATAAAAGATTCATCCTTGATCTTTCAGTCTGGATTTTACAAAAGGACCAAAAGATTTGGAAATCTCAGAAAATGATCTGATGTAAGTAAGTTGCGGCTTTTTAGTTTTTACCCAGTGTGAATTTATCACTTCATTCTGATCTCATATACGTGTCATGTACATACACACAGAGTAAGGTTACAGGTAATGCATGCACAGATCATTAAACAATATTAAAGTTGAAAACTTGAACCCACCAAAATCATTATCAATGCCCTTTATAAGTGCCAGTACTTAGTTGCCAATCATCGAACGCCGCATGTTCCACTTACTCAGATTTTTTCTATCAGAAGGATAAAAAGGCTCTTAGCCCTTTTCAGCATGATATATAGTTAATAATTAGCTGGCTATGTGATTGGACTTTTCCAATCTCCCCCACCTATCATCTAGCCAATTTAAAATATATAGCATCGCCATCAATATCAATACTTTCCTCCTTATCATCATTCTAATCATGATCACCATCATCGTCATCGTTAACATGAAAAGGGCACAGAATCCTTTTCTGGCAATTATGATTAGTTTTTTATCATATTTTTAGTACTAGCAGTAAAGGAGCTTTAATTAGCTGCTTCTTTTGCAGGATCATGCCGCTAGCTTTATCTAATCTTTGGCTACGATCATGAACTAGGGCTGATCTGAATAATGGGGGGATTCCGCATTTGGCTGGAGACAATGCTGTAACAAGGAAAGATCAGGTCCAGATTTTCCAACTTGAGATCAGTTACTTTTGTAGGAGTTAATAATACATTGAGTGGTCTAAAATACCCTTTAGAAAACCACTTTTGTTCGTACATATGATGATGATGAACATCTTGATCTCTCGCATTTCGATGAAATTCTCAGTTGTCAGAATGTTGTGGCATGTTAGGGAGATGGGATATATGGTGTGATGGGATTGAACAAAGGAGAGGATGGTCCAGCTAAAATTTTTAACTGAGAGGACGGGACAAAAGTTGGACCACCGTGCTTTATTGATGAGTCTGAATCATGAGGAGCAAAATCTAGTTGTGAACAAGGACAACAAAGGGTGTCACCTATTTAAGGAAATCTTGTGAGATTTTGTGTCACCGATGTGAAAGGAACAAGAGGAAAACCCCCACCAGGAGAGATGGATTGGACAGATCATAAATAACCATGAGGTGGGGTTTCGGTTCCTCAGGCATATATGCATTACTAGAAATATTCTTAAAATCATAAAATAATTGTAGAAAAATAATTTTATAAATTAATATGAATTATATTTTTATTAAAAAATAAATTTAATAAATTAGATAAAGACCCATCATTTTTATAAAATTATTTTTGTATTATTCGTTTGTAAATATAGTAGTAATCTGTATAGACAGGCCGTGATCATGATGAGGATACTTTTTTGGGTTCATACCTCTCTAGGGTCTACAAAAAGAGGTCTTCTTGTTGGTGGGGTTTTTGTCAATTCATGGAGTATGGTTCTCTCTACATTTTTCAAGGCTTTCATGCACCACAAATCTTCAAGGCATGAGAGCAATCTCCAGCGCGGGATGTGATGTCTCAGAGTGTCGTCTCCTGCAACTTCTGTCACGATTACTTTGCAGTCCTTCGACTTTGTTGCCATGTTGTGAACGAATTGGCACAAACTCCTTACCAGTTTTCCAGACATGGGTCCTTCTCGGTGCACCCCGTACATGAAGTAGAATCCAAATGGGTGGAAAAAATTTGGCAAGAAGGGCAGTTTCAAGCAAGGAAAAAACTTATCCATCAATCTTGAGCTTTTTGTGTATATCAAGCAGGATAAAGGTGCTTTCCCTAGCCTCAGCTTGAAAATCTCTCCACTGTTCCATACACTAAGCATGGCCCAACTACTTGGAACTTGCCCATTTGACCCAAAACACTCCCCTCTCGGATAAGCCACCCATGTTCCCAAACTCAGCCTGTTTCTCAGCACTTTGTCTATGTCGTGAGGGAAGAACTCGGCCATGGCCGCCATGAATTTTCTGTACAGAAATTCAGCTTCTTCTATCTTGATCTTCTGTATCTCAATATTGGATGAAATATGAAATGGGTGATTGTGAACCGGGTTCACGAGTATAGCCGGAGTTCTGAACTTGGTGTAGCCAAACTTGTTGACGAAGAGCTTAACCGAGGCCTCGTTTCCTTTCTCGGTTGCCATGTACGCATAATCAACATCGTTGGCAATGAACCACTCCTCCAGCCGGCGCACCAGGCTCGAGCCAATCCCTCGTCGCCGATGAATGGGTGCAACCCTTAGGCCTAAGATGTAGCCAACCCTGGCTAGATCCATATCATCATCATGCCTATGAATCGTGACAACCTTAACAGAACCCTGAATGACACCAACCAGTTCCTTGTCCAACTCCGCCACCTAACATCATCATCATCATGATCAGTAAGCTTTCTCCGATTAGACATTATCAATTAACAACTCTTTGTCTAGAAAATCAATGATCGTGGTGCAGAGAAAATGAAAGAAAAAATAATAATAATGGAGAAAAATAAAAGTTGTACCAGCATCTTGTACATGGGACTGTTTCGAATTCTACAGATGGGGTCGCCCATAGTGTCTGTGAAGAGAAAAACTCGTTCTGCTGGCCCTACCTCGCATCTTCTCTCGAGATCTTCCACTTGAGCTCTATCGGATTGACCCCCGTCATAGCTTCGAATTATAGCTCTCATCTCAAACCCCATAATTCTAAATCCAATATACACTTCGCCAAATTACGTCAGAAAAGCACGCCACACAGAAAGAATGTGGCTTTCTCAAGATATATAGGAATGAGAGCTCAGAGGACGACGACGACGACCATAAATATATTATATATCTATGTATACATCACGTATTATATTATATTATATTATATTATATTATATATATATATATTATATATGGAGGGGAAGGCCGGGGGCAATAGGAATGTTGTGTATGTATCATGATCATGATCAACATCAACCTCGGCCTCGGTCGACAATAATTCTAGACAAAACGTGATTACAATAATAGGATGATATTTTGTCTGATCTATCTAGCTTTTGAACTTGTTAAAAACTTGATGATAAAGAGTCTATCCACCACACACCACCACCACCACCTTAGGCGCTACGATGATAAGTGATAACCTCAGCCTCACGCCATGTTTTCCATGCGCACGCCTAGCTAACTAGCCATTAGTCTCTCATCTGGTGTTGTCTTATCGATCGATCAAATTACAAAAATTGTTCTGTCATTAAAAAAAAATATTAATTTTCTAATTTCTAGCTAATTAATAACTTAATTATATAAAAAAGACTTTTGTATTATATAGATCAGATAGATGCATTAAATTTATCTAATTCAAATTAATAAATGAGTTTTGTGGTTATGTTAGTTCGAGCTAGGTTTATGGAAGGATGTCCCTTTCTGCTAGCACTGATCTTTATTGGTTTTGGATTATTTATAAACTATGATGATTTGTTGTTTTGTATTATGTGTATTGTGGCTTGTTTAGGTGGTCCATCTCCCTTTTAGGCACTTAGATTCGGTAGTGAAAGTGAAACCCCACTAAAGAGTGGTACTTGTCTAGCTTATTTATTTGCGTTCTGCTGATAATTAGGTAAATTTTATATTAATTAGTTGCTGAATTAATGGCCTCATGAGCTTCTTCTCATTAAGTGCGTGGAGATCATCACAACTACTGCATGGAAAGCTTATTATAAATATATGAAAAATGATAATTTGTCCATTGATACCTCAATTTGATATCTCATGCATTTTATTTTTTATTTTTAATTAATGATTAAGAAATTGACTATTAATGATATTTTTTAATATTTTTTTAAAAATATTTTAATTTTAAAATATTTTAAAATGGTAGAAAAATGATAAAAATACATTAGCAGGACGTTTGGACAGTACTAGTCAGGCGACTGAGTAGCACCGCCATATATATATATATATATATATATATATTTATAAGTACTGATACAAAAGTAATTTTCAAGATAAAAAAAAATATAAAATTAATACTGCCAAAAATTCATTAAGGCTAGGTTTGGATTGAGAGGTGAGAGGAGATGAGTTTTAAAAGTTGAATAAAATATTATTTTTTAATATTATTATTGTTTTGAGATTTGAAAAAATTGTATTGAAATTTGAGAAAATTGTATTAGAATTTATGTTTTGTATGAAAATTTGAAAAAATATAATGATGAATTTGAGATGAGTTGAGCGATTTCCCAATCCAAACCGGACCTAAATCTATAATTCTCTTGATTTTATGAGTATTAAATCCATTACAGCCTGTGTGCCACGACACACAAGTTTGAAGAAGAAAAAAATAAATATTATAGTTGTGAGTGGGTGTGCCGGTGTACTGCTACACATTGGCTATTGCCTAATACAACCCTTTAATTATATATCTTGCGTACATCCTTTGCTATTATAATTATTTGTTTTCTGTAAACTTTTATAGAGGAGCAATGCTGGGCTGCAACCTTTTGTGCTGCAGCCCAGCGGCACACACTTACAACATTTTAAAAAAAAAAAAAAAAAGGGGTGCAGCCCCTGTGTGCCGCTGGGCTGCATCCAATATTTCTTTTTTCTAGAGTGATTTAATCATACTGCACACTGGTTGTTGCCTAGCACAACTCTTTAATTATATATCTACGTGCGTCTTTTTCTATTATAATTATTTGTTTTATGTAAACTTTTATAGAGGAGCAATGCTGGGTTGTAGCCCTTATATGCTGCAGCTCAGCGGCACGCACTCACAATTTTTTTTATTTTAAAAAAGAGGGGGTGCAGCCCTTGTGTGCCGCTGGGCTGCATCGAATATTTCTTCTTTATAGAGTGATTTGATCATGATGATCATTTGTATTAGTACTAAAGATGAGTAATGTTAAATACATTTTTAAGATGTGTAACTTCGGTGCATACACTACTATTACAAACATTATAAAGAGATTATACAAAGAAAAATATTTCACAAACTAGCGTAATTTTATAAAATTTATTAGATTTACTTTATAACAAAATTAATTTTACAATCTGACATATCACATCATGTCATATTAGTTTTTGATCGAGTTTATTTTTTTGTAATTTTTTTGTGGCTAAAGTATTTTTTTTAAATAAGTGTGAAGTCCACTATTAAAATAAGAATTTCTTTTCTTTTATTTGGATAACCAGAAAACATGATTTTTTTTTCATGTAAATTTCAGATGTATGATCAGTTTATTTTTATTTATTTATTTTTATTTTATTTTATTTTTAAATAAGTATCTAAAAACTGCACATTCTAAATAAGATTAGATTGACAAGCGGAATGATCAAAATATCATCATCAATACAAGCACTAAACCGATAATCGCCATCGCATGTGTATATATATGGAGAGAAATTACCTAATATTATTCTTTCACCTACTTTATAAGTTCCCAACTACCTACCTGATCATCTTTCCAATTTAATCATTGGACTTTCCATTATTACTAGAAAGAAATGATGAGATAAATTAATGCCCCAATATTAACCATGGCAAAAGTATACACGTGGGCAAAAAGCCATACCTGCAGGCTCCTGATCTCCCCCACCACCATTACCACTACCAAAAAGGATGTGATCTCTGCTACTTGACATCTTTGTTTGGGTTCTTTTTTTTTTTTCCATCTTCTTCTTTAATTTTTACGAAAGGGCCATCTTCACTCATTATTATTGTTAGTGATGAATCTGCTGCCCTCCACAAGTGCTTCTCCAAGAAAGTGTACTACAATCTGTCTTCTTTGTGTTTTTCTTTTCATTGCATTATGCTGTCCCTCCGACTATACATTTTCTTTCTTTGGATGGATACGTTGGACCTATCCCCTAATTATAATAACGTGTCCCACATTGATCTCTCACACATCACTTGTGCAGGTTTTGCGGAGTTTTGCTTGTTTTCAGGTTCCAAAATGCATAAGAAACACTGCAACCTCTTGATTAAAGCACATACATATATACATATATATGTCTCATACTATAAAAAAAAATTGTGTTTATTTGTGGGCAACTATTTGTTACAAAAGGATTATTTCTTGTTAATATGAGTTTATTTTTATCGTAAATAATTTGTCATAAATATTCATTTTTCTTATATGTATAAATATGTATATATATATATATATATATATATATATATATATGCAGTGGCATAGCTATTAAGGGGCAGGGGGCCATATTGGTCCCACCCCTTGTCCCCTAGCCCCTAATTAGTATATAGGATGATTTTTTTATGCATGAGATCTGATTTTTTTTTATAATAATTTAATATATATTAATCATAATGCATATTAATTTTTTTAAAAAAAAAATATATTAATTTTTTATAATTTAATAGATGATACTAATATCATTTTATGTTAGCTCTCTCTCTAAAATGTTGTATAAAAATAGAGAACAAAAAATTCTTATTATAGTTTACTTTTACTTGGCCTCCTAAAATAAATTCTTAGTTCCGCCACCGTATATATTTATCTATGTATGTATATTTAAGCTTTGCAAGCTATATTTATCTAGTGCATGTGTGGTTGCTTCATGGTATGATCATGTTCCCGATTCTAGCTGATCACTATAAGAAAATATAGGAATTTGTAGCCAATTATTTGTAACCAACATGGTTATTTACGACAAAAATAATCATATTAATTACAATTAATTGATCATAAATATTCATGAAATATTAGTAGTGTCTTTATCCATGATGTCACTCGAACTAAGCGTTGTCGATATGTTTACCATGTTGGAATGGAGGCCCGGGACCAGTACCTAATAATTGATAAACTTTGTCCATTTCTCTCAAACCCTTTTAAAGATGCTTCATGATCAGTAGTACTACTGCTAACTAGGACTCGCTTTTTTATCTAAAAACTATATGTATATATAATATATATATGTGTATATATATATATATATATATATATATATATATATTGGAGCACTATTGCATGCTGTGGAGTTTTATTTGGCGCAGCAGGGACCTCACTTGATAGAGTACCAGAAAAGTACCCTACAAAACAAATTCACGTCTTATTTAATTTATTTATCGAAATAGATGGTTTAATACAGAGATAGATATACCTGAGGTACTGTTTATATTGTCAAAAAGTTAATTCTAAATGGATAATATTAAATGTTGTAATATAACTCATATGGTGTATCTATCTTATAACTCTAGAATTAGACCATTCAATTCAGGAATATAATTTCCAATCTTGGGTTCAAAACGTCTATATTTGATATAGAATTACACTTTAAAAATAGCCTAATGCTATTTTGGAACACAAATTCATCTTAAACCAATAGTTTATGGGACTTAGTACTATTTTTTTTTATCTTCCTATAAAAATGTGAAATTCATTTTAATATAGTTACTTCATACATTTAAATACATATCTCGATCTATTTATATTAAAATACATCTCAATAGACTCACAAATCAAAATAATACATTTACAGATCATCTCAGATTCTCAACGTTCAAAAGTAGCCTAAGTTTTGGACATATTATTGGTACCGGCCTATATATACTCTAACTTTGAACTTTTTATCCGTATGTATAATTTTTAACGGTCATTCCATTAAAATACCTTCGTTACTCAATTACAAATAAATGTTAACATCAGTAATTGGATGGATGCCTTGTGTAATCTAAACAATTAAAAAATTCTAAAAATATCATTTCAAAAACAACTTAAAGAAGGAAAGGGATAGATCATAGCGACCCAACGTTTTGACCCAGACAGCTCTTAGCTAGGTGGCGACCCAGGGTCGACAGTAATTATCTTAGGTGGCGACCGAGATAGGGATTGATTTATTTAAAAGGCAAACCTCGTAAACTATTTAAATACTTAATTTTAAAATATATAAATAAAAGAAAAATATTTTAATCACAAAAATATTTTATAAAAGTAAATTCATAAATATGTAGTTTGATGTGTCATGTTAAATTATAAAAATATTTTTATTATAAAATAGATCTAACAAATAATATATTTTTAAAGAAATATGTTTTCTTATTCAATGATGAACCATTACAAAGCTTCCTGAAAAACAATGGACTTAATACAGTCAGGAATAACTTCAACATCTAACACTTCAAAAAAAAAAAAAAATCAACATCTTATAACAAATTTTCTCTATATATAACTAAAAGCAACTTGAGCAAGATAGTGTACGTGCTGCTTCATCTGCTAGTCTTCTCGTATGATGGATCTTGAGCAAGACAGAGTTCCTCCTCAACCAAATCAATCTTGCGATCGTTGCAGCCATATCCAATTCTTACTTATTCAGTTTTTGATTTAACTCATTCCAGATTTCTACAAAACTATATGCCCACTTGTTTTTCAGAAGATCAGATATTGGGAAATTCACTACAAGATTTTGGGCCTTTTGCCACCAAAGCCAATAGTGGAAAAAAGTATATTTTAAGTGGCAAAAGTGTTTTTTCCACCAAATTGAGTGGTGGGATGTTGGTGGGATATAATCCATGAACATAAGATTTTATCCACCAAAATTTAGATTTGTGGCAAAAACCCACTTTTTTCCACCACTTGATTTTATGGCAATAACATTTAAATTTCGTGACAAATAATATTTCCATTGATATCATTCTAGTGCTAGAAAATATTTTTCTCATGAAGACAATTAGCTGGAAATGCTTTTTCTCCACAAACACTTTCGAGGAAATAATGTTATACCCACGACTTATGTTGTAGAAAAAAAAATTTGGGATGATTTGAAATTGTGAAAATTACTCAACAACTTCTAATATAGGTTCTTCCCAAGGTTGTGCTTGCCGGAAAAAATATTTTAGTAACTATATTTGTCGTGGAAAATACTTCTTTCACACCAACTCTAATAGTGGTAATTACGTAAAGGACTCATGGGTAAATGTTTATATCCATGACTTTATTCGTGAGAAAATATAAATTTTGGTGGCTAATTATTTTTACCCAAGCACAACCATTTTATATGTAGCTCTTTTGCCACGAATTACTGAAATTGTTGTGGTAAAAACCTGTCATCATCCTCACTGAAATTGTTATATACTGAGTTGGATCTTGATCACAAATACAACTTTCAGTTGGACTGAATTCTTAGACCAAAGCAATCTCATCAACCAAGCACAACTTTGGAATGACATTTTTTTTAATTCTCTTTACCCTATACTCCATACATCTTGTGAAGCCACACAATTCTTTAAAGGTCCTATTGTTTCTACAAAAGAGTTTCACAAAGGGCATCTATCATCTTCCATAATCTTCCTTTTGTAGAGATTAGAATAGGTGGGAATGACATCTTTACATGCTCTCCAAATAAATATTTTGACAGTATTGTGGACATTCAGTTTCCAAATTGATTTCCAAAAACCAAAATTACTATTGTCGATTAAATACTTGCATTAGACCTAGTAACAAGCTCCCTACGAAGATGATATGCACTTTTAACAGTGAATTGGGCATTGTTAGTATAAAAACCAAACTCGTTTATCATCTCTACCCCCTGAACTGATAGAGAGTTTTAGAATCTATTGAACCTCCTCAAGTGTGAAGGTTTGGTTCAGCAAGTGTCCATTCCACCAATTTAAATCAAGATTAATCAATAATGTTGTAATTTTTGCTTTCTCCCCTAGAGCTAAATTGTAAGATTTAATACCATCTTTATAAGGGGTTGGCAGCCACCTCTCTTTTCAGATCTTCACCTTCTTGTCATTTCCAATTCTCCAATATAAGCGCTCTCTTCTAGTAACTTTGTTCTTGCCAAGATACTTTTCTACACATAAGCTTGATCCAAGCCTTGCCTTTAAAAATTCATCCTGAGAAAAATACTTTGTTTTAAGTATTCATGCAGGTAATGAGTCTAGATGATTGAGGATTCTTTAGCTTTGTTTTGAAAGCATAGCTAAATTAAAAATATATAAGTACTCCTTGAAGCCTAAACTACCATTCTCTTTTGCTACACCCAATTGGTTCCAGTTCACCCTTTGAATCTTTAAATAGTTATCATTGCAGCCCTACAAAAATTTCTTTAGCATTGTTCAACTTCTACATAAATGAGTCAGGAAGCAAGAAAGTTCCCATTGTGCAAATAGGAATTGCTTGGAGAACAATTTTCATGAGAATCTGTTTATCTGTTACTAACAATGCCTTAGTTTTCAAATTTGAAATTCTACTCCAAATCTTGTCCAAAAGAGAATGAAATGAAGCAGCTTTAGCTCTAACAATAACAAGAAGAAGTCCTAGTTATTTTTCAAAGGGTAGTAATACCCACTATAATATATAAGCCCATTTTGCCACCAACTTTTTTGCCGTGGTCAAAAACTTGTTGTAATAAGTCACTTTTATTCACCACATTTATGTTGCCAGACAATAAGGCAAATTTGTGTCAATAATACTTGCTTTTATCTACAAAAAACTATTGCCGCAAATAAAAGTGTAGGTAAAAATAATTTTTGAAAAAAAAGTAATCTATTGTCACGTTTTTGTCTTGCCATAATTAATAATCCCTTTATATTAATAAAAACATTTTTTTGACCAGTGATTCTCGCCATAATAACCAATTTCACTACAAGAAAACCATGTTGTTGCGGCATTTTTAAGGTTGCCACCATTGAAATCGATCCATTAAGTTGGTTATAGTGGCTGTTTTAATTTGGTAGCAGATTTCCTAAGCAAACTGGGCGAATTTAATTTTTTCGACGAATTTAATAGATTTCTGACGCTTCTCTAGCCTTGGCCTTTTTTGGTAGAGTTGTGCGGCATCTATTTGATTGACTTGAGTTGTGCGGTTGAAAATATGGTTTAAATGTGTTTTGCAGTTTGTTATAGTGTGATTATCTTTATTTTATTAGAAAAACTGACCTTGAAATATGTATATTAAGTAAATTGAGGCAGAAATCTGATTTGTTCTTTCATTTCTTCCTTCCAAAACTGCTGCTTGTAATTCTGTTACTTCATATCTAAATTTTTGCAAATTTTGGGATTCATTTAGTTTGTGGAGCTTATAATTAGGCAATTTGAAAGTGATTTCCTAGCGCTTTGAGCCATTGAGTCACGTTCTCTATCTTTAATAAAACAATCTGTAGATCATGGGACATGCTTGACTTGAAATATCAAGGTTTGATCAATGTACCCATAGAGTTTAGTAGCCAGTATACCTTAAATTAAAAATAAATAACTTTACGGCATGCATGAGCGTCATGAGAGGATGGCGTAGCATCTGATAGCAGCTCAGGTGTAGAACTCCCATCTCATTTGGTAAATGTCGAGTGAATTATGATAATCATGGATTTTTTGTTGAAGAGATAATGTTAGGATGTTTTAAAGAGAAGTTTGAAGCTAAGTTTGGAAGCCAAAAAGAAATAACTATGCCATGTGGATGCTTAATCTATAAAATCAATGTTAAAATCTATCATGTTAGTTTATATGATTATGTTTAAGATAAAGAGTAACCATGTTTATTGACTTTATAGTGTTTGTTTTGAAAAGAGCAAACACATATAGAGAGTAATTGCACTTTTATCCTAATTTTTTCTCCTATATTTTTGTCTTAGAAATTTTTAAACTGATTTTTCTTATGAATATGATTTCATTACATTAAAAATAACTTTGTCTTCTATCTCCATACATATCTTTCCTATTTAAAAACCAACAAGTTCCTCCTAGTGAAACCTATCGTGTCATTCTTGGTGAAGTGAGTGCTTTTATCCTTAGATTAGATGCAACATTCTATAATAGCTGTAATTTAACAAAGACAGAACACTTAGCTAGCTGTCTAGTTTTTTCCTAAGTAATATGTTATGCATATTTGGAAAATAATACTATATTACCATGCACATATATAATTTATTGCATACATCAGAAAAACTACTTGTCTTTATTTAGTTACATATGTGTATGCTTTAAATGTGAAAAAATCTTGTTTGCTTTGGATGCTTGAAAGTTCAAATTATATATTTTACTCTTAAATAAACTAGAAATGGTGAGTTTTGGGAGGACAAGGCCATTGCAAAGCAGTTATAATTCGCTAGTAATTTTGTTCATGATCATTCATCTCACTGTAGGTTCTTGGTAGCTAGGAGTCAAGTTGCGAGAACTTTGGACTTGTAATTAGTTGATGACTTGGGATTTTCTTGAAGATACACCCGGTACATGCAAGTTTCAATTTATGTATGCATCTTCATTTCCTTGTTAAGTTGATAAGGCTGCACATTCATGTGAAAGCAAATGAAATTTTCATTTTTGTTTGAGCAAGCTAAAGAATCATGTTGTTGAAATGTAATTGTCTTTAGTTTGAGTAATCTTTGTATCTTGTTGGAGGATTACTTTTGGCGAATGAATTTAAAGATTCCCGTTTACTTTGTTATTATTATTATTTGTTTATTAGGGTGGCTTTGATATGCTATTGGTTTATTTTGCGATTATAAATATTGATCACAGTGCTTCATTGACTTTTCAATGCTTATTCCCTTTTTGTTTTTTGGTTAATTTCTTTCTTCTTCTTCTTCTTTTCTTGTATTTATCTATTTTTATTTCTTTTATGGTAAGAAAACTTACAATTGTGGCCTACTAATTACTTTTAATTTTTATTCTCTTGCATTGAGCACTGAATATAGTTTTCGCACTAGGGCTTTTGACCATACGGGCAAGAACTCTTCAAATTACGTAGTTATGCAAAGAAAGGTATTGGTTGCTTTTAAGTTTTTGTATAGTCATTACTTGAAGATGTGTCTCTGCAAACAATCTGATATTATGAACAAAGAATGAGATTAATTCAAGCTAGATGTTTCTAGGAATCAACTTAAAAAAAATAAAAAATAGTATGTGCATATGGTTTATAGATTAATAAAGAGAAAGAGGTAAATTATATAGTTAGAGGAAAAATGCAAAAGATAAAATGCTATTATGATGTTGCCAGTCATACTTTTGCTCACTATTGGAATTAATAGTTAAAAAGTAGGAGAAATGCTAATAAACAGTTCTTTTTTTTTTGTGACATGGAATCTGTAGTAATCCATATAACTCTATTCCATTTTTTTCCCTGTAATTGAAACAAAAACTATATCATTTTTGTATGAATGCAGATTATACAACTGCAAGGAGATCAAAGGAAAAATGTTTCCACCTTGCTTGTGCAGATATTACATTGTCACACTTAAGTTATATTTTGTTGAGATAATTGTCATATCTTAGAAAGAACCATTCATTTGTGTTATATTTTGTGGTTAATTATAGTCTATTAATGATTCTTAATGTTCATCCATAGGCTAGCATAGAGAATAGTAACTCAGGTGACTGAAAGATCCCATTTCATATTTGTGTTATAATGCTTATGTGAAAATAAAAAGATCTCATTTCACATTTGTGACTGAAAGTTCAATGATCAATTATTTAGCCTAGTAGGGTCAACAAATCTGAACTACTTGATTTTTGGTCAACAATAGCTTTCCTTAACAAGCTTAGGGAGAATCGATACTCCAGTAATTGCAACATGGGTGTCAATAGATTTTTAGTTTAGGTTTAAGCATCATTTCAATATCTATTAGTTCATTATAAATTTATTTTTGGTCGCTTGTTGCCTATTTTTAATATGTCTGCACATATAGCTAAGTCTGCGTATTTCTAATACTTGTTTGCCTATTTCTAACTAGCACTTATTTAAGACTCCATTGTAGCATAAACCTTGGGTCCCATTCTTTTTCTACTTTGGGTCCTATTCTCATTTCATTGATTCTATAGTCTATATATATATATATATTTTAAATAAATTCTTATTTCATTAAAACAAAAGTACTTGGACAAATGTAAATAGATATGTGTGGTAGTTATCATTGTTTTGGAGTTAGGCTTAACTTTTTGTTTGTAATTAGACTAAGTTATAAGGAATTTGTTTCTGATCACATTTAAGTTTAGTTGACAATGAGCTAGACTTCTTTGTATCTGCCAGTTTGAGTCTTGTTGTCTTACTAGTAAACTTTGAGATTTATTAGAAATGAAATAATCTCCATGAGTATTTTCTAGAACACAATTTTCTATTTTATTTGTCTTGATTGGTGTTCATTGTTCAATTATTTAGGAGTTCAAGCAGACATTGGTCGTGCAATGGGTATTGCTGATAACACAAAAATTGCTAATTAAAGAGAGTTCTAATAAATTTTGTGGCAGCTATTTCCTCTGGTGATGTCCCACTAAATGCTTTTTGGGTTTGCTCTATCTCTTCTTGTCCCTTTGCACATTGGTTTGTGTACCATATTGATGGCTTGGTATCTTTAATTCTTTGTATACTGATTTTTTTTAAGCCTTTATATACTGATTTATTGACATTAGAAGCCAACTCATATAAGTGTAAAAATAGTTGGCTGAGTAAATTATTGTTCCAATTTAGATTCATTCTTTTTTATTGTTCCTTATAAATATTTATGATTTTAGGCTTATATTATGTTATTCTCTTTCTACTTTTGGATTCATTCTAAGTTCATCAATTCTCTAGTCTATACTTTTTTTTGAATTTTTTCTCTATTTGCAGCAATATATTGTGTCCACAAATAAATATATATATATTTCTATCAGAATAACTTATTTATAACGAAACTATTTGTAGAGAAAAGTAATTATTGACAACAAATTTTGTCACAAATCTTTTTGTTATAGGGGAATAAAAGATTACGTCCACTTGAAAAAAGTATTTGCAAGGAATAATTTTGCAAGAATAGACCCTTTGCTAAGATGTATTCTGACAGCAAATACATTTTATTAGTAGTAGTGACTTGTAACAATCATACAGTCTCCACAACAGAGAAGGATAAGAGGTGGTTGCAAATCATAGCTTGTGGCGGGATTTGTTACCAATAATATACATGTGCCGCAAGTATCAACTTCATTTGCGACAGTATTATGTTGTAGGAATTTAGTATATTATTCGGTAACTCATGTATTGGTAGCTGTTTTTTAGACAAAATTTTTTTATATTAGCTAAGATGGTATATTGTCGTAATAAGCTACCATTTTTCTCAATCTTGTGTTTTGCCAGAAAATATGGTACAATAGACAATTTTTTATCTACAAAGCTGTGGCAACAAGTTTTTGCCAAAAAAACTAAAAAATGGCAGATTTCATAGGCTATTGTGGCAAAACAAATTGCGGGTATAAGTCAATTATGTTGTAGTAATTCTTACATCCTAGTTACTACTTGTTTACTATCCTAGATGTATTTATTTATTTTTTATCATTTTCTTTTAAGTATTTTTTTAATATCCTTAATCATTAAGAAAATGTTTTAGAAATATATAAATTCACTAATAATCAATTCCTTAATCATTAAGTAATTTTTTTTAAAAAAAATTAAAAAATTAAAAAAAAAAGTAGTAAATGAATTGTAGACAAAGAGTAAGTCTATCATTTTCCTTTTTCAAAACACCTTGAGGACTTAATACTAACAATTTGCAGAATGTTACTTTTGACATCAGCTGAAGTGTTTCTTCTAAAAAATAAGGATGTTTTCTCTTTTTTAAGCATCTATCCTTAGGCTCTTTCATAAGTTTCCAACAACTGAAGAACACAACTCCATTTGAGAGAAATTGTCTTGCAAAACAATAGAAATTGCCTTACAAATAATGTTAATTTATAGATTAAACTTTGTTTGCTCTCTTTGTATTATGACATTCTCTAAATAAAAACACTATATTTAAACTTGGTGCCCTTTTCTCCATTGACTCTCTTGTAGGAATTGATCACCTGGTGAAATTAAGTTCCTTATAAAAGAACGCCCAAAACTTATGATAAAATGTATGGAAAATTACAAAATGAAATATTAATTATGGGCAGATATAATTAAGGAAATATATAAGTACTCTTCTACACACAATTTGTGCAAGTACAGAAGTTAGAAATTGTAATATAATTAAGGGGATATTGGACGTAATAGCTAGATTTATGGACTCTGAGCTCCAAAATAAAAGAAAAATAAATATCTAAAGAATTTGAATTCGGATAGAAGATTTCAAGAAATCAACCTAAATTTGATAGTCTAGTTCTTATTAACTCTTGTTGTAAATATTGATAATTGTTTTTTTGGATACATTTGGAATAGGAGGTTTTGAACTCCAGACATTCATTTTCGAAGTTGGGAGTTATGCCAATCAGACCATAGGCCTTTGGCGATAAACATTGATAATTAATTATTAGTGTGTTGGGAGATAAATCCTCTTATTTTATATCATTAAATAGATTTTCTTAATCCAAATAATTAACAACAAACCTAGAAAAGTACTCATGTGTTAGTGTGTGTATATATATATATATATATTGAAATTATCTCCTTAATTTTCTAGATTAGAATATCCCCTTAGAATATATCTCATTATTTAGGGTTTGGCCTATTCCACTATATATAGGCCTCCGTTGTATAATTTAATATATATTGAAATATACAATTATATATGATTACTCAAAATTCTTTTTATATTTCTACATGACATCAAAGCCACAACTCTGATTTTCTTATTCGTGCAAGTTGTTCCCTTGTTCCAAATCAACTTTGGTTTTCCTTACATTGATAGTGGAATTTTCATAGTTTTATGTCTCTTTTTTGCTTCATTTTTTGTCAAATATAATCATAAATGGAGTTTTGATAATTTTGTCAATTTTTTGCATCAGGATTTTTCTGAGACTCTTTCGCATGTGCCTCCATGACCTACCTCATTCCTTTGTGCATTGGCCCATGCGCCCCAAGCGCCGCTTAATTCCAACAGCTCTCAAGCCAGTGTTACAACCCGTCCAGCCAGCCTAACTCCAAGCGTAACCCAAGTAAGCCATCAAGCCCTTCTCTCTTTATTTTTTATTGGGCCCATTTGGTTCAAAATCAACCCAGCCCACATAAGTAAGCCCAATCCACATAACTCTAGTCCAACCTGCGGCCCATTACTCAGACTAGCGACTCGTTGATTGTTGACCATGGACCAAAAATAGCCTTTAACATCATGTCTCACCCTCTCCCAACCTTGACACCATTGTTCATTCTATTGATAATATTTTAGATGGCTCCAATTATAATATGTGGGCCCAAAATATAGAAGTCTTTCTTAGAGGGTGAAAATTGTGGCACTATGTTTCTGTGATATCCTTGAATCCAAGCAAAAAGATGGTGAAAGCCATGATGTGTTTGGATGTCAACTTAAATATTGACATTGTATTCATTACAAGATTTTGTCTTAGTCTATCATTACTTCTGTTCTATTTATCTATAGCCTGCTTCCCAAGCTTGATAATGTTAAAGTTGTTTGGTATTTTCTTGCTAAATATTACAATTGTACTCATGGTGCTTAATTACAGTTCAGCTTGAAACTAAACTTTATCAGATGCATCGAGAATTAGGACTATCCATTGCTGATTTCTATTATCAGGTTAATAATCTTTGGAAACAGTTGTCTACTACAGATGCTCAACTCAAATATTCTGAGAACATTGAGTTGTTTGCAACTATCGCGATTTTCGTAATTTTATGTATTTTATGATGGCATTTCGTGAAGATTTTGAATCTACTCGGGCATCTCTTTTGTATTGCACACATATTCCATCTTTTAAGGTTGCAGTTGCTGAACTTATCTTAGAAGAGAATCATCGTTCAACTATAAAGATGTGGATTCAAGATTTAGTTATTACTGCCATCTCCAGAATTACTTCTGGATCTCCTACAGTTGCATGCCTTACTCGTTCTCAATCTTCTAAAATTGTCTTATGCAAATACTACAAACGTGTTAGAAATGTTATACTTTGATTTGAAATTAATAAGTTTTAAAATTTGAATTTTACAAATCAAAGTGTATCATTTAGAGATGGTTTATATAATATACCAATTTAAAAATAGAATAATTCATTATTATATTATATTCAGTAAAACCTTGACCATTTTCTTTACAAAATCTCCTTATATTTTCTTATCAAAATATCTAGTTGTATATAATTTTTTAAAGGGTAATGCTACATACAGTAGTAAAGTTGTAAACAGCATGCAACCGCTTTGAAAAAAAATGGGATTCACTATTAAAAAGTTAACTTTTTTCAAGTGAGTCTCTATATTTACTTTTGTTCAAAGTGATTGCATGCCGCTTGCAAATCCACATTTGCATTTATCATTTCTCTTTTTTATAATGTTCCTCCTAATTTGGTTAGATTTTGATTATTGTTTAGTAGCATTTTTATCATCTAGAACAAAATCATATTGCCAACAACCTATATTTATGGAAACCATAAGTTGGTTATAACTCAGTCAAGACCTTTTCTCTCTAGAGTGTGTAATTTTTGGCAGTTCCTTTTCTTTCCCTATTCCTCTTATGGGCGAAGGGGGGTCGAAGTTTCGGCTTTGGCCATATCCTCCCCTATTTTCCGATCCTTTTCCAGTTTCTCCCTCAAGTTTTAGTTTATTTTCCTACAGCTTTTCCCCTAGAAGCATCAATCTCCTCAGCGGGTCTTCTGATCTCCGGCCTCTTTCTTGATGCACATGCGGCCTCCTATGCCTCTCTAGCCGCCAATCTCCTTTTTAGTGGAAGAAGACTTCAATTCCTCCCTGCGTGTTGCTCACACGCGCAGCCCTTGTCGCGCTCGTCCTCCACGCGCAGTCGCAAATTAGATAAGAATAAGAGGTCACGCACCACTCTTTTGATGTCGACTGCTGCCTTATCTTACCACTTTCAATAATCTGTGATATTGAGGAAGGGTATGGGGACCTTTCCAAAAAGACTTCAAAATAATGAATGACAATGCATCCGCCATCTTCACCATTTCCAACAGAGGATCCAAGAAATTTGACCCAAATAAACTCGCATTTTTTTCTTTTTTTTTTTTCACATTTTTAACATTGTTATTTATGCTTATGGGGTGATTGTTGGAGAACTCAACTCCTTTTTCATGTATCATCTTTTCTAGTATAATGAATATGCATGTTTTTAAAAAAAAAAATTTATGGAAACCACAACGAAACTAACTTGAAAAAAGGAAAAAACACACACACATCGATGCAATGGTTGTGGTTCTTTGCCAGAATGTGTTTTTTTTTTCGTATTGGTAGGGAGCATCTACACTTATCACATTCACCCTCATATCATTTTTATTTTTTTATTTCCTCCATAAACTTGGAAATTCCTTGGCAGTCTCCTTCCAACAAGTAAAGACCAAAAAGCTAGCCTGCAATGGCTGTCCCTCAATCTTATGAGGTTCAAATATATATGATAACATGGATCCCATATCAGGTGATCTACAGCATTTCGGCTTTATATGCACCATTATACTCATCAAAGGCTCGTAATTAGGAGTGTAAATGATCCGGTCCGGTCCGGTCCAGAAAAAATGTAGACCAGTTCTATTCGGTTAAAAAATTTTCTCATCCTGAATCGGATCGAATAGGATTCGATGCTTACCAGTCCGGTCCAAGGGTACCCCATATGATTTAATAAACTAAATTTGATCTAAAATTTTGCAATAATTAAATATATATTTTTTTGCCTAAATTTATAAATTATTAAATATATACTAGTACTACTTTCATAAAAAAATAATCATCTTTGACAATTGTAAATTTCTAGTATCATCTAAATATTAAACAAAATATATAGTTATAATTTATAATTTATAGACTTAACACTTATACTATAAGTTATAACTAATATTCTATATTATATATAACCCATAGGTTGATTAGTTAATTTAATTCTCATAAGTCATATCAATTAATCAATGATATTAATGATCATTGATCATACTTCATATATACTTAAAAACAATATTAATAATTAATATTTATAATTGCTACATGTAATCATAAGAAGAGTAATTATTAATTAGTTAATAGTAATTTAGTGATACGTCATAGGTTGATTAACTATAACTAATAACACTATTACATAATTTACATTAGTATATTATAAATTTATATGTTAGTCAATAGTGATAAATTAATAATAATCTATTAAATAATAATAACACACTTATTATTTATAAGTTATTACTAATACTCTATATAGATATACTATAATTTATACTTTTATACTACAATTATTATAAATTATAATATGTTAATATTATAAGAGTATATATTATATATTAATATGTTATACTACTACTCTTAATCAATATTAATATTAAAATTTATATATTATTACTTATATATACATTTATATATAAATAAATAAATAAATAAATATGTGTGTATTCGGTCCAGTCCTCTCCCCCTGGACCGAATCGAAAATTTTTGGTCCATAAAAAAATTAGACCGGACCAGACCGAACTCCATTTGGTCCGGTCCAGTCTCGGTCTAGTCCAACCGGTCCGATTTGGTTCGATTTTTTTACAGCCCTACTCGTAATATATTTATATGCAATGCTCCTCGCTCTGGTTTGGAGGGCTAATTTCTTTCGGTCCTAGTTCTACATTTTTCCTCTTAGAGATATTCAGTCTGTAACTGTTTAATATATCCTATTTTGCTTGATGAAAGCCTACAATTAATTTCGTTCTTTTTTCTGTTTTTTTATTTATATTATTATTAATATTATTAGAGTTGTGTTATTGAACCAATTTTATACCTGCAATCACTTATGACCATTCTTAAAACATATATGAAAAAGTGAAAAAGTATTCATGTATTGCACAAGAAAAATCAGAAATATTAAACAAATTTAGTTTAGTTTATATATATATATATATAATATATATTATATAAAATAAAGAAAATAGTATTTACCCTTTTATTTTCAAACACTAAAGCAAAAACATAGATTCCGTATATTTTTTCTTCTATAAGACATTATAAAATGTTTCTTGTGATTTTGGGTATATATATTTTAAAAATTATCATACGGTTTGATGCATTTGAAGAGAGAAATATAAAGATATTTGGAAATCATATATAACGAACTTATAACCCGTGCAAATACGTGGATTTGTTATTTATGTTGAATTTTATAATTTTAAATAGTTTATTATACATAATAATTACTACAACTATTAAAACAAATATATCAATTTATGATTTATTTCTAAAATATTTTTAGACCCATCATTACGGTCCATAATACATGTCACCAGGTTATCATTTTTATCATCCAACGCATCTAGAAACTTTTTCTAAAATAAAAATGACTGTTTTTACTAAAAGTACATATATTCTTATTTGGTATTTTTTTAGATAGTTCATTTCTTTAATGCTCCACCAAAATTGTGTAATCCAGCAATACAAAGAAAAATTTAGCCGTGGAAATCCGTAAAAAAACGATTACAAAAATTAATGAATTTGTCAAAGAAAAAAATAGTGGGGTCATTCCAAATATTGTTTTCCAAAATTCAGTACTGCACTATCACAATATCCAACAATGCATAGGGAAAGAAAAAGTAAATTCAAATTTTCTAATGGTATATTTTCATTAATTTGAAGCCAATAACAAAACCTCATCTTACGAAGTATAGTAAAACCATACCCACTAATCCAAAAATAGAGTATTATTAGCAAGAGTCGCATACCTCCACAATTGAAAAACGACATCGTGACTCGTGAGAGGTTTCCTGACCATGCATAGACTGTGAGGGCTCGAAGAAAAGAAAAATAAACCCACATCCATTGATGCATCAGGATTAATATAGTACCTCTACATAAGTTTCTTGTTTTGGGCCTGAAGAGCATCATTGTCAGCCTAGAGGGATTCAAATTTCAAACTATTACTTCAAGGCGATCACAAAACAAAATAAAAATGTCGTTAATGAATATCTTTTTTTCTTTTACGCCATTTTTTTCTCATCAACCAAACAAAGCATAAGACCAAATTTTTTCACACAAATAGCACCAGCCAATTGACGATCACACTTTAAAGTTTAAATTCTTCAATTCCCAATCATGTAAAACTCAAATTGTTTTTCAGATTATAATCACGCTTGAAAAAAATTCTCCATATTCCCATAAATAGAGCAAAATCCAATTTCCCACATGCAAACAATATCTTGATTTCAATTTCATGCTTTCATATTCCAAACTCCTCAAAAACTCCATCACATATCCGAAAACCAAATAAAACCCTACAAAAAATTAAACAATTTTGACTAATTTCCAAAATTTTTGATAATTCAAGAAACCAACCCCATAATTGAAGAATTCAATTAAGTCTAAGAGGAGATTGACAAACCTCAAAAGTATGTTGAGTAAATTATGCTCTTCTACCAATTTTATTTTTAACATTATAAAACTATAAAATTCGAACTTGTGTTAGGCCGATTCATTACAATGATCAATTGGAACCACGGTTGAGTGTTCCTAAAAACACTAATAATGGCTACAACATCATTAGCAAGGCAGACAAATTTGTACACATGATCACATAACCTCTTAACACAACTATATGAACAACATAACAAAAATATTACCTCTTAACGATAAAAAGAGATCCTAGTTTAGCATCTTTGCGACTCTACAACTGCCCAATTTATTTGTTAAAAAATAATAATTAAACAAATGGAAAAATATGTTGCATAATTGCTTTAATAAGATCAAGAAAGAGCATTAATAAGCCAAACAACGGTAATAGGAATAGTTACATTGAGGTTTTTTCAATCAGTATATACAAAAAAAATCTATGATTTCAAACTTTTAATTTTCTTCCACTTTCCCACATTTACGTAGAAATAAGAAAGAGGCTCATAAAAAAATAATAAGAAAGAGCGGAATAATGAAATTGAGAAGCCCACCCATTGGTTGTTCTCGATATTGAACTCATAGAACATGACATGTGCCGCGATGATCAAAATCTCTTCGATGAAGAGATTCAGTCTCTAGAGCATGACAAGGTTGAGCATTTTGGTGCTCTGCCGATCAAGATTCGGCATCAATTTTCCTTTTTGAGACATATTCTTGCTACATGGAGAAAAGCCCTAAATCCTCTGGTTTCCTTCGGATTTTCCTTTCTATTTAGCCCCTCCATCGGTCCAATAGTGGGACGAGAACTCAGCAACTGGATAATGGAATCAACGAACACAACATAGACAATATCATGGAAAACTTAATCGGTAAACAATATAAACTGTTTTGGATTTATCGAATGATACCTGTAATCTACTAATCTTGAATTTCTTAGGCATCAAAAGCAATTCGTTCATTCATTTCGAGTGCAAACAACGACGCCATGCCCATAATCTCTGCAGCAAATCAGTGTTTGATTCCTTGATCTTAAATATTATTGTTTGTGCACAATCAGAGACCTCTCTGATTAATGAAACGAGCAACTAATATATGAACCAAACAAAGGGGAAGATAAAGGGAAACTGATATATAGTGATAACCAATGAATGAAAATGGGCTTGTAAAACAAAAAACAATATGGTAGAAGGCATTGAATCTAAAACTGGATAAAGGCGATGCTCTATAGGAGATGTTTTCAGCACTGAATTGTCTTCGAGATACTGAATCGTCTTTGAAGCGTTCCAAATCATGACTTTGGCCTTGAATCATTTCGTTTGCGAGGTGGCGTGTTCTTTTAATTAAATTGTGTGTATATGGACCAATAGAATATTGAAAATTCCTTTTTTTTGTATGGATGACACGTAAGCAACGTGTGATCCAGCATTTATATAATTAAATGGATTTTTATTCAATGCTTAAGAATAAACTAAGACCTAGTTTATTTTCTCAAATCATCTCATTCATCTCATTTTATTTTAAATTTATCATTTAAAATTTTTATACAAAATAAAATAAAAAATTCAACTTTTTAAAATCCCACAATATTTTTTTTAAAATTTTAAAAACAAAACTAATATTAAAAAAATTATATTATAATAATATTTTATTTTTATTTTTATTTTTTATCTTATCTTATCTTATTTCATCTCATCTATAAAAACAATTTCGATAAATATGAAAATCTCGTATCGTTGAGAAAAGCACTAATGCTCAGAAGCCAATATAGAGGGCACACTCTCTAGATTACTGATATAACAGAATTTTATTTATATGAGATTTAGTTCTCAAACTTCTCTAATAAATTAATGTTAGCTACGTTAGTACCTAGGTTTCTCGTATTTTTACAAGTCGAGATCTAAAATTTTAGATTTAGCAAAACTGATACTTGAACTTCTAAATTAACGCTTTAGTCAATCTCATATCATAAAAACCAACGCTGGAGCGTCGTTCTCTAAAAAAAAACACAAAAAAGTGAAATTGTCGTGTCAGTCTTTAATTCTTAATGTGGCATATTGATGCTTATGTGTTAGACAATCATGAACTGTTGTCGCGACACATCACACTAATATGTAAGATAAAAAACATCCATAATATTTTTGTAGAACGTTGATGGATGCACCTAATTGGGAGCCTTTTGAAGTTTAGGATTCAATTTTGTAGAATTTAAAAATAAACAAGTCTTATACCACGCAATTAATTTTAAAGATTTTGAAAAAGTAAATTTAATTTACGTAATTTTATGTAATATATTTGATCTACTTCACAAATAATTTTATAATCTAACATATTATATAAAATTACGTTAATTTATAATTTTATTTTTGTATAATTTTTTTTGCTGCTAAAACATTAATTTTTTTAAAAAAAATATTCATATCATTTCATAGGGTTAAACATTCAGTACAAATTTCTCACTTTCAATACAATGTAAAATCTCTGTTAGACCTATTAGCACACATCAGACAACTCCACTTCTAGCAGTAGAGTATCGTGATCATCATCCACATATGGAGATTATCCGACTGTTAGCCTCCCAATCACAGTATCAACACGTGGAGACAATCTCGGATGACAAGCTCACTATCGACATTTAAAGACCTTGCCTAAAATCATGGATAATTTGCTAAGACTCCTCTAATTATAGTTGTTAACTCCTTCCTTATTTATATATTGTCCATGTGATGTATCCAAATTCTCCTTAAAATAATACGAGAATCGACACGTCGGAATGATGACAATACAGGTCACACATCCCCAATTGTCAAGTGTTAAGTGTGTGAATACGGACATACATAAATAAAAGCAGCGGATAATTGAAGTCAATATCTAAGTACCAGAATTTTTAGAATTATTTTACAAACCAGTTTAATATAAATTCTCTAGCAGGAGATTTAATACAGTCATTCGAAAATTAAAACATAAAAATACGTAATTATAAAAAACGGGAATAAATATTTTCAAGATAATAAATTATAATACATACTTCAACAGCGGAGCCGCCTCCTCAGGTTTAACCTCCTCGATATCTGCTCTCAAAATCTACGACGCCAAAAATGACATCGCATGTAAGTACAACCCAAACAAACTACAAAATATAAAATATATTCATTGAACAACAATACGCATGAACACGACACCATATGCATGAAGGTTAAAATTATCTTTTTCAAAATAAATAAAATAAACACACGCCAAAATCTCATTTGACCCAAAATAAGCTCCAATAAAAACATTTACCATTTTTTCAGAAAATGATACACGTAAATCTATTAAAACCACAACCATTTTTCGAGAAAATGGTTCATGTAAAACCAGTAATCAAAACTTGCCACTTTCCCAGTAAATGGTCTAAACATCCATTTTATTAACCGTATGCATCATGATCTCCCCTAAGGACCATCCGCACATCCTGGCTCTCATCATCACATTGAAGATAATGACCACGAATGTGACTTCAGAACGGGTGATGCTTAGCTAACCGCGTCCAGTATGTACCATAAACAGGCATCCCCTAGCCCCTGCCAGCAGAGGGGCCACGGAGTTGGTACGAGAGCGTTATCATCCCGTCCGATCCCATCATCGCCCGGCGACAACCCAGGGGACGTCACTTAGTATATTCCGCTCCTAAGTGACCAGATGAGTTCCACCGGGATAATGTCCCATCTCAGCTTGGGGTCATAATACACACGCACCCGAAAACCATTAACACATAAAAACTCAGTTTCCATTTCCAACCCATAAACATCTAATATCATGCTAAAACCCAATTTCCAAATATAACCAAGAACATGTGCATAAATACACGATGCAGACAACCATGCATAAAATATTCAATAACCAGTAAATCCTAACAATAACCAAACACAATATCTGTTGATGCAAAAATATATTTAAATTTTAAAATTTATTTAGAAAATACTTATAGCGGGTAAAAACGTAGATATTTGAGCAAGTGCCAATCCACAGCGCTCGTAGCAGTCACTTTGTACGTTGGGTTAGAGTGCTCGGTTTGATACCAAAATTTAGGGAAATACTTATTAGAGGGTGAGAAATCTCATGAAAGTGGTGGTGTGACAGTGCAACCACTGAAAAGTGGAAACCCATTTTTGAATTTGGGCTTGTACACGGAAGGTGGGGCCATGGATGAGAAAATTGAACTAGGAGAGTGGTCGGCTGAAGTGGGGGAACATTTTGGTGGTGGAGGTGAGACCGACAGTGGCCAGACGGTGGCGCGGCGAGGGGAGACCCATTTTGGGTTTGAGGTGAAAATGTGGAGTTGGAGGTCGCCGGAGCTAGCTGGAGGCTCACCGGTGGGTGTGGAACTTGGTGGAAGTGGTCAGAGGCCAAGGTGGCCGGTGGTGGTGCTGAAAAATGGAAGAAAATCCATAAAGACCATTTTCGGGTAGGAGGCCGCATGAGGGAGGTGAGACCACCGTGAAGCACACCGACGGTAGGAGGGGCTCGCCAGCGTGTGGGGGTGTGATTGGGTTGAGCAGTGTTGCCGGACGGTGACACAGGGCGGCGTTGGGTGGAGATAGAAGAAACGGCAAATAAGAGAAAAACAGGGGGGGGGGGGGAATCGTGCGGGCATGGGGGGAAAAAGCAGGAAAGAAGAAAAGAAAAAGAAAAATAAAGAAAAAGAGGAAAAGAAGAAGAAGTCCAACTAGAAAAAGAGCACCACAAATTAAATAAAAGCCGACTGAAAATACTAAAATACAATATCAATAAATAAAATATTTAAAGCCCAACCAATAAAATAAATTAAACCACAGCGCAACTTAATTACAAAACAATAATTAATATAAAGAAAGCACATAAATTAAAAACACATAATAAAATAAAAGAATTTAATTCTAATCGTTAAAATAATTATCACATTAAAATTAATAAGAAAAGTTACGTAACTCAATATAAACATAAAATAACATAAAACTAATATTAAATAACTAATAGATCAAATAACAATTTTAAACAAATAAAATACAACTAACAATATTATTAAAAGAAATTAAAATAACCAATAACAATAATAAAGGCAATACGTAAAATACACGTAATCTAGGATCTCATATTCTATCCCGCTTAAAATAAATTTCGTCCTCGAAATTTGCTTGACTGCAACTAATAGAAACTCAATACCTCACCTACCACATAGCTCAATACTCACTCCATGCATTTACACAATCACCTACTTTCCTCGAACACAAATGAATGTTATTCCATTATAATCGTATAGTTTCCAAATAACATTTCTTCTCTAGGGCTCCTGAGGTAGTAAAGTAGTCTGAAATCTCCATTCGTACAACGATTTTAGTACAATCTCTCAAAATCCTAATATTCACTAACTTCATCCAATAATTTGTGCCACCCTCAAATAACTCTCAAGTCAAACACAAAACTAAAATAAGTACTCTCCAAAATTTACGCATACACAACTATTACACAACAATCTCTAAGCATCCACAAATAAAATCAAAAATTCACCAATGAAACAATTGATTGCCTACTATCATAAGCATTACTAAAACAAATTTCATAACAACATATCAATGACCAACAGCTCCATACTCACAAGGAGAGTCTATCTAGAATACAATTCCAACAATCTCTCAGAAATAAAATTAGAACTTAGAAACTCCAACACTTAGTGAGATCCTAGTAATACACATAAATAGCATATACAATACCAATGAAAAATAAAATCGTGTAAATACTAACGATTTATCAAAACAAATCCATCTTGTAAAGATATAGTAATTTACCCAATGACTAAATAAAACTTGAGTAATTCACATAAATATTATATAAAAACAAAACTAGTGAAAAGATCTAATAAATAAATAACTAAAAGCCAGCCATTCAAGAAAACAAGTCCACCTCCCTGGGTAAAAAGAAAATCACCAAAAGCTTTTACTAAATAAAACAAGGAGATTGAATTAAAAGAAGAACGGAGAAATAAATGACAATTAAAGTTTTAAAATTCTCCTCAAAATCCAACTCTAAAAAGATTTATTATAGAAATCTCTAAGATTTAAAACTTTTAAAAGAAACGCACCATAATAAAATAAATAAATAAATAAATACTAACAAGTTGCAAAAAAAAAAATCCACTCGTCAAAATAAATAGATAAACTTTTAAAATGAAACAAGCGAAAAGGTGAAAAGATAATAAATTTAAAAGCTTACCTCTATGTATGTCTCAAAAAAGAAAACATAATAGCGATTTCTTTTAAATCTTTGTTTCAATGAAACTCAAAGTTTCAGAAATATTTAAAAGACCAAAAGCCATAATTAAAATAAAAAAAAATGATAAACAAAATTCAAACTATCATGTAGAAAACTTATGAACTGAAATAAAACAAAATCAAATCCTTATGATAATTGCATAAAAGTTTAATAAAACAAAATAACTCACAACAAAATAATAACTTTAAAACAAAAGATTCTATAACACAATTATTTAAAACATAGGATTCAATAAAAAGAATGATTTAAAATAATAATCTAATCCGAAATATCCAAATTCCAATTTAAACAAAACAAAGACATATATATATAAAAATAAATAATTAACTAAATGTTCAACAACTTGACTATATAAAATCAACTAACTAAAATCTGAATTACTATCCAATTACAATATAGAACAAATATTAAATTGAAATAAAGGAAATCAAACAAACTAATCAGAACTAAGATAACTCTAAAAAATAATAAACAAGATGTATATTAAAATAAAAAGTACAACACAATGAAATAAATATCGAAAATCTTACCATATAAACTAGTAGCAAAAACATAGAGAACAAATAGAATAATAAAATAGATTAAAATAACCAAACAATAAAATAAATAAATTTTAAAACAACAAACTTTTCTGGTACTGTCCTTAGGTAATTTATGGATTTACCCAGAGTTAAACTGCTCTGATACCACCTGTGATACCCCCAATTTTTCCTTAAAATAACATGAGAATCGAGATATCGGGATGATGATAACACGAGTCACACATTCCCAATTGTCAAGTGCTAAGTGTGTGAACACGTGACATGCATAAATAAAAGTAGTGGATAATTGAAGTCAATATCTAAATACCAGAATTTGTAGAATTATTTTACAAATCAGTTTAATATAAATTTTTTAGCAAGAGATTTAATATAGTCATCCGAAAATTAAAATATAAAAATACATAATTATCAAAAATGGGAATAACAATTTCCAAAATAATAAATTATAATACATATTTCAACAGTGGAGCTGCTTACTTAGGCTTAGCCTCCTCGACATCTGCATCTAAAGTCTACGACTCCAAAAATGGCATCACAGGTAAGTACAACCCAAACAAACGACAAGATATAAAATATATTTATTGAACAACAATACGCATGAACACGACACCATATGCATGAAGGTTAAAATCATCTTTTTCAAAATAAATAAAATAAACACACGCCAAAATCCCATTTGGCCCAAAATAAACTCCAATAAAAACATCCACAATTTTTCCAGAAAATGATACACGTAAATCCATTAAAACCACAATCATTTTTCCAGAAAATGGTCCACGTAAAACCAATAATCAAAACCCGCCACTTTCTCAGAAAATGGCCTGAACATTCATTTTATTAACCGTATACACCATGATCTCCCCTAGGGACTATCCGCACACTCTGGCTCTCATCATCATGTCGAAAGTAACGACCACGCATGTGATTTCGGAACAGGCGATGCCTAGCTAACCCCGCCCAGCATGTACCATGACCAGGCATCCCTAGCCCCCACCAGCAGAGGGGCCACGGAATTGGCACGAGAGCGTTACCATCCCGTCCGATCCCGTCGTCGCCCGGCGACAACCCAGGGGACGTCACTCAGTATATTCCGCTCCCGAGTGACCAGAGGAGTTCTATTGGGATAATACCCCATCCCAGCTTAGGGTCACAATACACACGCACCCGAAAACCATTAACACATAAAAACTCAGTTTCCATTTCCAACCCATGAACATCCAATATCATGCTAAAACCCAATTTCCAAATATAACCAAGAACATGTACATAAATACACGATGCAGACAACCATGCATAAAATATTCAATAACCAATAAATCCTAACAATAACCAAACACAATATCTGTCAATGTAAAAATATATTTAAATCTTAAATTTTATGTGAAAAATACTTACAGTAGGTAAAAACGTAGATATTAGGGCAAGTGCCAATCTACAGCGCTCGTAGCAGTCACTTTATATGTTGAGCTAAAGTGTTCGATTTGACACCAAAATTTAGGAAAATACTCATTGGAGGGTGGGGAATCTTATGAAGGTGGTTGTGTGGCGGTGCAACCACCGGAAGGTGGCGGATTGGGCTCAAAATGAGTGGAAACCCATTTTCGAAATTGGGCTTGTACATGGAAGGTGGGGCCATGGATGAGGAAACTGAGTTAGAGAGTTAGTCAGCTGAGGTAGAGGAACATTTTGGTGATGGAGGTGAGACCCATGGTGGCTGGACGGTGGTGCGGCGAGGGAAGACTCGTTTGAAGACCCATTTCGGGTTTGAGGTGAAAATGTAGAATTGGAGGTCGCTGGAGCTAGCTGGAGATTCACCGATGGGTGGGCAACCTAGTAGAGGTGGTTAGAGGCTGAGGTGGTTAGAGGTAGCCGGTGGTGGTGCCGAAAAATGGAAGAAAATCCATGAAGACCATTTTTGAGTAGGAGGCCGCATGAGAGAGGTGAGACCACCGTGAAGCACACCGATGGCAGGAGGGGCTCGCCGGTGTGTGGGGGTGGGATTGGGTTGAGCGGTGTCGTCAGACGGCGATGCAGGGCGGTGCTGGGTGGAGATAGAAGAAACGACGAAGAAGAGAAAAACAAGGGAGGGGGAGGAAATCGTCCAGGGCTGGTAGAAAAAGCAGGGAAGAAGAAAAGAAAAAGAAAAAGAAAAAGAAAAAGAAAGAAAGAGAAAAAGAAGAAGAAGTCCAACTAGAAAAAGAGCACTACAAATTAAATAAAAGCCGACTGAAAATACTACAATACAATATCAATAAATAAAATATTTAAAAACCAATCAATAAAATAAATCAAACCACAGCGCAATTTAATTACAAAACAATAATTAATATAAAGAAAGCACATCAATTAAAAATCACATAATAAAATAAAGGAATTTAATTCTAATCGTTTAAATAATTATCACATTAAAATTAATAAGAAAAGTTACGTAACTCAATATAAATATGAAATAATGTAAAACTAATATTAACTAACTAATAGATCAAATAACAATTTTAAACAAATAAAACACAACCAACAATATCATTAAAATAAATTAAAAATAATCAATAACAATAATAAAGACAATACGTAAAATACACGTAATCTAGGAGCTCACAACCCCTCTGACTTAAGACTAGCTTAAATATCCTTGTAACGTTCACTTGTTACTCACATTGAGAAATAATACAATTGTGTCTCATTCATTTCATATTTCATCTAGACCCTCCTCAATCCAAACCACTTTCTCATCAAAACCTAAAGCCAGTCTAGCGAGGATATGAGTAGCATTGTTCCCTTGACGAGGTACAAAGTTAAGCTATTGGTTGGTGCTGTAACAAAAAAAAAAAAAAAACAATTTGCAGTCCTTTACAACTTGCCCATACTAGGAACAATTTTTACTTTAGCTCTTCACATCATTAATCAACACAAGGGAATCCCCTTCAAAACTGGACTAAGTCTGACCCAGCTCAATACTCAGATATGTAGTGCTCTTAAATGCATAAGTTTCAACTTGTAAAGGATTTGAAATAAAACTTTTGGACTAACCTGCCACCAAATCACCTCACATTTTCTTACCACAATACCACCCCCCATCCTTTTAAGCTTCTCATTGAAGGTTGCATCCTAGTTAATCTTGAACCAATCCAAGCCAGGATTGCTCCATTTCACAGGTGTATTAGGTACTGTAGGTCTTCCAACAATTTGAACTTTTCCATACTATTGAGCAAAAATAGTCATTCACTTCCAATCTAGCTGACTACCACACCTTGTTAGGACCCTCTAGCTTACCTTAAAATACCCCCCCCCCCTTATTTCTTCTTAACAGATTCTCCTTAACACACACACACAATGAATTTCAACTTAGAGTTATTCTATCTTGTACTAGCACCTATGAGATATGAAGAAATTGCAACTCACTCAAAACTTCTTTTTGCAGAGGACTAATCAAGTCAGACCAAACATCCTAAGCTACTACACAACTCCACAACACATGATTGCTAGTCTCGTCATACTTATTACAGATAGGACACAAGCCATCACCTAGAATGTTCCTCTTCAAAAGATTCTCTCTAGTTGGAAACACTTCACTAATAGCCTTCCACATGAATAATTTGACACTATTTACTACATGTAACTCCCAAAGTTTCTTCCATATTTCAGATGTTTGCTGTTGTGCTAATGCCTCGCTCATTTTGATCCTTTTTAATTAACATTGTAAGAAATAGGTTGATTTAACAAAAAATAATGCATTTCTAGTTTGGACCCAAAACAATTTGTCATCAGAACCCTTATTGCATGTAGGAAAACTCTTAATTACATATGCTTCCTCATCACAAAATATTTCATAAATCAAAGACTCCTTCCATTTTCCTACATCATCCAGCAACTAATTAACATAAGATTCTTTCTACAAAACAAAAACTTGAGATTGAAACTTGTGAGTATATGGAGTAGGAAGCCAGCTATCCCCCCAAATCCTAATTTTCTTTCCATTTCCCACCTTCCATCTTAAACCATCTCTAACTAGGTTTCTAGTCCCCCAAATACTTCTCCATATCAGGGAAGCAATACACCCCCACTTTTGCAATCAACAACTCACCCTTCTTGTAATATTTTTCCTTTATGATCTTAGCAACAAGACAATTTGGATTAACAAGTAGTCTCTAAAATTATTTTGCCAACATAGCTTGATTAAACATCTCCATATCCCTGAAACCCAACCTTCCTTGTCCCTTTGAAAATCCCATCCCACTCCACTGCTTTCATTGTACTTTATTGATATTGTTTAAGTGTCTTCACCAAAACTTTGCTATCATCTTTGAATATCTTTGCATAATTGTTTAGTATAGAAGATAATCATTGCAATGTTTCAATGAAAAGATTTTTCACACTTATATTGATTTGTTACAGAAATATATATACATGTTCTATCTAAAGAAAACATACAATCATTAAGACTAAGATACAACCGTTACAAAATCATAGTTGTTACCAATAATGAAATGATGAATGTATGTTGGATTTGTGCTGCGCTAATTATAGAGAATATTTGCGTGGATCTCAACTAGGTGGCTAGTTCATCTTTTGAATCACTTTCCTTAATACGCCCCCGCAAGATTGGGCTACCATCGGCAAGGCCGATCTTGTTCCTTAGGCTTTCTATTATTTGCCGTGACAATGATTTTGTCATTAGATCTGCTAGTTGATCTTGAGTATGCACGTGAAAGACTTTGAGCAGAATTCTTTGAACTAGATCTCACACAAATGAAGATCAATTTGGATAAACTTCATTCTAGAGTGTTGCACTGGGTTGAAGCTTAGGTGAGTTGCTCCAAAATTGTCACAAAGAAGAGACGGTGGTGTTTTGATTTTGTAACCAAATTCTTTGAATAGATTTAATAGCCAAACAATTTTAGCTGCTACATTTACTAGTGCTCGGTATTCTACCTCGATAGATGATCTGGCAATTGCATGTTGTTTCTTGGAGCTCCATGAAATTGGATTAGAGCCCAGAAATGTGATGTAGGCTGAAGTTGATTTTCTATCATCTTGATTTCCTGCCCAATCAGCATCACTATAAGTTGTCAAATGATGTGTCACTAATTTTTTCTGTTGAACTCCATGGAACATTGTGTGCTTTAGGTACCAAAGTAGTCTCTTTGTGCTGTCTAGTGTGTAACAGTAGGCGTGTGCATAAACTGTGAAAGTTTGTTTACAACAAAAGAAATATCTGGACTTGTGAGTGACAGATATTGTAAACTTCCAATAACACGCCTATATTCAGTGTTGTTCACTACAGCAGTTCCATCTAATAGATTAAGAGAGGTACTTGTAGAGAAAGGAGTTAAGACATCCTTTGCACCTAGCATATTTGTACTTTCCAAAATATCATGAACATATTTGTGTTGTGATAGGAATAAACCTGCACATGTTGGGATAACTTCCACTCCTAGAAATTAATGTAATGACCCCATGTCTTTTAATGAAAACTGATCACCAAGTTTGCCAATGACAGATGATATAAAATTTTTGTCATTTCCCTTAATGACCAGATCATCAACATACACAAGTAGGTAGCAAGTAATGGAAGCATATGAGTAGACAAACAAAGATGAATCAGCATGTGAATTTTTGAACCCGAGATCAATGATGACAGATTTAAAAGTAAAATACTATGTTGTTGGAGCTTGTTTAAGACCATATATTGCCTTTCGCAATCTACAAATGTGGTCAGGTTTAGACAGATCCTTGAAGCCTGAAGGCTGCTTCTTATACACAATTTCATCTAATTGACCATGTAAAAAGGTATTGTTTACATCCATTTGCCTTAAATCCCAACCATTTATCAATGCAATTGTTAACATTGTTCTAACTATTGCAGATTTGACAACAGGACTATAAGTTTCCTTATAATCAAGACTTAGGCATTGATTGTAGCCCTTGGCCACAAATCTATCCTTGAATCTGTCAATTGAGCCATCAGCTTTCATTTTTACTCTAAAAACCCACTTACAGTCCACAGAATGACAATTTTTTGATCGTGGTACAAACTCACATGTACCAAGTCGCATAAGAGTCATAAGCTCTGTAGACATAGCCTCACATCTCTATGGGTGAGACATTGGCTGACACATGTTGATTCGATTGAAGATGGTTACGGGTGTTTGGTGATGGTATGAAGTTGTTTGGTCTTGTGTATGTTGTTCCTTGACCGTGTGGTCATTGAATGGGTTCAGTATGGGAGAGTTGGTTGGATAGCTTGTGTGGGTTCAGTTGACTGAGTGGATTCATATGAAGGAAAAATGGATTAATGGAAGAAACAAACAAAAGAGGTGGGGATGATGATATATGCGATGGATTAGAATCTAGATTTTCATGTGAATGAGATAAATTACAAGGAAAGGTAGAAGGGATATTACCTGAGGGTGCAGTAGCGGCAACGACGACAATTTTCGATCTTTCTGGCAGCAACAATGGCTGAGGTGTGTCGTACGATGGGAGCACAGGAACCTGGTTAGAGATTTGGGGAAAATGAGGGCACGAGATTGTATAAGATAGGGAACTGAGGAAGGCACATGCGAGCTTGGGTTATTTTGAGGCACAGATGGACTGATTGTGATTTTTGGGCCTTCAGGTGCAGATTGAGAGAGTGGGCTTCGGGTTTCATCAAAGGTGACGTGTCTTGAGATGTAAATTCTTTTGGTCAATGGTTCCATGCATTTGTAAGCATTTTGGTTTTGAGAGTAACCAAGAAATATGCACGGTATGGATTTGAGCTCTATTTTGTTGGTATTGTACGGCTTAAGAAGAGGGTAGCAAAGACATCCAATTTTTTTTTTAATTTGTGATAATTTGGGCTTTGACCAAAAAGTGTCTCAAAAGGAGATTTATTTTGGAATAGTGGTGTGTGTTGATGATTTATGAGGCACGTGGCTATTTCAAAAGCATGTGGCCAAAATGATAGAGGCAATGAGGCATCATGAAGTAATGTGAGACCCATTTCCACAAGATGCAAATGTCTACATTCAGAAACACTGATTTGTTGAGGTGTGTATGGAGCAGTGGTGTAATGACTTGTCCCATGAAGAGATAAAAAAATTTGAGACTTATGAATTATCCCCCATTGTCAAAATAAAGACTTTTTATTTTTGACTTGAAACGCTTCTCAACAAATTTTAAATTGTGGAAAAATGCTTGAAACACTAGATTTGGTGGCCATCGGATAAAACCACATGTATTTTGTGTAATGATTTACAAGAATTAGGTAGTACCTAGAACCATCCAATTCAATGTAATGAACGGGTTCCCAAACACCAATGTAAATAATTTCAAGAGACACGTGACTTTGAAAACTAGTGGAATCAAATGATTGTTGATGTGCTTTATTAATAGAACAAGAAGTACATAAAGATGGTAATTTTTTTGTGGTAAGTGGAAGAGAAAACAATAACAAAATTTTGAACAATCTTTAATTATGGATATCCAAGGCGTTTGTGCCATACATCAATTGAAGTTCATTTATGCATATTGGCAACCATTTTGGATTGAGATGCCACCAACGAGTTCGAAAATATGTAGACGCCACTTTCACATACCTCTCTTAGTAGTATTGTCCCCGTGGTCTGATCCTTCACAAGAAAATAAAACGGGTGAAATTCAATAAAAATATTATTTTGTTTGGTGAAATGATGAATAGAAATTAAATTCTTGTGGATATTTGGAACACAAATTGTGTCATTTAAATGATTTTTTTTTTGTGAGTGTAGGGCTGAGGAATCAATATGTGAAACAACTAAACCTGTGTCGTCACCTAGAACCACTTTATTTGTTCCATCATATTCGGAATGAATAGATAGATTGGTTAAATTACCAGTGATATCGTGAGAAGCCGTAGAGTCTAAAAGTCATTGGATTGGAGTTGAGGACACGACTTGGCTATGTGACCCAATTGATCACATAATTGACACTTAGGCTGATAGCGTTTTTGGGTTGAGTTGTTACAGCCCGAGGAGTTATTTTGGCACTGCTAGTCTCTTTGTTGGCCATTACCCGTGCAAGTTGGGCCTTGATATGTTGATGGCCAATTAGGTTTGTTAGGTCCTCTTCTCGAATTGCCTCTTTGAGAATTAGGGTTCCTGCTAGTATAATTTGCAGCCGTGACGAGTTGCTTAGCGGCAGCCTCCATACGCCATACGTAACTCTCATGTCCAACAAGCAGATCATGGAGTTCTTCGAAAGCAAGAGATTTTTCTCTTGCTCGAATGGGAGAAACAATCTCCCTGAAGTCTAGACCCAATCCATTAAGGATGTATAGGGTTAGTTCATCGTCTAAAATTGAATGATCTATGAGAGCGATTTCATTGGCTAATGCTTTGACGGCGTGGAGGTAATCTAGAATCGTGCGATTCCCACGCTAGATCAAGGTCAATTCTTCTTTCAGTTGCATGGCTCTTGTACACGACTGGCTAGCATACATGTTGCTAAGTTTCTTCCATGCTTCCTAAGATGTTTTGGTTGTGGCTGTGAGTGGGGTTATTGTAGTGGATGTAGACACAAGGATAGCACTCAGAATGAGCGTATCCTATCGAGTCTAGTGATTTTTCTTGGCTAGAGATGCAGGGGTTCTGTCGGAAGGAGGGTACACAGAATCTCCATTTACATAATCCATTGGATCATAGCCAATTAGGAGTGCTTCAAATTGAGCATGTCATTGAGGAAAGGTGGAGGGTGAGTTTCTCATTGATTTGTACAGTAATATTGAAGACAATAAGAGGGTTTTCAGTGGAGGAAATGATTGTTTGGGTTTGATGCAGAAGCCATTTGACGTTGGGCAAAATATCGATTATTCTGCAGGTTAGTTTCAATAGATGATTCACAAGAAAGAATACAAGAAAATCACCCAAAATACAGAGAATACGTTTCTGAGGTTCAACTTAATATTATCAAATCAAGCAATGTGTAAATTAGTCTACAAGCCGGACTGTATAGCCATCGTCTGTATCTAAATTTTATCAGACATGGCAATATCTCAAAAATCACACCAAAATGAAATATTGAATAAAATAAACAATCTACGAAAAATCTGGCCCAAATCGAGTTTAAAATCACTTCCTAATTGACAAACGAAATATTACCAAAGATAGCAAAAAATAACTAAAAATAGTGTTTTGGAAAGGAAAACAATGGAATTTGAGTTCGGAAAAAATGCACACCGAGCATAACTTTCTGAATTGGGGTCTTATGCGCGATTCCGACACCTGTAGCCAAAAGACTAAAACACACTCAAAACTGTCCCAATTAGGAAAACATCATAATCACTTCCCGCCTTTGTGCTGATCTACCAAGTCATGGTATTTCAGCGCCATCAACATGCAATCTAACAGCTCAGCATCATCTGTTTCAGATCCCCCTGCATCAATTGCCCTGGGTTGGAAAGAACTCATCCTCGAGTTCAGAGTAGTGTCATTAGAATCCACAAAAGAATGACTTAGGTGCTTCACATTAAAGACATCAAAAGTCTTCAAGTGACTGGGAAGGCGCAACCTGTAAGCATTATCATTGATCTTATGCAGTACCTCACAAGGTCTAGTCTTCTAGTCCTTAAGCTTATTATACTCACCAACAGGAAACGATAACGAGTTAATACAGTCCAAACAAAATCACCAACATCAAAAAGTACCTGACGATGATGACTGTCAACCTGAGTCTTGTACTTGGTATTGCTCTTATGAATGGACAATTTCACTTGCTCATGGATACCCCGAAAATGCTTTGCCATCTCATCTGCTTTAGGACTGAAACGTCCTACATGTGGAATAGGGGCTAAATCTAGCACCCCAAATGGGTTTTGACCATAGACAATCTCAAATGGGTTTAAGTCTGTAGTTCTATTTTTTGATCTGTTATAGGCAAATTCTGCCTGAGGTAATGTCAAATCCCACTACTTTGGCTTAGTTCCTGCCAAACACCTCAAAAGGTTGTCCAAACTCTGATTCACCACCTCAGTTTGGCCACCTATTTAGGGGTGGTATGCACTGCTAAAATTCAACTGTGTCCCTAGTTTCCCCCACAAGCTCTTCCAAGAAGGACTGATGAACTTGGTATCATGATCTGAAGTGATGGATCGAGAAACACCATGTAAATGCACAATCTCCCTAAAGTAAAGATGGGCAATCTGGGAAGCATCCATAGTCTTCTTGCAAGCTACAAAATGGGCCATATTGGAAAACTGTCAACTACAACAAGGATAGAATCCGAGGCCCATTGGGTGCGGAGTAAGCCCAACATAAAATCCATGCTGACATTGAACCAAAGACAAAGAGTTTCAGGAACAGGTAAGGGAGTGTACATGTCTGCATTTGTGAGAACTCCCTTAAACTGTTGGCATACATAACAACGGTTCACATAATGAGCCACATTACTAATCAACTTGGGCCAATAAAAGTCAAAAGAGATAAGGGCCAATGTCTTGTCTCGGCCAAAGTGTCTCTCATTATAAAGTTCACTTATAATTTGTTGCTTCAACGAATAATCTAGAATGCACAACTGTAATCCATGAAATAGATAACCATTATGCAAAACAAAATCATGACGATAACCATCAGTTGCCTCCTGAAATATCCTTTTAAAGAAAAGATCAGCTACATACATATCTGTGAAAGCCTCAAAGCCTGTAACTCTGGTACTCATGGTTGTAAGAAGTAAAGTACGACGGCTCAGGGCATCTATAACGCGGTTCAGGCTCCCTGCTTGGTGCCTCAGCGTAAAGGTGAAATCCTGCAAGTATGCCACCCACGCCACCCACTTGGCATGTCGTCTACTTAGCTTATATTGGCCATTGATGTACTTCAAGGCCTCATGATCAGTAAACAGAACGAACTCTCTTTGTACTAGGTAGTGACGCCAATGCTTCAGGGACTAAACTATGACATATAACTCCAGGTCACAGGTAGAATAATTTTTCTTTGATCTCGATAGCTTCTCACTGAAAAAAGCAACCAAATGCCTTGACTAACAGAACATCACCAATGCCAACACCAGATGATCCACAATTTACCTCGAACATTTTGTCAAAATCAAGGAGTGCTAAAACCGGTGCA